>CAWUFW010008747.1:0-600000 GCA_963921515.1 Calotriton arnoldi | reverse complement strand
TCTGGTTGTATCCGATGTAATTTCTCAGGTGTAAGATACGAATATGAGACTATTTCTGTCGCCGTCTCGATACTAGCCATATTTGATGTAGCATGTCATGTCCTATAGAAGACGTCTAGCCATTCCTTCGGGGAGAGCTGTCTGTCCACCTCTTTCGCCCACCTGAGCTGCAAGGGTGTTTTCAAGTTCTCCCCCTCTCCTCTAAGGTGCCCATATAGTTCGGTAATGAAGCCCCAGTCTGTAGCTTTGCGAATCAGCCATTTCTCAAAGGAGGTTAGGGGGCGTAGCTCTGCATCCCTTATCGTGGGCTGTGAAAGCCAATGCCGAATCCGCGTGTATCTGAATATTTCTGTCTCACATGTGACCCTATCTCTCTGTATATCATCCAGTGGTATAAGGCCCTCTGGATCCAAAAATGGCCAATGGAACGGAACTCTGGCCCCTGCCAAGCCCCAAATTCCCTGGAATCTAATCCTGGGGGACAGTCTCCGTTCCCCACCACTGGAGTGAAGGGGAAGGGAAGGAAGTCAATTCTTTAGAAGTAGCCACCGCACCCCAAGCCTGTAATGTAGAGGATGTGATCATAGACAAGTAGAGATTGGTGGATCGGTGTGGGCGTGTCAGGAATGGGATCTTCCAGAGATCTGTGCCCGTCAGGTCCTGGGCCATAAAACGCCACCGCTCTTCAGACTCTGGTCGCGCCACTCCACCAAGCTGAGCGGCCCTATAATATTGAAGCAAACACGGGACACCCAGCCCTCCCTGCGATGTTTGCTCCCAACTACACTCTCAACTCAGTCTGGGCCCCTTACCCGCCCAGGTGAACTGTTGCAATTCTCTCTGCAATTGACCCAACAGTCAACAGGGATCTGCTGGGCTGTTTCTTCACTCCCGTTGCTGGTGGAGCCAGCGCTGCTGGGACTGCGTTACCCATCCTCCTTTGCGCCTGGTCAGCGCATTAAACACCGTGTAGTAAATTGGACGCAGGACGAAGAGAGGTTGAAGTAAGTAAAGCTTTATTCACATCAGGTGCTGCGCAGCAACCGGCTCAGGAAACCCTCGGGCAGCAACTGAACCACATTTCAAACATAGGCTTCTACATTCTGAGGTGGAATACTCGCAACCAGAACATCATGGTGCGAGTATTCCAAACAAGGAGAGAATGACAGACCACTACAATATCCTCCTCCTCATAAACGAACAAAAAGGAAAAAAGAGGGAAAGGAAAAAGAGACAGGGGAAAAAAAGGGACAGAAGAGAGAGAAAAGAAAAGGAAAGGTAAAGAACAGCTCCAACGTAAGCAGACCAAAAGAGGAACAAGAGAGAGGTAAGAAAGAAAAGATCAACAGTATCTGCTGGGAACAACACATAATCTACTGCTCCTGCGTAAACGGACAGGTGGAGAAACATTGGAAGACAAATCCTCTACTACATCAGAATTGAAAGACAAATCCCCAACAACTTCAGACCATCCACAATGCAAATTATTGCTAACACGTTTCCCAGACAGTTTGACAATTCGGGAGGCATTCCACCAATGTTTATTGTCCACCCTGACAGCATTTCCGCAAACCTTATCCACAACCAGGGGATCAGAGAACTTTAAGTCCCCCTTCCTGCTGTGTACAGGAATCTTGACATGTACCACATCACCAACAACAAACGAGTGGGGTACAGATCTTTTCCTGGCATCAAAGTACGTTTTCTGACGGGATTGCGCTTGAGACACATTATCCCTTACGAAACCATCCAGATCAATCACAGAGTCCATTTTCACCCACTTCGACATCCAACCAGGACACACCTTGGAACACGGTTTTCTCCCACGTAAAAGTTCATAGGGAGACACCTTGGTAGAAGAATGTGGTGTGGTGCGGTAGAACCATAACATGGACCGAACAGCATTCTGGACATTGCACTTCCCAGCTATTGCCCACTGCACACAGTTATTCAAGACCCTATTCATGCGTTCCAGAAGGCCGTTTGTTTGTGGGTGATAAAGTGAACTTCTGGAATGAGTAATACCACCTTGCCGCAAAAAACACTCGAATTCTTGACTGACGAATTGCACACCGTTGTCAGAAACAATGGTGGAGGGAAACCCCTCACGCAGAAAAACATCTTTAAGAAAATCAATAACATTTTTTGAATTAGGTTCCCCAATGAAGCGTACCTCCGGCAATTTCGAATAATAGTCAATGGCAACAATTGCAAATCTAGATGAAGCAGGGAGCACATTGAAAGGACCCACAAGATCGATGCCGATCTTTTCCCAAGGCCTTGAGGGCAGACCAATGGGTTGGAGAGGGGGAGTTCATAAATTAAAGCTTTTCTCAGCATTGGAACATCCCACACACTCACCAACGAACACGTCAACATCTTTGTCCATTTGAGGCCACCAAAAATATTCACGTAACCTTCTCTTGGTGAGCGTTTTGCCCAAATGCCCCTCATAGTCACCCTTGACCAACCTCGCTCTCAACACTTCTGGAGGAACCAATCTGTCACCACGCACCAGTAAACCATCCTCCACAGAAAGTTCAATGGAAACTTTTACAAAAGTTTGTAAGGAGAACGGCACATTTTTCTCTCTCGGCCAACCATTCTTGACACAGTTAACAACATGGCAGAGCAAGGCATCTTTAGACAGTTCATCTCTCCATTCCTCTTCACTCACGGCACACATGTCATTCAAAACCAAACTGGCAACAAAACAGTCGTCTTCGTCGTCAACATCAACATCGCTATCCTCTACAATAGGAAACCTGGAAAAGTAATCAGCCCTTCCATTTTTGTTTCCAGGAATGTATGAAACTTCAAAATTGTACTGTAGCAGCTTTGTGCACAAACGAGCAATCCTAGGAGTATGTTCTTTGAGCTTATCCCCTAAGAGGATAGAAACAAGGGGACTGTGATCAGTGCGTAATTGGAAGTGTGTGCCCCAAATGTAAGTATTGTACTTCCTGATGGCCCACCTAAAACACTCGAATTCTTGACTGACGAATTGCACACCGTTGTCAGAAACAATGGTGGAGGGAAACCCCTCACGCAGAAAAACATCTTTGAGAAAATCAATAACATTTTTTGAATTAGGTTCCCCAATGAAGCGTACCTCCGGCCATTTCGAATAATAGTCAATGGCAACAATTGCAAATCTAGATGAAGCAGGGAGCACATTGAAAGGTCCCTAAAAGTTCCCTTTCAATCACAGCAAAGTTCATTTCGCAACCACGCAACACCCTGGAGGCATAACCCAACGTGTGTTCAGTCCCGTTAACACACTGTGTAAGAATGGCCCCTAGACCGAGACCACTAGCATCTACAGTGATCGTGCACAAGGCATTGGGATCAAAAGGCTTAAGAATCCTGGGACTGACCAATTGGGTTTTAATCCACTCAAACACCTCCTGACAACAGTCATCCCAAACAAAGGTCACACTCTTCTTCAACATGTTGGTTAGAGGTTGAAGTCTAGAGGCGTAATCAGGTACAAACCGTGAATAAAATTCACAGAGCCCAACAAACGATTTCAGACCGGCCTTATCCTTGGGAGCAGGACTATCAACAATGGCCTTGACGAGACCGTGCCTGGGTTCAACACCATGCTCAGAAAGCACGTGGCCTAGGTATTCCACCCTCTGCACATTAAATATGCATTTTTCCTTTTTTAAGACAACACCCCTTTCTTGCAAAACATCCAAGACACGATACAGGGATTCGTCATGGGACTCGCACGACTCACCATAAATCAAAACATCGTCTTGAAAGACGACGACTCCTTTTATTCCCTTGAGCATGGAAGACATAATCCTTTGAAACACTGCCGCCACAGAGGCCAATCCAAAGGGCATGCAGCAGTATTGTAAGGAACCAATGGGTGACACAAAGGCTGTAAGATGCCTAGAAGCGGGATCCAAAACCACCTGGTGGTAAGCTGACGCTAAGTCCAGCTTGCTAAACCACTTTGAGCCACTGACCATAGCCAACATATCAGAGATTTTCGGGAGGGGATGAGAATCTATCCAAATACTCTTATTGAGACTGCGCAAGTCAACACAGACGCGAAGCTCACCATTCTTTTTCTTTGCGACAATGAGAGGAGAAAGCCAAAGGGAAGATTCGATAGGCTCGATTATCCCATTCTGACACAAATCGTTGAGTTCCTGTTCCAGCTTATTCCTAACACTGACGGGAACATTCCTAAGCCTGTGCTTGATAGGTATGGCACTGTCTTTAACCCTAATAGCATGTGTGAAGCCCTTTATCTGACCTAGACCCCCACCAAAAACAGAAGGATAGTGTTGGAAAAGATTGACCTTAAAGTCGTCAGAACGAACGAGGGAAACCTGATCTTTGGTCCCAGGTCTGAGCACCATTTTGAATAGTCCTTGATGAAACCACCCAAGAATGGACAAGCCCTTAATCGCCATGTACACTTTACCATGAATTTTCCTACCCCTGAATTCAAGGATGTCCTCGAAATAACCGGCAAGTTCAATCCTCCTTCCTTCGTAAGAAACTGGGGACCTATCAGGAGGTTGCAGAGGGCGAGAGCCCCAAACCTCACCAAACAATTCTTGGGTGATCATGGTTATCCTCGCACCCGAGTCGACTAACAAGCACACTTTCTTCTCTCCGATACCAACGTCAACGTAAGGATCCACACAATCAGAGATGTCACCTTCAGTAGCACTCGCCTCACCAACAACCACAACCATGTCTCTCAGGTCATCCTGAATGTTGCAGTACTTGTCACCAGCATTCTCCACACTGGTCACATTCGCAACTGGAGAGGGGGAAGAAACTTGTTTAACGTTCTGAGAGGCTGGACTCACACGCTTCCCACTTTGGCAAACTTTTGCGAAGTGTCCTAATCTTCCACACACTCTGCAAACAACACCTTTAGCTGGACACACCCTACCCGACTTGAAGTGAGAAAGATTCCCACAACGGAAACAGACATTTGTTAGTTTGAAAAATTTGTTATCAGAGCGTGGCATAAGAGTGTTCTTAACATCCTTAGACCTAACGACTGACACAGCATCGTTTGTAGTGACCTTTTCTTCTAACTCTTTAACGGAGACTTTAGAGAGCTCAATACTTTTCGCAATACGAATAGTTTCCTCAAGGGAAGGATTGCCCATGGACAACAATTTTTGCTGAATATTCTTATCTGAACATTTACAAATGTACTGGTTTCTAATTAGCTGCTCCGTGAACGCCTCAAATTGGCAATCAGAGCTCAGTTTACGCAGAGCGGAAATAAAAGCATCAACATCTTCACCTTGTCTCTGTTCACGTTTGAAGAACTTGTGCCTGATCACTACCAGGCTAGGTTGAACGTCAAAACGTAACTCCAACTTCTTGACAGCTTCTACAATTTCATCTATGTCCTCATCATTTTGTGCACGTACCAAAGCTGGCAAATATTTGTAGACGGACCTGCCTTCGAACCCCTATGAGTGTAGAAGAAGGCATTTCTTTCTCTCTGCCCTGTAACGTGACGCACCTATTGCACCAAGATAAGTGACGAAAGCGTCATACCAATTCTTCCAAGTAATAGGCGGATTACCTGGAAGTTCGAGAAAAGGTGGAGGAGGAGACACAGACTGCATAGTAAAGTATAAAGTATGTTAAAACCTTCTAAGCTAAACCAAGTAAGAAGAGATAGAACTTTTAAAGACAAAGCATGACAAACTTTTTTGGTCACAAGGCATGTGTGTGTCACCGTAGAAAAAGATGAGTGAAGAAAAAAAAACAAAAAAAAACTGGTAGGCGCACAAGAAGTGCGTGACACATAGGTTGAAAATGGGAATAAAGGTGACGAAGGAAAATGAGTTATGTACGCAGAACGTTTGATGTGCGTGTCACCGTTCAGATGGTAAGCGTGTTCGTTCTGACTCGATGCAGCACGTAGACACACCTGGTGTGCATGTCACCGTAATGATGGTGCGCGTGTTCAGCTAAAACAAAAAAACAACTACAGCTTTTTCTTCCTCCTTGACTGAAACTGACACGCCTAGTGTGCGCACTATTTTCCTCCTTGACTAAAACTGACACGCCTGGTGTGCATGCCACCGTTAAAAGAATTCGTTGTTCCTTTTTGTGGTTGACTGGCGTGGTGTGCGTGACACCGTTTAGTGAAACACAAATTGATATTTCTGTTGACACGCCAGATGTGCGTGTCACCGTGTGTGCAAAGGAGTACCCAAACAGGTGATACCCCTTAAGGCTGTAGACACGCCAGGTGTGCGTGTCACCTTGTGGTCGCACTATTTTCCTCCTTGACTAAAACTGACACGCCTGGTGTGCGTGCCACCGTTAAAAGAATTCGTTCTTCCTTTTTGTGGTTGACACGCGTGGTGTGCGTGCCACCGTTTAGTGAAACACAAATTGATATTTCTGTTGGCACGCCAGGTGTGCGTGTCACCATGTGAGCTTGATGCGTAAGGAAACGGGTGCCCAAATAGGTGATTCCCTTCGGGACCGTAGGACGTATGCACGTTTTATGCGAGTTGAAAATTTGACTTTATTTCATCCATGAGAAACGAACAAGTCAGAGTTATCGGCACACAATGGCCGCTACGTTGGATGAAGCGCAGTGCAGTTCCAGCTCCTAGAATGGCCACTGACGTCGTGCGGATGACGTACAGCAAGGAGCTTCGCCAGAGTACCCCTAAGATGGCACCTACACTTGCGTGCATCAGGAAACTGGCACGCTGACTGCCCTGACTTGGTTTCCTCTGAGACGAGAACAACCAGAAACGCGTTGTCTCGTTACGCCGGTGCCGCTGAATATAAATCAAAAAGTACCTCTCAATCCAGATGGGTAGCGCAGAGAGTAAATATGAAACGTTCTTCACCAGTTGACGTTTCCCCCAACAATCGGAGGACAGCACCACTGGAAACCGGACTCCATAGAAGGCCGTGGGTTCTGCAGACACCTGAAGATCGTCGCCATCAGAAATGTAGTAAATTGAACGCAGGACGAAGAGAGGTTGAAGTAAGTAAAGCTTTATTCACATCAGGTGCTGCGCAGCAACCGGCTCAGGAAACCCTCCGGCAGCAACTGAACCACATTTCAAACATAGGCTTCTACATTCTGAGGTGGAATACTCGCAACCAGAACATCATGGTGTGCGTATTCCAAACAAGGAGAGAATGACAGACCACTACACACCGCCGCCGGCCCGCAGCGCGGGATGCGCCCGGGCCAAGGGCAGGCCCGTCCACGTCCGTTGTAACCCAGAGGAGGCTGGGCTGGGCCACCCCTCTAACGACCAGCTCCAGTGAGATCTTCAGTCATCTTCAGTCATCGGGGCATCTTGAGAGGAGCGTCATAATCACAAATGGGTAAGAGGAAGACAACAAGTGACCCTCAGGGGAGCGTTGTGAATACTCTTGATGCATTTTTAGTGAGGGCAGCAAGTGCCCTGTCAAATGAAATAGAGCTCACAGAGCGCAGACTATCACTAGAAGAAATGAGAGGTCGCGCTCCCTTAGCTCCCTCTCCTACTGCGACTGTGACTGTGTCTGGGTCAGAACTACACAACACGACTCCCTGTGGGCCCCAACCCCTTGCACACTTGCACTCACATTTGGCCTTGGATGTAGTAGTTAATCCACCTCTTATAGAAGAGTCTAATAGTGAGCCGGCAGCTAAAAGGAAAAAGTGTGGGAAGAAACCGAAAGTGAATCCACCTAAAAATCCACCCAAAATTTTACACCCGAGAAAAGCTTTGGGTAGGAATAAAGAAGCCTTTGGTTCACCCCACCCTCTAACTGCTAATTCGACCACAGTAACAATGAACGAGGAGGGATGGAACAGATTGGAGAACGTTGTCTCCCTCCTCCAACAGCCTCTAATACATAGGCTCACTAAAATAGAGGAACACATAGGTCTGCTCGGTTCAATGGCTACCACAGGTGGAGGAACTACACCAACAATTTTCAGAAATCTAAAAGGCCTAAAAGGCCCAACAACTGTAGGTGTACGAGCTAAGGGTCCCACCTGTATGGACTTAGAACAGCCCCTTCCACCTACGCTTATTCCTCCAGCTCCTATGGTCAAGCAGACCGCTCGATCGGACACAGGGGTTAATACAGTCAGAGAGAGTATCTCCCCTTACTTCCCATACGGCTGAGAGGGTCCCAGCTTATGGCGGAAGGGTTGTGTCACATATGGGAGATATAAGACCTAATAGTGCCCAGCCTCTGCATCCCGTGATAGACCTCCCCCCGGCAGCTTTACCCTTGACCTTGATTTTAGCAAATGTTCCAGGACTGAGAGAGGGTCAGAAGGAATCTACTCAACAAGTAATGGACAAGTCACTTCATTGGTTGAACAAATATGGAGGTTTTGGCTTAGAAAGGCATGGGGGACTAGCCAATACCATTATAATGGCACGGAGAGTGGATTGGGTCGGTCCCACACGCAAAAGTTTAAAAGGAGACTGTGTTGTGGTGAACTTCAACAACTTATCAAGGGTAGACTGACTTGTGTGAACACCTTTAGTACCCAATCCAACCAGATTCAAAAGATTGTGCAAAAACATTGGCGCATTTTGAACATAGGACAGGATAAATTACCCCCTCCTTTGTTCTCATTTAAGAGAGGCGCCAATTTGCGTGACACATTGGTCCACACGCGACCCAGGAATGAAGTGACTCCTCCATTAACCACACTTTGGAACATGCCGGCTGTGCAGGGACATTATCCGTGTGGGAGTTGTGCAGTGTGTCCACAAACCAAACACACTACTGAAATCAACATTGGCACTGATAAACCTTGGAGACAAACCAAACACACTAATTGCAATAGTGACAAGGTGATCTATTTAATCATGTGCCCTTGTCTGAAAAAGTATGTCGGTATGACTACTAGAAAGATCAAGCTGAGAATCATGGAGCATAAAAGCACAATTAGGTGCAGGAAACAATCTAACCGCTTGACTAATCACTTTCTTGAGTTAAATCATAGACCTGATGAGGTGTCCTGGACCATTCTTGAGCAACCGTATATCCCTTCACATGTCGCTGATGTGTCTAACTTTCTTTTTAAAAGAGAACAGCGCTGGGTGTACAAGCTACATAGTGATGTGGAGGGGCTCAATGATGCGATCCCCTGGATTCTTGTGTAATACAATGTGCACATATACATCAAGAATAACAGTGATTTACTACCGTAGTGCTGTGTCATCATTCACATCAGCAACTCCAGCCACTATGTTTTCTAGATATAGTCTGGACAGGCACGGCCCAGAATCATTAGACTAGTCGCTGTCACTGGATTTGGGTTTTACCAGGCCTGTTTCACGATCAGTGTCAGGGTTGGTCTTAGTTAGTAATTTTGTTTTATTTTGGATAATTATGGCACCCACAGCGTTCAATTCTCGCACCATCTCCGCGTTTGGATTATATTATTGGTTACACACATATCCGACGGCTAGTTGAGCATTCTAGTGCTGAGCTAAGTTCGTAATTAGCACTATCTCGCCGCGTGTCCGCGTCAATGTGACGTTGTTCAACATCCACACAACACGTCTAGAGCGGGACTACACATCCCATGATTCAAGCACTTGGCGCTGGTGCACTTACGTACATAGAATGAGACGATTGTCTCTTACGTCATTTGACGCGCTCACGTATCCGCCATCAACGGCTTCCTACAGGTGAGGCTGTTTTCGAACGAGTACAAATGCCGCGCTGTTGCCTGTCTGCCTACCGCTTGGGACAACCAGGAAGGACGCCCGGGGTAGCGACGGACAGGTGAGCTGGAGCTGCTTCGGCATGTGTGGGTTCTATGCTTTTATATCCATTAGCATATCGACATCACCTTTTCTTTAATATGACATTGGCTACTCATTGTACACTCAGTGACACTGTGAGTGATTATGGTTTTTACACCTCTTCACTTTTAATTTGTGGTCACCGGGCTCGCTTCACTATTTCTCACGCTTTTGTTTATACAACTGGCATTCAGAAGTGAACATTGCACTATTATGATCTTAGTTTAAGGTCCATGTAATAACAATGTATCTTGACTGCCTTTCACGCTCTATTCGATTAGTGGGTAGTGCGGCCACAATATATATAATGTCATTGGCTCTCTTTTCACTGACAACACTTCAACTCAATGGCCAACTTGGTAGTAAAGTTTGGGTTGTTTCTTTCTGCCATGTATATATCAGCTTTTCACAGTGACTTCTTTCAACCCCCTTTGTTCAGCAGCAGTGGTGGTGCCATTTAGGGGTACCTCCACTTAAGAACTACATGCCTTCGCAGTACTAGTTCTTTTTACTTTTCTTTTCACAGAGCGTTGCCTCATGCCCTGAGTTGTTACCAGGAGCGGTGGGTGGTATCCCCGATTAGATACGGGTAAGAAGGCTGATTATAGACCTCCCTCCTTTTTTCTGAAAGTATTTTATTTATTAGCAAGTATGTATGTTAAACTGACTGGTATGACATTTTATGCACCTTGTGAATGTGTGCTTCTCTTTCTTTTTTTCTTTCTCTCAACAGGTATCTTCCAAGTATCCCTGTAGTTTACTACAAATAGCACACAGGTATACGGTTGGTTGTATCATTCCTTACAATCTGAATTTTGGTAATTCTCACTCACTAAAGAATTGTTGCAGTAGTTATAACTAGGTCCTGAAGAAAGCCATGATCACATTTTTTATCTAGATTGGCTGAAACATGTAGACCTCCTTTTCTCTTCACTAGCGCGTTCGCTCATTTATTCAGACCGCGCCTTTACTGCTTTTTTAACCTTGACACCTTGAAATATCCAATAAACTTATTTTTTTCTTGGTAGTCAATTTTAACACACTTCTCATTTACACTGCACCATATTTTTCACCACACTGTGTCTAGCTTCATCGATCTTTAGGAGATCCAGTCCTCTGTTTACATCAAAAACATCCGCGAGCTCCTCCTTTGACACTAGTAAGGAGTTGTAGCTCCTTAGCTGCACCAGGTTGCAGTTAAGAGGAGATCCCAAATGATGAAGCATGCCACCTCGGTGGGTGATGGGATCCTGTCCTCCTATAGAGGACTCCCTTTATAACTTTGCGTCCTGTTGAGCTGTACCAGTCATTTTACACTTATCTCTTTAAGAGACCCGCGGATTCTTGGATATTGTTGAACTTCAACAACTGCCAAACGGTGAGCCTTCTGAAACACCGATTATGCGACATCCAAGCTCTAGCACCCAGATTTTAGCCTTACCGCTAGATTTCTTTTATGCACAACTTGCACCGGGGAGACCTGACCAACGTACATCTGCATACGGGAATTATAGATTTGATCAAAGAACTTCCCTGATAAATACATCTCTCCCAATCAGACGGGGAACTTCCAGTTGGTAAACAGGGAACAGATTTGCTCCCCTAGAGGGCTTGATAGCTGCAATTGACTGCCTATAACGAATCCATTTATCCAAATGCCAGAACCCCCTGTGAATATAACTATCAAGGAGCTAGGTGGCGTAACAGTTACGGGAGGGGTTGAGGTTGGAAAATGGATAAAACTCTCCTCATGGAACGTCGCAGGTATTAAGGGGAAGGTGGGCAATATGCAGTGATGCGATGTTTGGCAAAAATATGACATAATATGTAAGCAGGAGACCTGGGCCATTGACCAGATTTCCATAGATGGGTATCGCTCCTTTCAAACAGAGGCAGTGCCTGCACTCGCAGGTCGAGCCAGGGGTGGTTTATTAACACTAATATCTAATACCCTGTCAATAATGTTAAAGGTATTTTTGAAGGTGACCCCATCTTTTCACTTTTTGCTGTTTGAAGGTCCAGGAGGTCAGGACTGGTTATTGATAAACTTCTATAATAATAATTTCGGTCCGAATATGCACTCGGTGGTGACCCAACTGGAGCTTGAGCTTGATAAAGTGGGAATGGGATTCAAAGAGAACTTCGCTTTTGTGTGGGTGGGTGATTTTAACACACATTTATGTAAATATTCTACCACCCCAGTTTGCGGCACGGAGGATATGGAAGGGCCCCCAGTAATCCATTTTACTCACAATGAATATGGCCAGACACTGAATAGGCTCTTGACCATTAGAAACCTGGAGATAAGAAACAGACAGACCAAACATGCTGGGGAGTTCGTAACAACCTTCAAACGCAATGAATATGAGTCAACTATTGATTACATCGTGACTTCTGATATTTTAGATGGGAAACTGTCTCAAGTGGAATCAGTCTTCACCACTTTTAGTGATCACGCCATCCTTACCTTTTCTGTAGCATTAGGCTCCTCTCGTGAGATGCCAACTAAGATAATGGAGACACCGGCCCTAGGAAGAAAGAACAGTTACCAACTAAAATGGGCTAGCGTAGATAAGGTAAACACCACGCAGGGAATAATAACAAAAAATCTGGACTGTATACAAAATTGCTTGGCTATAAATCTATCTGCAGAGCGTATTATCCAGGATTTCTCAAAATTATTAGAGGCAGTAAATAAGGCCCTATCCCATAAAAGAGCATCAAGTATGGCATTGGTGGGGCGTTGGTTTTATCGTGCATGCTCCCAAGCTCTAAAACCCTCCATGAATCCTTGAAAGAAGTACCCAGAAACCAAGAGAGAATACAATCCTTACAAAAGGTATATAAAGATTCTAGGAACCAGAGGGGAAAAGTCTTGAGAGAAGAGGCCTGGGAAGAACTGGAAAGGGCTGCCATAACTAACAATAGCAGGGACTTCTGGAGGGTGGTAAACAAACCATATTTTAAGGATGCCACTGATCCAACCTTAGAATCCCATGTGGGTGAAAATGCTTGGGTGGCTCATTTTGAGAAAATATTTGGGCCTGGGGTAACCCAGATGGTGGAGCATCCCCCAGTCCCCCTTCCTCACACTGACTTTCTTGTATTTACACTTGAGGAAATAACTAAAGGGCTGGATAGGTGCAGCAGGGCGAAGGCCCCAGGCCCAGATGGGGTCCCTATAGACCTATTTCTTGAAGACCATGCCTTATGGGCACCACTACTGCAGAATGTATTTAATGCCATTTCCAAAGATGGCCCATTGGCATCATGGGGCACAAGTGTCATCGTTCCTATTTTCAAAAAGGGAGCCAAAAGCGAGCCAGGGAACTATAGGCCAATATCCCTCTTGGACAGCACCTCAAAATGAATGGGGCGGCTATTACAACACCGGCTGGAAGAATGGGCAAATGACAAAAATATACTGATCCCAGCCCAATACGGATTCCAACGGGGCAGAGGCACCATTGACCAGTGCCTGCACTTAAGCCTTATAATTGAAAAATATATCAGGGCCAAAGGTGAATCAATCTACATGGCCTTCATGGATCTCTCAGCCGCATTTGACTAAGTAAATCATAGTAGGCTGTGGGAGTTAATGGAGGCCATGGGGGTGGATCCCCCAATACTCATGTTCATTAGATAACTCTACTCTCAGACTACCGCCTCAGTATGGTATGGTAAGGACGGGGCTTGTACCCATTCTTTTAAGATTCTTCGAGGAGTTAGGCAAGGGTGAGTTCTCGCCCCTTTCCTTTTCTCCTTATATACGAATGGGGTAGGAGCGGCACTGGCAGGTTCAGCCCAGGACATTCCAAAGTTCGGGTCACTATCACTGTCTCTGCTTGCATATGCAGATGATACGGTCTTAGTGGCCAGAACGGGGATGGCGCTGCAACACATGCTAACAGCTTATACCTCATTTATGAGCTCCCTCGACCTAAGGGTAAATGAATCAAAATCATTTATCTTAATAGCAGGGCGAGGTAAAACTCCATCCTTTTACTTAGGAGCTCGCAAACTGGAGATAGTTGATTCCTTCCCCTACTTGGGTGTCATATTTGATAAGCACCATACTTAGGCACCTATGATTAAAAATAGGGGGCTGGCAATGGAAAAAAGTCTGGCAGGCATTATTAGATTTTCTAAAAGATTGGGCTCTAAGTCTCTAAGAATTATAAAAAGTATTTACAAGGCAAAGACAGTATCCCTGACCACCTACGGAGCGGGGGTGTGGGGTATTTCTAATATTGCCAATGTGCAGACTATTGAGGATAAATTCTTGAAACGGATAATTGCCTTACCGGTTTCATGCTCCAATTTTAACTGGCATGCGGAATTGGATTTTCCGTTTATCAGCGATCCGATAAGACTGGCCCCTTTAGTGCTATGGCACTCAATCTGGAGGAAGAACACACTCCCCCTAACACAACACATTATAAAGGACTGCCTCGAGCTGGATAATGTGCATAAAGTAAGATGGTTGGGCTATGTAAGATCGACTCTGAATAGACTGGACATGGAGGACTTCTATAAAAATCCAAGCACTTGTCTCCAAATTTCAAAGACACTTTTAAAAGAAAAATGTTTGGTTAACATGGCCCAGGTGCGTACAGAGATACACAAAGATAAGCCTTCAGTCAGGACATATATGAGTCTTGCACCCCTACTAGAGTCTGACTATCATTATTTAGAGGAAATTTTAAATCTAAAACACAGGTTCATACTCGTAAGGTTCCGTTTGAATCTGTTCCCACTGTTGGTAGGGTATCCAGCGGGAAAACATAAGCTTAGTGACCTTTCTGCTTGTCCATGTGACAGAACAATCCGACTTACATATTATTTTATTCTGTGATCTGTACAAAGAGGAACGAGCAAGATATTTATTACCGGTTCTGAGGCAGCACAACTTTTGGCAATGTAGAGTGGCCCTTACCTATCTCAAAAAACTTGCTGATCCTTTTATTAGCTATGTAATGGCAAACGTCCTCCGGGCATGTGCAAAGAAAAGAAAGCTTTTTAACTAATTTAAAAAATATTGAGATATATCTGTAATTTTAATGTTTTTACTGGAGTCTCTGATGAATTTTATTATTGTCTGTGCTTTTATGATCTTTGTTTGTATTTAAGATCGAATAAAGCTTTTATGATTGATTGATTGACCCAACAGTCCATTTGAGGGCTGTATTGGGAGGGTCTGGAAGAGATATAATATTTTAGGTAATATTGTCATTTTAGTAATCAAGTAGCAATCCTCCCAAGCCAAGACAATGGGTACAATTTCCATCGCAATAAGTCCCCCCTCACTCTCCGCAATAGATCTTGGTAATTTAATCTCGATACTTCCTCTATTGTCGGGGCAATTTATAGACCCAAATAGAAAAGAGCTTGCAGGGCCCGAGTGATGGGGAATGCCTCTGATATATTCTCCCGGGTCTCGGGCACAACCTTCAGGTCTAATGCCTGGAATTGGGATATATTAATATGAAGCCCCGAGACCTCTCCAAATCGTTAAGCTTCATCGAAGAAGCCCGGGAGTGACCCCACCGGGTCCCCAAATGCAACCAATATGTCATCTGCATAAAGAGTGATTAAATGCTCCTCCCCTCCAAATTTTACCCCCTTCACCACTGGATTAACCCTCACCCTCTGAGCAAATGGCTCCAAATACAGGGCAAACAGGAGGGCAGACAAAGGGCATCCTTGAGGTGTGCCCCTCCTAATCGGGAAGCGTTGCGAACTGTGTCCATTTACCCTAACCGAGGCCACTGGAGAATCATAACCACTCAGCACCCAAGCTAGAAATCTCTCTCCCAAGCCAAAGTGAGCTAAAGTCTCCATAAGATAGGGCCAATGGACCCGGTCGAAGGCCTTCTCTGCATCTACAGAAAGTAACATGGCTTTGCCCTTCTTACGAGTGACCTTATCTATCAGGTGAAGAATCCTTTTTGTATTGTCTGCACACTGCCTGGACAAAATAAACCCCGCTTGATCTGCCTCGACTAATCCTGGCATCAGCAGACCTAAACGAGCTGCCAGTATCCTGGTTAACAGCTTCCAGTCAACATTTAGGAGTGAGATAGGTCTATAAGACCTGCATTGGTGCTTATCTTTCCCTGGCTTAGCTATAACCATAATGGACGTTTCAGCCATCGATGGTGGCAGAGTGCCTGGGCCCTCAATTGAGTTAAAAACTGTGGTTAAAATCAGAGCCAATTCTTTACAAAAAGTTTTATAAAAGGTCGCCGGAAAGCCATCCGGCCCAGGGGACTTGTGTGATTTTAAATGTGAGATTGCGGATATAACTTCCTCTATTCATATGGGTGCGTCAAGGGCCTCTGTTTGCTGTTTCGAAGGATCTCAGTGTTAGCGCCCCCTAGATAGCGTTCAATATTAGAGGCCGAACAATCCTGGGGGCTATAGAGAGCTGTGTAATACAATCTAAACTTCTCTGCCATCTGCTTATCCCCAGTTAGTAAAGTGCTGTCATCCTCTCTGAGTGCTGTAATCGCATGGGACTGACGAAGGCCCCTGAGTTTATTTGCTAGTAACCTACCACACTTTTTGACCCCAACGTAGAAGGAGTGCTTAAGGTATAGCAGTGCATATTCTGCATGATCCAAGTCAAGTCCTGAAAGTTGTTTTCGAGCTACTTCTATCTGTCTCCAGACTCTAGGCACCCGAGTACGATGGTGGACCTGCTCCAACTCTCTTACTTGCTGTTGAGGTTGTGCACATTTTTCACGTCTTATCTTATTATCTCCTGCTGAAATGCTAATAAACTCCCCCGTATGACTGCCTTCAACGCTTCCCATACTATAGCTGGTTTCCCCTCGGGGGTATCGTTAATCTGCATGTAGGTTGTAATAGCCCTTCTAATCTGCTCCACAATGTCTTTCCTACTAAGTAAACTCTCCCTCAATCTCCACAGACGTGGTCTACCTTAGGGAGCAATATCTCCATGAGAATCGCAGAGTGATCGGACAGGGACCGTGGTTCTATCTCTATCGTCTCTAGGGCATCTAGTGCCACCCGGGTCCCCAGCAAATAGTCCAGTCTGGCATAAGATTTATGCGCATGAGAGTAAAAGGTGTAATCTCTCCTGCTTGGATGTTTGACCCTCCATAAATCATGCAGCCCCAACTCCCCTAACCATTGGGCCCCTGCCAGTGATATTGTCCCTGTTTCACCCTGTCTCTGCGCTGAGCGATCCCACTCGCTGTGCATTACTAAATTAAAATCTCCCCTGAGGATTACTCCCTGTTCTTTTGTAGCCATGATATCCTCTAAAGCGCTCTGTAGAACTTTTTCGTGTCCTTCATTTGGAGCGTATATCGAGCCCACCACCACCGTCTGCGTGCCCACCTGCACCTTATATCCCAGCAGACGGCCCTCTATCTCTGCTATCTTCGCTCCCACTTTCCATGAAAAGGAATGTGCAAAAAGCATAGCTACCCCAGTGACTTTACGTGGCATAGAAGAAAAAAACTGTTGGGGGAAAGCCCTGGATTGCAACCTGTGCCAGTCCCTAGGGAGTAAATTCATTTCTTGGAGAAGGCAGATATGTGCCTGAGGCTTTTCTAAATAAGAAACAATGGCCCATCTCTTCACCGGATTATTAAGCCCTTTCACATTAAAAGTCAACAACTTTAGCCCTTCCATCATAAAAGGTCCAGGACAAGTATGCGGCTTCGAGTTCTCACCCCTGTCCAGGCTCCAATCAACTTCTCCGCCCCCTCCCAAACCAAGGTCCCAATGTCTACACATGTATGGTTATCAACATCGAAAAGTAAATATAGCACCCGGAAACATTCCCCCAAAGAACAAAAAACAATAAGTGTCCCTGAAGTGTAGGAAGAGCCAACCAGCTAGACCCCAGTCCAGTGGATAAGTGTCATCAGGAGATGCAACCATCACCCTCAGAACTCGCCCCACCCCGGACCACCCGGCCACCTCATCAAGCTTGTGCTCTCAGGTGGGACCCTGTAAACTCGAGTCTTCCGAGAGCTTTTCCAGCAGGGCTCTTCTATCCAATGCAATGCACTCCGAGTCCGGCCTGGAGACTCCCCACCCAGGGGCCACCCTTCTCCACCTCACAAATCCCTCCGCTCGCTCATTCCACTTTTCTGCACCAGTTTTCCCTTCCTGTAGAGTGTCTATCTGCAACAATGTACATGCCTCTGTCAGGGATCGGACATGATGCAAGCGATCCTGCCAACAAAAGGTTAGCCGAAATGGATGCTCTCTCAAGAAGGCAGTTACTGGCTTGAACTCCCTCCACTTAAGAAGTGTGGATGGGGCCAAATCTTGAAAGAGCTGAATCTGGTTGCCCCGGAATGTCACCTGGGGGGGTTGCTCGGGCTTCTCGCAGGATTCTCTCCTTGAGGGGGAAACTATGGACACATGTCAAAATGTCTACTGGCCGTGTTTGCCTTGGGCTGCCTCGTCCCACTCTGTCAGTGTCCGGTCTAGACAGATCTCATTTGCTGAAACCTCCCCCAGTATCTGGGCAAACAGATCAAGGACGTATTTCTCTACATCTCCCTTCTCTGCATCGTGAGTCACTCCTCTAATCTGCGCCGATCTGCTTCAAACCCCTGAGGGGCTGGAACTGTGTCACCAACATGGCCCAGGTCCGGCACAGATCCAAAGAGGGGGCTACATATATTACCTACTGGCGGTCGCCAGTAGGTAGTTATAGTTAGGACCTAGTTTCCATAGGAAAAGCGTTTTTTGATTTGCCAATATCTTTGGCGCCGTTTGACGAATCTTCGCGAAATTTTCAAAACTAATGGCCTGCTCTGGTCAGCTCCTGTTTTGAAAGTTTCGGGGTGATTTGCCAAGTAGGGGCGGCGAAAAAAGGGGGGTCCCAAAACACCTTTTCTCCATGTTAATTTCCATAGGAAATTTTGTCGCGGCTACAGCCCGAACTGCTGAACGGAATTACACCAAATTTGGCAGAGAGCTAGCTCTTGGTCCAGAGTACACTCTTTGCTTTAAATGGTGTAAATCCATTCAGTAGTTCCTGAGAAATTTAAAAATAAAAAATATCGCTATCTGGTGACCGAGGAGGATTCATGAACTTTCCCGAGCACGAGCTTGATTCTGATTGGCTGCCAACACTCCAAACCAAGAAGTGTTGGCAGCCATCTTGTGACTCGGTAGAATCGAGTCACAAGAAAAAAGGTTAAAAATGAAGAAAAGAGGGCAGGGTAGAAACACCCTGACCCCCTAGGCCTGCTCAGGGGGTTCCACAGGAACCCCGAGGGCCAAAAAACCATCTTTTTAAAAAAAAATTGGCAGGATACGCACTGGGTTCGCAAATCCGGACAAATTATTATTTTTTTTAAACGGAGTGCAGTCTCCTGCACTTCGTTTTCTTGAAGCCCCAAGGGGGCCAGGCCCAGAGGGCAGTATTTAATTATTATGCGTCAATGAACAGTGTTTGTGAAAGTGCTACCTCGTTTCATACCCGGTCACGAGAAGCCACAGCACACCTGGAAACACTACGACTCAATTGTGCTCTGTGAAGACTAGGGTGAACATGGCACCTCAAAACCACGTACATAGGAGCCTCTCACGCAGATGTGAGGGTGCAGCTGGAGTTTCAAGGACTAACTCACACTATTGGAACACGTTGTTGCTGTTTTTATCTGAGAGTCGGGACTTGGCTTCTCATTGCGTCTGACGCAGATAATTCCTGTCCGTTTCAGGTGACCAGAGCAGGAGCTTTCCTCGATTCCACAAGGGCTGAGCGGCAGCGGCAGCCGCGCAGTGCTGAGGTGAGCAGCGAGGTGCGCGCTGCTGAGGTGAACTGTGCGCAGAGGTGGGCCCCGCGCCAGGACCTGGGAGTCCTAGGGGACACCGAAGTGGCATGAGGCGAGGCTGAGCACTACTGAGACCCCCACCTCAGCCATCACTGCCAGCCACAACAGGGCACAGACACCTGCGCAGGGACCATGAAGGCGGACAGAGCCATTTTTGGCTACTTTTTGGTGGACCTTTTGGGCTCGCTGTGCTGGGCGCAGGGTAATCCCGGGCAACATTTTGGATCCATCGTGGTAGTCTTTGTTTGTGGCAAAGCAGGGGGGCACACTCTGTTCGCTCCCGCACACACCCCCAGAGCATGGTGCATTGAGTACTGATGTACGCATGTTTCTCTTCTGCTACCTCAGCAACGGGCACGCATGTGTGGTGTGGCGCACAGGTGTTGCTTGTTCTAAAGGTTTATCTCGTCACACTGCATTATTATCAGAGTGGAGGAGGTAACATCTGGAATTTACCTGCAGCCCAGTGGGCTGTCCAGGGTCTGATAGTAGAGTTGTGCAGTAACTAACCATTGCAACACAGGGACCAGTGCAACTGCTCTGGGGGCGAATTGCGCAACCTGCACTGTGTAAAGGGCATCTACCTATTTGTCAGCCTTGAACCCGTAAAGGGACGATGACACAGGCAGGCTGTGTGAAAACGTTGGAGGGAAATGGGGTTTGACCTATTTTCCGGGGGGATATGGATAATGTGTTGAGAAAGGGGGTTGCCATGAGAGCCTTGCCTTTGCTGCGCTCCTCACGCTGCGCGCCTGCTCTGGAGCTGGCATGGTTAATGTGTGGGCAGAGGCGGGCGGGGAGCCGGTGTGGGTCCGTGTGCCTGTGGTGTGCCCACTGGGTAGGCTGAAGGCCCTGGACATGAGCCCTGGTGTGAGAATCATAGCGGCAGGTCGTGTCCGCGCCTCAGAACCGAAGCACAACCCTTTCAGAGAAATGTTCGGGCCTGTCTAATTCATTATGAAAATTTGAGCACACGGGGGCTCAAACAGATGGGGGAAGACGTGTGCAGATGAACGCAGCTATATGCCTTTTTAAGTCTTGAGAATGCGTCCAAGATCCTGGGTAACTTTTTAAAGGTGCAGCTTCGATGGAAGGCAGCTGTCTGTGAGATCACTGAGGAGGAGGGTGGACTGTTTCCAGCACTGTGCCCCCTTAACTGAACAAAGAGACTGTATGGTGCAGCAAAAGACGCCATGCATGCTAATGTACAGTTTTGGATTGTACTTCAGATGCCAAGTAACTGCACGAGCACGTTAAAAATGCACAATAAATAGATAAATAAATAGATAGAACAACATGTAATGCATCCCTGTCTATGTTCCACTCTCGATCCCTTTTTTTCTAGATTTTCAGCCGCTGCTAGATACATGTATGTAGCATTCACTTCACACCATTTATTGGTAGTTACAACACTCACTGCACCATTCCAACACCTGATGGAAGACACGCAACTGTCTGTGACAGTGGAATAAAAATTTAGCTGTATCTTTTATCGTCTGCTAAGTTGTGCTCAGAAGTTATTGAAAGATGACCACCAGTGCTCCACAAAACTCCTAAATAAATAAATATAAAAATAAATAAGTCAGCGAAAACTTGAGGGGTTGGCTATTGGGCCCATTTTGAGGTCGAGCCTATGGCGGCAGCGCGCATGCGCTGCTCACTCTGCGAGGCATGCAGTAATGGAGTATGCAGTGGAAGCTCCGCCCACTCTCTGCCCATGTTTTTAATTGATTTGTGTCATTGTCTTCCGTAAATGCGGCCTTCTGATTTATTATGAGGCTTGTTAGTCCCTCCTTATTATGGCCATGTCGTCATTTGCACCCTCCCATGACTACTGGCCCCTATACTTCAAGTGTTACACAGTAGGGTACATGTTATTTACACTGTGAGCACTACTTTGTCCGTGCCTTCTTGCCCCCTTCTCTCCCCTCCCCCCTCCCGTTGTCCGTGATGCAATACAATAGGTCTTGCGTAAATGCGAGTCCTATTGCATTGCAAATGCTTGTTTTTCCCCACTTCGACCACTGGGTTTATAAAGCTTCTGTGGTGGTTTGCTTTTTTCCTTACGGCCTGGGAGGGGGGTAGAGTAGTTACAATGCCACGCCTACACTGCTTCCAGCTGCCTGACCTCCGCTCGTCGCCGTGTTTACAACTGCGACACCCGTGACTAGAAACACACGCCTTTACAGGAAACTCATTAGCTGGGATGGGGATCCTATGTCGTCACTAGATTGCCATCATGCCCCTGGCAGTATCGCAGGCGCACTGAGACAAAACTCCAAAGGCTTCGGCGAGTGCAGACAAGCAAGATTGCGGGCTCCTCTGATCCCCTGGAGGCGATGCTCTTCCCCGAAGTTGACGAAAAAGCCGTCAGCGACTTAGTGGGTTCTCTCGAATCACAGCTGACCGGACACAGGCCTGGTGCAGCGGGGGGTGAAACTTGGGCTTCTCGGGGACTGATCAATGCTCTCCAGCAGCACATAACTGGTGGCTCAGTGCTCAGTAGAGGAGCGACTGGGAGCAGCGGCAAGAGCCAGCTTCTCTCTACTGTCAGTGCTCAGTCTGTTGCAGGTGCGCATGTAAACAGTCTGGGCATACTGCTGGGCTTGGCAGGCACGGGTGGCTGAGAGGGAGACCCATCCTGAGAGTAGCTGGTCATTGTCAGCTGAGCCTCAGGGATCCCACTGACCGGGCTCTATCTTCTTTCCAGCTATATATTGGCAGATGTGGACTTGCTCAAACGGAAACTAACCAGCGTATTTTCTGTCATGTTGTTCGGACCTCGCTCCTATCTGAAAGGTCAGTGCGGCTGATAAGTTTCTCACTTGACAGGCTATTGGAAATATGGAGATTTTCTCACTCTGACTCTACTTGTTAACTAGGCTTTGTTGTTTTTTCACCCCTTCTTAGAGCCCCTGCATCTCCACTCTGCCTATTGCTGAAAGAATTACCCCCCCCAAAACATTTTTTTATTAGCCCCGGGAAATTTGTCTCTAGTTGCGCCTCTGTCTTCAACAATCGTGCGTAGAAGCCACCATCACACTTTTGCTGTGCGTAGGCGAAACAGCAATCACCCCACAGTCTCATGCAAACACCTCTTGAATTCATTCCAGGGGCCGCTGCTTGAACTGTCTGCTTTGAAAAACCTACTCTACAGACAGAGCCATCCAAACCGAACATATTCCACCAAGATGCGCTTATGTCCCGAAGTATGGCACCCAAGCATTTACCTTCCAGTGTCTGTAATCTGACTTTCACAAAATACATTTAGGAGATCGTCAAAGGTTAATTATTATAAAAACACAGGCTGCGCGAGAACGGCCTAAAAAACACAAGGGAGTGCAGTTATTACTCCGTAAAAAGTAAAACCAGATCCTATCAAAATGTACAGTCTTAAAATATTGCAGACGCTACAATGCTTTTTATTTAAGTTGGTATAGCAAAAAAAAAAAAACTATTATTAAATAGGACTTTTCCCTAATACTATATAGTAAGGCGCTACAAAGGTGCTGTTGGCATTATGACAGCCACAGTCTGGTGGCAAGCTGACCTCGGCTAAATCGGCAGGACGTAGAAGTGAAGAAAGAGAATGTGCAGCTTTATTATCACGGTACAGCAAACAACAGCGGCCTAGGTGCAACCTCTCTGACTGACAGCGGCAGAACTTGTGCAGATCAGCCAAATTAGCTCTCTTCTCGGCCGTAACCACGATTACCAACAGAGCTGTGATTAAAATGCAAAACTCCATGCATGACGCGAGGATAACGTCGAAGGAAGAGTCATGAGGTGCACGTTTGCTGAACTTACTTCCACACCCCAGGTTTCTATCCTCTCTGGTGGAGGTGAAAAAAAAAATGCTAAGAGAAGGACTGGCAGGCAGTAGTTGTGGTCTGGGACAGGTTTTTATTGTGCGGGAGTCCCTGAGACTTAGATTTTAAAACCGCACTGAAGTTTTAAGTCAATTTAGCATGTGTGAAATAATATTATAAAATGAAAACTTTGGAGGAGAACACAAGTACACAGGGTAAATCAGTCAAATGACTGAAAAAGTAGCAGTTGATTAATATACTAATGTTCCACTTATCTTTTGCTCAAAAATACTGTAGAACAATTATAGAAAAGGAAAAATGTGCTTCTGATCTACGCTAGGGGCAAAATGCACCAGCAGTTCAACAAAGATAGAACGGGACGCTTGCCCAGTTGTCTCTACTGTATGTATTGGGTGCATGCCAGGGAGGGCTGCCCTGCTACTATTCACCATGCAGGTACACTGCTTGGGAACAGCCTAAACGGACAGGGATACAAGTCTCCCATGTAGGACCGGCTCCAGGATTTTAGATCTTGGAGGGCCATGAAGAAACAAGGGTGGACCATAAAGATGAGAGGGGTCGTCCATAGTCTCTCAATTTTTTTTCTTATTTGGAAAAACTTTAAAAGGTTTAAATAAACACAACACACAAATGCGACATGTAAACATTTATAGCTACTACTGGTATATGGGAGGGGGGTTAGAAGCATTTTAAAACTTTTTTATTATAACTTTTCAACATGCTGCTCTACAACATAGCTAAAAGACATTGACAAAGCCAATAGCTCTGGATAAGCACTTATAAGGTCCCAAAGGTGAGACCTATTGGCTATGCCAATGCATTGTTATATTTTTGAAGGTGGCCAATAAATTAAAAATAAAGAAAAATATACAAATGCAATAGTCAACTATGAGTATGTTGCGATTGCACATGCAGTGCGCGCAGCCCAGAAACAGCTTTGTTCTCTGAGCTCCATGTTGAAATGTCTTCTGTGGCACCACAGCGGCTTCAGTCTTTGTTCTGGAAGTTTTAGCTTAGCTGCGGCATTGGCGCTGCTCCTTGGGCAGCGTACACAGAGTGACCAATAACAAAACACATGCACACTGTGACTATGCATCACCACTGATCATCTGCTGCTAACGGAGAGCAGGCTGTTTTTTTATGTACTGGGCAACAAAGCACACACACATTTGCTTCAGAAAGCATAATAAGTGTAAACATGTTTGAGGACAGTTTTTGGAGCATCAAGGAATGTTGCGCAACCTCACAATAGGTGCGCACCCTGAATATTGAAACCCAACACGTCCCAGGGACATAATATCGAGGACAGAATTTCAAAAACATTATTGACGGGCAAGTAAGTCTAAATTTTCTATACCTAATTCCACATATATGTAATTATGCAGAACATATATCTTCAAGATACTTAGATGTGTACGAATAGTAAATCTATACTTCCCTATATACACTTTCCTTTCAATATTGTGTCCCTCGATAGTCTTCTGCCTCGAAATTGTTAGTCTAGACATACAGTAGTACAATCTTCACAATGCCATGTTTATTTTTAGATTAATACACACTACATAGACAAAATGTGTATTCAGACATTTTTGAAAATAACCACTAAGTTCATTCACTCCTGGTTCAATTCGCTTACTGTACATCCACAAAGATACTTCTAGTGATTTCAGCAATTAACTGTGAGTCCATACATTGTTATTTGTATAACCTCCCATCAATAGGCACCACATCTCCTTTACATCCCCTGGCACATGCAATGTTTTCATCCGAGCTACCTGTGTCTGATAATATTCTTTCCTGGATCTTTCATGGCTATGTGGACCCTACATTTTCCCATCGCCTACTCTTATCCCCCTGTCCACTTTTCCCATTCCATCTGTTCTCTTCGACAGCCCTCTTTGGAATGTGAATTTAAACCCTGTCTCTAAATCTGATTTACTTTTCCAAAGATGCAGCAACTTTGGGGGTATTGCTGTGACTTTTCTTCTTTATCTGCTGCATTTTCATTATGTGCGACATCACTTGATTCACACGAGATGGAGGAAACCAAAGATTGTTTCCAAGTCAAACACAACTGTTATCCTAGATGCTACATCACTGAGATGATCTCAAAAGCTAATATTTAGTGGAAAGACTTGAGAGGCCCTTCTCAAAGAATAATCTGATTTCAAATCAGGATTCAGGAGAGTTGAGCAGTGTTCCACTTCAGATGGCCAGAAGGAAAAACATATCCTCATTGTACCTAGGGCTTCCATTTGTTTAAATTAGATTTTTTAATTGATGGGTGGTTTGTCAAGAGAAACTCCTCCTTCCACTGTTATCAGGCAGACACTGAAATATTTGCTTTTTTATTGTGTGGACAGGAAAAGGCGAGTCGCATAAGATGTTTGTGGATGTGTGTTCAAGGCAGCATGTGTGGTGCCCACACACTGAAAGATTAACTTTGATGCAGTTGATGAGCTAACGTTGAATGTATCAGTGGGTTAGAAGGTATGTGTGTGGTTGTGGGGGTAGTTTAGGGGTAAAGTGCTGAGTCTCCTCCCACTAATGCTGTATGTAATCTGTGTGCTTTTTTGAGCCTAAGTAAGCTGTGCCTCTGTGGTTTGCTGGTGGTTTAGGGAGGTCACATTGTACGCACCATCATGACCATTTTTCCCACCTAGGAAAGGTGAATAAAATAGAAAAATCATGAGGGCACAAAACAAGAGGACTTGGTCATCAGTCTTTAATTTCTCTGAGCATGAACAGGTCATCCCAAACGTTTAAGATTCCCAAAAGCCCTGAAGACAAGTATTTCTTAAACCATCATTTCCTACAAACCAACACAACACAGACTACACCCCCCTGCACATAGTGACCGGGTTCAAACAACAGGCACTCTTGGGACCCCTTTTAGGCTACTCTCCAAAGACTGACAGAAAAATGCTCATTTCCTAATACCTGCTTCTTCTACCAAAATCACCAGGACTATCCTGGAATGGGCCCATCCAATAGAACACTTTCTGCACCTCTCTTGTCTCTTTCTGCACTTCTCTTGCTTCTCTCTGCACTTTTCTGGCCTTTTTGTGCGCATCTATTGTCTGTTTCGGCACTTCTTTTGCCTCTTTCTCTACTTTTCTTGCCTCTTTCTGCACTTCTCTTGCCTCTTTCTGCACATTTCTCACTCTTTCTGCACCTCTGTTGTTTCTTCTGCACTTCTCTTGCCTCTTTCTGTACTTCTCTTGCCTCTTTCTGCACCTTACTTGCCTCTTTCTGCAGTTCTCTTGCCTCTTTCTGCACCTCACTCTCGTCTTTCTGCATCTCTTTTGCCTCTTTCTGTACTTCTCTTTCTCCTTTCTGCACTTTTCTTGCTTCTTTCTGCACCTCTCTTTCTTCTTTCTGCACTTCTCTTGTCTCTTTCTGTGCTTCTCTTGCTTCTTTCTGCACCTCTGTTGCCTCTTTCTGCACTTCTCTTGCTTCTTTCTGCACCTCTCTTGCCTCTTTCTGCACCTCTCTTCCCTCTTTCTGCACATCTCTTGCCTCTTTCTGTACCTCTATTGCCTCTTTCTGCACCTCACTTGCCTCTTTCTGCACTTCTCTTGCCTCTTTCTGCACCTCACTCTCTTCTTTCTGCACCTCCCCTGTGTCTTTCTGCACTTTTCTTGCATTTTCTGCACCTCTCTTGCCACTTTCTGCACTACTCTTGCCTCTTTCTGCACTACTCTTGCCTCTTTCTGCACCTCTCTTGCCTCTTTCTGCACCTCTCGCTTCTCTCTGCACTTCTCTTGCCTTTTTGTGCGCATCTTTTGCCAGTTTCTGTATTTCTTTTGCCTCTTTCTCCACTTCTCTTGACTCTTTCTGCACATTTCCTACTCTTTCTGCACCTCTGTTGTCTTTTCTGCACTTCACTTGCCTCTTTCTGTAGCTCTCTTGCCTCTTTCTGCACCTCACTCTCTTCTTTCTGTACCTCTTTTGCCTCTTTCTGCACTCCTTTCTCCTTGCTGCACTTTTCTTGCTCTTTCTTCACCTCGCTTGCCTCTTTCTGTACTTCTCTTGCCTCTTTCTGCAATACTCTAGCCTATTTCTGTACTTTTTTGCCTCGTTCTGCATTTCTCTTCCTTCTGTCTGCACTTCTCTTGCCTGTTTCTGTGCTTCTCTTGCTTCGTTCTGCACCTATCTTGCCTCTTTCTGCACTTCTCTTTCCTCTTTGTGCACCTCACTTGCCTTTTTCTGTACCCCTCTTGCCTCTTTCCGCACCTCACTTGTCTCTTTCTGCACTTCTCTTGCCTCTTTGTGCACTTCTCTTGCTTCTTTCTGCACCTCTCTTGCCTCTTTCTGCACTTCTCTTGCCTCTTTCTGCACTTCTCTTGCCTCTATCTGTACCTCTCTTGCCTCTTTCCGCACCTCACTTGCCTCTTCCTGCACTTCTCTTGCCTCTTTCTGCACTTCTCTTCCCTCTTTCTGCACTTTTCTTGCTTCTTTCTGCACTTCTCTTGCTTCTTTCTGCGCTTGTCTTGCCTCTTTATGCATTTGTCTTGCTTCTTTATGCAACTCTCATGCCTCTTTCTGCACCTTACTTGCTTCTTTCTGCACCTCTCTTGCCTCTTTCTGCACCTCTCTTCCCTCTTTCTGCACATCTCTTGCCTCTTTCTGTACCTCTATTGCCTCTTTCTGCACCTCACTTGCCTCTTTCTGCACTTCTCTTGCCTCTTTCTGCACCTCACTCTCTTCTTTCTGCACCTCCCCTGTGTCTTTCTGCACTTTTCTTGCATTTTCTGCACCTCTCTTGCCTCTTTCTGCACTTCTCTTGCCTCTTTCTGCACTACTCTTGCCTCTTTCTGCACCTCTCTTGCCTCTTTCTGCACCTCTCTTGCTTCTCTCTGCACTTCTCTTGCCTTTTTGTGCACATCTTTTGCCAGTTTCTGTACTTCTTTTGCCTCTTTCTCCACTTCTCTTGACTCTTTCTATACTTCTCTTGCCTCTTTCTGCACATTTCTTACTCTTTCTGCACCTCTGTTGTCTTTTCTCCACTTCTCTTGCCTCTTTCTGTACTTCTCTTGCCACTTTCTGTACTTCTCTTGCCTCTTTCTGCACCTCACTTGCCTCTTTCTGTAGCTCTCTTGCTTCTTTCTGCACCTCACTCTCTTCTTTCTGTACCTCTTTTGCCTCTTTCTGCACTCCTTTCTCCTTTCTGCACTTTTCTTGCTTCTTTCTTCACCTCTCTTGCCTCTTTCTGCACTTCTCTTGCCTCTTTCTGCAATACTCTAGCCTCTTTCTGTACTTTTTTGCCTCGTTCTACATTTCTCTTCCTTCTGTCTGCGCTTCTCTTGCCTGTTTCTGTGCTTCTCTTGCTTCGTTCTGCACCTATCTTGCCTCTTTCTGCACTTCTCTTTCCTCTTTGTGCACCTCACTTGCCTTTTTCTGTACCCTCTTGCCTCTTTCCGCACCTCACTTGTCTCTTTCTGCACTTCTCTTGCCTCTTTCTGCACTTCTCTTGCCTCCTTCTGCACCTCTGTTGCTTCTTTCTGCACTTCTTTTGCCCCTTTATGCACCCCTCTTGCCTGTTTCTGCACCTCACTTGCCTCTTTCCGCACCTCACTTGCCTCTTTCTGCACTTTTCTTGCTTCTTTCTGCACTTCTCTTGCTTCTTTCTGCGCTTGTCTTGCCTCTTTATGCATTTGTCTTGCTTCTTTATGTAACTCTCTTACCTCTTTCTGAACCTTACTTGCTTCTTTCTGCACCTCTCTTGCCTCTTTCTGCACCTCTCTTCCCTCTTTCTGCACATCTCTTGCCTCTTTCTGTACCTCTATTGCCTCTTTCTGCGCCTCACTTGCCTCTTTCTGCACTTCTCTTGCCTCTTTCTGCATCTCACTCTCTTTTTTCTGCACCTCCCCTGTCTCTTTCTGCACTTTTATTGCATCTTTCTACACCTCTCTTGCCTCTTTCTGCACTTCTCTTGCCTCTTTCTGCACCTTTCTTGCCTCTTTCTGTACCTCTCTTGCTTCTCTCTGCTGCACTTCTCTTGCCTTTTTGTACCATCTCCTCCCTGTTTCTGCACTTTTTTTGCCTCTTTCTCCACTTCTCTTGACTCTTTCTGCATTTCTCTTGCCTCTTTCTGCACATTTCTTACTCTTTCTGCACCTCTGTTGTTTTTTCTGCACTTCTCTTGCCTTTTTCTGTACTTCTCTTGCCCCTTTCTGCACCTTACTTGCCTCTTTCTGCAGCTCTCTTTCCTCTTTCTGCACCTCACTCTCTTCTTTCTGCACCTCTTTTGCCTCTTTCTGCACTTCTCTTTCTCCTTTCTGCACTTTTCTTGCTTATTTCTGCACCTCTCTTGCCTCTTTCTGCACTTCTCTTGCCTCTTTCTGCACTACTCTAGCCTCTTTCTGTACTTTTTTGCCTCATTCTGCATTTCTCTTCCTTCTTTCTGCGCTTCTCTTGCCTCTTTCTGCGCTTCTCTTGCTTCTTTCTGCACCTATATTGCCTCTTTCTGTACTTCTCTTGCCTCTTTCTGCACCTCAGTTGCCTTTTTCTGTACCTCTCTTGCCTCTTTACGCACCTCACTTGCCTCTTTCTGCACTTCTCTTGCCTCTTTCTGCACTTCTCTTGCCTCTTTCTGCGCCTCTCTTGCCAGTTTCTGCAACTCTCTTGCCTTTTTCTGCAGTTCTCTTGCCTCCTTCTGCACCTATGTTGCTTCTTTCTGCACTTCTTTTGCCCCTTTATGCACCTCTCTTGCCTGTTTCTGCACCTTACTTGCCTCTTTTCTGCACCTCACTTGCTTCTTTCTGCACCCCTCTTCCCTCTTTCTGTACCTCTCTTGCCTCTTTCTGCACCCCTGCTCCCTCTTTCTGCACCCCTGTTCCCTCTTTCTGCATCTCTCCTGCCTGTTTCTGCAACTCTGTTGCCTCTTTCTGCACTCATCTTGCCTGTTTCTGCACCCTTCTTCCCTCTTTGTGTACCTCTCTTGCCTCTTTCTGCACCTCTCTTACCCCTTTCTGCATCTCTGTTCCTTCTTGCTGTACTTTTTTTGTCTCTTTCTCCACCCCTCTTCACTCTTTCTGCACCTCTGTTGCTTCATTCTGTACCTCTCTTGTTATTTCTGCACCCCGTGCCTCTTTCACACCCCTCTTCCCTCTTTCTGCACCCCTCTTCCCTCTTTGTGCTCTCCTCTTGCCTCTTTTAGCACCTCTGTTCCTTCTTTCTGCACTTCTTTTGTTTCTTTCTGTACCTCTCCTGCTTCTGTCTGCACCCCTCTTGCCACTTTCTCCACCCCTGTCCCCCCTTTTTGCATCTCTGTTGCTTCTTTCTGCACTTCTCTTGCCTCTTTCTCCACTCCTCTTCCCTCTTTCTGCACCTCTGTTTCTTCTTTCTGCCCTTCTCTTGCTTCTTTACGCACCTCTCTTGCTTCTCTCTGTATCCCTCGTGCCTCTTTCTGCACCCCTCTTCCCTCTTTCTGCACCCCTTTTGCCTCCTTCTGCACCTCTGTTCCTTCTTTCTGCACTTCTTTTGGTTTTTTCTGCACCTCTCTTGCTTCTTTCTGCACCCTTCTTGCCTCTTTCTCCACCCCTCTTTCCCCTTTTGGTATCTCTGTTGCTTCTTTCTGTACTTATCTTGCCTTTTTCTGCACTCATCTTGCCTCTTTCTGCACCTCTGTTGCTTCTTTCTGCACCTCTTTTGTTTCTTTCTGCACCTCTCTTGTTTCTTTCTGTATCCTCCTTGCCTGTTTCTCCACCCCACTTCCCCCTTTCTGCATCTCTGTGGCTTCTTTCTGTACTTCTCTTACTTCTTTCTGCATCTCTCTTGCTTCTTTCTGCACCCCTCATGCCTCTTTCTGCACCCCTCTTCCCTCTTTCTGTACCTCTGTTACTTCTTTCTGCACTTCTCTTGCCTCTTTCTGCACCTCTGTTGCTTGTTTCTGCACTTCTCTTGCCTCTTTCTGAACCCCTCTTGCCTCTTTCTGCACCTTCGTTCGTTCTTTCTGCACCTCTCTTGCTTTTTTCTGCATCTCTCTTCCTTTTTTCTGCACCCCTCTTTCTTTTTTCTGCACATCTGTTGCTTCTTTCTGCACTTCTCTTGCTTCTACCTTTTTGTATACAAATTTATAGAGGATGCTGTTTTAAACACAGGTATTCAAGTATTTGTATGTTTATTTTTATGTAACATGTCACTAGGTAAAAGCAGAGACACACTCATGCATACCTTCACAAACTTGGTCAGACTTACAACAGTGATATGGTTAGGATTGCTGTTTTACATTTGGTAGGCCTAACCATCTGAGCAGTCGATGAATAGTGAACCTTCAAGAGAAAAGTGAGGTTTAATACATCTTGAGAGAAGAGTTAGTGATTAGGCTACTTTGTATGAGTCTGTGGTAAGATACATTCGAAGTAGGCCTCTTCCTGCACATCTGTTGCTTCTTTCTGCACTTCTCTTGCTTCTTTCTCCACCTTTCTTCCTCTTTCTGGACTTCAGTTGCCTCTTTCTGCATTTTTCTTGCCTCTTTCTGCAGTTCACCTGCCTCTTTCTGCACCTCTCTTCCCTCTTTCTGCACTTCTCTTGCTTCTTTCTGCGCCTTTCTTCCTCTTTCTGTACATGTTCTACCTATGCAGGCATAGTTAGAAATTAGCATTTAAAAAACCTTAGAAATTCACTGAAAAAACCATAGGTTTCAGGGACCTTATAGTTAGTTGGACATTTCACTCTTACAAATCAAGAGAAATTTGTGGAGCTAACTATAACTCGCGCCCCCACAATGCACTGCTGATGACGTCACATAGTACATCACTCATGATATGGTCAGTGACATCACTGATGACATCACTGATGACATCTCAAATTACATCACTGATGACATCATGCACTTAATAACTGATGCACCACCTCACACCCTAATATAACCTTTCATACACCCACTCTAAAATACAGACTACCTTTCTCAAAACCATAGACACACCAATACCAGTTAGTTGACCCTACAGATAGTTATAATTATATTTATAAACGTGCTAACAGCAGAGTAGGGAGCTCATATTCCCCAATTGGTGTTAGTGACATATGTCACATGTATATAAAAAATTGGGTAATTAGTATACAAAAAGGTTGTATATAGTTTCTGAGCTGTTTCAACATTCTTCACGATTATTGCACATTGGAGTACTCACATGGGACGTAGAATACTTTCACAATTGATTTCAAATTGATGAAATGTTATATGTCATGGTCAGATGATTATTTAAATATGATTAATGCTCATTTGAAATTATGAATTTGTTAACCATATAAATGAGAAAGTTAATAAGCGAAGTCGTTCTTACATTGTATAAAAATGGATTGTTACAATTTAAGATTTCTACAGGTGACGCTAAACTTGCAACAATGATAGTATTTTGATTATGTCCATGAAATTGCTGACTATTTCTATTGTGAGTGGAGCATATTGTGTAAACTTGACGAAGGCTTTATAGCTGAAACACGTTGTTTTGCCCAATTTAATGTTTGTGCTTTCACTTGGTGTGCTGCATCCATTATTCTGAAGACTCGTATTGGATTTGTTGTATATATATATATATATATTCACTGAAAAAACCATAGGTTTCAGGCACGTTATAGTTAGAAATTAGCATTTAAAAAACCTTACAAATTCACTGAAAAAACCATAGGTTTTAGGGACAGTTATAGTTACTTGGACATTGCACTCGTACAAAACCCGTGAAATTCCCCCGTTATAGTTAGTTCAGCTAACTATAACTCGCGCCCCCGCAATGCACTGCTGATGACGTCACATATTACATCACTCATGACATGGTCAGTGACGTCACTGATGACATCACTGATGACATCTCAAATGACATCACTGATGACATCATCCAGTGACTGTGTGTTTCTGTAAAGTTTAAATATGTTTAATATATATAGGGAAAGGCGTATTGAAGAATGAGTGGGTGTATAAGTGTCTGAATGGATGATTTAGTACGTGAGTGACTGACTCTACAAGTGAGTGATTAAATGTATCTTACTGAATGCATGGGTTAGTGACTAAACTGTGTGAATGTCTGTATCCGTCTGTCTGTTGGTTTGTAAGCGGCTGCATGGGCTTTCTGAATAGCTACATGAGTGTCTACATGGGTTATTGATTGATTGTCTGAGTATCTGTATGGGTGCCTGAGTGTTTGTGTGGGTGGGGTGTGTGCGACTCTGTACATAGATGTGTGAGTGGGTGATTCTGTAAAGTTTAAATATGTTTAATATATATAGGGAAAGGCGTATTGAAGAGTGAGTGGGTGTATAAGTGTCTGAATGGATGATTTAGTAGGTGCGTGACTAACTGTATAAGTGAGTGATTAAACGTATCTTACTGAATGCATGGGTTAGTGACTAAACTGGGTGAATGTCTGTATCTGTCTGTCTGTTGCTGTGTAAGTGGCTGCATGGGTTTGTGAATAGCTACATGAGTGTCTATATGAGTTATTGATTGGGTGTCTGAGTATCTGTATGGGTGCCTGAGTGTTTGTGTGGGTGGGGTGTGTGCGACTCTGTACATAGATGTGTGAGTGGGTGATTCACTGGGTGCATGATTTGAAGAGTGCGTCTGTGATGGACTGCTTGGGTGGGTGAGTGTGTGTATGGGTGTGTTAGTGAGTGAATGTATATCTCAGTGGTACATGTGTGAGTAACTACATATGTAAAAGGAAGTATATATGTGTGTTAGAGTATTTAAAAGGCTATACGTGAGAGTGTGTGATTGTGAGAGTGGCTGTATGGATGCATGTGTGCTTGTATCAGTTATTGTATAAGAGCGTAAGAATGTGCTAGTATTTGTATGAGTTATTGAGCTGGTGTGTGTATAACTCTATAGGTGAGTAAATGGGTGTGTGATTAATTTTTTGCATGACTGACTAGGTGTGTGAGTACCTCTATGGATGAGTGGCGGTGTGTCAGTGTTTATATAGGTGTATGAGTGCATATGATAGTCCTGTACTGAGTGACTGTAAGTATGAGTGACTGTACGGGTGAGTGAGTGGATGTGTGTGTAGACCTAAGAATCAGTGAGTTGGTATGTAGTTATTGGTATTGGAGTGTCTATGGTTTTGAGAATGGCAGTCTGTAATTTAGAGTGGGTGTATCAAAAGTTATATTAGGGTGTGAGAAGATGCATGAAATTATCACATGGATGATGTCATCAGTGATGTCATTTGAGATGTCATCAGTGATGTCATCAGTGATGTCACTGACCATGTCATGAGTGATGTAATATGTGACGTCATCAGCAGTGCATTGCGGGGCGCGAGTTATAGTTAGCTGAACTAACTATAACGGGGGAATTTCACGGGTTTTGTACGAGTGCAATGTCCAAGTAACTATAACTGTCCCTAAAACCTATGGTTTTTTCAGTGAATTTGTAAGGTTTTTTAAATGCTAATTTCTAACTATAACGTGCCTGAAACCTATGGTTTTTTCAGTGAATTTCAAAGGTTTTTAAATGCTAATTTCTAACTATAACATGTCTGAAACCTATGGTTTTTTCAGTGAATTTCAAAGGTTTTTTAAATGCCAATTTTTAAATGTATTAATTGTTATTTTTATTTTTTTCATACTGATTTACTACATTTTTTTAAACTATTTATTTTTAGATATTTTATTTTTTAAATTACATTGTAATTACATTATACATTACATTACAAAATATACTTTCTCAGAATGAATTAATTTACTTTAAATACTTTGCAAATAGGCAATAGACTTTTAAGTACAGTAGTTACAGTTGTTGCAATGGGCAACACAATTTCAAACACAATGCAACATTGAGCTCAATGTGAATTTCTAGCTAAATGCAATTAGTTACTTTATGGATTACTTTTCTAACCACAGGACTGAATCCTAGATTCAGTCCTGGGACATCTCCTGTAAACAGTTGAGTAAAAGTGTTTTGGTTACAGTAGTGATTTTTAAGGAATATTATTGTATTTTAAAAGTTGACACTTAGAAACTTTTTCACATAGAATCACCAATGTTATCCTATGGGAGGAAATTCACTTAGCAGGTAAGTAGTGTTATCGTGACTTTTTCTCACTCAGTGGTGGATCCTGGATCCAGCACTGGTGCATCTCCTGTAAACAGTTGAAAGAATGCGTTTAAGTCATACAAGCGATTTTTAAGGAATATTTGTAGTTTGTGAAAATCGACACTTTGAAATATTTCTGCTGAAAACCAGACAATGGATTCCTATGGAAGGAAATACAAGTTACTGGTAAGTACGGTTAAAATTACTTTTCAGGATCAGTACTGGGCTGAAAGATGCAGCACTGAGGTCTCTCCTGATAACAGGTGAGTAAATCGGAATTCGTATTTCGGCTGATTTTAGAGGAATATTTGTATGTTTCAAAAATCGACACTTAGAAACTTTTTCAGCAAAAAGCAGGCAATGATATCCTATGGAAGGAAATTCAAGTTACTGGTAAGTACGGTTAAAATTACTTTTCAGGATCAGTACTGGACTGAAAAATGCAGCACTGAGGTCTCTCCTGATAACAGGTGAGTAAATCGGAATTCGTATTTCGGCTGATTTTAGAGGAATATTTGTATGTTTCAAAAATCGACACTTAGAAACTTTTTCAGCAAAAAGCAGGCAATGTTATCCTATGGAAGGAAATTCAAGTTACTGGTAAGTACGGTTAAAATTACTTTTCAGGATCAGTACTGGGCTGAAAGATGCAGCACTGAGGTCTCTCCTGATAACAGGTGAGTAAATCGGAATTCGTATTTCGGCTGATTTTAGAGGAATATTTGCACAATGGTGAAGGGAGGGGGCGGGGCCTGAGGTGACATCTGTGCAAATGCGCCCCGTGGCGCGTTTTAAGTTGGGGGATTAAGTCCCCTTTAATCATGAGGGTCCCTGGGGGCCAACTAGCCCACCAGGAACCTCCAGTATGCGCCAGGGGCTGCGTTGCAGAGACGTGTACAGAGGCCACACCCCTTTTTACACCTCTCTGCAAGGCAGCTCTGTGGCGCTTTTTGGAAGTACATGGTGGGCTAGTTGGACTCCAGGGACCCTCAGGATTCAAGGGGACTTAATCCCCCATCTTAAAACACGCCACGGGGCCTGTTTGCACACATGTCACCTGAAGCCCCGCCCCCTCCCTTCACCACTGTGCAAACGCGCCCGTGGCGCGTTTTAAGTCGGGGATTAACTCCCCTTGAATCCTGAGGGTCCCTGGGGGCCAACTAGCCCAACAGGTATATCCAAAAAGCGCCACAGAGCTGTGTTGCAGAGAGGTGTAAAAAGGGGCGTGGCCTCTGTACACCTCTCTGCAACGCAGCCCCCTGGCGCATACTGGAGGTTCCTGGTGGGCTAGTTGGCCCCCAGGGACCCCCAGTATTGAAGGGGAAATACTTCCCCATCTGCAAACGCGCCAGGGGGCGCGTTTGCAAAGTGGTGAAGGAAGGGGGCGGGGCCTGCGGCCCGATAGTTTTTTTTTGTTTTTGTTTTTTTTTCCCCCTGAAGGGGGGCTGTGCGGCCCCCCTTCCTTTTTCCTATTTTTGGGCCCTGGGGACCCCATCCCCCAGGGCCTTATCCCCCTTTTTTTTTTTTTTTTTTTTATTAAACGGGAAGGGGGCCGCGTGGCCCCCTCCCCTGGCCGAATCCTACCCCGGGGACCCCATCCCCCGGGGCATGGCCACACTTTTACATTAATTTTTAAGGAGGGGGCTGCGTGGCCCCCTCCTCAGGCCTCCTTTTGCCCCGGGGACCCCATCCCCCGGGGCAGGCCTTTTTTTTTTAATTATTTCTGGGGAGAGGGGCCACGTGGCCCCTCTCCCGGGCCACTACTTGCCCCGGGGACCCCATCCACCGGGGACTGGCCTCTGGTTGGGGACTGTGGGGGGTCCCCAAACCCCCACAGTCCCGCCGGCTCCCCGTGTCCTGAGGGAGCCGGCATTGCTTTCCACATGGGGAGCAGCTAACATGCTGCTCCCCGTGTGGAAAAGCAATTGTCTTTGGATATTGGAAGTGAGAGCAGGTTTCCCTGCTCTCTCTTCCAATATCCAAAGCAGTTTGCAATGACAGGACGGGAGCCGCGAGGCTCCCGTCCTGTCATTGCAAACAGCAGTGTCCCAGGGGTAGGCACCCCGGGACACTGCAGGAGCCGGCCCTGGGGGGTGGCGATCCCCAGGGCCACCACAGGCTCCAGGAGGGGGGCCGCGCGGCCCCCCTCCCATCCAAATGCACAGCCCCGGGGAGGTGGTGGTCCCCGGGGCTCGGGGTTCAATTCTGTTAGTGCCCCGGGGAGGTGGTGGTCCCCGGGGCATGTGGGGGCTGGAGCCCCCACACATGTTAATTTAAAAATAAAGAAGCCCCGGGAGGTGGTGGTCCCCGGGCCTGCGGGAGGGCTCAGAGCCCTCCCGCTACTTTTCAAATAAAGCCCCGGGGGTGGCGCTCCCCGGGGCTTGGGGGCCCTTAGAGGCCCCCATACATAAAATAAACCCCCCCAGCATGCCCCCGGGACTTGGCCCACCCGGGGGCAAATTAACATCGAGCGCGGGAGACCGCGCTTCGATTTTTATCGGCAGGATCCGCGCACCCTGAGCGCATCCTGCCGATTTAAAAAAAAAAAATGCTTTTGCCCAGGGGGTCCTTGTGGGACCCCCTGAGCAGACCTAGGGGGTCAGGGTGTTTCTACCCTGCCCCCTTTGTGCGTTTTGCGATCTTTTTTTTACTGCTTTCTTGTTCCTCGGTTCTACCGAGGAACAAGATGGCTGCCAACACTTTCTGGTTTGGAGTGTTGACAGCCAATTAGCAGACAGCTCGTGATCGGGAGGGTGCGCGGATCCTCCGTGCCCATAGATATATATGTACTTTTACTTTTGATTTTCTCAGCAACTACTGAACGGATTTACACCATTTAACAAAAAGGGTTCTTTCTGAACCAAGAACTACCTCTTTGCCAAATTTGGTGTAATTCCGTTCAGCAGTTCGGGCTGTAGCCGTGTCTAAAGTTTCCTATGGAAAAATGAATGGGGAAAACGCGTTTTGGGACCCCCCTCTTTTCTCGGCCACCGCTTAACGAATCACCCCGAGACTTTCAGGGTAGGAGCGGACCGGAGCGCCCCACAAAGTTTGAAAATTTCGCGAAGATACGTCGACCGGCAAGAGAGTTATTTCAAATAGAATGTCGCGGATTTCCTATGGAAAATAGGTCCTAACTATAACTATCTACTGGCGACCGCCAGTAGATTATATATTTATATATATATGAAACCAACTCCTACTCCACACTTGAAGAAGGCACGCACACAAGGACTGCAAGGTAAAAGCTTCTTTTATTTCATCGGGCCTCGCATGACCCATATATATATATATTCACTGAAAAAACCATAGGTTTTAGGGACAGTTATAGTTAGTTGGACATTGCACTCGTACAAAACCCGTGAAATTCCCCCGTTATAGTTAGTTCAGCTAACTATAACTCGCGCCCCCGCAATGCACTGCTGATGACGTCACATATTACATCACTCATGACATGGTCAGTGACATCACTGATGACATCACTGATGACATCTCAAATGACATCACTGATGACATCATCTAGTGACTGTGTGTTTCTGTAAAGTTTAAATATTTTTTATATATATAGGGAAAGGCGTATTGAAGAATGAGTGGGTGTATAAGTGTCTGTATGGATGATTTAGTAGGTGCGTGACTAATTCTATAAGTGAGTGATTAAACGTATCTTACTGAATGCATGGGTTAGTGACTAAACTGGGTGAATGTCTGTATCTGTCTGTTGCTGTGTAAGTGGCTGCATGGGTTTGTGAATAGCTACATGAGTGTCTATAAGAGTTATTGATTTGTTGTCTGAGTATCTGTATGGGTGCCTGAGTGTTTGTGTGGATGGGGTGTGTGCGACTGTGCATAGATGTGTGAGTGGGTGATTCACTGGGTGGATGGTTTCAAGAGTGCATCTGTGATAGACTGTATGGGTGGGTAAGTGTGTGTAAGAGTGTGTTAGTGAGTGAATGTATGTCCCAGTGGTACATGTGTGAGTAACTACATATGTGAAAGGCAGTATATATGTGTGTTGGAGTATATAAATAGCTATAAGCGAGAGTGAGTGATTGTGATAGTGGCTGTATGGATGAGTGTGTGCTTGTATCAGTGATTGTATAAGAGCGTAACAATGTGCTAGTATTTGTATGATTAAGTGAGCTGGTGTGTGTATAACTGTATAGGTGAGTAAATGGCAGTGTGTTTAATTATTTGCATGACTGACTAGGTGTGTGAGTACCTCTATGGATGAGTGGCAGTGTTTGAGTGTCTATATAGGAGTAAGAGTGCATATGATAGTCCTGTATTGAGTGACCATAAGTATGAGTGACTGTACGGGTGAGTGAGTGGATGTGTGTGTGTAGACCTAAGAATCAGTGAGTGGGTATGTAGTTATTGGTGTTGGAGTGTCTATGGTTTTGCGAATGGCAGTCTGTAATTTAGATTGGGTGTATCAAAGGTTATATTAGGGTGTGAAGAGCTGCATCAGATTATCACGTGGATGATGTCATCAGTGATGTCATTTGAGATGTCATCAGTGATGTCATCAGTGATGTCACTGACCATGTCATGAGTGATGTAATATGTGACGTCATCAGCAGTGCATTGCGGGGCGCGAGTTATAGTTAGCTGAACTAACTATAACGGGGGAATTTCACGGGTTTTGTACGAGTGCAATGTCCAACTAACTATAACTGTCCCTAAAACCTATGGTTTTTTCAGTGAATTTCAAAGGTTTTTTAAATGCTAATTTGTAACCATAACGTCCCTAAAACCTATGGTTTTTTCAGTGAATTTCAAAGGTTTTTTAAATGCTAATTTGTAACTATAACATGTCTGAAACCTACGGTTTTTTCAGTGAATTTCAAAGGTTTTGTAAATGACAATTTTTAAATGTATTAATTGTTATATAAATTTTTTTCATACTGATTTCGAAATTTTTTAGAAAACATTTTTTTTTACATATTTTATTTTTTAAATTACATTGTAATTATATTATACATTACAAAAAATACTTTCTCTTAATGAATTACTTTAGTTTAAATACTTTGCAGATAGGCAATAGACTTTTAAGTACAGTAGTTACAGTTGTTGCAATGGGCAACACATTTTCAAACACAATGCAACATTCAGCTCAATGTGAATTTCTAGTTAAATGCAATTAGTTACTTTATGGATTACTTTTCTAACCACAGGACTGGATCCTAGATTCAGTCCTGGGACATCTCCTGTAAACAGTTGAGTAAAAGCGTTTTGGTTACAGTCGTGATTTTTAAGGAATATTATTGTATTTTAAAAGTTGACACTTTGAAACTTTTTCTCATAGAATCACCAATGTTATCCTATGGAAGGAAATTCACTTAGCAGGTAAAAACTGTTATCGTAACTTTTTCTTACTCAGTGTTGGATCCTGGATCCAGCACTGGTGCATCTCCTGTAAACAGTTGAAAGAATGCGTTTAAGTCATACTGTCGATTTTTAAGGAATATTTGTAGTTTGTGAAAATCAACACTTTGAAACTTTTTTGCTGAAAACCAGTCAATGTTAGCCTATGAAGGAAATTCAAGTTACCGGTAAGTACGGTTAAAATTACTTTTGAGGATCAGTACTGGGCTGAAACATGCAGCACTGAGGTCTCTCCTGATAACAGGTGAGTAAATCGGAATTCGTATTTCGGCTGATTTTAAAGGAATATTTTAAAGTTCCAAAACTCCACACTTAGAAGAATTTCCAAGTGAAACCAGTCAATGTTAGCCTATGGAAGGAAATTCAAGTTACTGGTAAGTACGGTTAAAATTACTTTTCAGGACCAGTACTGGGCTGAAAGATGCAGCACTGAGGTCTCTCCTGATAACAGGTGAGTAAATCAGAATTCGGATTTCGGCTGATTTTAGAGGAATATTTGTATGTTTCAAAAATCAACACTTAGAAGAATTTCCAAGTGAAACCAGTCAATGTTAGCCTATGAAGGAAATTCAAGTTACCGGTAAGTACGGTTAAAATTACTTTTCAGGATCAGTACTGGGCTGAAAGATGCAGCACTGAGGTCTCTCCTGATAACAGGTGAGTAAATCGGAATTCGTATTTCGGCTGATTTTAGAGGAATATTTTAAAGTTCCAAAACTCCACACTTAGAAGAATTTCCAAGTGAAACCAGTCAATGTTAGCCTATGAAGGAAATTCAAGTTACCGGTAAGTACGGTTAAAATTACTTTTCAGGACCAGTACTGGGCTGAAAGATGCAGCACTGAGGTCTCTCCTAATAACAGGTGAGTAAATCGGAATTCCTATTTCGGCTGATTTTAGAGGAATATTTGCACAATGGTGAAGGGAGGGGGCGGGGCCTGAGGTGACATCTTTGCAAACGCGCCCCGTGGCGCGTTTTAAATTGGTGGATTAAGTCCCCTTGAATCCTGAGGGTCCCTAGGGGCCAACTAGACCACCAGGAACCTCCAATATGCGCCAGGGGGCTGCGTTGCAGAGACGTGTAGAGAGGCCACACCCCTTTTACACCTCTCTGCAACGCAGCTCTGTGGCGCATTCTGGATGTACCTGTTGGGCTAGTTGGCCCCAGGGACCCTCAGGATTGAAGGGATTTAATTCCCCATCTTAAAATGCGCCACGGGGCCTGTTTGCACACATGTCACCTGAAGCCCCGCCCCTCCCTTCACCACTGTGCAAACGCGCCCCGTGGCGCGTTTTAAGTTGGGGGATTAAGTCCCCTTGAATCCTGAGGGTCCCCGGAGTCCAACTAGCCCACCATATACCTCCAAAAGCGCCACAGAGCTGCGTTGCAGAGAGGTGTAAAAGGGGCGTGGCCTCTGTACACCTCTCTGCAAGGCAGCCCCTGGCGCATACTGGAGGTACCTGGTGGGCTAGTTGGCCCTCAGGGACCCCCAGTATTCAAGGGGATTCGTTGCCCCTCTGCAAACGCGCCAGGGGCGCGTTTGCAGAGTGGTGAAGGAAGGGGGCAGGGCCTGCGGGCCCGATCGTTTTTTTTTTTTTTTTCTCTCCCTGAAGGGGGCTGTGTGGCCCCCTTCCTTTTTTCTTTTTTGGGCCCTGGGGACCCCATCCCCCAGGGCCTTACCCCTTTTTTAAATTACCTTAAAAAAAAAAAAAACGGGAAGGGGGCCGCGTGGCCCCCCTTTCCTGGGCCTGTATTGGCCCCGGGGACACCATCCCCCGGGGCATGGCCTCTATATTTTTTTTTTTGAGGGGGGCAGTGTGGCCCCCCTCCTCTGGCCATTTTAAGGCCCCGGGGACCCCATCCCCCGGGGCCGGCCTTTCCATTTAAAAAAAAAAAAATGTTGCTCTTTTTTGGGGAGGGGGCCGCGTGGCCCCCTCCCGGGCCACTACTTGCCCCGGGGACCCCATCCCCCGGGGCTGGCCCTCTCCGTTGGGGACTGTGGGGGTCCCCAATCCCCCACAGTCCCGCCGGCTCCCCACGTCCCTTGGGAGCCGGCATTGCTGTTCCACATGGGGAGCAGCTGACATGCTGCTCCCCATGTGGAAAAGCAATCGCTTTGGATATTGGAAGAGAGAGCAGGTTTCCCTGCTCTCTCTTCCAATATCCAAAGCAGTTTGCTATGGCAGGACGGGAGCCGCGAGGCTCCCGTCCTGCCATAGCAAACTACAGTGTCCCGGGGTAGGCACCCCGGGACACTGCAGGAGCCGGCCCTGGGGGGTGGTGGTCCCCAGGGCCATCAAGGGCTCCAGGAGGGGGCCGCGCGGCCCCCTCCCATTCAGTACACAGCCCCGGGGAGGTGGTGGTCCCCGGGGCTCTGGGGGTCCGTAATGGACCCCCATATTAAAATGTTTAGTGCCCCGGGAGGTGGCGGTCCCGGGGTGTGTGGGGGCTGGAGCCCCCCACACTGGTATTATTTTAATAAAAAAAAGCCCCGGGGAGGTGGTGGTCCCCGGGGCTGCGGGAGGGCTCAGAGCCCTCCCGCACCATTTTTCAAAAAAGCCCCGGGGGTGGCGGTCCCCGGGGCTTGGGGGCCCTTGAGGCCCCCACACATTAAATTATCCCCCCACCCCACCATGCCCCCGGGACTTGGGCCACCCGGGGGCCAATTGACTATCGAAGCGCGGAGACCGCGCTTCGATTTTTTTCGGCAGGATTCGCGCACCCTGAGCGCATCCTGCCGATTTTTAAAAAAAATGTATTTATTTTTTGCCCAGGGGTCCTTGTGGGACCCCTGAGCAAACCTAGGGGTCAGGGTGTTTCTACCCTGCCCCCTTTGTGCGCTTTGCGCACTTGTTTCTGTCCCTCGGTTCTACCGAGGGACAAAATGGCTGCCAACATTTCCTGAATCGGAATGTTGACAGCCAGCTGACAGCCAATTAACATGCAGCTCGTGATCGGGAGGGTACGCGGACCCTACTCGGCCATAGATATCACTAACTTTTTACTTTTCATTTTCTCAGCAACTACTGAACGGATTTACACCATTTAACAAAAGGGTTCTTTCTGAACCAAGAACTACCTCTTTGCCAAATTTGGTGTAATTCCGTTCAGCAGTTCGGGCTGTAGCCGTGTCTAAAGTTTCCTATGGAAAAGTGCATGGGGAAAACGCGTTTTGGGACCCCCTTTTTCTCGGCCCCGCTTGACGAATCCCCGAGACTTTCAGGGTAGGAGCGGACCGGAGCGGGCCACAAAGTTTGAAAATTTTGCGAAGATATGTCAACCGGCAAGAGAGTTATTTCAAATAGAATGTCGCGGATTTCCTATGGATAATAGGTTGTAACTATAACTATCTACTGGCGACCGCCAGTAGATAATATATATATATTATCTACCGGCGGTCGCCAGTAGATAGTTATAGTTAGGACCTATTTTCCATAGGAAATCCGCAACATTCTATTTGCAATAACGTTGGCGCCGGTTGACGAATATTCGCGAAAGCTTCCAACTTGTTGGGGCGTTCCGGTCTGCTCCTATCCTGAAAGTTTCAGGGTGATTCGTCAAGTGGGGGCCGAGAAAAAAGGGGGGTCCCAAAACGTGTTTTCCCCATTCATTTTTCCATAGGAACCTTTAGTCGCAGCTACAGCCCGAACTGCTGAACGGAATTACACCAAATTTGCCAAAAAGGTAGCCCTTGGTTCAGGGTCGTGCCTTTTTCTTAAATGGTGTAAATCCGTTCAGTAGTTCCTGAGAAAATCAAAAATTAAATCACATATGTATCTATGGCCGCGTAGGGTCCGCGCACCCTCCCGATCACGAGCTGTATGCTAATTGGCTGTCAACACTCCAAATCAGGAAGTGTTGGCAGAAACCAGTAAAAAAAGTGCTCAAAACGCAAAAAGGGGGTAGGGTAGAAACACCCTGACCCCCTAGGCCTGCTCAGGGGGTCCTAGATTTAAAAATCGGCAAAAAACACGCTGGGTGCGCGGATCCTGCCGATAAAAAAAAAAAAACGAAGCGCGCGCTCCCGCGCTTCGTTCTTAATTGGTCCCCGGGTGGGCCAATTCCCGGGGGCATGCGGGGGTTAATAAAAATGCTTGGGGGGCCTCTAAGGCCCCCCCAAGCCCCGGGGACTGCCACCCCCCGGGGCTTTTATTTCAAAATGGTGCGGGAGGGCACTCGGCCCTCCCGCAGCCCCGGGGACCGCCACCCCCGGGGCTTCTTTTAATTCAATTTAATGAACCTGTGTGGGGGGCCCACCACCTCCCCGGGGCTTTAAAGACATGGGAGGGGGGCCGTGCGGCCCCCCTCCTGGAGCCTGTGGTGGCCCTGGGGACTGCCACCCCCCAGGGCCAGCTCCTGCAGTGTCCCGGGGTGCCTACCCCCGGGACACTGCTGTTTGCAATCACAGGACGGGAGCCTCGCGGCTCCCGTCCTGTGATTGCAAACTGCTTAGCTTCATTGAAGCGAGAGCAGGGAAACCTGCTCTCGCTTCAATGAAGCAAAGCAGATTGCTTTTCCATAAGGGGAGCTGCATGTCAGCAGCTCCCCTTATGGAAAAGCAATGCCGGCTCCCACAGGTCGCGGGGAGCCGGCGGGACTGTGGGGGGATTGGGGACCCCCCACGGTCCCCAACGAGTGGCCAGGCCCCGGGGGATGGGGTCCCCGGGGCCATTAGTGGCCCGGAAGGGGGGCCACGCGGCCCCCCTCCAATACAAATAAAATTTTTACAAAAAAATACGTAATGGCCGGCCCCGGGGGATGGGGTCCCCGGGGCCATAAGTGGTCTAAGGAGGGGGCCACGCAGCCCCCTCCAATATTTTTAAATAAAAAACAAAGCGGGCATGCCCCGGGGGATGGGATCCCCGGGGCCAATAGAGGCCCAGGGAAGGGGGGCCACGTGGCCCCCTTCCCATTTTTTTTTATTTAAAAAAAAAACAAAATCCTCAGGCCTTGGGGGATGGGGTCCCCGGGGCCAAAAGTGGCCAAGGGAAGGGGGACCACGCAGCCCCCCTCCCATACCAAAAAAAAAAAAAAGACCGCCCCCTCCCTGCAGCAGTCTGCAAACGCGCCCCCTGGCGCGTTTTAAGAAGGGGAAGTAATTCCCCTTGAATACTGGGGGTCCCTGAGGGCCAAGTAGCCCAGCAGGAACCTCCAGTATGTGCCAGGGGGCTGCGTTGCAGAGAGGTGTACATAGGCCACGCCCCTTTTTACACCTCTCTGCAACGCAGCTCTGTGGCGCTTTTTGGAGGTACCTGGTGGGCTAGTTGGACTCCAGGGACCCTCAGGATTCAAGGGGACTTAATCCCCAAACCTAAAACGCGCCACGGGGTGCGTTTGCACAGTGGTGAAGGGAGGGGGCGGGGCTTCAGGTGACATGTGTGCAAACAGGCCCCGTGGCGTGTTTTAAGTTCAGGAATTAATTCCTCTTCCATCCTGAGGGTCCCTGGGGGCCAACTAGCCCACCAGGTACCTCCAGTAAGCGCCACGGAGCTGCGTTGCAGAGTGTTGTAAAAAGGGGCGTGGCCTCTGAACACCTCTCTGCAACGCAGCTCTCTGGCGCATACTGGAGGTACCTGGTGGGCTAGTTGGCCCCTAGGGACCCTCGGGAATGAGGAGGAATTAATTCTCCAACTTAAAACGCGCCACAGGACGTGTTTTCAGACATGTCACCTCAGGCACCACCCCCTTCCTTCACCATTGTGCAAATATTCCTCTAAAATCAGCCGAACTACGAATTCCGATTTACTCACCTGTTATCAGGAGAGACCTCAGTGCTGCATCTTTGAGCCCAGTACTGATCCTGAAAAGTAATTCTAACCGTACTTACCAGTAACTTGTATTTCCTTCCATAGGAATCCATTGTCTGGTTTTCAGCAGAAAAGTTTCAAAGTGTCGATTTTCACAAACTACAAATATTCCTTAAAAATCGCCTGTATGACTTAAACGCATTCTTTCAACTGTTTACAGGAGATGCACCAGTGCTGGATCCAGGATCCAGGATCCACCACTGAGTAAGAAAAAGTAACGATAACAATACTTACCTGCTAAGTGAATTTCCTTCCATAGGATAACATTGGTGATTCTATGTGAAAAAGTTTCTAAGTGTCAACTTTTAAAATACAATAATATTCCTTAAAAATCACTACTGTAACCAAAACGCTTTTACTCAACTGTTTACAGGAGATGTCCCAGGACTGAATCTAGGATCCAGTCCTGTGGTTAGAAAAAGTAATCCATAAAGTAACTAATTGCATTTAACTAGAAATTCACATTGAGCTCAATGTTGCATTGTGTTTGAAATTGTGTTGCCCATTGCAACAACTGTAACTACTGTACTTAAAAGTCTATTGCCTATTTGCAAAGTATTTAAACTAAAGTAATTCATTCTGAGAAAGTATATTTTGTAATGTAATGTATAATGTAATTACAATGTAATTTAAAAAATAAAATATCTAAAAATCAATAGTTTTAAAAAATGTAGTAAATCAGTATCAAAAAAATAAATATAACAATTAATACATTTAAAAATTGTCATTTACAAAACCTTTGAAATTCTCTGAAAAAACCATAGGTTTTAGGGGCGTTATAGTTAGAAATTAGCATTTAAAAAACCTTTGAAATTCACTGAAAAAACCATAGGTTTCAGACACGTTATAGTTAGAAATTAGCATTTAAAAAACCTTTGAAATTCACTGAAAAAACCATAGGTTTTAGGGACAGTTATAGTTAGTTGGACATTTCACTCGTACAAAACCCGTGAAATTCCCCCGTTATAGTTAGTTCAGCTAACTATAACTCGCGCCCGCAATGCACTGCTGATGACGTCACATATTACATCACTCATGACATGGTCAGTGACATCACTGATGACATCTCAAATGACATCACTGATGACATCACTGATGACACCTCAAATGACATCACTGATGACATCACTGATGACATCATCCACGTGATAATCTGATGCACCTCTTCACACGCTAATATAACCTTTGATACACCCACTCTAAATTACAGACTGCCATTCGCAAAACCATAGACACTCCAACACCAATAACTACATACCCACTCACTGATTCTTAGGTCTACACACACACATCCACTCACTCACCCGTACAGTCACTCATACTTACGGTCACTCAGTACAGGACTATCATATGCACTCTTACTCCTATATAAACACTCAAAACACCGCCACTCATCCATAGAGGTACTCACACACCTAGCCAGTCATGCAAATAATTAAACACACTGCCATTTACTCACCTATACAGTTATACACACACCAGCTCACTTACTCATACAAATACTAGCACATTGTTATGCTCTTATACAATCACTGATACAAGCACACACTCATCCAGACAGCCACTATCACAATCACTCACTCTCGCTTATAGCTATTTATATACTCCAACACACATATATACTGCCTTTCACATATGTAGTTACTCACACATGTACCACTGGGACATACATTCACTCACTAACACACTCTTACACACACTTACCCACCCATACAGTCTGTCACAGATGCACTCTTGAAACCATCCACCCAGTGAATCACCCACTCACACATCTATGCACACACCCCACCCACACAAACACTCAGGCACCCATACAGATACTCAGACAACCAATCAATAACTCATATAGACACTCATGTAGCTATTCACAAACCCATGCAGCCACTTACACAGCAACAGACAGACGGATACAGACATTCACCCAGTTTAGTCACTAACCCATGCATTCAGTAAGATACGTTTAATCACTCACTTATAGAGTTAGTCACGCACCTACTAAATCATCCTTTCAGACACTTATACACCCACTCATTCTTCAATACGCCTTTCCCTATATGTATTAAACATATTTAAACTTTACAGAAACACACAGTCACTGGATGATGTCATCAGTGATGTCATTTGAGATGTCATCAGTGATGTCATCAGTGATGTCACTGACCATGTCATGAGTGATGTAATATGTGACGTCATCAGCAGTGCATTGCGGGGGCGCGAGTTATAGTTAGCTGAACTAACTATAACAGGGAATTTCACGGATTTGTACGAGTGCAATGTCCAACTAACTATAACTTTCCCTAAAACCTATGGTTTTTTCAGTGAATTTCTAAGGTTTTTTAAATGCTAATTTCTAACTATAACGTGCCTGAAACCTATGGTTTTTTCAGTGAATTTCAAAGGTTTTTTAAATGTTAATTTCTAACTAGAACGTGCCTGAAACCTATGGTTTTTTCAGTGAATTTCAAAGGTTTTTCAAATGTTAGTTTGTAACTATGCATACAGAAGTAGGACATGTGAAGAAAGAAGAAAAAACGCACAGAAAGAAGCAAAAGAAATGTCGAAAGAAACAGAAGTCCACAAAGACGAAGAAAAATCCAGGAAGAAGCAAGACATGTGCAGAAAGACCCAACAGAGGAGCAGAAAGAAGCCTAGTTGCAAAATCATCCTGTGCCCACACTTTTCCAGACGTGTACTGGTGGTAACTGACTCTGACTAACTAGGCCTAGAGCCAGTGCTATGGTAAAAGACACTTAGAATACAGTTAAAACACCTACATACACTAGGGAACACTATGCGTTGGGGTACCCCTGTGATTAGCATGACCTCCTCTGTAACTCCCTAGTACATAATAGGGCAGGGGGATTAAAACTACCTCTTAAAATGCGCCATGGGGCGCGTTTGCACACTGGTGTAGGGAGGGGGGGCCTGAGGTTACATGTGTGCAAACACGCCCTCTGGCCGTTTTAACTTGGGGGATAAAGTCCCCTTGAATCCTAAGGGTCCCTGGGGTCCAACTAGCCCACTATGTACCTCCAGTATGCATCAGGGAGCTGCGTTGCAGAGAGGTGTTCAGAGGCCACGCCCCTTTTTACACCTCTCTGCAACGCAGCTCTGTGGTGCTTACTGGACGTACCTGGTGGGCTAGTTGGCCCCCAGGGACCCTCAGGATTGAAGAGGAATTAATTCCCCAACTTCAAACACGCCACAGGGCATGTTTGCACACATATCACCTCAGGCCCCGCCCCCTCCCTTCACCACTGTGCAAACGCACCCCGTGGTGCGTTTTAAATTGGGGGATTAAGTCCCCTTGAATCATGAGGGTCCCTGTGGTCCAACTAGCCCACCAGGTACCTCCAGTAAGCCCCACAGAGCTGCGTTGCAGAGAGGTGTAAAAGGGGCGTGGCCTCTGAACACCTCTCTGCAACGCAGCTCCTGGCGCATACTGGAGGTTCCTGGTGGGCTAGTTAGCCCCAGGGACCCCCAGTATTCAAGGGGAATTACTTCCCCATCTTACAACGCGTCAGGGGGCGCGTTTGCAGAGTGCTGCAGGGAGGGGGCGGGGCCTCCGGCACAATGCCGGTCTTTCTTTTTTTTCATTTTTCATTTTTTTGGGAGGGGGGCTGCGTGGCCCCCCTTCCCTCGGCCACTTTTGGCCCCGGGGACCCCATCCCCCGGTGCCTGAGCATTTTCTTTAAAAAAAAATTTTAAACGGGAAGGGGGCCGCGTGGCCCCCCTTCCCTGGGCCCCTATTGGCCCCGGGGACCCCATCCTCCGGGGCATGCCCAGTTTTTTTTTTTTTTATTTATTTGGAGGGGGGCTGCGTGGCCCCCTCCTCAGGCCATTTAAGGCCCCGGGGACCCCATCCCCCGGGGCCGGCCTTTCTGTCCTTTTTTAAAAAAAAAAATCATTTTTGGGGAGGGGGGCTGCGTGGCGCCCCTCCCGGGCCACTAATGGCCCCGGGGACCCCATCCCCCGGGGCCTGGCCACTCGTTGGGGACCGTGGGGGGTCCCCAATCCCCGCACGGTCCCGCCGGCTCCCCGCGTCCTGCGGGCGCCGGCATTGCTTTTCCATAAGGGGAGCTGCTGACATGCAGCTCCCCTTATGGAAAAGCAATCTGCTTGCTTCATTGAAGCGAGAGCAGGTTTCACTGCTCTCGCTTCAATGAAGCAGCAAGTTTGCAATGACAGGGCGGGAGCCGCGAGGCTCCCGCCCTGCCATTGCAAACAGCAGTGTCCCGGGGTAGGCACCCGGGACACTGCAGGAGCCGGCCCTGGGGGTGGCAGTCCCCAGGGCCATGGAGGGCTCCAGGAGGGGGCCGCGCGGCCCCCTCCCTTCATTAGTAAAGCCCCGGGAGGTGGTGGTCCCCGGGGCTTCGAGGGTCTGAAACGGACCCCCACATTTCTTTGTTAGTGCCCCGGGAGGTGGCGGTCCCGGGCGTGTGGGGGCTGGAGCCCCCACACAGGTCATTTATATAATTAAAAAGAAGCCCCGGGGGTGGCGTCCCCGGGGCTGCGGGGGGGCCGTGTGCCCCCCCGCCACCCTTATTTAATTGAAGCCCCGGGGGGTGGCGGTCCCCGGGGCTTGGGGGGGACATAAATTTTACAAACCCCCGCATGCCCCCGGGACTTCGCCCACCCGGGGGCCAAATAACAACGAAGCGCGGGAGCCTGCGCTTCGTTTTTTTTTTTGCACGGTGGGATCCGCGCACCCTAAGCGCATCCTGCCGATTTTTTTAAAAACATAAAGCTTTTTTTGGCCCTGGGGGTCCTTGTGGGACCCCCTGAGCAGGCCTAGGGGGTCAGGGTGTTTCTACCCTGCCCCCTTTTTGCGTTTTGCGCACTTGTTTCTGTGCCTCAGTTCTACCGAGGCACAAAATGGCTGCCAACACTTCCTGATTTGGAGTGTTGACAGCCAGTTGACAGCCAATTAGCATGCAGCTCATGATCGGGAGGGTGCACGGACCCTCCGCGGCCATAGATATATATGTGATTTTACTTTTGATTTTTCAGGAACTACTGAACGGATTTACACCATTTTACCAAAAGGCACGACTCTGAACCAAGGGCTACCTTTTTGCCAAATTTGGTGTAATTCCGTTCAGCAGTTCGGGCTGTAGCTGCGACTAAAGGTTCCTATGGAAAATTGCATGGGGAAAACACGTTTTGGGACCCCCCTTTTTTCTCGGCCCCCACTCAACGAATCACCCCGAGACTTTTAGGATAGGAGCGGACCGGAGCGCCCCACGAGTTTTGAAAATTTCGTGAAGATTCGTCAACCGGCGCCAAAGTTATTGGGAATAGAATGTTGCGGATTTCCTATGGAAAATAGGTCATAACTATAACTATCTACTGGCGATATATATATATATGTCTATAAGTGTATATGTATATGTGTATATGTGTATATGTGTATATGTGTATGTGTATATGTATATATATGTATATGTATATGTATGTATATGTGTATATATATATATATATATGTATATATGTATATATTTATATATTTATATATGTGTATATATATATATATATATATATATATATATATATATATATCTCAGTTTAGCGCTTTCTTTATCAGCTCTTTGTCAGCTAAAGCAGGCGCGGACCACAAAGTAAGTGTTTCAATTATTATTTATTTTCGGCGGCCATAACGCGTTTCGGTCCAGCCGGACCTTGATCACATGACAACGCCGATGTTTTTTTACACCCCTTTTAAAGTGACCAGTGCTTATTATGATTGGTAGTAGGCAATCGACATAAAAGACATACTTTCTAGTGATATTTGGGTATAATACAGTACGGTTTTTTCACACTTTCATTAGAATTGTTTTCAATATTAAATACATTATGCATTTCAGTAAGAACCACTGTTCTTGTACCCATATAAATATATAGATAAATAAATAAATAGATCATGAAACATTCCAACAGTACTAATGATAAAATACCGTAAAAAATAGATCACATATCATAAATTAAATAACATGAATAAATAAATGCATAAATATTCATTATTTAAAATTTGTTCCGAAATGCCATAAAATATTAAAAGACAATCCCTTTTCAAGTGAATGAGTCATATGCAGAGCATCCATGCCTAAATGCATTTTTGTTTTTCCCTCATCTTCTTTGCTGTATAATTACTTCTAATCCCACTGCACATGAAAAGTGTCCTTAGATGGGCTCCCCCACGTTCCGTCCATTCCTACTCTGTGACTTCATTAATTTAAAGTGCTAGTGCTATCATAAAATAAGTTTCCCCAATTCCTCACATGTGGCAACCCGAAATTTATCTACAAATGTTTAGGTGTTGTGAAATTTTAAAAAACACTATTTTTGTGGTTATGGTCGGTTCGGCAGCCTCCATACTTCAAGGTTAAATACCAATGCAGCTTCCATCATTCGCAGTTAAATACCCTTGCAAAATCCTTCCTCATTTAGAGTTCTCTAATTTCCCAGCAAAAAGTTGATGCTAATACTGTGGAATTACACTACGGGATACCTGGATTAGTAAAAAGACCGTATGAATCTTAGCTTCCATTATAAACAGGTATACCGATCCTCCGTCGTGTTTAAACCTCCTGGGGTCTTACTATCGAAATTTAGATTGTACCTGGTCTCAAGTTTCCTAAGCTGCCCTTCTCTATCACCTCCCCTTCTATTGATAGGTACGGTGTCAATGAGGTAATATGAGAAGTGTTTGAGGTTACTTTCATGCACTTCCCGGAAATGCCTTGCTACTGGGTACATTTGGTCATAATTATTAATAGCCCTAATATGTTGTAAAATTCTTTTATTTGCGGGAAGCTTAGTGCTTCCCACATATTTAAGGTTGCACGAGCATTCCAAAACATATATGGCATATTCAGTTTTACAGTGAAGTGGCTTACTGATTTTGAATTCTCTTTCACTGAATGTCGTATTATATGTTTTTTATTTATGCCATATTGGCATGCCTTGCAACTTTTGCATTTTGTGAATCCATTTATTGTGCATAGGAAGTTTTGGGGTGAGCCATCAAGCGGGTGCTGAGAAAAAGGGGTGTTAAAAAAGTGCGTTTCCCATGTTAATTCCCATAGGGATTTTGAACACGACTACAGCCCGAACTGCTGCACGGAATTACACCAAATTTGGCAGAAAGGTAGGTCTTGGTTCAGAAAGCAACCTTTTTGTTATTTGGTGTAAATCTATTCAGCCGTTTTGGAGATATTAAAGAAAAAATAAATTTGGATATCTAGAGGTGCAAACCCTCCATGAATCCTCCCAATCACATGCAGAGATCTGACCGGATGACAACACTTCAACTAGGAAGTGTTGGCAGCCATCTTGGGACTCGGATTCAGTTGAGTATGAAACAAAAATACAAAAAAAAGAGAAGGAGGCAGGGTAGGAATACCCTGACTCCCTAGGCCTGGTGTTGGGGTTCCCCAAGGACCCCACCAGGGCCAAAAAGCTTTTTTTTTTAAAACTTTCACGCCACAAAATAACGACAGATTTACAAATTCATGGCAATTTAAAAAAATAATCAAATGAGGTCTCCCGCGCTTGTTTAAACATCAGCCACTAGGTGGGCCAGGTCTCAGAGGTGAGGGTATACTAAACAAAAGGGGAGGGAGGCGCATGCGCCCCCCCTCCCAAGGGCAATTTAAACCCCAGGGACAACCACCTTTAAAGGCCCCCTGTGGCCTTTAAAGACCCCGGGGGCCACCACCTCCCTGGGGATACATTACAGAATAGGAGGGGGCTGCGCAGACCCTCCTCTTTTGGCTCATAGGAGCCCTGGGGACCACCACCTCCTTGGAGCTTTCACAGTAAATTGGAGGGGGGCCACATGGTACCCCCTCCCGGGCCATATTTGGCCCCGGGGACCACAACCTACCCGGGGTTTTGTAAGTTTTTTAGAATGAGGGGGCCACACAGCCCCCCTCCTGGGCTGTTCTCTGCCCCAGGGACCACCACTTCCCTGGCGCAGGCCCTTCAAAATGTAAGGAGGGAGCAACACAGCCCCTCTCCTGGAGCCATTAATGGCCCTGGGGACACCACCCCCCAGGGCTGGCTCCCTATGTCCCGGGGTGCGCACCCCTGGGACATAGCTGTCTACTCTTGTTTGGCGGGAGCTTTGACAGTTCCCACCAAGCGAGAGTAAACAGTAAGGGCCTGATTACAAGTTTGGTGGTCCAACCCCCCGAACACCGCGTGCACGGTCACCAGTAGACCGCCGCGCTGTCAGCCTTTAGACCGCCGTTTTACAAGCTGACCACGAGGCCCGTGGTGTGACTGTGGCAGTCTTGCGGCGGTGGGCAATGGTTTTCCATATCCATCAATGCCTGTGTGTACATTTCTACTCCACATGTGTTGAATGTTCACATATGCATGACATATGTGGAAAAATCCCACCTACGCATTGCTGGAGTCTGGTCCATATGTGGGCAGTCCAGGCAATGGTTATATGGTACAAAAAGGACTTACCTATAGATCACCTCAAACAGGGTCAATTTCTTTGGAGTGAAGATGCTGCTGTGAAGGAGGGACCTAGAAAAAGGGATCCACGTCAAACTATGACGGGTAGAACAGGAGAGGGATGAGTATGCATCCAAATCCTTTGTTTCTGCCATCTCGAGTCTGGTAGTCCCCCCGCCATGGTCAGCTCGTTGGAAAGCCAACCCGTAATATGGATGGCAGTGAAGCTACTCAGTACAACCCTATGGCAGCTGCCTTTTCCCGACTGCGACCCCAGAGGTGTGCTGGTGGTGTCGGCGCTTCAGCCACGGTCTTTGCAAATGCAATCCGCACATCTTGTAACATGGCGTTCGGACCATCAATCTCACAGTGGTCGGACCGCGAGTACGGCGGTTCACGGACCACCAAACTCGTAGTAAGGACTTAAGTCCGCTCCCAGTGGAATTCTTTGTCAATATAAGCTGAAATGTGGTGCCCCTTTTCTTGAGCTCACTGTATCTTTTCAGGTTTTTATATTAGGGTGTATCTGTTTGCTTAACGGTTTCTTTGATACCTAAATTAACCTAATATCGGATCTTAACTCTGCCTCCTCATCAGTCTTTTAACTGATTCAAAAAATATTGTCCCATCCAATTGCCACCTCAACAGATCACTACATGCTTCGCCTGATATTTATTTCTTGCTCAATGTGTACATGTTGTAGCCTTTATCTCATACAATATTAGCACGTTGTGAATGCAATATAGACATGGAAGTCTGCTGTCCCTTGCAGATCTACATCTCTGCATTAGCTGCTTTTCTCAATAATTTGCAGAAGGATAGGATATTGCAGAGTCAGCCTCCAGTCCAAGTAAAAGCTCCAAGCAATTCTTTCACTTTAGAAGCACTGCTGTTCTCCAGAACACTGCACATTTCCCATTTCTCTGCACTGGATAGATGTTCTTCATCATCCAACACAACATCCGGTGGCTTGTGCACTGGCATCATCATCATCACACAGCTACTGGTTCATGTAATGCAGAACCCAGGCTGCTGACCCTAACCAGGGCCTACATTTTACGTTAATGCTGATTATGCTTCGTTGATCTTCAGGCTGTCAAGTCATTCTTGCAGGTTCCAAGAGGTTCAGGACCATATATCTATATCCCACTCCATCTTTATTTGCAGTGGTGGGTGAGCAAACAATATCTAAATCTTAATCCTACAGTAAATGTGTTTCTGTCTGGATATTTCATTTTTTAAGCTTGAAAGTAAAAAGTACCTAGAAGAAGCAAAGTACTATTGTAAAGTCTCAATTTATGGTTGATCTTCATGTGATTTCCAGCTGAACATGATGGAGGTTTGCACTGTTCAAAGTTTTTATCTTCCATCTCAGAAAACATATTGGAGGTCAAAGAGTTCCAGTTGAGCAAAGTTGAGGGCTGAAGCATGCAAGAGTCCCTCAACATTGGATATGTCACTGTCAAGCGCATACTGAAGCCATGCATTTTGCCACCAAAATCTCAGAGAAGAACAAAGAATTTGGATTTTGAAGAGAAAGCATCACATTTTCTTTGTCTGCAATCTCTGCTATATGTACACTCTTGGAAAATGTTTGTTGTGTGAGAGATGGCAGGCAATCCTATTTTGGTTCCTTTTTCTTTTTGTTTGTTTGCTGCTGGATGACTGAGAATTAGTAGCAGGGACCCTTGTAGGAGTAAGTCGTTTTTTTAAGGGACTATGTTTCCACATTTTTGGGATGGTGGAAGCCTCGTCTTAAATATACATTTTCCCTATTTCCTTTTGTGAAATTTGCACAGATTTGTGAATCATTTTACTTTGCGGTTTGGGGGCTAATTTACCCTGCAGTAGTCCATGGGTGTATGTTTTATGTGTTTTTCACATTCTCACTGGTGCAGTGCTACATGTTTTTAATCAGTTTCCAGGCTTGTTGACAGCCTTGTATTAAATGCAAAATTTAGGTCATTTTTTCTCTACATGTCCTTGTTGGTGGCTAGTGCTGGGGTGGCTCTTGTAGTTGAGTTCAGGTCCATGAAGCCGAGCATGTTCATTTTTTCTTAGCTACCTTCCTCTACATTTGCTTGCCCACCATTTTTGTGCATTTGTGTATGTGTAACATGGTTGCTTTTGGGCCTGATTCACAAAGGTAAACTTACACTTTTGTAAACTTATATGATTGTTTGCTATTCATAAAGGTATTTTATGAGTAGTATATTTATGAGTGTAGAGTGTACATACATAAAAAGATAGGACTCTCTTGTCTTTTTATGTATGGAGACTCCGAACTTGTAAAGATACTACTTTTAAAATACCTTTGTGAATACCAAACAATCATAAACTTACACAAAAGTGTAAATTTACGTTTATGAATCAGACCCATTGTGTTTTACTGTTTTTCTACAACTTTTATGCGAAATTTGGCAGAGGAATTGGTGTTGCCCTTGTGTTTATGGTTGGGGAGCGTATTTAATTTTCTTTTCTAACCTTGCTGATTTACTGAGGGTGGCTAACAGCAGTCCCATCTGTGGGCACATAATATTTTGCCTATTTCTGCTCAATCCATTCCCTGCAGTGCTAAAATACTTTTTTGGCAGAGATAAGGTGCTCTAGGCAGAATAGGGCAAATCATTCTTTTAACTCCTTACCTACTTTTTTGCTGACCATGCGGTGGTGGCCATTTTGTGTAGCCAGTGTGTGATTGTTGTTCAGAGGCTGCCATTTTGTCTTTGCTCTCCATGCCTGCTTCTTTGCTGATCATGCAACTGTAGCATTTGGTGGAGCCAGTGAGGGTGTACACCATGTTTCTTTGCTTTTTTTGCTCATTGTTAGGTCCCTTCTTAAGCACAAATGCGAAATTTACAACTTCTTAGATGCTCACAAACCCCATGTTTTATTCTTAACCAAGACATGGCTAAATAATGCCTTAAGCCCTGATATCTCTGATGCCCTCCCTAGTAACTATACCATAATACATCACAGCGGAACCTCTAAACCAGGGGGTCATCCCACCATCATTTTCAAAGATATGCAATTCCCCGAACCTTGTTCTCCCCCCTTTCCCCCACTGGCCATGGCCCTGAGAGATGCATGCTCCCACTGGTGAATTCCCCGGTCGGCTGTTGAGGGTTGACCAAGACTTCATTTGTGGGGCTTCTCTATGAGGACCGCCCATCTTAAGTCCTCCTTGTACACAAGACACAAAAATTAACAGAAACAAAAAGAGACTCTTCCCTGCACTCCGAGCGGCAGCCATCTGGGGTTGGTCAGGCACTGTGTGACTCTACAAATCTACAACACAGCACTGTAGTTCCTATAAACTAACAAGCAGGACTATGAAAACAACACTGTCATCCCTCCCTCTCTCAAAAAGCTACACCCTATAGACAGATCAGATCTACCTGAATCCACGGGAGAACACTTGGTAATTATACAGAACCACAACACAGCCCTTCTGTACCCATCAACTAATCAAGCAAGATTAAGAAAAGATCACTTTCACACTCTCCTCCCTCAAAAAGATACACCCTATAAACTGGTCAGATCCACCTGAATCCACGGAAGATCATGGGGAGTCTCTTGGAACCCCCACAATGGCGACCACCCTAAACTGATCTTTCATCTATATCTCTGCATATCACGCTCAGGATAAGCACTGTTGTTTCAAACCTCACTGACCAGGTCCTACTTATGTAGACATCCCTAGGTCCATCGCCGAATAGGAATGGCCCTCAGTAAATGTAACAGCAGAGCTCCAATTAAGATTCCTCAACCTCCTCCATCCCTGGCAGCATCCCTGCAGATCACGCTCAATCAAATCAAACCTCACTGAGCAGGTCTTACTTATGTAGACATTACTAGGACCATCTCGGGAAGGGAACAGCCCTCTGTAACTGAAGCATCAGAGCTCTAATTAAGGTTCCACAACATCCTCCATGCCTGGTAGTATCCCTGACAGCATCCATAAGACACCAAGACCTCTACCCACTGACCTCACCACTAGTCCAAGAGAGTACCCCTGAATAATCTAAGATGACCACAAGAAACTCATGCCAGAAATCACAGTTTAACATAGAACCCCTCACCCCTCACCCCTGTACAACTAAACAACCTGAAACCTTACAGCCCGATCTCATTCTCCATCACCTACCCCCTCAACCTCTCAGCTAATGCCATCAAAATCTTCAAACATAGATGGCTCAAAAAACACCCAGAAACACACATTGGAAACCTTTACTTCATCACATCCAAAGGACTAGATAAAACAGATGTCATCTTCTACACGACTCGTCCTGTGAAAGGGAGATCTAACCTAGCAAACTTCCTACAAATAACGAATTTCACCAACATCCCATATGGCCAAAAACTGCTAATTTCCAATTCACCAGTGTTCAAAGGCACACACACCTGTGCTCATTTGAGTACATATTCCCAAGTCTACGCAACTCCATCTACCAATCCTCTAGCAACCCAACCACAACCCAACCCGGCCCTCAGAGACCAACGTAGGGAACAACGCATACATGATTCACCAGAGGCTCACACTCGATCTCTACCACTACCTCACACTCTGCCCTCGAGGCATGCACCTCGGTTCCTGCTACCCCTATCTCTCACAACCCCACGCCAACCCCTCACTCTCTCATAACACACCCATCAGCCTGCCCCAGGACGTCAGCCAGAGCTGCGCCCAACACCAATGCGAGTCCTAGACCTCAACCCAATAACCCCTTGAACTCACTTCTTAACACCCACACTCTCTCTCCAGTGAACCCCATATACATGATCAACTTAGCAAAATGTGAAATTGAACGTCAAAATCACCTGGCAAGAAAACTCAACATAATAACGCAGGGCTGCAACAACATCCTGATGAGCCTTAAAACCTATTCACACTGTGCTAAACGCTCTCACCTCCACTCTTCCAACACCATCAGACATCCCCTAGGGCCATCCAAAACCCAGAAAAACAGCTTGCATACAACCCCTCTCAACAACCAATCTCTCAGGTTGAACATAACAAGCCCCAAGATGTCCCTGAGTGAAGCAGCAGAGCTTCACTACGACAACCCTGAACCCTCCCATCTCCAAAATCCAGGTAATCACCGGAATGGGCAGAGACACTAACCCTCCTAGGGCCACCAGGCCACAATCACAGTTCACCTTAGTACTGATGGCACCCAACACCCAGAAGCACACTAGCAGCAGCATGATGAACTGCATGCTCATAAATTGTTGGTCAGCAACCAAGCATGCAACATAGCTGGCTGAAGCTATCCTATACCACAGCATTGCCATTGTGTTCATCACAGGAACTTGGCTAAATAAATCCTACTATCCGATTTTTGACTTTCTAGTCCCTCCAGGCTTCTCCATCATCAAGAAGGACAGAGAGGACCACCAAGGCGGTGGCATAGCCCTCACACACAAAAACAGCATCGCTATGGCAGAAGCAAATTCCCTCTCCTATTCCACATTTGAATATCTCAACACCACCATAACACAAAAAAGACAACAAAGTGACTTAAGTCACCTTCTCTACCACACCAGGGAAGTTGCTCACCTTCGGTGAACACATACTAGATTTGATAACGCACAGCTCTCTCTCTAACGCCAACAACATAATCCTTGGTGACTTCAATCTCCACTGGAATAACAAGAAGGGCTCACTAATCCATCCCTAAATGAAATCCTACTTAGCAAATATCTCTCCCAACATTGCAGGGAGCAAACCCACAACACAGGCTCAACCCTAGATGCCATTATAGCCCAAATTGAAGCAATAAGCATATACAACACACTTCCAGTTGACTGGCCGGATCACGACATCATTCTGTTGAACATCAACCAAGTGGAAGCATCTCAGAAACCATCCCAAAAAACCCTTCCATGTTCTAGAAACCTCAGCCAAATCCCCTTAACTGACCTAGAAGATGTCTGCTCTACACCACATTCCTTGAGACAGCCTCATAACAGAGGAGCTTACCACTCACTACAAATCGACAAAGAAAACCACCCTGGACCAGTTAGCCCACCTGAAATTAAAAAGGGTCAGTGACACTCCCTCAAGATCCTGGTTCAACAAAGAACTCAACTCAAAAAGAAGACAAATAAGAGCTGCGGAAAGACTCTGGAGAGCCAACCCATCCACAATCCACCTTCATCAGTTCAGAAGAGAACAAAGGAAATACAAAAATCAAATCCTAAAAGAAAAAACCTCTTTCTTCCACAATGCACTTGACAAAGCAAGAAATCGCCCCAAATAACTTTTTAACATCATCAAACAATAAACCACCAAAACAACCATAGATCCCCCTGTCTCAAAGGAATGCTTTGCAACTTTGCCAAACTCTTGAACGACAAAATCCTGAATATCAAATTCTCCATGGACCACCACATGCGGGCTTCCACTAGCACTTCTCCCTCACAACAGAGGTTAACATAATCTTAGCCTACTCCCCTTTCCCCAAAACAGAGGCCTCTTTCCCAGAGACTACTGAACCCAACCAGTGCCTAAGGCCCCCAAAAGCACCAAAGAGTGTGGAGACATTCAACCCACTCACGTAAGAGGACATATCAATGGTGATTGCAACATCCAAGCCCTCCTCCCACTATGCAGACCCACTCCCAGCGTCCCTGGCAAAAAACCTCAAGCATGCCTTAACCCTTTTATGAACCAAGGAAATAAACAGCTCCCTGACCAACAGGATTATGCCTGACTGCCTCAAACAGGGACAAATAACCCCCCTGCTAAAAAAGACAGGCGCAGACCCAGAGGATTTTAACAATTTCAGGCCCTTCTCCAACCTTCCATTCCTGGCAAAAATTTGCAAGAAATGTGTTCTCTCCCAACTCAACCAACGCATCAGTAACCGACTCTACTCATACCAGTCGCATCAGGAAGGGATGCAGCACTGAATATAGTAGATGACATTAACAAATCTGTAGACACAAACAGATGCTGCCTGCACATTTTCCTAGACCTATCAGCGGCCTTCGACACGGTCGACCATAAGCTAGTTTTGGACTCCATAAAACAACTAATCTGAGCAGATGGCGCAGTTCTGCAATGGTTCACCTCATTTCTGCACAACCTCTCCCAACCTCTCCCAACTAATCAAAATGAACAACTCAATGTCCAACACATCTGCCATCACCAGAGCTGGCCCCCGAGCCTCAGTCCTTTCACCGACTCTCTTCAACATCTACATGGAGCCCCTCACCACAATACTCAGACAAGCAAACATTGCCTACCACTTTTATGTGGACGATGCCCAGCTTTATCTGGAAATATCCTCTTTGAGTGACATACACCGGCTTAATGCCACGCTCATAAAAATTCAAAACTGGCTTTCTTACAACCACCTCAAGCTCAACCAAGGAAAGACAGAAGTTCTTGTTTTGTTCAGCAGCAACCAATCTCCACAGACCGAAGAATGGCTAAATAAACTGGGTGCTCTGAACTGCAAACTGACTCTGGCGGACTCCGCCAAATCTCTGGGGATCTCCCTGGACTCAGATTTGCACATAAACACACACATAAGGTCTACAGCGAAGGGTGCCTTCTATAACATAAAACTCCTCAGCAAAATTAAGTCCTTCCTCCCACCAAATGACCTAAAAGGCAAGCACTGGTCCTATCCAGACTGGATTATGGGAATGCAACTCTCACAGGTGTGCCAAAAGCCTACTTAGCCCCGCTAAGAGCCACTCTAAATGCAGCAGCAAGGATGATCACCGAAGCACGCTGCAGCTTCAAAACTGCTTGTCTCACCCACAAAGCTCTGCACACTGGCAAACCAGACTACCTCACATCAAAACTCACAAAAACAGGCTAAACAAGACATCTAAGAAGCTCCAAAACACTTCTTCTCATCCTCCCTTGCTATACTCCATATAGGTACGCTATATAGGCGCAGGTAACACTGCAACCTTTCACCTATATCCTTCCCTACATTTCATACATAACGGTTCATAGGGACTGACCTTTTACCTAGATACGACACTGCATTCAGAGCGCGGGTTTTTCCCTGGTTCAATACTCATACATTATGCATGAGGCTTCTTGGAAGCACAGCAGGACTCACAGCAGGACGAACATCTCCTGTATAATATTTATGTTAAAGTTCAGGCCTGACGTCATCCTTTAGGCCGACACAGTAACGCAGCAAGGTAGGACCCCTGGGGAGACCTATGGGTATATATACATCATGTCTTGCTTAGACAGACGAAGGAGACCGTGACTACCCGGCTGACACACTGACCAGAGATGCTGAGGTTCCTGCATGCAGACGCTCCAGCTAGCAGTGGTCTAACATCCCTCGCGGGGTGTCCAACTCGAGACCAGGACGGGGTCCCACATTCTCTAAACTCTCAGGTAATGGGGTGGACTAGATCCTAGAGGGATTCTTGGCATAACACCTACATAGATGCTAGGTACATTTAGGTACATCTAGTTAGGGAGGCATCGTAGGGGTACGCACTTTTAGGTTTCATTTTTATCATGTGTTTTATGTACTTGTATATATTCAATATTTCTGCAAGATGGTAGAACTATACCATCCCTTTACTTTCGTAGTATTGCTAATCATATATCTCTGCTACTGTCTAATGGTTGTTGCAGCTCATCTATTTTACACTAGAATAACAACTGTTCAATAAATACTTATTGAAACGCCCAGCCTGTTTATTCTGTGTATCTCTCTGAGACAAACTAAGTGAGCACGAGTGACTGAGCAAAAAGTAGTATATTGTTTCCACGATCCTGGGGGACCAGGGTTGTCATGTTCTGAGGTTGCTAAGAACTATTCTCTCCCCAATAAGAGGAGACTCTAGTGGCTCTGTGAGCTAGCTAATACAGACAGGCTTACGTATCGGGTGGGGGTGCTCAGAATCAGTCTGCCACCAATCCCACAGTTTATGTTATCCAAACGCACAGATGCTGTATAGGTAATATAGGAACTACACGACATGGCACCGCCAACGTTGGTTGGGTACTTATTTAACAGTAGAACCTGAGTAGTTAAGTCGTGCTATTCTCAGAGACCCCTACTCACAAAACACCAGAGACGTCTGGAGTGGGTGGGCACAAACTCCGCCACAGCTGAGTAGGCGAGAAATCCTATTTATTGGCTGTTGGTTAATCAAGCTTGGAGGACACAGTGTTCCTAAAATTGTTCATAAAAACCTTATCTTAGTTCCCTTGAACAAACTTCTTCTTTACAAAAATGACTGAGACAAAAGATAACATAGTAGTAGAACTACAACTCTCAGGAGGAGAAAATGAAGACGCAATTCCGATTGCAGAAAAATTCAGACATACAATCACCCTGAAACTGTTAGCTAATGGTTTATCAGCTAGGGGTGGCTTAGTAGTTTTCGTGATTGAGGCACACGAATCAAATAAAACAGAGGTATTTTATTCATGGGTTACATTCCCAGCAGCAAATGCAAGAACACAGATATTTCACTCTTACACAGAAGGAGATGCACCAGTGGAATATTGTCCGTTCGAGGACATAGAGGTTCCACTCACATACCAGGAACACTTATAATGGTTTAAAGGTGCCCTAACCTACATAAGAAGAAGAGTAAGATTAGGCCCGCTCGGAGGAGAAGGGGCAACATGGCCGATATTAGCGGCCTACACACCACATCCTAACATTGACACAATGCCACCAGGAGACTTACTCATACAACACAAAGATTTAATTAACATCTATAGAAACATGACGCAATTCATCATGAGGACATTCACTGTCCAACCAGCAATAGTTGCAACTAATGGAGCTCAAGTACAGGGTACAGCAACTAAAATCACACCACAAACATTACAAGCAGTGATGGGTAAAATGCCCTCTAAACGTGAACAAATGCCATTCTGGGTAGCTCAGAAAATCACACAGCTCGAGGTAGTATTCCCGAATACTACCCCGTATGAAAAACACAGAATGCTAACAATCTGCTTGCCCATGGGGATAACACCACAAGTAGAGGATTGTACCACTTGGGGTACAGTCTTTGCTGCCATTTATACCAGGACTCATGGTATCCCTTCGTTAGCGGTGGTACCAGACATATTGAGACAGATACAAAATGAGTACGGAGCAGAACCTGCCCTAAACTTAGGGATGAAGTTACTAGGTAACTATGCCCAGGTATCAGCCATAATACTAGCTAACATTAAGGGGGAAGCATCCTCAGTGGCCATCCGCCAACGCCTGAGGGAGTTCGATCCTTTTGAACAGGACACGAACTACCCAAAATAATTGAAACTGCGTATGCAGTATTAGGCAGAGACAGTTTGGGTGGGAAAGCTTTAAAACCACAACTGATGGGCAGTTCTGAAAAGGACACTTCCAAGCAGACACCTGCTTCTTCTAAAAAGAAGTGGGATAATAAAAAACAACAAAACTTTAAAGGAAATAGATCTCAATCCCAAGGTAGATCTCCTCCACAGGAGCCCTCCGAAAAGAGGTATAATCTCAGGAATAGGGATAACATTAGGAAACCTGACAGGTATCAGGATACTGATACACGTTCCTCTCATTCCTTTCAGGGTTCATCGAAAAACTCTGAGAGGGAAGGACGGTCAGAAAGACAAGAAGAGCGTACAAAGTCCAGAGACAAGCAGCACGCTCAAGATTACACTTCTAAGAAAGAAGAAAAGCCAAAGCAAAAGCCACAGTTCAAAAAGAAGAAAGTTGCAGGTCTAAAGATCAGACATGCCCAGAATTCTGAGGACTCGACTACTGAACAGGGAATGGGCTCTGATGATGCTAGACAGTGCGGCAGAAGTAACAATAGCTCACCAGAACCTGAAGGAATTTCTGGTGACAGCGGACTTGAATGATTACATCACGGTAGAAACACCCAATACTAGGATAAGTGTCCCACATAAAGTATATGAAATAACGCTCCAGATGGAGGGGGACAAGAGTAGGAAAGTGAGAGGTCTCTTTTGGGAGAACCTGACGTTTGGCTATGATATATTATTACCTGAACAAGATTGGCCGCCAGCATTCGTCATGGATTGCCCTAAAGGAGAAACGGTAATTCTTCCGGCTTTCTCAGACCATATTCCCAGGCACTTGCAACACACTTATGCGCAGGAGTGGGCGGTAGCCCAGGCTCCGGCATTATACAAAAACCATGTTGGATGGGATGAGGATTCAACCCACCACATAATTCCTTTTAAAAATACTCCAACTGCACAGAGGCAGTATCCAATAAAGCAAGAAGCTAAAAAACAGGTCATGGAGATCTTAGATCAACTTGAATACCAAGGGGTGATCGAAAATTGCACCTCACCAATGAACAATCCTTTGTTTCCTGTCATGAAACCTGACAATTCATATTGTCTAGTTTTAGATTACAGACATTTAAACACTTGCACTAAGACATTTGCAGTCCAAAATGCACACAGCGCCGCATTGATGAATAACATTGTGTGGAAAAAATACAAAACAACACTTGATATCTCAAATGGATTTTTCTGCCAAAATATAGCGCCTGAGAGCAGGTATCTAACAGCCTTCTCAGCACTAGGGACCCAGGGACAATTTCGGCGACTCCCCCAAGGGTATAAAAACAGCCCGGGGTTGTTTTCTGCCAGAGTAACTGAATTACTTCAAAAATTGGATGAAGAGGCACTGTCCTATGTGGATGATATTTATCTGACGGACGATGACCTGGAGGAACACTTGAACAGAGTAAATACCATAATTTGGGGATTTGCATCTGAGGGCTACAAATTTAACTTTAAAAAATCAAAAATTGCCCACCTCAGTGTCCTGTTTTTAGGATGCAAACTTTCAAGTAAAGGAAAGAGCCTGGCAGCCAATTTTTTAGAAAAATGTGCGCTGCTCCAACCTCTGAAATCATTGAAAAATTAACAATCAATACTGGGATTCCTAAATTTTGGTTGAACATACATTTTGGATTACGCAGAAAGAATAAAACCTTTCTACGACTTAATTAAACCTGATTTCTCAGCCAGAAATTGGACACAGGAACACACAGATGCACTTCGTTCCTTACAAGCTGACATGATAGCTTCCAAACACTTACAGACACACGGTGCTCCGAATAATCGCGGGTCAATCAGGGTACACCTATCTAACATATAATGAAGGTGAGACAGTACCAATTGCATACAAATCACATTTGTAAACAAATGCTGAGATGCGCTTTGCATCTACAGAAAAGATTCTAACAGCAGTACAGACCGCTGTAGTGAGAGAAAGAGCACTGGCTCAGGGGAAACGAATAATAGTAGTTACTCCAGTTCCAGCCTTAGAGGCTGCGACAAAGGCAAGCATTCCCAACGCTAAAGCTTTACATCCGAGATGGATACAATGGGCTAATTCTCTCACTGCAACAGATGTAGAATACAGGTACAACCCAAATTTAAAGACACAAGCATTCCTGCAATACGAACAAGAATATCCTCTACCAAACAAAATAATGCCTCTGGATCAGTATGAATCTATTATTTATACTGACGGATCTGCTCAACCGGCCATAGGAAGTAAGCAACAATATAGCGCAGCATGTGCAATCGTTAAAGGTCGCATGTGGGATGGAAAATTCCACCCAAGTTGCACAAAAACGCAATCTCTGGTAGACTGCACGGCACAGTTGGCAGAATTAAAAGCACTGATACTGGCACTTGTAAATACGGATCGAGAATTCCCCACACTAATTGTGCGCGATTCCTTTTACTGTGTGCAGTCTTACAATGAATACTTGCAATACTGGGTTCAAAACGGGTTCAAAGATGTGAAAGGTGGCACAATTAAGCATAAAATGCTATGGGAACAGGTAGTGAGGTTGAAATCCGAACTACCAAGGACTCACGTGATACACACACTGAGTCATCAGTGTGATGGCGTTCACGTTGAAGGGAATTAATTGGCTGATGAAGCCGCAAAGGGGGCTGTATGCACGGCTTCCGTAGCTGCAATCACTCGCTCTAAAACGAGAATAGATGGTGAGATTAGGGTACCTATTAATGCAGCCCGCAAAAACAGCGGAGCAGTACCAGAAAGGTTTCCACTCAAGTACTCCTACAAGTTAGATGGCAATAACATTTCATTTGCTCAGATTCCTGGAGTGTGGGATAGAGTAATTCCAAACATGGATCGTAGGTTAGGTTTAATTCAAGCAGCACACAAAGGGATGGGTTCTGTACATGCAGGATCTGCGGCAACAGTTTCTTTTCTGAAACAAAGCTATTGGTGGCCAGGATTAACAAAGCAGACCAAAGACTTTGTCTTAAACTGCGATTACTGTCAACAGGTAAATGGAGCCGCCGTAGCTCGCCCAGCACAGGTCCCATTATTAGACAGCATCAGACTGACCATTCGCGTGCACTTACCTGGACCACAGCGGCCCCTTAAAATGTGAAGGGGCTTACAAGTAAATCATGGTAGCAATGGATTCCTGCTCGAGATTCATATGGGTGTGGCCCCAGTGCTCGGCTGACGCTCGAACTGCTATAAAAGATTTGCGAGTTTTCATAGGGACATACGCAATAGGCACACTACATTCGGACTAGGGCCCTGCGTTTAGCTCTCGGGCTTACAAGGAGGCAATGGGAAGTTTGGGTGTAGCATTGCGGTACTCATCTCCGTACCATCCTGAGGGAAATTCGGTAGTGGAGAGAAAAAAAAGAGACTTAAAGCAATCTTTAACAGCTAGAGTATTAGGCACGGGTGAAAGTTGGGTGAAACATCTGAATGGTGTTCAGCATGCACTTAACAACATGCCAAGAAGTTCTCTAGGGGGGGTCACTCCATATGAGGTCCTATTTGGGACAAGAATGTGGGTACCTGATCTTGATTGTGAAGGCACAGTGGCGGATGAAAAGCCTTTTGACATCCATGATTGTTTGGCTGTTTTACAGGATCTAAATGAATCCAGGACACAACAAAGTAACGTCCACCTGAAACAGACCGCCACTGGGGAAGTCAAATCAGTCACGGCAAGACCTGTCTGGATCCCTAAAGTCGGGGATCTGGTCAGAGAGAAAATAGCGGACAAGAAAGAATTTGGGCCATCCTACAGAAAGCCTGTACTGGTCCTAGCAATTGAAGGAACAAGAACTGTACTTCTACCGCCTCTTGCCGGAAAATAGGAGAAAAGATTTGTCTCACTTGACCTAATCAAACCACACTATGTGGCCGATACTAAGCAGTAGGCCATGTGGACTTCAAAGTAGCAGATGCGCTCCTCTCGCTACAATCCAAGAAGTTCAAACGGAAAGACTCATCACATTCGAAGAGCCTCCAACACGGAATGAAGGACTAAACAACAATGCTATGGAACTCGTTCCTCTTGAACCTGAAGTTCAAATTCAAAATCAAACTCAAAACAACGCACCAGTTGCTATTCGACCAAATACAGACGTCTACCTCAACATGCCTCAACAAGAGCAAACCACGATTTCTACAAATCCTGATGCAATTCCAACAATTGATTGAACTGCTTCTGGCTACTTCATAAACTTTGATACGTTTTCTTTGGATCCAGGTGAGCCTGAAATGACGCCAGCCCAAAAATTACGCAAACAGCAAATAAAATACTTTATGAACTTTCTTAAAAAGACTTACCTGGTGTCACCCTGGGTAGAACTATGGATAAGCACCGGGATACTTTTCTTTCTTTTCTGGGTAGGCTTGGTAATAGTTTTTAGTATGCTTATTAATGGGAAATACATTCGACAAAGCTCTACAGCCCAAAAGGTGAACTTACTTTTAAAACCACACCAATCATCTCATCGAGAAAAAGAGACTTGTCATCAGTGAACATTACAGCAGTTCCTATACCTGATGGTATAGTGTGGGACAAGTTTGATTTCGATATATTTGGCCCGACTGAAATATTTTGAAAATTCCACATTTATCTAAAATATCATTAAGTGATATCATTACCTCAAGTACATTTTCCGATTATTGGGATTTTGAAACTGTTAATAACATGTTGTCTGGTTTGGAAAAATCTGCTGCGTTTTCCAATAGTGAAACACTGGAAGACACATCAGACTATGAATCAATGTATTTTTATCAGCAATATGGTCATCATTTTCTGCACAAATCTGCAAATCCTAGAAATGTGTTCACATACCACCAGTGGGAACATAGTCCAACACCGCCGAAAGGCAGTTCAAAAACATTTGCAGAGAAGTTTCCATATTTTTCAGGGTTTAATATGTCTGACCCAGCCACCTATTATTATAAGGTTGCACCAACATCAGCACAGAAAAATATGTTAACAAACACCAAACAGTTTTACTCTGCATCCTTTATTGCCCAGTTGTCTGAACAAGGTTACGACTTATGGAAAGACACCATAGACTTAAAATCAGTCTGGGGTACTAGAGAATGGCAGGTGCAGGGGTTAGCAGCTTTGTTTAGAGCATGTCTCATCCCTCAGCAGATCATGTTTTTGAACGAGTCAGTGCAACAGACAAGCTAGCCAAGAACAAAGACTTGAACACACCTCGAGTGCCGACTCCATCAAACACCGAGGGAAACGAAACATCACATACAGAGATTACATTAGATGACATCATACAATACAATAGATCGGACCCCAATTGGAAGAAATGGTTGATTTGGCCCACAGACACAAATGGTTGTCAGGAAAGATTCATGGGTAAAACCGAAGGGTTCACAATCCATAGGCCAGATCCATGCTATGTACAGAGACAACATCAATGGGTAGTGACGTCATACAGTGTTGGGAAGCTGTGCCTTGATTGGCTATAAACCTCAACACTCACAGAGGTGAAACAACAATTATCCTTACTCACACAAGACATGGATCTTCAGGATTTTTTACTAGGTCTCAGGAAACCACGCCAAAAACGCTTCATATATGCTGGCATTTATGCTTCCTACAATGAAAATTGGAAAATATCCCAACAAGAGGCCGCAGAAAGAATACGGGAAATAGACCGTATTAACTTAGAGAAATCTCTAGCAGTGGTAGACAATGGGTTAACAACATTGACCGCCAGGATATATTCCTTAGGCAACATTGTATCTTCTGCGATAGACATTCTAGGACAAGATTTGGCCATATCACAACACAGGCAATCTCAGTTACGTTCTATAATGTTGGTAAGCTGGACGTTGCAATCTTTGGGTGCAGGCTATGTGCCTTGGCGTTTTATCAACAGTACGTCTCTGTTTTCTTAAGACAATATAACATATAAACAGATAGAAATGGCACAAAGGGTAGCAAAATATACAATGCTGCGTATCGAAAAACTGGATAGATTACCATTCATAGTGGCGGAATCGCCGCCTACAGAATGGCTAATCCATGGCCACATAACTCTACCGGTCACTACTTTTCAATTTCAATATTCCCTCGAACAAAAGCAGGCAGGCAAATATGAAAAAATGGGTAAGGAGTACATTTAGGAATTTTGGGAATTACCATACAGATTTCGATGCCGGAGTGGGGATCGAGAGGTGTTTCTCAGTGGTACAAACTGTGAGAGCGCTTTAAGTGGATCACTCATATGCCAGGATATAATGTTGCACGGAGCTTGTAATGGTTATGTAGCAAACCTGTCCTGTCATTTGAAGGGTGCCCCAGCTGCAGTGATTACTCCAGCATTTAGGCTACTTTCAAATGGGAGTTACTTGATGCAGAACAGTCAAGGCTGCTGTGGCATGCTCCCGGGCATCGCATATCTGGTAACCGTGAGCTCCAGGGTTACTTGTTGTATGCAAGTATTGTTTCTACCGACACATACAGTCAGGGAGGCGCCGTTATGGCCTTCACTGAATGTTTCCTTAATACGGTTTGACACTCTAAGCAGAATGAAAGCCATGCTTCTACAGAAGTCTGTGCCCTTAACCTCTGCTCGAGAGACTTTTGATCTCCAGATCGCAAGGTCTTCAGCTGAGATACAGGCGCTTATTAATTCTAACTGCCCTTTTCATTTCGTAGAAATGAAGAATCGTATCTTTAACATGTCTGATCCGACTGGCATTGTCCACCTATTTAAGACCATAGGTTCTGGACTTCTAAGCACCTTTCAGATGGTACTTGGAGTTATACCAAACTTCATACACTCCGTATTCGGAAGCATCTTTGGAGGACTTCCGCTGATCCTGTTTCTAATAGCAGATATCCTGATTGCTATTTTTCTGCTACGCAATGGACGTCCCAGTCACCAAGGAGATGGAAAGAGCGCTCCTGGAGCGGAAATACCGTTACCGAATGGTACAACACCTAGGCACGCCTCGCCTGAGAGAACTAAGTGCGTCTTGGTTCCTGTAATTTTGACCAGTCTGGATGGCCTGCATCTTACCTGTACTCCGATGCCTGTTTTGCGGAGAAGAATGAGTGTTAGACCTTTGTTTGACACTCCCATCCTGTGCGCAACCGGACGTGAATGCTCTACTGGACCCGATAACGGCCCATGTTCTGCAGTATCCTCAGCGCATTCCAATGCTGTTGGCGGCATTCCTTGAGCCACCACAGGTTGCAACTACACCTGTTGGTATGAACACCGGCTCCTCCACTGGCACCCAGGCTTTGGACGGCGCACGGGCTGCCCCAGCGCCGGCTGCGGACAGCACAGAAGATCATCTGTGCTCAATTGACGTACTCTGCGAGGTGTTAAAGGGGCCGTCTACTGCGGAAGCAGGCAACGGATATGTTGCATCTACCAGCCAAGACACATAAACAATTGACTCATTTTGGCTCGTCGTGTGCTGGATAAAAATTCGCCCTTTTTTAATAACAAGCTCAAATTGGAACTCAGATACAAAATTGACATTCCTTTTCATTTATTTGGGCATGAATGGCTTTTTAAGGCGTATAGTGTTTCGGACTATAACTACGGACACTTTTAGAGCTATAATTTGCAAGCATTTTTCTCGTTACACATTTTAAGGTTTTTTAGACTTTTTTTAGACGTTTTTAAACATTTTAGCAAAAGAAATGTTTTTACTTTAGTGCGTACCAATGTCTAGTTAGAATGGCAATACACTTATAAGTTTCATATGTCGTCCAGTCGGAAGAGGAGTGGGTGTTATATTCCATATAGGTACCCTATATAGGCGCAGGTAACACTGCAACCTTTCACCTATATCCTTCCCTACATTTCATATATAACGGTTCATAGGGACTGACCTTTTACCTAGATACGACACTGCATTCAGAACACGGGTTTTTCCCTGGTTCAATACTCATACATTATGCATGAGGCTTCTTGGAAGCACAGCAGGACTCACAGCAGGACGAACATCTCCTGTATAATATCTATGTTAAAGTTCAGGCCTGACGTCATCCTTTAGGCCGACACAGTAACACAGCAAGGTAGGACCCCTGGGGAGACCTATGGGTATATATACATCATGTCTTGCTTAGACAGATAGAGGAGACTGTGACTTCCCGGCTGACACACTGACCAGAGACGCTGAGGTTCCTGCATGCAGACGCTCTAGCTAGCAGTGGTCTAACATCCCTCGCGGGGTGTCCAACTCTAGACCAAGACGGGGTCCCACATTCTCTAAACTCTCAGGTAATGGGGTGGACTAGATCCTAGAGGGATTCTTGGCATAACACCTATATAGATGCTAGGTACATTTAGGTCCATCTAGTTAGGGATGCATCGAAGGGGTACGCACTTTTAGGTTTCACTTTTTATCATGTGTTTTATGTACTTGTATATATTCATGATTTCTGCAAGATGGTAGAACTATACCATCCCTTTACTTTCGTAGTATTGCTAATCATATATCTCTGCCACTGTCTAATGGTTGTTGCAGCTCATCTATTTTACACTAGAATAACAACTGTTCAATAAATACTTATTGAAACGCCCATCCTGTTTATTCTGTGTATCTCTCTGAGACAAACTAAGTGAGCACGAGTGACTGAGCAAAAAGTAGTATATTGTTTCCACGATCCTGGGGAATCAGGGTTGTCATGTTCTGAGGTTGCTAAGAACTATTCTCTCCCCAATAAGAGGAGACTCTAGTGGCACTGTGAGCTAGCTAATACAGACAGGCTTACGTATCGGGTGGGGGTGCTCGGAATCAGTCTGCCACCAATCCCACAGTTTATGTTATCCAAACGCGCAGATGCTGTATAGGTAATATAGGAACTACACGACATGGCACCGCCAACGTTGGTTGGGTACTTATTTAACAGTAGAACCTGAGTAGTTAAGTCATGCTATTCTCAGAGACCCCTACTCACAAAACACCAGAGACGTCTGGAGTGGGTGGGCACAAACTCCGCCACAGCTGAGTAGGCGAGAAATCCTATTTATTGGCTGTTGGTTTATCAAGCTTGGAGGACACAGTGTTCCTAAAATTGTGCATAAAAACCTTATCTTAGTTCCCTTGAACAAACTTCTTCTTTACAAAAATGACTGAGACAAAAGATAACGTAGTAGTAGAACTACAACTCTCAGGAGGAGAAGATGAAGACGCAATTCCGATTGCAGAGAAATTCAGACATACAATCACCCTGAAACTGTTAGGTAATGGTTTATCAGCTAGGGGTGGCTTAGTAGTTTTCGTGATTGAGGCACACGAATCAAATAAAACAGAGGTATTTTATTCATGGGTTACATTCCCAGCAGCAAATGCAAGAACACAGATATTTCACTCTTACACAGAAGGAGATGCACCAGTGGAATATTGTCCGTTCGAGGACATAGAGGTTCCACTCACGTACCAGGAACACTTATACTGGTTTAAAGGTGCCCTAACCTACATAAGAAGAAGAGTAAGATTAGGCCCGCTCCGAGGAGAAGGGGCAACATGGCCGATATTAGCGGCCTACACACCACATCCTGACATTGACACAATGCCACCAGGAGACTTACTCATACAACACAAAGATTTAATTAAAATCTATAGAAACATGACGCAATTCGTCATGAGGACATTCACTGTCCAACCAGCAATAGTTGCAACTAATGGAGCTCAAGTACAGGGTACAGCAACTAAAATCACACCACAAACATTACAAGCAGTGATGGGTAAAATGCCCTCTAAACGTGAACAAATGCCATTCTGGGTAGCTCAGAAAATCACACAGCTCGAGGTAGTATTCCCGAATACTACCCCGTATGCTAAACACAGAATGCTAACAATCTGCTTGCCCATGGGGATAACACCACAAGTAGAGGATTGTACCACTTGGGGTACAGTCTTTGCTGCCATTTATACCAGGACTCATGGTATCCCTTCGTTAGCGGTGGTACCAGACGTATTGAGACAGATACAAAATGAGTACGGAGCAGAACCTGCCCTAAACTTAGGGATAAAGTTACTAGGTAACTATGCCCAGGTATCAGCCATAATACTAGCTAACATTAAGGGGGAAGCAGCCTCAGTGGCCATCCGCCAACGCCTGAGGGAGTTCGATCCTTTAGAACAGGAACACGAACTACCCAAAATAATTGAAACTGCGTATGCAGTATTAGGCAGAGACAGTTTGTGTGGGAAAGCTTTAAAACCACAACTGATGGGCAGTTCTGAAAAGGACACTTCCAAGCAGACACCTGCTTCTTCTAAAAAGAAGTGGGATAATAAAAAACAACAAAACTTTAAAGGAAATAGATCTCAATCCCAAAGTAGATCTCCTCCACAGGAGCCCTCCGAAAAGAGGTATAATCTCAGGAATAGGGATAACATTAGGAAACCTGACAGGTATCAGGATACTGATACACGTTCCTCTCGTTCCTTTCAGGGTTCATCGAAAAACTCTGAGAGGGAAGGACGGTCAGAAAGACAAGAAGAGCGTACAAATTCCAGAGACAAGCAGCACGCTCAAGATTACACTTCTAAGAAAGAAGAAAAGCCACAGTTCAAAAAGAAGAAAGTTGCAGGTCTAAAGATCAGACATGCCCAGAATTCTGAGGACTCGACTACTGAACGGGGAATGGGCTCTGACGATGCTAGACAGTGCGGCAGAAGTAACAATAGCTCGCCAGAACCTGAAGGAATTTCTGGTGACAGCGGACTTGAATGATTACATCACGGTAGAAACACCCAATACTAGGATAAGTGTCCCACATAAAGTATATGAAATAACGCTCCAGATGGAGGGGGACAAGAGTAGGAAAGTGAGAGGTCTCTTTTGGGAGAACCTGACGTTTGGCTATGATATATTATTACCTGAACAAGATTGGCCGCCAGCATTCGTCATGGATTGCCCTAAAGGAGAAACGGTAATTCTTCCGGCTTTCTCAGACCATATTCCCAGGCACTTGCAACACACTTATGCGCAGGAGTGGGCGGTAGCCTAGGCTCTGGCATTATACAAAAACCATGTTGGATGGGATGAGGATTCAACCCACCACATAATTCCTATAAAAAATACTCCAACTGCACAGAGGCAGTATCCAATAAAGCAAGAAGCTAAAAAACAGGTCAGAGAGATCTTAGATCAACTTGAATACCAAAGGGTGATCGAAAATTGCACCTCACCAATGAACAATCCTTTGTTTCCTGTCATGAAAGCTGACAATTCATATCGTCTAGTTTTAGATTACAGACATTTAAACACTTGCACTAAGACATTTGCAGTCCAAAATGCACACAGCGCCGCAATAATGAATAACATTGTGTGGAAAAAATACAAAACAACACTTGATATCTCAAATGGATTTTTCTGCCAAAATATAGCGCCTGAGAGCAGGTATCTAACAGCCTTCTCAGCACTAGGGACCCAGAGACAATTTCAGCGACTCCCCTAAGGGAATAAAAACAGCCCGGGGTAGTTTTCTGCCAGAGTAACCGAATTACTTCAAAAATTGGATGAAGAGGCATTGTCCTATGTGGATGATATTTATCTGACGGACGATGACCTGGAGGAACACTTGAACGGAGTAAATACCATAATTTTGGGATTTGCATCTGAGGGCTACAAATTTAACTTTAAAAAATCAAAAATTGCCCACCTCAGTGTCCTGTTTTTAGGATACGAACTTTCAAGTAAAGGAAAGAGCCTGGCAGCCAATTTTTTAGAAAAATGTGCGCTGCTCCAACCTCCGAAATCATTGAAAAATTTACAATCAATACTGGGATTCCTAAATTTTGGTTTAACATACATTTTGGATTACGCAGAAAGAATAAAACCTTTCTACGACTTAATTAAACCTGATTTCTCAGCCAGAAATTGGACACAGGAACACACAGATACACTTTGTTCCTTACAAGCTGACATGATAGCTTCCAAACACTTACAGACACATGTAAACGTACGCAACCTGGTGCTCCGTATAATCGCGGGTCAATCAGGGTACACCTATCTAACATATAATAAAGGTGAGACAGTACCAATTGCATACAAATCACATTTGTAAACAAATGCTGAGATGCGCTTCGCATCTACAGAACAGATTCTAACAGCAGTACAGACCGCTGTAGTGAGAGAAAGAGCACTGGCTCAGGGGAAACGAATAATAGTAGTTACTCCAGTTCCAGCCTTAGAGGCTGCGACAAAGGCAAGCGTTCCCAACGCTAAAGCTTTACATCCGAGATGGATACAATGGGCTAATTCTCTCACTGCAACAGATGTAGAATACAGGTACGACCCAAATTTAAAGACACAAGCATTCCTGCAATACGAACAAGAATATCCTCTACCAAACGAAATAATGCCTCTGGATCAGTATGAATCTATTATTTATACTGATGGATCTGCTCAACCGGCCATAGGAAGTAAGCAACAATATAGCGCAGCAGGTGCAATCGTTAAAGGTCGCATGTGGGATGGAAAGTTCCACCCAAGTTGCACAAAAACACAATCTCTGGGAGACTGCACGGCACAGTTGGCAGAATTAAAAGCACTGATACTGGCACTTGTAAATACGGATCGAGAATTCCCCACACTAATGTGTTTATGTTAATGTTTATGTTTAGGGAATTTGTTAAGCGCACGTATATCAAAGGTCTCTTGGCGCTATGAGGGGAGGGAGAACCTTCTCAGGAATACTAACAATAGGCTAGAATGAACAACCATGTTTTCAGTTTTTTTCTGAAATTGGTGTACTCAGATGTTAGCCTGATGTCTATCGGCAAGGAATTCCAAAGTGTAGGGCCAAGAACAGAAAAACGGGAGCCGCCCGTTCTCTTGCGCTTAAATCTTGGAATAGTCAACATAAACATTGTGGCAGATCTGAGATTTCGTTTGGGTAAGTACCTTGAGATCTTTGCAGATATGAATTTGGGGCTCTTTTCGTAGAGTGCATTGAAGACCATGCAGCCTGTCTTAAACATGGACCGCTGAGTCACCGGAAGCCAGTGTAACTGCTTCAGAAGTGGTTTAGTGTGGCAGTGTCTTGGTTGCTGAAAGACCAGCCTGGCTGCTTGATTTTGAATCAACTGCAGCCTATGAGTCTGATTAGCAGGGAGCCCTAAATAGATGGCGTTGGCATAATCCAGCCTGGACATGATCAGAGCAAGCATGATAACCATGCTTGCTTCCCTGGTAAAGAATTTCCTGATTTTCTTAAAGGTCCTCAGATGGTAAACGCAAGAGGAGGTAACCAGGTTGATCTGTTCATGCATGGATAGCTTAGCATCGATTTTAATCCCCAGACTTTTAACCAAATTTTATGGGGTAGGTGGAGTACCCAATGCAGCTGGCCAGTGTGCTGGCGTCCACTGATCGAGTCTGTTATTGGAGATAACTATCTCAGTTTTATCTGGGTTTAATTTGAGATAGTTATGACTCATCCAATCTTTGATGAATAGCATAGTATGTTGGAAGAAATCCTTAGATTCCTCTGTCTCATCAATCGGGAAAATCAGCTGCATGTCGTCTGCATAATTATATACCTTCACTCCCCTGGTTTGAAGAGCATGAATCAGGGGACAGATATAGATGTTAAACAGATGTGGTGAGAGAGATGAGCCTTGCGGTACACCACATGTGGTATTGACCCAAGCTGAATTGAAAGGTGCCAGCCTGACAGATTGGGTGCGTTCCTCTAAGAATGAGAGCATCCAGTCCAGCGCCTCTCCCCTCAGGCCCGCCGCTTCCATTCTGTCCACTAATATGGTGTGATCCACGGTGTCGAATGCGGCGGATAGGTCTAATAAAACCAGGGCCTGTGTGCACCCCCTGTCTGCACCCTCTTTCAGATCATCCACTACACTCAAGATAACTGATTCAGTTGTGTGCGATTCCTTATACTGTGTGCAGTCTTACAATGAATACTTGCAATACTGGGTTCAAAACGGGTTCAAAGACGTGAAAGGTGGCATAATTAAGCATAAAATGCTATGGGAACAGGTAGTGAGGTTGAAATCCGAACTACCAAGGACTCACGTGATACACACACTGAGTCATCAGCGTGATGGCGTTCACGTTGAAGGGAATTAATTGGCTGATGAAGCCGCAAAGGGGGCTGTACGCACGGCTTCCGTAGCTGCAATCACTCGCTCTAAAACGAGAATAGATGGTGAGATTAGGGTACCTATTAATGCAGCCCGCAAAAACAGATGAGCAGTACCAGAAAGGTTTCCACTCAAGTACTCCTACAAGTTAGATGCCAATAACATTCCATTTGCTCAGATTCCTGGAGTGGGGGATAGAGTAATTCCAAACATGGATTGTAGGTTAGGTTTAATTCAAGCAGCACACAAAGGGATGGGTTCTGTACATGCAGGATCTGTGGCAACAGTTTCTTTTCTGAAACAAAGCTATTGGTGGCCAGGATTAACAAAGCAGACCAAAGACTTTGTCTTAAACTGCGATATATGTCAACAGATAAATGGAGCCGCCGTAGCTCGCACAGCACAGGTCCCATTATTAGACAGCATCAGACTGACCATTCGCGTGCACTTACCTGGACCACAGCGGCCCCTTAAAATGTGAAGGGGCTTACAAGTATATCATGGTAGCAGTGGATTCCTGCTCGAGATTCATATGGGTGTGGCCCCAGCGCTCGGCTGACGCTCGAACTGTTATAAAAGATTTGCGAGTATTCATAGGGACATACGCAATAGGCACACTACATTCTGACCAGGGCCCTGCGTTTTGCTCTCGGGCTTACAAGGAGGCAATGGGAAGTTTGGGTGTAGCATTGCGGTACTCCTCTCCGTACCATCCCGAGGGAAATTCGGTAGTGGAGAAAAAAAAACTAGACTTAAAGCAATCTTTAACAGCTAGAGTATTGGGCACGGGTGAAAGTTGGGTGAAACATCTGTATGGTGTTCAGCGTGCATTTAACAACATGCCAAGAAGTTCTCTAGGGGGGGTCACTCCATATGAGGTCCTATTTGGGACAAGAATGTGGGTACCTGATCTTGATTGTGAAGGCACAGTGGCGGATGAAAAGCCTTTTGACATCCATGATCGTTTGGCTGTTTTACAGGATCTAAATGAATCCAGGACACAACAAAGTAACGTCCACCTGAAACAGACCGCCACTGGGGAAGTCAAATCAGTCACGGCAAGACCTGTCTGGATCCCTAAAGTCGGGGATCTGGTCAGAGAGAAAATAGCGGACAAGAAAGAATTTGGGCCAATCTACAGAAAGCCTGTACCGGTCCTAGCAATTGAAGGAACAAGAACTGTACTTCTACCGCCTCTTGCCGGAAAATAGGAGAAAAGATTTGTCTCACTTGACCTAATCAAACCACACTATGTGGCCGATACTAAGCAGTAGGCCACGTGGACTTCAAAGTAGCAGACGCCCTCCTCTCGCTACAATCCAAGAAGTTCAAATGGAAAGACTCATCACGTTCGAAGAGCCTCCAACACAGAATGAAGGACTAAACAACAATGCCATGGAACTCGTTCCTCTTGAACCTGAAGTTCAAATTCAAAATCAAACTCAAAACAACGCACAAGTTGCTATTCGACCAAATACAGACATCTACCTCAACATGCCTCAACAAGAGCAAACCACGATTTCTACAAATCCTGATGCAATTCCAACAATTGATTGAACTGCTTCTGGCTACTTCATAAACTTTGATACGTTTTCTTTGGATCCAGGTGAACCTGAAACGACGCCAGCCCAAAAATCACGCAAACAGCAAATAAAATACTTTATGAACTTTCTTAAAAAGACTTACCTGGTGTCACCCTGGGTAGAACTATGGATAAGCACCGGGATACTTTTCTTTCTTTTCTGGGTAGGCTTGGTAATAGTTTTTAGTATGCTTATTAATGGGAAATACATTTGACAAAGTTCTACAGCCCAAAAGGTGAACTTACTTTTAAAAAAGAGACTTGACATCAGTGAACATTACAGCAGTTCCTATACCTGATGGTATAGTGTGGGACAAGTTTGATTTCGATATATTTGGCCCGACTGAAATATTTTGAAAATTCCACATTTATCTAAAATATCATTAAGTGATATCATTACCTCAAGTACATTTTCTGATGATTGGGATTTTGAAACTGTTAATAACATGTTGTCTGGTTTGGAAAAATCTGCTGCGTTTTCCAATAGTGAAACACTGGAAGACACATCAGACTATGAATCAATGTATTGTTATCAGCAATATGGTCATCATTTTCTGCACAAATCTGCAAATCCTAGAAATGTGTTCACATACCACCAGTGGGAACATAGTCCAACACCGCCGAAAGGCAGTTCAAAAACATTTGCAGAGAAGTTTCCATATTTTTCAGGATTTAATATGTCTGACCCAGCCACCTATTATTATAAGGTTGCACCAACATCAGCACAGAAAAATATGTTAACAAACACCAAACAGTTTTACTCTGCATCCTTTATTGCCCAGTTGTCTGAACAAGGTTATGACTTATGGAAAGACACCATAGACTTAAAATCAGTCTGGGGTACTAGAGAATGGTAGGTGCAGGGGTTAGCAGCTTTGTTTAGAGCATGTCTCATCCCTCAGCAGATCATTTTTTTGAACGAGACAGTGCAACAGACGTCTTGTGCCGACTCCATCAAACACCGAGGGAAACGAAACATCACAAACAGAGATTACATTAGATGACATCATACAATACAATAGATCGGACCCCGATTGGAAGAAATGGTTGATTTGGCCCACAGACACAAATGGTTTTCAGGAAAGATTCAGGGGTAAAACCGAAGGGTTCACAATCCATAGGCCAGATCCATGCTATGTACAGAGACAACATCCATGGGTAGTGACGTCATACAGTGTTGGGAAGCTGTGCCTTGATTGGCTATAAACCTCAACACTCACAGAGGTGAAACAACAATTATCCTTACTCACACAAGACATGGATCTTAGGGATTTTTTACTAGGTCCCAGGAAACCACGCCAAAAACGCTTCATATATGCTGGCATTTATGCTGCCTACAATGAAAATTAGAAAATATCCCAACAAGAGGCCGCAGAAAGAATACGGGAAATAGACCGTATTAACTTAGAGAAATCTCTAGCAGTGGTAGACAATGGGTTAACAACATTGACCTCCAGGATATATTCCTTAGGCAACATTGTATCTTCTGCGATAGACATTCTAGAACAAGATTTGGCCATATCACAACACAGGCAATCTCAGTTACGTTCTATAATGTTGGTAAGCTGGACGTTGCAATCTTTGCGTGCAGGCTATGTGCCTTGGCGTTTTATCAACAGTACGTCTCTGTTTTCTTAATACAATATAACAGATAAACAGATAGAAATGGCACAAAGGGGAGCAAAATATACAATGCTACGTATCGAAAAACTGGATAGATTACCATTCATAGTGGCGGAATCGCCGCCTACAGAATGGCTAATCCATGGCCACATAACTCTACCGGTCACTACTTTTCAATTTCAATATTCCCTCGAACAAAAGCAGGCAGGCAAATATGAAAAAATGGGTAAGGAGTACATTAAGGAATTTTGGGAATTACCATACAGATTTCGATGCCGGAGTGGGGATCGAGAAGTGTTTCTCAGTGGTACAAACTGTGAGAGCGCTTTAAGTGGATCACTCATATGCCAGGATATAATGTTGCACGGAGCTTGTAATGGTTCTGTAGCAAACCTGTCCTGTCATTTGAAGGGTGCCCCAGCTGCAGTGATTACTCCAGCATTTAGGCTACTTTCAAATGGGAGTTACTTGATGCAGAACAGTCAAGGCTGCTGTGGCATGCTCCCGGGCATCGCATATCTGGTAACCGTGAGCTCCAGGGTTACTTGTTGTATGCAAGTATTGTTTCCACCGACACATACAGTCAGGGAGGCGCCGTTATGGCCTTCACTGCATGTTTCCTTAATACGGTTTGACACTCTAAGCAGAATGAAAGCCATGCTTCTACAGAAGTCTGTGCCCTTAACCTCTGCTCGAGAGACTTTTGATCTCCAGATCGCAAGGTCTTCAGCTGAGATACAGGCGCTTATTAATACTAACTGCCCTTTTCATTTCGTAGAAATGAAGAATCGTATCTTTAACATGTCTGATACGACTGGCATTGTCCACCTATTTAAGACCATAGGTTCTGGACTTCTAAGCACCTTTCAGATGGTACTTGGAGTTATACCAAACTTCATACACTCCGTATTCGGAAGCATCTTTGGAGGACTTCCGCTGATCCTGTTTTTAATAGCAGGCATCCTGATTGTTATTTTTCTGCTATGCAATGGACGTCCCAGTCACCAAGGAGATGGAAAGAGCGCTCCTGGAGCGGAAATACCGTGACCGAATGGTACAACACCTAGGCATGCCTCACCTGAGAGAACTAAGTGTGTCTTGGTTCCTGTAATTTTGACCAGTATGGATGGCCTGCATCTTACCTGTACTCCGATGCCTGTTTTGCGGAGAAGAATGAGTGTTAGACCTTTGTTTGACACTCCCATCATGTGCGCAACCGGACGTGAATGCTCTACTGGACCCGATAATGGCCCATGTTCTGCAGTATCCTCAGAGCATTCCAATGCTGTTGGCGGCATTCCTTGACCCACCACAGGTTGTAACTACACCTGTTGGTATGAACACCGGCTCCTCCACTGGCACCCAGGCTTTGGACGGCGCACAGGCTGCCCCAGCGCCGGTTGCGGACAGCGCGGAAGATCATCTGTGCTCAATTGACGTACTCTGCGAGGTGTTACAGTGGCCGTCTACTGCGGAAGCAGGCAACGGATATGTTGCGTCTACCAGCCAAGACACATAAACAATTGACTCATTTTGGCTCGTCGTGTGCTGGATAAAAATTTGCCCTTTTTAATAACAAGCTCAAATTGGAACTCAGATACAAAATTGACATTCCTTTTCATTTATTTGGGCATGAATGGCTTTTTAAGGCGTATAGTGTTTCGGACTATAACTACGGACACTACTAGAGCTATAATTTGCAAGCATTTTTCTCGTTACACATTTTAAGGTTTTTTAGACTTTTTTTTAGACGTTTTTAAACATTTTAGCAAAAGAAATGTTTTTACTTTAGTGTGTACCAATGTCTAGTTAGAATGGTAATACACTTATAAGTTACATATGTCGTCCAGTCGGAAGAGGAGTGGGTGTTATATTCCATATAGGTACCCTATATAGGCGCAGGTAACACTGCAACCTTTCACCTATATCCTTCCCTACATTTCATACATAACAGTTCATAGGGACTGACCTTTTACCTAGATACGACACTGCATTCAGAACGCGGGTTTTTCCCTGGTTCAATACTCATACATTATGCATGAGGCTTCTTGGAAGCACAGCAGGACTCACAGCAGGACGAACATCTCCTGTATAATATCTATGTTAAAGTTCAGGCCTGACGTCATCCTTTAGGCCGACACAGTAACGCAGCAAGGTAGGACCCCTGGGGAGACCTATGGGTATATATACATCATGTCTTGCTTAGACAGACAGAGGAGACTGTGACTTCCTGGCTGACACACTGACCAGAGACGCTGAGGTTCCTTCATGCAGACGCTCTAGCTAGCAGTGGTCTAACATCCCTCGCGGGGTGTCCAACTCGAGCCCAGGACGGGGTCCCACATTCTCTAAACTCTCAGGTAATGGGGTGGACTAGATCCTAGAGGGAATCTTGGCACAACACCTACATAGGTTGCACTTTTTATCATGTTTTTTATGTACTTGTATATATTCATGATTTCTGCAAGATGATAGAACTATACCATCCCTTTACTTTCATAGTATTGCTAATCATATATCTCTGCTACTGTCTAATGGTTGTTGCAGCTCATCTATTTTACACTAGAATAACAACTGTTCAATAAATACTTATTGAAACGCCCAGCCTGTTTATTCTGTGTATCTCTCTGAGAAAAACTAAGTGAGCACGAGTGACTGAGCGAAAAGTAGTGTATTGTTTCCACGATCCTGGGGGATCAGGGTTGTCATGTTCTGAGGTTGCCAAGAACTATTCTCTCCCCGATAAGAGGAGACTCCAGTGGCACTGTGAGCTAGCTAATACAGACAGGCTAACGTATCCGGTGGGAGTGCTTGGAATCAGTCTGCCACCAATCCCACAGTTTATGCTATCCAAACGCGCAGATCCTGTATAGGTAATATAGGAACTACACGACACCCTAAAAAATATAATGAAAAAGCCCTCGCTCGCTCTTTCACGGCCAATTCACCCAAAATCTGGAACTCTCTCCCAGTACATATCAGAACGGACCCCTCCTTCGTGAGCTTCAAGAGACAATTAAAATAATTCCTCCTAAATCAGCACCTTAACCATCTCTGAAATAACTCCTAAATCACACTGGAAAACTAAAATGATATATGTATATCTATCACAAGGTCTTTAACATGATTAGACACTCGTCGCTACAATGGGTCTGTATTTTCATTTATTTGACTCTCGACATTGCAATCATACTGTATAATGCCTTATGATGCTGTAAAGCACTCTGATACCCTCGGGTCCTGCCAGCGCTATCTAATACTCTCTAAATAAATAAAATAAATGCATCATGAACACTGAGATTCCCCATGTGGAGAGTTTTTTTTTACTTGGCCTTCTTCCCTACTGCCTTAGTGTCAGGTGCTATAATTTATCGCCCACCCTGGATACAGAGCTATTTGTATTATCTCTCAATTCCTCAAATTTTACGTTCTGAAGGCTGGAAGATTTCTTCCTCTGGGTGACCTGAACTGTCATTTTGAGGACCCTTTCACCTCTGACATCATCAACCATAAAGTGTCCTTAGCAATCCCAGTCTCAACCAGAAAGGTCTCAGTCCTACTCACATTGTGGACCACCTCCTGGACCCGATCTTTGTCAACAATCACTTTGCTAATGTGGGCATCCCTTTACCCCTTATTTGAACCAACCAACCTGTTACTCCCTTTAAGATACTGGTTCACAAAAAAATCAAATCTGACGTCTCTCATCAGACTTTTTCTTCCTTATCTTGGGCCAAAATCGCAAAACACAAATTAGAACACACACTCCACCAAGCCCCCTATAACTGTAATTAAAACATTAATGTAAGTGCTACAAATTTCAGTTCTTGGCTCACCTTAGCACCTTACCTTTTAACTGACTTTGATCTGGCGATCCATGCTGTACTTCTAGACAGACTCTCCAACGCTGGCATCAGGAAATCCCCTCTAAAATGTTTCAGATCTTTTTCACTAATTGAACTTCTAGAGTTTCTGGCCCAACTTTTCTTCCTCAGAAACGTCCCATTCACTGTGGTGTACCCCAAGAATCTTCCCTCAGCCCAACACTCTTGAAAATGTAGGTACCCCCGTTTGACATTGGAAGTTTTAATTTCAGCATTACATCATATGCTGATGACACACAGATCATTGTCTCCATATCTAAACATGTTGCTGTCACCCAAACCAACTTCTGCATCTGTATGGCCAAAGCTGCAATATGGATGACTTAGAATTGTCTTAACTTAAATTGAGATAAGACCGATATCATCCTGCTAGGCAAACCATATGCCTTTTAGGCCCCTAACTGCTGGGTATCAGAGCTGAGAACTTTACCCATTCCTGTCACTCTGGCAAAAAAATAGGTATCTTAGTTGATGACAAACTAATGTTTTCAAACACATCACATACGTTGTTTCTACCTGCTTTCTAATGCTACATAAACTACACAAGTTCTTCCTCATATTTCCCATTTTCCACTAGAAAACTGTCATACTATGCTTGGTCCTAGCTCATCTAGGCTATGCCAATTCTCTCTTCTAGAGATTCTCCTGCTACCTGCCTAAAAGGCTTCAAAATATACCGAATGCAACCACCAGACTTCTGCTCAAACTTCCTCAGGGAGCCTTGATTTGTTCATCTGTTGATATCTGTTCATCTGTTGATATCTGTTAATCTTCCTTTGTTACACTGTCTTCCAATCCTAATCCCACCATGCTTCAAACAAGCACAGTCCATACCAGCTTCAAAACAAATGTGTTCACTGCCTCCCTCTGCACTCACTTTGATCCTCCTACCTAGCCCCAATCTCTGTGCCATACATCAAATGGTCTAGACGAGGGGGGAAATTGATTTCATACCTCATGGCAAATTTCTGGAATACTCTTCTCCTCCGTGTTAAACTGACTTCTAACCATCTTCACGTACGGAATCAGGTCAGCACCTGGTTATTCTGTAGCTATGCTTCTCATTGGGTAGTCACTAAAACCTCCAGGTCGAGGATGCCTCTGGTTTATTTGTTCGCTTTACAAATATATTTCATTCATTAATTAATTTATTCATTCATGTAGGGTGCCACTGTTTTGTATATTAAGCACCCGGCTGTATGAGATTTCAGGGAGCAGTTTAATGGTGACTTATTAATACATAAATATAGGTTTTCCTACATAGTTCACATACTTTTACTTTTCCCTTTCCTTTCCATGTGTCACTGCAGTGCGTTTAAAGTGTAGGCCAGAAAGAGCACATGGTGCTCCTGGGAGTAATATATTTTTGTCATATATGCGGATGTGCAAATGCACACTGCAGCCCACAGGTGACCTATGTATCCCATGGTGTTGTTGCATTTTCTGTTCCATCTACCATGGCCTTAAAGTGAAGTTTAATATGATGATTAAGTAAATCCAATACACATTGTTCCTAAAGCATCAGTGGTATACTACTGTAGTATAGCGCACGGAGTCCTAAAGACCGAAAAAACAGACGAATACATAGGAGAGGCACGTCAAAAATGATGTCCTAATCGCATACATCTCACTACAATATACCTTCCTGACTCACTACTCCTCATCTAACATGATCCTCAATAACAAAAAACCCGACTCAACTTACACCACCTAAAACACTTCATACACACAGGTACACATATTCTCCTGGACCCGTGCAATGCCCTTACTATCAAGATAGCCCTGAATATTATAAGGACGTATAAATTGCAGAAGTGTCTCAGAAAAAAACAAGCAAAATCACATGGCAATCGTAATGTTATGGAAAGTAACAAAATAGAACAAAATCTACTGTCATGTTCAATAGAATTAAAGACAGTTTCACCATGTATGTGCGCTATATCTCCTCTTCTTCCCCTTCGATAAAGGGAAAAAAAAACAGAAGAACCACTGAACATTGGCTGAGTTTTGGTGAGCACGGGACGTGTTTCTTTTCTACTCTCCTTCAGGTACAAAACGTATAAATATTTATTTTGACATGTCAATGGAGATTCCACAATTGACTGACATTTCATTAAAGACATCTGTGTCTGCTGAGGCGCTTAAGCTGCTGTTTAAAACTTTCAAAGCCTGATGAATCTGTTTTGGATTACACTGCATGCTTCTACTGTACATCAATAAAGTCGTGTTCATTCTCTTCACCAAATGATGAATGACTGTGATTCAAGAGCTGCGATGCACTCTGCAATACCTCGCGCTGGTTTATTAACTCGTGATGATTTTTGTCAGACAAAACATTTAAAGAAGGACGGTTGACAGGAAAACAATGGTTATGAAGAAATAAGCATTAGTCACGTTTAAAATAATAAAACTTTTAACTTGTGAATGATATTCTGCCTCGCCCCTGGCTTCTGCCCTATGGGGCACATTTGCAAGGAATTGACACAGTGTGGCGCTGTGGCACGTTTTGCAGCGCTGCGCCACTTATAAAACGCAGGGATGTGTCGTATTTACAAGAATACGGCGCACCCCTGTGTTTTCCCTTGCGCTGGTGCTAAAAATAGCTCCCTAGCGCCAACACAGATACCCTTATGCCACAGTGCAAGAGTGCCTGCATTGCAGGGATGATTGTTTATCAGCGGTGGGTCCTCCACTATGGGGAGGAGCATCGCCCCCCTGCTTGAGTGCCAGGCAGCAGACAGAAACGGAAAAAATAAAATGGTAATAAAACCATTTTATCATCATTTTAGTCTGGGCGGGGCCATGAGGAGTTCAGGAGTCGTGCACACTGTAAAGTGTGCATAAGGGTTTGTCTGGCTGTTTAATGCCGTTGATCCAGCGCAACCCCTAAATTCTGAACCAAGGGATCAAGAGAAATCTCATCACACATAAATTGCTTTACCAAACAACGGGGCCCATCACACATTACCCATAATATGATCCCTGAAGACATTTTAATATTTAACTAAATAATCACAAAGTCATTTATTCAGTTAATAATTTTATATTATTCAATGCTCTTCTATTTCTTATCAGTGCATACACAAGATTGCATATTAGAGGACAAATTATCAAGCAATGTAATCAAAATGAATCATCTGTATCGACATCAAAGCGTGCATCAGGAATGGGGAAGAGAAGGTACAGCATAAACTTGCAGAATTATACTTTTCAAATTAAAGCAAACAAGGAGGGTAATACCTACCAAAGAATCAGGAAACCCACTTCCTTGGCCGGGGTTGTGGCAAAGGGACCTCCGAGATAGGCTCAGAGAACAAAGTTAAAAGGACAGATGCAGCTAAACTTGCCCTACACTAATTACTATATTAATCTCCCACTTAATCTACCTCCTCGGTCGCAATCTCCTCCCAAGCACTCCCCTGACGTTCTCGTACCTAAAGTTCTCTTTCCCTGTGCAGGACTGCTCTTCTGACTCTGATCTTCTCTCTGATCTGTCTCTTACGTCTCTCTCTCTCTTTCTCCGTCTCTCTCTCTTTCCTCGTCTCTCCTGTTCTCGTCTTGTGTGTCTGAGAGAGTGTGTGGTCACACCCCTATTGGGATATCAATTATACCTTTCTCCTCATCACGCTATCTTACAATGTTGCAGTATCAGTAAAAACTCGGACTATGATTGGTTGTCGTAAATCATACTAGGGTCGCCTCATCCAGTTCTCCCCACTAATCCATCCTATACCGGTTCTAACAAAGGAAGGATTTAAGGCCATTGCATACATATAAGTCTAACATTCATAATTATACTTTTTGCTACTTTGTTATTCATGTCATCCGCTTTCACATTCACATTGCACGTAGTGATGGCTGTTCCCACAGTCGAAGTCCCATCTTGGCACATAAACAATAGGACACAGGTCAACACGGCCTTCACACGGATTGCATCATCGGGTACACTCTGTAGTCTGCGAGCAGGCAATCCTTCCTGGCACATGCGCACTCGGTTCCGACTAGGCCAGCCACATGCTGGTTTCAACGAGAGGCCATTTTCATGCAGGCCCAATCCCGTACTAAAATAAACAAACACAAAAGAATATTTATTCATGAAAATAAACCCATTATGTTTACCTCCCACCATACTAATACCTTGTGTTAATTAAATCCTAGCAAAAGCTATTAATTTAAAGCAATTTTTATATTATTCGTGCACAACATGCAAAATGTGCAATGTACAACACAGCATAAACATGCAGTAGTACGGTTTTACAATGCGCAAACAATTAATGCGTATTCATGCCAACATGGTTTAGTATATTATAATGCATTTGCCCCTTATGTAAATGTGTGCGTTCAGTGTTGATTAATTCATGCAGTCAATAGCTTATGATGGGGTTATTTTAACTTCATGAGGATGTACTTTACAAACCTCACTCCATCAATCCCCCCTTTGATGGTTTTACCATCATAAAATCCCAAAACATATTGTTTTCCAAGTTATATAGTTGTTATTTTGTCTTTTGACCCTTGCTCTTTACATTTTTCATACAATTTTTCTTTAAAACTTTCCATCTCAATTTCTTCTATCTCTCTTTCCTTTTCTTTATGTTCCTTACTCAATTTCCTTTCTTTCTTTTCTTTGCGACTCTTTTTCACGCAAACATAAGTCATTCGTATCATGAGTACCATAATGACTACAAAAACTACTGGTATTATTATTTTTGCAACTAAGGAACTACCTATAGAAGAAAAGCAATGACTTATAGTAGAGAAACTTTAACTTAGTCTCTCCCAAACACCATCAACCTCTAGTTGAGTTACTTCTTTATGCAATTTAGTGATATTCTGAATGTATCCTTACAAATTCTTACTTTTATCTGGAATGTAAGTGCAACAATGTTGAACTTTTAACATTCCACAGACTCCACCCTCTTTTGCTAACAATATATCAAGGGCATGTCGATTTTGCATAACAATGGATCTTATGGCAATCATTTCAGTGTCAATCATCAGGAATCCTCCAGCAGTATCTGTTGATAAACGATCAACCACTGTGGACAATTGTCGAATTTTGTATGCATTCAGTGTAACTCCAACTCCAGGTATCAATGCTCCGAATATATCACCTACTATTTCTGAAAAACTTTCTCTATTTACACTGTTTAGTCCTTGCCTTATTTCATCGATTCCATTTGTACTTTTGTCTACATGATATACCTTTGGAAAGACAATCCCAAGGTAACATGTCCCATACCAGTGATCTGGTAATCGATAATATGCTTTCCTCCCACAGACATAATATATGCCAGGAAAAACCGGGTCAGTTCCTCCCTTTAATCCCCAACCCCCAATAATTTTATATGTATCTTCACATTCACTGGAACCCGATGAAATTGTGGTTATAATTGGTTTTCCCCCTACGTAAGCATAATTTTCCCTTCTGTGAGCAATCCTGGGCCATTGCAGCATAAGTCTCACTTTTGTCATAGTTGCCTTCTCTGAAAACCCATGGTGGCGTTTGCAATTTTCCTTCAACAGCTTTTCTTTGAAACTTAGCCCTTCTTTCCTCTACCATCTCTAAAAATATTTTCTCTTCTTTTCCTAATTTACATGTTAGGTTGTTTTTACTAGCATATTCTATATCTAAAGGCTTAGTTGTCAGGAAAAAGTCTCCCATAACATTTGCATGTGCTATCTTATTCAATTCAGGTACTACAGGAACCTTAGAAAATATTGTATCTACATTAGAATAATAATAATCTAGTTGACCTGTTTTATACAACAAACCTGATAAGACACTACAAGTCACACCATAAGTCAAAGGAAGGTGATGGTAAGTCACACCTTCGGAAACAGACAATGGCAACTGTATGCATACATAACAGTCACTCACATCCATTGTTTCTACATATTCATACAGCAATTTGGTAAAAACATTTGAGGAAAAATTAGTAACTAATCTGTTGTGATGTAAACTACTAGCATCTATTTTATTCAAGTGAATAATTGATTGTTGTCTGATGTCAGTGTCTACCTTTGGACCTGTTAAATTGCTAGGACGTGGTGTATCTTCTTTTATCAAATGTAAAGGTATTACGATTGTCAATATCATCCAGAATACTTTCAATATGCACACTAAACATAAGCAAACCTTATAACATCTACACAAAAGGCTACATCTAGGTCTTGTTACTTGTGTATCTGCCATAGCAATGTATTATTCTACAAATTCTTATAAAATTTCTAAATCTATTTCTATTCTAAAAAAAATAAAATGTAGTGTGATCCTACACTTCAAAAGCTGTGTTCTTTACCCCTTCTTTTATTTTAACTACATCCAATTTTGCAGAACGTTTTCTTGAATTTCCAGAGAAACTCTTCAGTTGATAATGAGACACCTTAGTTTGTTTACAGTCTCTTAAGGTGGATTTAGATCACTTTTCTCGTCTTGTTCGTTGTCAGTGCTGTTTCTTATTTTGTTTAAATCTTCTTCTTCCTCAATTTCTTCTAACACTATGTAAATACAATCAGGTGACCTGAACTTTTTATTTGGTTTTCTCACTCTCTTTGGTCGCAGCACTGATTCGTCATCTGACTCTCCCTGTTCTAGTTGATCTGAATTTTCGCCTATATGGTCTAACCTATTTTCTGGTCTTCCTTTCACCACTCTATATTTCAGTCTTTTGACTCCAAGTGACCAATGCTCATCTTTCCTTGCTCTCTTTTGTTGAACTACTTCTTCTTCTTTATTCAATTCGTACTTTCGTTTCTTTGTACCTACTCTAAGTTTGCTTTCTTCTTCTTCTTCAGTATTTCTTTCACCTACTTCCTCTCTACACTTTCCCTCTTCACTTAAAACTTTTCTTTCTTCTTCTTCAACAGCAGTTTCTTCAGTCCCAGTATCTGGTTCCCACTTTACTTGACTTGTTTTAAGCAAATCATCATCAAGCTGCTCTTCTGAGTCTTTTGGTTCAGGTTCTCCAGTTTCAGAGTTTATTGCTTTAACCTCACCAATTTCTTGTGCTTCAACCTCTGATTCAGAGCTTGTACTTGAGATCTCCAGATGCCGCTCTACTCGTGGTTCAAGTGGACTTGGGACTCGCTGAGAGTGACTGGCATGAATCCAATTTGTTAGACCAGCACACTTTACTGCTGTAGTCGTCACCAGTATGACCTGAAATGGTCCTTCCCAGCGGGGCTCTAGGCAAGGTTTTTCTTCTATGCCTTTTCACGTGAACCCACTTGAGCTTGAGTCTGCTGTGTTGTGGTCGCGTCTGCTCCAACCTGATGAAACACAGAACGTACCACATCAGCCAATCCTTTGCAATAGTCAAGGATGAGATCATCAGTTATATTTATCAATTTGTTCACAGGTACAAATGCTTGTCTCATAGCTCTTCCCATCAGTATTTCGTACGGGCTTAATCCTGTCTTTTTGTCAGGAATGCTTCTGAGACTCATCAAAATTAGGGGTAAAGCGTCAGGCCATTTCAGTGCTGTGAATCTACACACTTTACCTAACCTGTTCTTAATTGTGCCATTTATCTGTTCTACTATTCCAGAAGCCTCTGGACGATAGGCACAATGAAGTTTTTGCTGAATACTCAAAGCCTCACAAATCAGTTTGATAAATTCACTAGTGAAGTGTGTCCCTCTATCTGTTTCCATAGTGACTGGAAAACCATATCTAGGAATGTATTCCCTCAACAAAAGTTTGGCCACTGTCAGGCTGTCATTCCTTTGTGTAGGATAAGCCTCTACCCATCGTGAAAACAAACACACAATCACTAACACATATTTGAACTTATCACATGGAGGTAACTCGATAAAATCGAGTTGTAGTCTAGTAAAAGGACCACCTGCCCTCCCTATTGTTCCCATACTAACTACTGTCTTTCTTCCTGGATTTTGCTGTTGACACGTTAGGCATCTCTGACAAAGACTTTCTGCGATAGTTTTGAACCCAGTATTAAGCTAGGTTTGTTTAAATAATCTGACCATGGCGTCTCGTCCAACATGTGTCACTCCATGATACATCCTTGCCATATGAGAAAGTAAACTATCTGGCATGACTGGTCTTCCATCAATGTATACCGATACATCATCCTCTTCTCGTTTCCTACATCCTGCTTTTTCCCACTCCTGTCTTTCCTCATCACTTGCCTCTTCTTGTAATTGTCTCACTTCATCCCATGTTTCAATAGGGTTAGTAAACATAAGTTGACAAACCGTATGTTCTTTTGCTTTTCCCCGATTTATGGCAGTCTCATTCTTTGCACAATATTGTGCTACTTGGTCAGCAAATCTGTTGCCTTGAGTCACATAATCATCTCCTGATTTATGTGCGGCACATTTGACCACTGCAATTTGTTTTGGCAATTGTAATGCTTCCAGCAATTCTTTTACAAATTGACTATTCCTGATGGGGGACCCCGATGAGGTCAGGAATCCCCTCTGCATCCATAGTTCTCCAAAATCATGCACAATACCAAAGACATATTGACTATCAGTAATTATTGACACTTTCTGACGGCTTCCCAATTTGCAGGCATGAATTGAAGCTATCAATTCAGCCACTTGTGCAGATTTTATCCCTTTTAGACAGGAGGCTTCCAGGATTTCTGCTACAGTACAAACAGCATAAGCAGAACTCAATACACCTCTTTCAGTTCGCAAACATGAACCATCAACAAACATCACTCAATCTGATTCTTCAAGAGGAACGTCCTTGATATCAGGACGGGGCTTAGTACAGAATTCGGTCAAATCCAAACAATCATGTTCAGCTTCATCCTTTACTTCTTCATCCCATACATCTGGCAATAGAGTAGAAGGATTCACATTTGTACATCTCACTATGGTCACATTTTCTACTCCCAGAATCACTCTCTCATACCTAGTCAGCCAACTATAGGTAAAATGCTGAGTTCGTGTTCTTGTTAAAAGAATCTCAACTGAATCTGGCACATATACTTTCACAGAATGACCCATTATGATCCCTTCACTCTGTTCCAGACTCACACAAGTAGCAGCTACTGCTTTCAAACATCCAGGTAATGCTGCAGCCACTGAATCTAAAGTAGCTGAAAAATATACCACAGGTCGTCTTGACATTCCATGCCTCTGAGTTAAAACTGCAAGTGCACATCCATCTCTCTCACTGCAATATAATGCAAAATCCTTAGAATAATCAGGCATGCCCAATGCCGGAGCCTTACACAAACTCTCTTTCAATTTAACAAAAGCATCCATACTTTCTTCATCCAATTTAATTGGATCTTTCACATCATTCCTTGTTAACCTTTGTAAAGGTTTTGCCATCAGTGAAAAGCCACTGATCCACTGTCTGCAATATCCAACCACTCCCAAAAACATTCGCACTTCCCTCTGTGTTGTTGGTGGTTTCATATCCCTGATCACTCGAATACGCTCTGATGTTACCTTTCTGACTCCCTTCTCAATCTTGTGACCTAAATATTGGACTCCTTGTTGGCAGAATTGTAATTTTGCAGGGGACACCTTATGTCCACCCTCTGCCAAATGGTTCAGTAAAGCAACTGTGTCTGCAACACAGGCTTCTCGAGTCTTTGATGCCACCAGTAGGTCATCAATGTACTGAACCAAAACAGATTCTTCAGACATTCTCAAATCCTCCAAGCACTTTTTCAGATTCTGATTAAAAATTGAAGGACTCTCAGTATAGCCTTGAGGAACTCGGCACCATGCTAAAATACTATCCCCAAACCGAAATGCAAACAAATACTGGCTATCTGGATGCAGGGGAATCGAAAAGAATGCATTACACAAATAAATCACTGTATACCATTCTGCATCATGTGGGATTTGGTATAGAATCACTTCTGGGTTTGGTACAACTGGACAACAGGGCACAACAATTTTGTTTATCTTTCTCAAATCTTGTACTATTCTATAAGTTCCATTTGGCTTTTTCAATCCCATAATAGGTGAATTACAAGGACTACTCATTAACTCTTTCAAAATTCCTTGTTCAATCATTTGATCAATTACAGGAGTTATTCCTGCTATCACTTGTGGTTTCATTTTATACTGTGGTGTATTGGCGTAATCAACACCATCTTTCACAGTAATTTTAATTGGATCTACCTTCTTCATCAACCCAATCTCCTGTCCTGAGAAATCCCATACTTCCGGATTCACTATTTTCATTAATTCTTCAGGCACACTTTTGTCTGTTAGAAGCGAATATAACTCATTCACTTCTGTTCCTTGCATTGCTAACACCATTTTAAACGCAACATCCTCATCAGGTGTCTGAAATGCAATACCATCCGGCGTGCAGTAAATTGTGCAATTCATCAGTAGATCCCTACCTAACAAATTTACTGGACTCGAGTCACACACTACAAACCGATGCATGTCTTTGAAGGGACCAATATGTACTTCAATTGGTTTAGTAACTGGAGTAATTATCTGTTTATTTGAGACTCCTACTACTTGGATAGTCTCTCCCGAGAGGGGTAGGTTTGGAATTTCTGCTGCTCTCACAGTAGAACGGGTAGCACCAGTGTCCACAAGAAAGGTGATATCATTACCTTCCACTTTTCCATCCACGAATGGACCTGACTGATCTACCTCTAGAGTAGCGCCAAGCACGCACTCTTCCTCCCCCCTCAGGCACTGTCATTGATTCGACTCAACATCACTTCCATCACATTGCATCCAAAATTGGGGAATCACGTGTGTTAGTATTTTTACCAACCTGATCTCCTCAGTGAAATCCTGCATCCGCACTGTATTTTTGAGCATTTACACTATATGGTAACGGTGGTTGCGGGATCTGATATTGGGTAGTGATTACCTGCTGCTGTGGTGTCTGCTGCACAACTATCTCACTCTGCACCTGTGGGGTTAAAATTCTATTTCCTCCATTAGTTCTCTGCACTGATCTACACTCATTCTTCAAATGTCCATACTTTCCGCATCCATGACAAGGAAATTTCTTTTTCGCCTCTTCTCTACTCATTTGTCCTCTACTTCTACATCCAGTAGATTTCTGAGCATTCTGATTAACTCCTCCCATTTGGTTTATAGCCTGAGAATTCAACTGTTTCTTGCTGCTCTGCTACCTTTACTGGTGCCCACATCATCTTTTCTTTTAATTTGCGATGACGTGATTCAATGTCGTCGCTACAATACTTCGCATACCTCAAAATCTCGTCGATAGTTTTGGCTTGCCAGCACAACATATGCTGCTGTATCATCTGACTAATTTCAGGTCTTAATCCATACACAAATCTATACACAAAATGACCCATATCTTTGTCTCCAATATTCTCAAAACCACTATACTGTTTAAAGACTTGCAATAACCTCTCATAATAAGCATGCACAGACTCCTTTGGTTCTTGAGTTGTTCTATCTATTTTTACCCAATACGTTTCCTTAGGGGAAATTTTGCTTTTCAAGAAGGTAATCACTTGATGATATTTTTTCATCACCTCATCAGAAGGTGCTCCTGTTTTGGCATCTCTAGGATATTCATCTTTTGGCCAATCTACTGTAATCTTGCATTCAGTCCATAAATCTGCAGGGACAACAATTTCAAACAATCCATCTAGATCTTTTAACAATACCTTCGATACTTTCACAAACCTCTCAACTTGTTTGTACCATTCCACAGGTTTCTCTCTCGACCTAGGAAACTCATTGGTGAAAGACAATATATCTTGTCTAGTCCAAGGAACATGCACATAACCTCCTCCTGGAACTTCCCTCATAGGACATTCCAAAGCTACATTTTCCACTTCTCTTACAGGACGTAAATGTATTTCTTTAGCAGCTAATTCCTCTTTCTTCCTCATCCATCTACCTTTCCATCTTTCAACATCTCCCCATTTTCTCAAAACAACCATTAGTTCTTTTATCTGCAATCGTCTACCAGACTTATTCATATTTTCTATATCCTTTTCAGTGAAATCCACTCTATATGTCTTTTGCAACACCTTTGATCTTCTTATATCCATTGCCAACTCCTCTGCAGCTTCCACTATTCTTTCATGTAGATTTTTCGCTTTCCAAGTAATACTCTTACACAAATACATCAATTCATCATCTTGATAAGTCTTTAACCTATCTGGACTTATGGTTCCAATTATCATTTCTTCCAGATCTACTCTTAGCTTACATACATCTATAGGCTGTGGTTGTGTTTTTCTCCTTTGTAACCCTTTCACCCAATCATCTAATTCTTCAGTGGTAGGACCTATTGAAACCTCATTTCTGGAAATCTCATCCAACTCTATCCTTTTGGGCTGTAACTGCATTATTTCTTTAGGCGTTTCGATTATTGTTAAATTAGTTGGAGGTGTCGATCTAGGAACTGTATTTGGCTGTTCACTTATGACATTTACAGCATTAATTCTACTACTAGCTGATGTTATAGCAGAGTTTAACGGGACAGTTAAGGAAGGTTCATGGACAAGTCTATTTTCAAATACAGGTATTGCTGGACCTATGGTCACTGGCACCGTTATTGCATCTATTTTCATATTCATCTGATTCAATTTTTCAACTAATTCTTTAGTTTGCATGGCAAATTCTACTTCTCTTTCCTGCTCTACATCACTTACAGTTGGAACTGGTGTTTGTGGTGTTATTGGGGCTTCCATTGATGGTGCATTTGGTGTCACCATTGCGGAATTCTCCTGATAAGGTGGTGGTCGTTTAACTAATATGTCATCCAGCAGCTCATCATCAGTTTCATTTGGGTTATATCCATAACCAAATTCCTCTAAATGTCTCTTTTTCTCCTTACACTTATTTCCTGCCGTCTCTCCTACAATTAAAACTGGATACAATCCTTCAGTTATCTCTCCATTTCTCCACCTCTTCATTCTATCTTCGTGTCTTTCATCATGAAATCTTCCAAACATAAATCTGTTAACTCTTTCTCTTTCATACATTTCATCTTCCTATTCTACTAACGCTTCAAACTGTGTAGGTCTAGGTCCCGGATCTAATGCCATCATTTTATCTCTCAAGTTACGTAATATTGCCATATTAAAAGAACCATGCTCTGGAAAAGCTAGTGAACCATCATTCTTCGTATATCCTACCCAGTTTTCTAACCAAATACATGTGTGATAACCATACTTTAACATCATATAAGACGCTGGTGTCTTTGGTGGAGGAATAGGAACTCCTTCTCTCGTTATTACTGGTTTGTCCTTTTTAAAGAATCTTTTTATTTTGCCAAACAAGGTCAATTTCTCCTGTTGCGGTGGTTCGAAATACATTTTCGTCACTTATTCAACACCTTCACTCGATAAAATCCTTATCAACACAATTTACTATAATTCACTAATTTAACTCTTTTACTTCCTTAAACACCTGACCAATGTCAGCGCGACACACTCTTAACTCTCCAATCGGACCCTTCTACTTCTCTGCTATTCTGTCCAATACCAGCGCAGCTCACACCAACCAACCAATCGGTGCTCGCTCTGTCTTTACCAACTGACCAATGCCAGCGCGGCTTTCTGTGACGTCAGCTTCTCCTCCTCCTGCTGACCCTCCCTTTACAAAATTTATCAGAACTTTTTCTAAGTCCGTTTTTTTTAAAAATAGCTTATTAGTCACAACATTTAAACAATACCACACTGTCTGTTTACTACAGAGAGATATAGTTTTTCACTCTCAAGAATATTTCTTTCAAGACGGGTAAGTATAACAATTCCGCTATCCTTCCCTTCATTCAAGCTAGGAGAGGACCTGTTACTTCTTTAGGGATAAGGCCAAAATTTCATAAGAGGACCCTTTTGTTGAAAAAGAGGTCTCACTACTCTTCTGGGGATAAGGTGAAAGTTTCACAGGTGGACTCTTCGCTATCACATATACACTCAATAGTCCCTAAAATTAACCTAAACAGACAATGTACTTATTCCCGTGTGATTTCACTTCTCACACTTTTCCTCTGCCTTATTTCAGGCTGATTCTTACTCTGCCGGCTTCACAGATACCCTTCAGTACCTGTGTTCCAAAGACTACATAGAAACGTAACACTGACTCAATTTACATAAAGTGTTAAACATACAATCAATGATCAATAAATCACCAAACTAATCAATAATAACCATCACTCTGCTACCAGAAAAACTGATCCAGCGCAACCCCTAAATTCTGAACCCAGGGATCAAGAGAAATCTCATCACACATAAATTGCTTTACCAAACAACGGGGCCCATCACACATTACCCATAATATGATCCCTGAAGACAGGCGCTGGATTTGGGGGGTTTAATTTGTCAGTTTTATTACGTTCAACACTATACTTCACATTAATAACATTTGTACATAATTCTATCTATTCGTAAATCAACTTTCTTCTTCCTTTGGTCGATGGACCATTAGTTGAAGAGTTGATGGTGACTATGATTAACTAAACATTTTAATATTTAACTAAATAATCACAAAGTCATTTATTCAGTTAATAATTTTATATTATTCAATGCTCTTCTATTTCTTATCAGTGCATACACAAGATTGCATATTAGAGAACAAATTATCAAGCAATGTAATCAAAATGAATCTTCTGTATCGACATCAAAGCGTGCATCAGGAATGGGGAAGAGAAGGTACAGCATAAACTTGCAGAATTATACTTTGCAAATTAAAGCAAACAAGGAGGGTAATACCCACCAAAGAATCAGGAAACCCACTTCCTTGGCCGAGGTTGTGGCAAAGGGTCCGCCGAGATAGGCTCAGAGAACAAAGTTAAAAGGACAGATGCAGCTAAACTTGCCCTACACTAATTACTATATTAATCTCCCACTTAATCTACCTCCTCGGTCGCAATCTCCTCCCAAGCACTCCCGTGACGTTCTCAAACCTAAAGTTCTCTTTCCCTGTGCAGGGCTGCTCTTCTGACTCGGATCTTCTCTCCGATCTGTCTCGTGCGTCTCTCTCTCACTTTCTCCGTCTCTCTCTCTTTCCTCGTCTCTCCTGTTCTCGTCTTGTGTGTCTGAGAGAGTGTGTGGTCACACCCCTATTGGGATATCAATTATACTTTTCTCCTCATCACGCTATCTTACAATGTTGCAGTATCAGTAAAAACTCGGACTATGATTGGTTGTCGTAAATCATACTAGGGTCGCCTCATCCAGTTCTCCCCACTAATCCATCCTATGCTGGTTCTAACAAAGGAAGGATTTAAGGCCATTGCATACATATAAGTCAAACATTCATAATTATACTTTTTGCTACTTTGTTATTCATGTTATCCGCTTTCACATTCACATTGCACGCAGTGATGGCTGTTCCCACAGTCGAAGTCCCATCCTGGCACATAAACAATAAGACACAGGTCAACACGGCCTTCACACGGATTGCATCATCGGGTACACTCTGTAGTCTGCGAGCAGGCAATCCTTCCTGGCACATGCGCACTCGGTTCCGACTAGGCCAGCCACATGCTGGTTTCAACGAGAGGCCGTTGAGATTATACGACAAGACCCGCTAGCCCAGGTACGAGTTTAATGGATTTGAACGCGTGTTTATGATTGAGAAAAGCTTTTTCCAGCCAACACGTATTAATTTGAGGCAGGTTTAAGAGAGACTGGATTGTGAACCTTGTCTCCTTTCCCATATAGATTTACTCGTGGCAGTCGCAAAACAATTTAGTCTCCGCGCATTGAGCAGAAAACAGGTATGTTTTTAACCATCCCCATCATAAATTTGAAATTAATAAGAGCCAACTTGGTATTGACGACATTATTTCTGAAAACATTGCTTCCTTTAGAATTTTTTTACCTGGAGTCAGCAAATAGTCTTCCATCACAACCAGGAATGATTTGACCAAGTAAGTCTATCGCTACATGGTAGCCTCCATTCCTTGACTAAATTTATCAAACAACACACTAAGACTGATTTATTCTCCTTTTTTCTCTCCCTTTTTCTTTTTTCTTTTTCATTTAACTCTGTAGATCAAACACAATAGTGTGGCGCGTAGTGGCCCTAGTAGAGATCGGCTGATCTCACAAAGAGATAGGTAATTTTTATTTTTTTAATTATCATTGAAACGGACGTTAATGTAGGGGTCTGGATTAAATTGGTTTTTCAGAAAGAATAAGAGCTTAACTCTTTCCCCTTTTTTTGTTTCAGTTGTTTGTGGTCCTGAGGAGAACCCCAAGATTAAATAAGGGGCTCGAAACGCGTCGACCTTTTTCTTTCAAACAGTGTTTATAAAATGTAAACCCGTTACTGTTTTTTCTAAACTATTGCATTGGTTGACAATTGAATTATCGATCGTATCAAAACAATTCGGAGTTCTTTTCTTCTAAAGTATACACACTGTTTGTTTCTAACCCTGAATATTAGGTTGAAACCCTGTAAATAGAAATTTACCTGTCTGGGTTTATGCATGTCGTTTGTCTTAAATGTTTTATGTAATGTTGTTTTACAGTTTTGTTTAGTAGGTGATGTCATTTAATGTATGTAATTATTGTTTTTTTGTATATGTAATTGTAATGTATTTTTCTTTAGGAGTTGTGATGGTTGTAATATTACAAAGAATTTTTTTATGAAAGAAAAAAAGTACTAAAAAGTAAAAACTTTTTCTTAAAAAATAATAAAGAGATAAGGATTGATAATCCTCGGGTTACATTGAATGGTTCTTGTACCCTAGTGAAAATAACATAGCAAAGCAATATCAGTATTGGCAATTTACATGTTGTTTGTTGATAATTGGGCTCAGCCTTACTGATAGGAGCCAAAACCCCTTTTTGGTATCAATCAGGTTTCAACGAGAGGCCATTTTCATGCAGGCCCAATCCCGTACTAAAATAAACAAACACAAAAGAATATTAATTCATGAAAATAAACCCATTATGTTTACCTCCCACCATACTAATACCTTGTGTTAATTAAATCCAGCAAAAGCTATTAATTTAAAGCAATTTTTATATTATTCGTGCACAACATGCAAAATGTGCAATGTACAACACAGCATAAACATGCAGTAGTACGGTTTTACAATGCGCAAACAATTAATGCGTATTCATGCCAACATGGTTTAGTATATTATAATGCATTTGCCCCTTATGTAAATATGTGCGTTCAGTGTTGATTAATTCATGCAGTCAATACCTTATTATGGGTTTATTTTAACTTCATGAGGATGTACTTTACAAACCTCACTCCATCACCGTCCAAACCATTGTGCGCACTTTGATCTCACTCCACCTGAGCTGGGTGGAGTAGATGTCTAAAGGGAAAGTGCAGTTCCTATCTGGACATGGGGGAAGACAGGTCTTTCTTCATGTTGCCCTCACACACCCCGAGAGATGTCATGCTTCATCATAGGGCGTTTGCCCCTCGTCAGGCCGGCGCTGCAATGCCTGACGGGCTCCCGAAATCGGGGCTCTTTATCGGGGATCTTTTAGAAGAAGCCGTTAGGTGTGTGCGGGTGTGGGGGCTGGGTAGTGCTCGTGAAGTGAGATAAGTAAAGGTAAAATAGGTCTGGAGCAGTCCTACCAGAATAAATTGTTTAATGTATTGGGTAACTCTAGCCTAGATAAAAACTGTGTATGTGCCCCTATGTGGAAATAATGTTCCTAAAGGGCTAGGTGAATGGAAAGGGCTGGGTGGAGTAGAGGCACAGGCTCCTAGGCTCTGAGCGAGCGTTAAGCCCGCTCAGGCCAATCACGGCACTGCTCTCATGACAGCAGCGTCTTGATTGGCGTCTAGGAGCCTGCGCAGTGTGCAGGGACCCCGAGGAGCAGAATCCCGAGACAGCGGACAGCAGCGTAGAAGTAGGTAGGTATGTTTTTTAATTTATATATTGTGGGCCAGATGTACGACCATTTTTGCATGTACAAACAATATGGGGAATGTACAAACCCTATTTTGCGACTCGCAAAATAGGGTTTTGCGACTCGCTATTAGGAAGGGGCGTTCCCTTCCTAATTTTCGAGCGCAACCCTATGTAAGAATGTTTTGCGTCCGCAATTGCGGGAGCAAAACACTCGCTAATTACCACCCTCTTCAAGAGGGTGGTAATGGGGTCGCAAAAGGGAAAGGGTCCCCAGCGGACCCCTTCTCCTTTGCAAATGCAGGGGAGAATATTTTTTAAGGGCAGGCAGTGGTCCCTGGGACCACTACCTGCCCTTAAAAAATGAAACGAAAACGTTTCATTTTTTTCTTTTTTAAATGCATTCTGTTTTCCTTTAAAGAAAACGGGCTGCATTTAAAAAAAAAACGTGCTTTATTTAAAAACAGTCCCAGACATGGTGGTCTGCTGAGCCTAGCAGGCCATCATACCTGGGAGGGCCTGCTTTTCCCAATGGGGTCGCAAATTGCGAGAGACTCATTAATATTCATGAGCCTCTCTATTTGCGACCCCATTGGGAATCGCTAACAGTGTGAAAAACACTGTTGTACATTGGAAATAGCGCCTCGCAAATTGCTAGTCGCAAAAAACTCGCAATTTGCGAGGCGCTATTTCCACAGTCGTACATATGGCCCTATATTCCCCCTACCCCCACACCTCCTCTCTGCCCCCACCCCACCACTTGTTAAGAAAGCGAGCCGCTACTGTTGTTTATGTGTAGGAAGGTGTCCCTTCCTGCACTTAAACAATCAATAATGGTGATTTGCTACTTCTATGTGCCCTGCATTCTGCAGCACACATAGAAGCAGCAAATCACCATTATTTAATGATTGTTTTTGTACCGGAAGAGTCACCTTCCTGCAAAAACAATCATGAATGGCGTTTTGTTCTTTCTATGTGTGCTGCAGAATGCAGCACAAATAGAAAAAGCAAAAACAAGGAGAAATAAAAGTATTTCCCCTCGTTGGACCAATCTAACGCCTGCTACTGTATGGCGTTAGTTTTGGGCGCTGCCTCAGATTTACACATCCTTGTAAATCTGGGGCAGCGTCAAAGAGCAATGGGTGTTGCGGTGGAACGCCCACAGCAACACCCAATTTGCACCCCTTTCACGCAGACCTGCGTGAAAAGGGACCATATTTACAAAGCGCCCTTTAGCCACGCAAAGTGGCTTAACGCCGCTTTGTAAATATGGGGCAGGGCATTGTACCACCGAAACGTTGAAAAAAGTGATGTTCGGGTGGCGCAATCCCCTTGTACATATGCCCCCATGTCTTTACAAATGACCTGACAATGTTACAAAGGGCATAACGCAAGCACCTGCAAATCCTTAAGTGCAAGTGGTGGGGCGTGTTCCACCCTTCAGAAGGCACCCACTGGGTCTAAAGCCTAAAGATATCTGTGAGCTATGTAAGTCTGAAGAGTACCACATTACTAGTTTCCTATTTGGGAATGCAAGCATAAAGAAGGTTGTCTGCTGTCCCTTGCAGGCCACCTTCCCTATGTTCATAGCCAATCACCGGGGACTACAAATAGCAAACTGTCTCATTAGGAGGGACCTTTTGCAAGCCGCTGACTGGGCATTTTACAACACTACCTATTAGTACATTGGCTAACTTGCAAACTTGCGGACAGATCGCAAAAAGTTATCCATTTTGCACCCCCATTGTTTAACCTGCCTGTTAGTATATATGGCATTTTATGTTATTTTATCCTATTTAACCTCATTACCATGTAACATTCTTTTCAGTGTTTTGTGTTCCCTTAGAACATGGCACACTGCTTACCTTTCTGAACTGAGAGAACTCAACACCAAATAAGGACTTCTAACCTGCTGCACTCTAAGTCAGATGAATAAGTAAACTCTACCAACACCTTCTCAGCTGTTAAACAAGCACTCCATCGGTTAATAAAATGCTTCTTCTTCCACGCATTGAGCGACTATCATTAGCCTCATTTGTTGGTAGATATACAAAAACTTAAAAATGAGTTAATGTAAGAACAAAACATATTTTGATAATCTTAGTAAAAAATAGTCACATATTGGAATATATTTTCATGGCGCTCAGAGACCTACCCTGGCTCCTAACAGCCGAAAGAATAAAGTACAAACTTCTCTACACTGCTTTCAAAGTACGAAAGGGCAGTTCATGGCTCAAACTATCTACAAACACTTTTTCTAAACACTACAGAGTAGAATCCTTGCATCCAACAATGCAAACCTGGTCGCTCAAGTCAGATTCAATCACAATCCATAAGGAGGCAGGTCTTCAGTATGTATATATTATGTGTTATTTGTATGGTGCAAACTTAGCCAAAACAAGCAGAAGAGCGCTGTGCAGGTTCAAAGGCAAGGATACAATCAACAGGATTTTGGAGAGATTGCTGGTTTCTGGGAGCAGAACTGTACTGTTACTGCATCAAGCTGCAGCGGGGCATATCTACAAGCGGCAGCGATAATTATCGCTGGCCGCGTTTAGCGTGAACATTGCTATCGCCGTCTATCGCCGGATTCTATCGCCCGGTTAGCGCGCTATTAACAACGCGCATCGCCGAGGCGATAGGAATCCCGGCGATAAGCGGGAATATCGCTTGATTTCCAGCGATAAAGAACAGCGATAGGGAAATCATTGTTGATAGGGAGATGTGGACTTAGCTTTACAATCCACCTCCCATGATACATATAGGTAAGTCTGGAATTTAGCAGGTGTTAGGAACTGGCGATAAACCCGGTTAGCGCTACTTTCATGTCGCTAGGCGGGTTATCGATTCCCTTGTTGATAGGGAGAAGCTGTGTTAGCGATCATTTTCGCTGCATTTCAGTCGGGAACGCATACCTCGCATCTCATTAGCGATGCGAGGCGCAAAGAAAATGGGCGCTAAGGCATGGATTCACGCGTTAGCGTGTCCATGCTGATAGGGCGATAAAATTATCGCCGCTTTTCGCCCGAAAAGGGACGCTAAAGCGGCGATAATTTTAACGCCGGGCCTTGTAGATATGCCCCAGCGTTCTTTAAAGAGATGCATTTTCAAACTGCAACAGGGTAGGGTGGTCCTGCTATCACCATAGAATCACAGGTTTGACATGGACTCAGGGCCGGACTGGGAACCACAACCGGCCCTGGCAAAGTGCTCGGCAGCCCCCCCCCCTCCCCGAGGGGTTGGGGGTGCCGCCGAGCTCTTTGCCAGGGCTGGTTTTCGACCGATTTTGTTTCAGGGCCGATTTTGCAGCTATGCTGCAAAAACGGCCCTGTAACAAAAACGGCCCCCAGGGGCCCAAAACCGGCCCCCACCCGTGCGGCGCACCAGGGGATTGCCCGGTGCTTGCTACGGCCAGTCCGGTCTCGCATGGACTTCACACAGATCTAAGATCACAGTCAAATTTGTTTACCTTAAAAAAATAAACTGAAAATGAGCCTCTTCAAAAAGGCCTTATCTGCATCTTATAAGCGCTTCGAGTACCCCCTCCTTCAAACAGTGGTGGGGTCCTAATGAGTTCAGCTTAGCCTCTTCCAATTCTGAGATCTGAATACCCTCTTCAATCCTTGTGTCCAAGTAGTTATGGTTCCACAGTTTGCGAGGAGGAGTCATGTCAGCATTCGAATTGCAACCAACTACACCACCAGTGCCACAAAGTGGCAATAGCCAGAAGCTGGTGCATTGCAAAACCAATAAATAAATATATAGATTAATCTCATTCTGCAAAGTTATAAAGAGAATCAGCGACCTTGATTAATTACAAGATATTAGGGCCCTATTTCCTGTTAGTAAAGATAGACAGCAATTCATTACTATATTTGCTAGTTAATGGAAACGCTACGCTATGCTAACTTTATAGTTATATGTGACCTCAATCTACACCTTGAGGACGAAACGTGCCAGGTGGCTGCCGCTCTGGTTGAAGACCTGGAATCCCTTCAGTTCACTCAGCTGGTACAGGCCCCTACACATAGATTGGGATACATGCTGGATCCCATTTTCTCTAACTCTGCCAGGGTGGCAGTAGATCCACCTATTCCCCTTCCATAGTCTGACCATTGTGCCATTCCCTTCGGGGTTTCTCTGACTACACCATCGCATGCACCTAATACAGGAAAGCAGATTAAGATACAGAAATGGGCTAAGGTTACCCCTGTAGTTTTTATAGAGGTGCTGGATGACGCTCGTCCTATTTTGAGTGACTGTGTAGACACAGCCAATGCACAACTAAAGGGATGGATAAGAGGGGCACTTGATCAAATTGCACCCATTATAGGTCAGACGCACTAAGCCCTCAGCTTCAATGAGCAGCTAGTTATACTAATAAAAATATGCAAATGCTTAGACCGTGCTTGGTGCAGAAATTTTAGCCCAAGTGATAAAGATAATTATCGTGGAGCCTTGAAAAAATACCACAAACAGTTTAGGGCTATAGGACGCCGTTTCTATGCAGAACAAATTGAGCTAGCACAAAACCCATCTCAAGAACTAATTTTTATTGTGAAATCAATATCCTCCTTGAACTGCATCTCAGCATCTAATATACCCTCAGTAGATGGCTGTAACTCGATTGACTTTACTGAGACAGTCAGAGATGCTCCGTGTCTTGAAGTTTGGTTTGAACCATCGGTGGAGGGGGTAGGGCTTTCCAGCTTCAATCCCCTAACCTCAAAGTATCTCCTTCCTCTGTTGAAAGAGGTGGGTAAATCAGGCTCACCTTCTGACCCTGCCTTGCCCAATATTTTAGAGCGAGGGTTGAATATTGCCTGTGCTATGTGACCTACTTAATAATTCCTTTGAGTTAGGTCAGATTCCTAGGAAATGGAAACATGCCACCATAGTCGCACTCGTAAAAAAGCCTCTTCTTGACCCCATGAAGCCAGACAATTTTAGGCCCATTTCCCTGCTTCCCTTCTTTTCCAAAGCAGCTGAGAAGCATATAAATAAACAGCTGTCAAAGTTCATTGAAGCTAGGGAACTGATTCAAGAGAACCAGTTGCGTTACTGCCCAAGGTTCAGTACCGAATGTGCACTTCTGAAGCTTCAAAATCTCTTAGGCAGGTGGTGGATGGGGGAAACACTGCAAACTGATAATGCTGGATCTCAATGCACCCTTTGATTCCATGTCTCACGGCCTTCTGCTCGAATGGCTGTGGAACGCCTGCATCGGAGCTAAGGCCTTGAGGTGGCTAGCATCTTTTGTACAGAATTGCACTTTCCAGGTGCCTTAAAAACCTTTTAAATCTGAGTTCTCCCACTGCGTCATGGGGTGCCACAGGGCTCAGCATTGAGCCTCACATAATTAAATATGTACATACGCCCCCTAGCTGATATCGTCAAAGGTCATGGCTTTAATATCTTGACATACGCCGATGATACACAGCTCATCATCACGCTGTCTCAGGCCAAAAGGGGCACTGCAGCTCTAATGAAATCCTGTTTGTCAGAATTGGCTGAGTGGATGAACCATAGCTGCCTCAAACTAAATGCCGGAAAAACTGAGATATTTATCCTAGGGAAGGAACCATTAATCTGGTCCTCTGTATGGTGGCCAGTTTCACTTGGGCCACTTCCTGATCCCAAGCCAAAAGTTAAGAATCTCAGCATTTGATTTGATGCAAGACTCTCATTCGACAATCAGATCGGGGAAACATTTCGGGATTCTGAAAACCCTGAAAAAGATCTTGATGTTCCTACCAGAAGCCACCAGGATATCAATGGCCCAGGCCCTGGTAATGTCCGAATTGGACTACTGCAATGTGCTATATCTGGGAGTGTCACAATTTAGATTGAGACTACAAAGGGTGCAGAATGCAGCAGCTCATCAGCTGCTGAACCCGATCGAGGTGCTCTTCTATAGATCCAGCTCTTGCTAAATTGCATTGACTCCCTTTGGGCAAGAGAGTGTCGTTTAAGGCCATGTGTTGCTATCACCGAATCCTGAACGGAAAAGGACCTCAGTATTTGCACTCTCTTGTCAAACCCTATTCTCCCGGCAGAAGTCTCAGGTCTGCAGGGGCTTCTTTAGCCGATATCCCCCTGTGAAAAGAGTATGCATGGGAGGGTGTTCTTTTAGGTTGCTGGCCTCCAAAAAGTGGAATGCCCTGCCTCTAGCACTCAGACAGGAAGATAATGAATTAGCCTTTCATAAGAAACTTAAAACCTAGCTTTTTAGACAGACTTAAGGGCCATTTCGGGAGCGTGCTGTCAAGGTGCAGTGTCTGAAAATTAAATCCTAGTGCTGGGACACTTCGGTTGAATTAACAAGGCTCTCTATAAATAGTTTTATTATTATTTAAGAAGGTGTCCCACTAATGTTTTATGTTTACATCTGAGAAGTACATGCTCTTGGGTCTCACTCTCATCATTCCAGAAACACTAGACACCTATTGTATTGTGAACTCCTTGCAGAGATCCACTAACAGTTTAAAAGGAAACTGTTCACACCTGAACCACAAAAGAAGCCTCCTACAGCCAAATTCCAACTCCTGTTACAAACTGAGGCAATTGAATCCATGAAATGCGACTATGATGTTTGGGCAATGGGTCCTTTTCTACTGCAAGTACCGACAGTCAAGAGCATCATAAGTAAACCTCACCTTCCGCTTTAATTGAATCGGACAAGACTTGCTCTTTATGGCCTCAGCTAATTCCAAGTTCTCAACTCAAGGCTTGATTTAACATAGTTAACATAACTTATATTAGTGACATGCAATCCTGCGTGGCTTTCATGTTAACAGCCTAGTAACACATCTCAACTGTTACACCCTGAACAGGGATAGATCTTCAAAGGACAAAGGCATGTCTCTTGTGAACGTTTTTTCCATAACATTTCACCTTTTACCAGTAGTCCAACCATTTTGATTTGAGTTGCACAATACACCCAAGTACTATAGTGTCTTGTGCTTTTTGACATGTCTTGTGCGTTACTATATTATGTGTATTCATGATGCATCTTCTTATGTTTTTCTAACATGTGTGAGAGAAGAAAAGCACTTTAATTTTGTTGGTACCCTGTATGTTTACCAGCGATGAGTGACTGCACCCGCCTGGAGGGTGGTGGGACCATGGGGCTCACCCGTCTCCTCTTTCAGGGGTTTCACTTGAGGTGTGAATTGACTGTGCAATGCCTCAATTTTAGCATATACTCTTCCTGCAGTTTCCTTTAATGAACACGTTTTTCATCCAATGGACTTCTTCAATATGGACTACCAACATATCATCAAGGTAGGCATACACTGGGAGGTCTTATCTTTTGTTGTAAAATGGTGAGCACTCTACACTTAATTATTTCAAGGTAGTCTCATAAATTTATGGTCAAGGAAAGTCAGTTACATGAAGTATTGTGCTTTGCCTAGGATCACACAATTCTTTCACGTGAGCAGCCCAGATTTGAGGCTTGAGGGCATATTTACAAGCCCCTAACGCCACTGGAGCATCACTTTTTCTGATGCTCCGGTGGCGTTGCTCTCTACCACATATTTACAAGGTGGCGTTAAGCCACTTAACGTGGCTTAACGCCACCTTGTAAATATTCCCCTTACCGCTGATGTCCGCTGCGGCAAAGGGGCGAGCAATTGGTGTTGCAGTTGGTGTTCTGCCACAACACCCATTGCTTTTTGACGCTGCCCCATATTTACAAGGATAGGTCAACACCAAAAACTAAGAGCAGGTAAAACCTGGTCTTAGAATGGCGATACCAGGAGATATTATTAATTTCTCCTCGCATTTTGCATTTTCTATATGTGCTGCATTCTGCAGCACACATAGAAACTGTAAATCGCCTTTACAGATTGTTTATATACAGGAAGGTGTCACTTCCTGCACATAAACAATCGCCCCTGCAGCGCAGGCACCCTTGCAACATGGCGCTAGGGTGCCTGCCCTGAAACTAGGCAGCTTTTTAATCACTAGGGAAAATGCAGGGGTGCGCCATATTTTTGTACATTTAAAAAGAATCCGATCGCGGCGTTAACAATTTTGGAGTAACACGTCGCTCTGACATTCTACTAAAAATATCTCCCTTGGCTTCCCATTCACACAGTCTGCAATTTAGCTATTGGACAATATCTCCTCCCTTCTCAGGTTTGACTCCAAAGGTCAATGCTTTGTGCTTAATTGTCTTGATGCTGCTAAATTTCTACACTGTGTTAAAGAAAGCAGACTTAAGAAACAGACATATTATACATGGGTATATTACACCAGCACTGTATAAGAAATATTCCTAGAAACCTATTAGTATTTCTAAAAGAGACAAAGCACAAAAGAACCAAACATTTAAAGGGCGAATTTAATAAGATTCGTGCAAGGATGCACGAAATTCGGCTCAGTTTTGTTGTGGGACCAAACAAAAAATGTGCAGCGCAGTATTAGATCGCAGCACGTGTTAATTATATAATTGCCCACATATGTAGCAGATATTCCCGTGCTTACATGACGCTAAATGCGATTTAGCAAAGCGCCAAGGCACAAAGTTTATGAAATGGTGCATTGGCTGACTTGTACTCGAGGCATAACTTCAAGTACAATATTCTACACAAAGTTGACAATCCAAGGGTAAGTCTCGTGATATTGGTATCTTTTTCAATTGTTACATGTAAAAATCATGAATTGCTACCGACCACAACATTTGGGATTTTGATTTGATGCTATTATTTCATGCATCACTTCAGTTGGTATGGGTTTGCGTTTACTCCTAAGGGCGTTTATAAAGTTCCTGCCATGCAATAACACCCATTTTGCATTCATTCTCATTGGTTTTGTGCTTTGTCGCATAAAATATATTCCACATGTAAATCTGGGTCGAAATGGATCAAAATGCATCTGAGGAATGAGGATGTATCATGATGAGTTGTGCCGGCACTGAGCCCACATTCCACAGCCGATGCCTGTTTTTTGCAGTCTGAGGACCCCACAGTTTATATGCATATAACTCAGAGTTAATGCATGAACTTTAGACTCAGCAAATCTGAAACAGAGAGAGGGAATCTCTGTTGACTGTTTCCGACTTGCTCTGTTCAAATTCATGGATGAAATGGGAGAAATTCCGGGTTAAGTGTATGAACTTTAGATGCCTTAAACACAAAAAGGCACACAGCTCTGGGCAAAGCCAGTGTACTGATCATGATACGACCCCTCTCTTTTTCTCTACAGTGCAAATTGCATGGAAGTTAGAGAATGCTTTTATATTAAAAAAATTGACCTCCCTTGACTTCCTAAAAAAGATTTCCGTATAGGGCAAACTTTGCAAAATGTAAGATAATTGAACATATTAGCTAAACAAAGAAGTCAGAGAGAGATGAGAATTTGCTCAGGTTAAAGGTTTCCAAAGACACAGGTTTGTGAAGTGCAAGAAGGCTCCAGAAGACAGGCATGTTTAGTCAGGGATGGCTGGTGAGCTTTGAAATGTATGGTGCATAATACTTCTTGCCCCTAATTCCAGTGAATGAGTGAAGCAAGCGAGTTCTTCTTGGAATGATCGGGCTAGGGGTAGGCTCTCCCTTCAGGAAAATTTGGAAAAATGGGGTCAAACACTGTGTTTTAAAGCACAATTTTCACATAGATTTGCTCTAAAGTCATAGCCTCTCACAGGACATTTAATAAATAAATACATACTTTCATGGCATGCTAAGACAATAAAGCCTGAAGCTCCGGGCCAGGTCCAATATTTTGTCATGGGTGCCCGAAGATGCCATGGTTGTTCCTTTATGCCAATAATTGCATATTGGCAGCAAAATATGCCAGACTTTCTGATGCCATGCATATATGATGAGTGACCCATAAATTTACCTCTAGTATGTCAGGACCAACATTTTGTCATAGTTGACTGCCCCCCTGCAATATGCCATAGGTATCCTCCAGAGTTCCAGTATTTACAACCAGCATGCCATCACCTGAGCTTTGCCACACATGTCCCATATGCCAAGAATTACCTCTAATATGCCAGTGGTAGCATTTTGCCAAGTATGCCATTTATACAACAATTGCATCCAATATACCAGCATTGGTGTCATAGGTGCCTCTTCTGCCAAAAATGATAAATAATGTGCCAGTGCCAGAGTTTTGTCATGGACGCCCCATAGCCCAAGAATTGCCTCCACCATGCCAGAATTTTACTGTGGTTGCCCCTTATTGCAAATATTACCTCTAGTAAGTCAGAGCTAGTAATTTGCCATGGATGATACTTAGGCCAATAATTGACTACAATATGCCTGTATTTTGCCATTGGTGCCTCCATGCGTCAAGATTTAAATCTAGAATTACAGGCCCAGCAGCAGACTTACATGTGTAAAACTCTCACACCTTCACTCTCCCTCATACTCACTTTCACTCACTCAAATTCTCAGTACCAATTGTTCTCACTCTCACTGTCATTCACTCATTCTCACAGTCCAGCAGTCTCAATCTCTCTCTCTTGCTCTCACTCACACTTACTGTCATTCATTCCCGATTATTCTTACTCACTCCCCTGGTCACTCACATTCACTCACCCACTTTCACTCACTTCACTCTCTCTCTCACACACACACACGCAAACACACATAAACACACACTCCCTACCATATGTACAAACCATTTAAGAGACATATTTTTAAACTTTCAGTTCAGCTACTGAGGGCGAATGGCCAAAATATCAAATAAAATATATAGCATGGCTTGAATATTGTGTCAAAAATATTGTGACTACCAAATTATCATTAGTCAGAATATCTACGGTATTTTGCCATAAAATATTATTTTTAAGATTATTGTTGTATTTAGTATTGTTTACTTTAATAGAACTGTAGTAAATAATTTTTATTTAATTTTCCAGCAATGTATAATGCAGTAGTGGGTTATTGGGTTTTTAGGAAGATAGAGTGGGAAGGTAATTACATATTAATTACATTAATTTAATATTTATTTAAGTTTAATTTGCGAAGGATAATCGATATTTTAATTTTTATACTTTCTTTAGTAATGTATAATTTAGTAGTGAGTTTTTGAGTTTTGTAGTGAAATACGTTGGGAACTTAATGAAATTATATTTATTGAATTAACTGTTAATCTTAATTTTTTATTGATAAGAATTCATTTATATTTTTAACTGTTTATTATTTAAAATATTAGTTTTATTTGATATATTTATTAATTTGCTACTATATTTGTAATATTATTTGTAAAATGCATTTTTATTTTTTTATTTTATTTGTTTAATTTAAGTAATATTTTCATTTAAATATTTATATTTCATTTTTGGGGGTGTTTTAGGTTGTAAGGAGGGAAGCAAATTTAATTACATTTTTTTCAATCATTTTGTATTTTATTTAAAGTTTACTTTGTATGCTTTTTTTAATAGAAAATACGATTTTAAAAAGTTATTAGGTATTTCAATGTTTTTAGAAAATAGTTATGAGTAGAAATGGTATTTTTAATCCTTCAGCACTTTCCCTACTATGCAAGCATTGGAGTGGGAATAGTAAATGTAACCTCTCTGAAGTCCACCACTTTCCCTACTGTTGCTTAGACTAGAATGGGAATGGTACATCTAAGCCCCTCCGAAGTCCAACTCTTTCCTAACTGTTGCTTGGACTGGAGTGGGAACAATACATCTAGCCCCTCTGAAATCCAACACTTTCCCTACTGTTGCTCAGACTAGAGTACTAAATTGAACCCCTTCAAAGTCCAACACTTTCTCCATTGTAGCTTAGACTGGACTGGGATTATTAACTGTAACCCCTCTGAAGTTCATCACTTTTCCTACTGTTGCATACATAGAAGTGAGAATAGTAAATCTAACCCCTTCCAAAGTCCAACGCCTGCCCTACTATTATGCAATTTGAAATTGGAATAGTAAATCAAACCCCTCGAACTGCAGCAGTTTTCCTAATGTTGCTTAGAGTGTATGTATATTATTTTTAATATTGTTGTTTAATTTTTTGTTTTAATATTTAGTTTTTTTAATGTTTTTAATGTAGAGCGCGGCACTCCGACACCCATGAATGTGAGCTGCCACTGGGGTTAACTTAACTATCCAGAGTTTAAACTGCATCGTTTGTGAAAAAGGTTGAAGCAGAAAGGCACAATTTGAAATTGTATTAACGTCCTTGTACACTATGTCACTGCTGTCCTTTTGTTCAGCAGGAATATCATTTTGCTTCTTTCAAAAATGCTTTACAGCAGCGATAAGTTAGGAGTACTGGTGATGTTATGCTCAGCTCACCAGTCGCATGGGGTAAAGGCCATAACAGAGCTTGCAATCATGCTCGGGCTAGCTTCCCTCACCCCCTATGCAATGCATGAGGAAATATTTTCCATTACAGCACTGGCTGTTACATGAACAGACAGCTCCAAAAGCATTATGCTGTATGACAGCTTAATTGCCTACAAACTGGCACAGCTACACTCACTGGTGATATCCAAACAGAGATAAATACATATTAGTAGTCACAAAGAGGCATAATGTGGGAAGGTGCTTCCCGCATGAACACATAAAATGAATATAATGCTTTGGGACATGAAAATCTGTTCTATTGAAATGGGTTCATTTTATGTAAAATATCAGCTATGAAATATCAACTACAGAGTCTACCAAGGAATAGAGAGGAGGAAGGGAGGAACAGCTAATAAAATCAAGTCACACACCTTATAGACATTCATCCCTTTGTTAGGTCTGGTGTAGATATTGCTTTAGAAATCTTGGCACCATTGTGTAACCTGAAAAATTAAAAAATAACTATCAAATGGTCTGCTCAACTGTCATTCACATTTGCCTTCCGCCCACCACAGCACACAGCATGGGGAAATGGTTCAGCCCACGTTAGCAATTGGCTCTCTAACAAAGCACTTTTCCTTATCAAATGTTCTCATCTGCCTAAAAAGAAATGCACTTCAGTGTCAGAGCTTGTGGGCCAATACTTTACTTTTTCACTGCCTTTTTTCTTCCCATTATTTATCCTTTTCTTTTTAAACAGAAATCCAAAGCCAATAGCATCTTTTCTTTGTGCCATTAAAAATCCTATCTACCTGTGATGTGCATTAAAACGAATTAATTTTTCTGTATTGTTACTAATTGTACCTTGCCTCCATGAAAGGTATATTATTAAAATAATCTCTCCTAACTTCTTGAAAGGTATTTTATTACAATTATGTAGAGTAATATTTATATATATTTACAAGTTTTTTATTGAAAGCATTTTTACCTGCACTGCTACTTTGGTTGGTGCACAACAGTAGCTTGACAGTGATGAGTCAATGATGATTGGTAGCCTATATAACCATTCACATATACCATCCCACGACACCACTTTTGCAACAACATGCTGTCACATCTAAACTTCCAAGTTTCAATGAAACAAGGATCCACTAACACATCATTCACTCACACATTTACATATAGATTACACGTTATGTTTAGATCAAAAACACAAAAGGTGATGGGGGAAAGCCTGCAAATATTCTAACCTCTAGCAATCATTCAGGTTAGCATTCCATCCCATCTTATTTTGCCCACTGTGTCACTATAGACAGAGGCCTGCCTTATTCAAATCAGTACTGACCCTGCTCCTCATGGGGACAAAGATATCATTCACACATACTATTACTTTCAAGTCACATTCTAATACCCCACATGTAGCATATAAAACAATCTAAAGCATGTAGGAGTACATTCACGCATCTTCAAAATCACATACTTGCAAAACTTAATCCAAAAACATTTCTCTTGATGTACAATTTATATAACACTAGGGATACTTACAAAATAACAGACTTGAACCATTTTCTCTATCTATGACATATAGGTGGAGAACTCCGTAGTGGAGATCTCTACATACACATACAGTGACGAACAGGATATGACATACAGGAAGAGGAAGTCAGATATGCCAGAGCCATATAAGAACACCAACAATCGTCCTTATCCTTCTGCTCCTTTAACTCCAGAAATCCCCTAAATGGTTGAGGATCGTGATGAGATGGCACCACGTTTCTACGTGAAAGAAATTGATATCGGGGATGGGGTCCTCCAAAAGTATTCTCACCGAGGGCGCGGGCTTGAAACCTACCTGAATAATGCAGCACAGATTTGAATAGGACAGGCCATCACCATGCACTGCAGTGCAGTTGATGTTCATGTTCGAAGGGCCAGGGAGTGATACAAGTCCTGGAAGGACATCTGGCGCTGGGCTAGATTAAAAGCACAGGACTTGCTGTGGGTATCCTCCCAGCCTTACACATGATACCCCCTGCTCGCCCAACTGCACCAGAGGGCCTGAAAATAGCATGGCTTGCCCACTATGCTTATCTGGAGGCCAATGAACAGCAGCGAAAAGTAAGTTATTTGTATGGACTGTAATGTCTTGTCTCATGCTTCATTTATTTTTTTATGCCCATGTTGTGAGTATTTTATGCTGTTGACTTAAAGGTGACTTTGAATGAATGAAATTAATACAAATATGTTTGCTTATTTTTCATTTTTAATTAAGATTTATACTTTGTAGTATAATATCTTGGCACAAAGGATCTTTTCTTTTTAATTTCGTTTTCTACTTTTTCGAAAATAATGTAACTAACTGTTTGCATATGTCGTTCTTTTTAACAATGGCAGAATTGCTTACATTATCTGCACATTACACGTATAATGTAGGTGATGATTTTCAAATCATTTACACTTAATACAAATCTGTTTCAATATCATAACAAATACATTTTTATAATGTTAAAATAATGTGTTTGTCTGGCATCTTTGATAACGATATAAAATGCCTGTTAAATGTGGCAAATTTAATTTTGTAGCTTGAGTTTCAGAGCGGAGTGGGTTATTTAAAATTTTTATTCCTCGTCACATATAATAGTCTAAATTGGTAACTTGTTTCCTGATGTACATGACGCATTGTAGATGTGCACTCATTATTTTTTCTCATATTTCCTTTTGAGCAAACAGCAAAGGACAAAGCGAGGCACTGCAGGACCAGGGCCAAAGGAGAAGGGGGACCTCGGCTGCTAGGTGCGCACAGGAGGAAAAAACGAGCACCAACACAGTGGAGGAGGGAGGAACCCCTGGAAGGGAGGGTGCAACCTCCCAGAGAGTCACTCATTCACAGTCCAAGACAATCCGAGCAGAGGCTGCAGAGGCCACTGAGGGGGAGGTCAACCTGGACACTATATTCCAGGAGGAGGAAGACAATGGGCCTCCCCTGGTCAACAAGAACTAACATCAATGGCAGTGGTTCTTAACCTGTGGTCCGAGGACTCCTGGGGGTCGGAGAGCCCTACTAGGGGGGGGTCTGCAAATGTGTTACCAAATTAAATAATATTACAATTAATACATTAAAAATAATAAAGTATATACAAAGAAGCTAAATTGAATTGAAAATGCAAAAATGTTTTCTCTATTTGATTTGAATTAAAGAAAATATTTCAATATTTGAGCATTTGTTTGGTGTATACTTGTTTTTGTATTTTTGTGTATTGTTTAGAACTTCAAATCATAGAAATTGCTTAGGCTGCGGGCCTTCAGCTTCCAATAATGACTCAGTATGGGTCCCCGGATTACAGTAATGATTCAGTGGACTTCCACATGGACTTCCACAGAAGTCAAAAGGTTAAGAACTGATGATCTATGGCATTCCAGGAGCAGTCACCTCTATCATCAGGGATTGCAAGTGCACCCCATACCACTCACAAGGCCACTACCACAAGGGAATTTCCACCTGTATCCCTGCTACCTCCTTCCTACACCACATACCAACCAAGAACTGCATTACACATGCAGCGCATTTTCCTTCATTGCGCCGCGCGCAACTTTAAAAAGGTGCAGCTGGTGCAATAAAGGAAAATGCGACGCCTTATGGGAAATGCACTGCCCCCAGGGCATCCTCGAACTCGCGCTGTCCTGGGGGCAGCGCATTCATTAGAAATATGGAGCAGCTGCTTTATAGCCGCTCCGTGTTTCACTGTGCAGGCAGCAACCAGAGATCCCCTTGCAGGCGGGTGCAGTCATTGACTGCACCCGCCTGCAAGGGGATGCCCGGGGGGTCCGTGCGACCCCCTTTCCCCGTCCAGAGGGCCCACTAACAGTGCGCCTCCTGAGGGCTTCTTTGCCTCTGCACCCACGTCAGTAATACGGCGCGGGCGCAGAGGCAAGGGGATTCCCTCATTTGCATGGGCATGCCCCCATGCAAATGAGGGAACGCCCCTCGATGATAGCGCTTTATGGGAGCCTTCGCTATTGGTATTACAGAAGGGGCCGCACAAGCGTCTAAGGCCCCTTCTGTAATACCAAAGTGCCCCAGGGCCGCATAATGCGGGCGCAAACGACTGTTGTGCCCCCGGTGTACTTGATGTAATATGGGCCCTGGAATATCAGAGGCTGAGGATGAGATTTTTTCCTGACCCAACAGAGCCCTCACATGTCTTCACACCACTGGACCCTGAAAATGTGACCCTGGCTGCTTTCTGGGAGACTATGATACTGCTGACTGTTAGTCAACAGGTGCTCTCTCAGTGCCTTCAGATGGTGGCATCAGAGGTAAAGGCACATTGAGAGGCACATGCTGACCAGCAGAGCAATCTCTACAGGCATTCCCAAACATTCTTTTACACAACCCCTGCCAGATTTGTTATCTTCCCCAGTTTGCCTTCCTCTCTGTTCCTTAATCTCCCAGGTCCTGTATGGGTCCACGCAATCCCAAGTGCCTGTATCTGAAGAGGAGCTCTAGATGGCACTTGTCTTTGCAGAGAAAATGGACTTTGGCAAGGAACTTGGGGGCATATTAGCAAGGGCTTTATCACCGCTTTAGCGGTAATTTTTGCCGCTAAAGCTGCGATTTTTTATCGCCCTATCAGCAAGCTGTCGCTAACAGGCGTTAGCGACAGCTTTCTGGCGATAGCGGCCGGTTTTCCCATCGCCATGCATGCCAGCGATAATTATCGCTAATGACATGCAAGGTAGGCGCTCCCAACTAAAAGCGACTGAAAACAGTCGCTAACACAACTTCCCCCTATTAGCAACGCAGGCGAAGCGATAAAAAAATCCGTGCTAAGCGCGATTATCGCTAGAATTTAACACCTGCTAAAAACATGACTTACCTGTTTGTTGAATGGGAGGTGGATTGTCAGGCTAAGTCCACCATGGCGTTAATGCGTGAATATCGCTGGATTTCGCCGCTATCGCTGGATATTTTATCGCATTGGAGATAAACCTTGCTAATAGCATGTTATCTCCGCGATAATATCCAGCGATAGGCGGCGTTAAAAAAAAGCGCGCTATGCGCGGTTTGCGATAATTTTCGCCTGTTGTTGCTAATATGCCCCTAGGTCCCTTCACCCACTGTAGTATTTCTGATAGCTCACCTGTCATGGGTAATGGGCTTTGATTATAGTTAGAACTTTTGAATTGATATTGAGTATTCATGACTTCTTAACATTCTTTGAGACTTTGGGGCTAATTACGAGTTTGGCAGTCCGTGGACCGCCGTGCTGGTGGTCTGACCACCGTGAGATTGGCGATCCGACTGCTATATTACAAGTTGTTCAAAATGGGTTAGCGAAGACCGCTGCTGCACCGTTGACACTGCCAGCCAACTCCGAGCACGGTGGTCACAGAGCGGGCCTATGTGGCTGTGCGAGACTCTGACCGCCAGTGATTCCGCTCGTCCAATTACAAGTAGCTTTACAGCTGGCGTGACTGTGGTGGTCCAACCACCGCATCTGAGATGGCGGAGTAGGAGGGATATAAGCCCAAAACTCAACTCTACTCACCTCTACATGTCATGTGCCACCATGGAGCCAATTCTACACATGCTGTTGATGCTCTACCTGCTCAACCACATCTAAAATCGATACAGTCACGGACAAAATCGGCAGTAAGTCATACAAATACCTGTTGCCATTGACTCCTCAGAAAAACGAAGTTCCACCATAGACCAGGCAAGGGAATTGGGGTCCCTAAGTAAGTAAATAGCAAGTATAGAGGGACCCTGTCTGATGTTGTTTCTCAACAATAATCCTAAACACATCAGTAGGATGCCCTCCTAGGCCCAAACATTGGCACGGCACACTGTACACAAATTGACATGTGTCTGCAAATTATTTAAAGTGACAGTGAAGTGTGCATTAATTTGTGTTCCACAACACCACTTCCTCAACAATACCACACCTATTAAAGTCTGTCACATATAACTTTTGCCCTTTCGCACATCTGCCATGTCACTACTGACCTACACCAGTCATGCAGGATACCATTTCTTATGTGTTGCTAAAGTGACATTGAACTCACTACAACTACCATCAGGCCTTGTGACTTTCACTCTAACCAAGATGCTACACTCTTATTGCCCTTCCTCGCTTGTTTGCCATGTCATCACTGATATACACTAGTCATGCAGCTTGCCTGTTCTCCAGTGTTGCTAAAGTGACATTAAACTCACTACAAGTACCATCAGGCCTTGTGACTGTAACTCTAACCAAGATGCTACACTCCTATTGCCCTTCCTCACTTGTTTGCCATGTTACCACTGATATACATTAGTCATGTAGCTTACCTGTTCTACAGTGTCGCCAAAGTGACATTTCAACTCATTACAACTACCATCAGGCTTTGCCAATGTAACTCTGACCAAGATGCAATAGTGAATGTGACACACTCACATTGCACACTTTCCAGGTCCTGTTGTGAGGTTAAAGAAACATCAGTATGGATGCGTCATTAAACATTAAAGTCAAACACACTTTCTCTGCTACAACTCTGCAGAGGACTCCCACACGTCACCCACATGAAAAGGCAATGTCACTCAATGGGATTACATAGAATCTGTGTGAGAAACATTCAAAGGGCACAATGGAAACACTCGCTGCAAGATAGCTGTGACTCTATCAGGGGGGACCCTCAAAGTCTGGGGCACACTACACTTAGCTCATGTCTGACAAACTCCATGTGCACTGGACCTAGGAAATGAAGTATAAAGGGGCCAACCAATAGAATAACAAAGTGCCAGGCATGCCTTTGCCAATGGGTAAGTGCAGCGTATGAAACCAAACACACCACTTACAGCATGTGGGACACATCTGGATGAAGTAGCTTTATGGTACATGCTGCAAAATGGACACATGTCTATGAAGAACTACACAACGGGATGACAAGTGGACACCCTCCATGTGAGGATACACAAATAGCTAACTTCATTACATCAAACACTTACCCAACCTACATCATAGGAAGAAGGGCAAGCTAAATGACGTTGACAGTTGCCAAGACAAGCTGAAATATTTACCACATAACATGTCACGCAATGCAGTTACTGCCCCATCTGTATGACATCTCACATAGACATCCATCCAACATTTACTCTTGTCCTGTCTAACTCCAGCACTGACTCCAGCTCAATCAGCAATCAGGGATGAAACAAACACAACTTCACTTACACATCACAAACTATACAACAACATCAAATTATCATAGAAATAATGGCAGGACAAATGTGAACAAAAACTCTGAAATTTTTTAATGAACGGATGAAAACTAAGGGTGGACGGTATACTCCTCTCCGCCAGCGAAGTTTGCGAAGTTTTGCCACGTCGCACTCTGCTTTCAGTGCGAAGGTCGGCCAAAAAACTCCTGCCGGCAGAGGGGAGTTTACCAGCATTCTCACCCGAGCCGGCTGGAGCCATGTCCATGCAATCGGGCAGCCTGGTTGGGCTTAGGAGAGCCAGCAGAGACCTGCTACCGAGCCTTCAGTTTCTGCAGTGAGCACAATTGAGCAGCTGCAGAGGGAAAGTCAGATCAAATCTCAGCAGGCTGGACTGCACCGCTGCTCCCAGCACTTCGCCGGTCCAGCCTCCATGCAGAGTTAATCCCGAGACTGACTGAAAGCCACTAAGTGCCCTGTTCAGGGTGTTTAATTTCTAAGCAGGATGTCTTCTTCTGCTTTCCACCTCTTTAGCCCAGTAAGGGGATCGCTGCTTGATGAGATACAGTAAATCTGTCTGAGAAATGCCAGAATGCCATGTATTTAGGGAGGCGGGGCTCCCGCGGAACTCAAGTGTAGTGTTCTTTTCTTAGGACCCGCTATTGAAAAGGCATCATATGATAAACAGAATAAATTCGAAAACACAGCCTCTTTTTGTCGTGGGAGAAGAGGAGGAATCCAAAGTATTGGGATAAAGGGCACAAGAGAGGAAATATCCTTTCTTAAGAAGACCCCTCACTCACCAACCTAGTTGGTGACATGCTTCATCATCGGGGTCCCACCCGAATGGCCGAATGCCATCCGGGTGTGCTTCAACACCTGATTACAGTGGAGCAGGTTTGTTTTCTGTGTAGGTGAGTGAAATAGTGATTTAAAAATTGGCCAAATATAACTCAAAATTAGTATTTTAATAATAGAGCACCTGGACAATATTAAAAAGAATCATAAGACACCCTTTTTGGTTAAATTGACCAACTGGTATCTTTAAGTAAAAATGTGCAAAAAGTGCGAAGAAAAGGTCTACATGTTTCAACCTAATGTCGGTATTACTAGGTTTTCGTCAGGACCAAGAGTACGTGACCCGGGCGGTCTACACACGCTAAGGTGTACCCTGCCCTTGATCACTGTTACCTAACTCTGTACTCACAGTTAGGAGACCTTTCATCCTAATAGTTGAAAAGAAAAACCTGAAAGAACAAAAATGTACAATCACAGACAAACAAAACATACAAATATAACGAAGTTTCTCCAAAGTTAAGTGCTCAAAAGTATCCCAATTGCGAGTTATGAAAAAGCATGAAGAAGTACACATTTAGTGAATATCTGTCGCCAAAATTCAGAGACAGTATATGGCAATGTGCACATACATTCAAGTGAAAAATTAGAGAAAAAGTATCGGCCATTCACGACATTCAGTCCAGTTGTTTCTATATACACTCTGGCTGGCAGTACTTGTCATGAGATGCAAACAAAAAAATAGAAAATAAAACAAACTAAAATAAACGCGGATAACAATTAGAAACCGTGGGATTATAGTATAACGCTACATGTGATTTTCTTTTAGAAGTGTGTGTCTACGCTCGCATTACATAGATAAGGACATACTAAGTGTAATATTGATATTAATAAAATCGAGCGTATCATGATTAATTACAACAATGTCAAGAGCTTACTATGTAACGCATGATTGCGTGCCTCATGGGAGAGGGGGTCATGGTGCTGGCTCAGTTGCGTAATCTGGAAAAATGAGCATTACGAGAGGAAAAATTCATGAGGTAAATAACCAGTAAAGAGGAGTAGAGAGGAGTAAGCGGAGCCCACCCGCGTTGAGTCAGAGTACTTACAGCAAGTCACCAGTCACTGGCTGCTACGCCTATACTACAGACCTGTCACAGCTCCCCGAGGGTTCTCACAACAGAGCGTCCTCGCTAGTTAAATGCTGGGCGCTTCCGGGTCCAGGCGTGGTGGCGTGGTCACATGACCAACGTCAGTACGTAACGGGGGCGTGGTCCTAAAAATCCCTCGATAGGAGATAGGGGTCGCTGAAGCGCATTCAATTGCCTCAATGCATGGGATCCCCTCAGTAGAGGTACAAGAAACACTATATTTGAGGACATATGGATACTATGTCTAGCTAAAATGAGCCGACAAAGAAAATAATGAATAAAAGGCGCATAAACCCACTCTATGTGTCTTCTAGGGATTCGCTCTATTTGTTAAACAAATAAACAAATAGTCAGTGACTACCTCAAAAGGCACACATACATACGTTATTTAACAGGAAGAAGGTGTGCTGTGCATGCATTCTGTGAAATACCTAGAGAAGTTATTCAATATCTCCAAAACTGTCACTAGTGCAAGCATGCATGCATATAGGCAGCAATAATCAACAGGAATAGAGACCTACATAGATGTTGACAGTAGTCACTATTTTTCAAAAGGAAGCGTGTGTATGACATAACACATGGACTTATTTCAAAAGGACCGAATTCCAAGGAATATTATCGTGCAATCCTTTTCTATGGGTGGATAGCCTATATATCCATCGTTGTTCCTTTTCGAATAGGCGTTGTTGTGTTTTAACTCCTGGTTTTATCTGTTCGATTATAGTCCATTTCATGTCGTTGGTTGTATGGTTCATTTGAAGGAAGTGTTCAGTGAGTTTTGTAGTAGTTTTTTACACCTGATAGTGCTTCGATGTTCACAGATTCTTTGTTTTATTTTCCTGCAAGTCATGCCCACATATGCAAGATTGCAGGGGCACTTTATCAGATAGACCACATTGGTGCTGTTACAATTCGTGTGTACTCGTTGGTACCATACTTTTCCTGGTTCTAATACAAGTGTTTTGGTGTTACTAGTCAGATGGCAAACACTACAATTCCCACACTGATAATGTCCTACGATATTAGGTAGGCCCCATGCCATGGTTACAGTTGGTGTCATTTCTTGTCTGTTCTCTTTTGGGCGTGTGTTGACAAGAGAGTCCTTCAGGCTTCTTGCTTTCTTGAAAGAAAAAAGGGGTTTTTCCCAGTGTAAATTCCCAGTGTTAATGATAGACCAGTGCTTATTGATGGATTTGGTCATTAGATTAGTGGTATCTCCTCGTCCTTCTGTATTCTGTCTTCCAGGAGTGCCTCCCTGGGTTGGTTGCGAGCTCTTTTTTGACATTTACTAAGAATCCCATTAGGATAACCTCTGTATGAAAGCTTTTAGTGAGGTCTTTTGCTTGATTATGGTAGTCGGTAGTTTTGCTACAATTCCGCCGTAACCTCAGATATTGGCCATAGGGTAAGTTTTCCCTCAGCGGTCTAGGATGGAAGCTCTCAAATCTCAGTAAGTTGTTCCTCGCACTAGGTTTGTGGTAAGTTTTCGTCTCTAAATGACCGTTCTCCTTGGTGATTATTACATCCAGGAAAATCATAGGATTGGGGTCCATGATATGAGTGAACCTCAGATTATGGTCACATGAGTTGATCCATATTGTAAAGTCTTTTAGTGTCTGGATCGGTCCCTGCCAGATGGCTAGGACGTCGTCGATATATCTTTTCCAGAAGATGATATTCGAGAGAAAGGGATTCCGATTATTCAATATGAATCTTTTTTCGAACTCGAATACATAAAGCCCTGCCACACTAGGAGCAAAAATGCTCCCCATTGAAGTGCCCCCTGTCTGGAGGTATAAGGCTCCCTCATATTCAAAATAGCTTTTCTTCAAGGCTAATTTGGCACATTCCAAGATAAAGCATTTGGGTGTCCTGTGTGTCCAGATGGTTTCATTCAGGGCTTTTTCAAGTACTTCCAATGTGTCGTCCTGTGGAATGCTGGTGTACAGACTTTCAATATCGAGGCTTACTAAGATGGTGTCCTCATCCACTGTGATGTCTTTAAGAAATTTAAGGAAACATTTGGTATCTTGTAGGTAGGTGGTGGTTTTTGCACCAAGGGTTTCAAGAAAAAGTCACAAAAGCGTGACAGTGGTTCAAGTAAAGAACCTATACCTGACACAATGGGTCTGCCAGGAGGGGGATTTTATTTTTGTGCATTTTGGGCAAGATGTAAAAATATGGAATTTTACCCTCACAGTTGCAGAGAAACATTGCTTCTTGTTTCGAGATATGCCCCATTGTTTCAGCATAGTCCACAAGGGTTCTGATTTCTTGTTTGAGTTCATTAGTCGGATCGAATAGTAATGGGCTATAGTTCCTAGCATCAGACAACTGCCTTTGGCACTCTGCACGGTAAGTATCCTTGTCTAGAATCACCACGCCGCCTCCTTTATCTGCCGGTTTTATCACGATGCTATCACAAGTCTTCAGGGTTTCTAAGGCCAGGTTCTCCTCTTTGCTCATATTTTGAAAAGGTTGTTTGGGACTTATATTCTCAATGTCATTGAAGACAGCCTGTTCAAATGTTGATATCGCCCTGTTTTTCAAAAAAAGCTTTTAATCTCAGTTTCCTGAAAAAGCCTGCCAATTCGCAATGAAGTTGAAATTTATCAAGGCGTGATGTAGGGACAAAACCTAAGCCTTTATTCAGGACTTTTTCTTCCATCATTGATAGAGGCCTGGTGGCAAGATTGGTAACTAGATTCTGTTGTTGCTCGTCCCTGCTTGAGGATCCCGTGTCTTGCTCCGTGTGTAACTGCCTACAGGGTCCTGTAGGCAGTTACACACGGAGCAAGACACGGGATCACCAATCTTGCCACCAGGCCTCTATCAATGATGGAAGAAAAAGTCCTGAAACAGGGCGAAACAATACCTACAGAAGACCCAAATGAAACCGGACTACGAATAAAGTCCACTTTCATTCCCCCTCCACATGCTATCCCAGTAGAGATATCAACATTTGAACAGGCTGTCTTCAATGACATTGAGAATATAAGTCCCAAACAACCTTTTCAAAATATGAGCAAAGAGGAGAACCTGGCCTTAGAAACCCTGAAGACTTGTGATATCATCGTGATAAAACCGGCAGATAAAGGAGGCGGCGTGGTGATTCTAGACAAGGATACTTACCGTGCAGAGTGCCAAAGGCAGTTGTCTGATGCTAGGAACTATAGCCCATTACTATTCGATCCGACTAATGAACTCAAACAAGAAATCAGAACCCTTGTGGACTATGCTGAAACAATGGGGCATATCTCGAAACAAGAAGCAATGTTTCTCTGCAACTGTGAGGGTAAAATTCCATATTTTTACATCTTGCCCAAAATGCACAAAAATAAAATCCCCCCTCCTGGCAGACCCATTGTGTCAGGTATAGGTTCTTTACTTGAACCACTGTCACGCTTTTGTGACTTTTTCTTGAAACCCTTGGTGCAAAAAACCACCACCTACCTACAAGATACCAAATGTCTCCTTAAATTTCTTAAAGACATCACAGTGGATGAGGACACCATCTTATTAAGAATCGATATTGAAAGTCTGTACACCAGCATTCCACAGGACGACACATTGGAAGTACTTAAAAAGCCCTGAATGAAACCATCTGGACACACAGGACACCCAAATGCTTTATCTTGGAATGTGCCAAATTAGCCTTGAAGAAAAACTATTTTGAATATGAGGGAGCCTTATACCTCCAGACAGGGGGCACTTCAATGGGGAGCATTTTTGCTCCTAGTGTGGCAGGGCTTTATGTATTCGAGTTCGAAAAAGATTCATATTGAATAATCGGAATCCCTTTCTCTCGAATATCATCTTCTGGAAAAGATATATCGACGATGTCCTAGCCATCTGGCAGGGACCGATCGAGACACTAAAAGACTTTACAATATGGATCAACTCATGTGACCATAATCTGAGGTTCACTCATATCATGGACCCCAATACTATGATTTTCCTGGATGTAATAATCACCAAGGAGAACGGTCATTTAGAGACGAAAACTTACCACAAACCTAGTGCGAGGAACAACTTACTGAGATTTGAGAGCTTCCATCCTAGACCGCTGAGGGAAAACTTACCTTATGGCCAATATCTGAGGTTACGGCGGAATTTTAGCAAAACTACCGACTACCATAATCAAGCAAAAGACCTCACTAAAAAGCTTTCATACAGAGGTTATCCTAATGGGATTCTTAGTAAATGTCAAAAAAAGAGCTCGCAACCAACCCAGGGAGGCACTCCTGGAAGACAGAATACAGAAGGACGAGGAGATACCACTGACATGTGTAACAACTTACAGCACAGCCTCTAATCTAATGACCAAATCCATCAATAAGCACTGGTCTATCATTAACACTGGGAATTTACACTGGGAAAAACCCCTTTTTTCTGTCAAGAAAGCAAGAAGCCTGAAGGACTCTCTTGTCAACACACGCCCAAAAGAGAACAGACAAGAAATGACACCAACTGTAACCATGGCATGGGGCCTACCTAATATCGTAGGACATTATCAGTGTGGGAATTGTAGTGTTTGCCATCTGACTAGTAACACCAAAACACTTGTATTAGAACCAGGAAAAGTATGGTACCAACGAGTACACACGAATTGTAACAGCACCAATGTGGTCTATCTGATAAAGTGCCCCTGCAATCTTGCATATGTGGGCATGACTTGCAGGAAAATAAAACAAAGAATCTGTGAACATCGAAGCACTATCAGGTGTAAAAACTACTACAAAACTCACTGAACACTTCCTTCAAATGAACCATACAACCAACGACATGAAATGGACTATAATCGAACAGATAAAACCAGGAGTTAAAACACAACAACGCCTATTCGAAAAGGAACAACAATGGATATATAGGCTATCCACCCATAGAAAAGGATTGAACGATAATATTCCTTGGAATTCGGTCCTTTTGAAATAAGTCCATGTGTTATGTCATACACACGCTTCCTTTTGAAAAATAGTGACTACTGTCAACATCTATGTAGGTCTCTATTCCTGTTGATTATTGCTGCCTATATGCATGCATGCTTGCACTAGTGACAGTTTTGGAGATATTGAATAACTTCTCTAGGTATTTCACAGAATGCATGCACAGCACACCTTCTTCCTGTTAAATAACGTATGTATGTGTGCCTTTTGAGGTAGTCACTGACTATTTGTTTATTTGTTTAACAAATAGAGCGAATCCCTAGAAGACACATAGAGTGGGTTTATGCGCCTTTTATTCATTATTTTCTTTGTCGGCTCATTTTAGCTAGACATAGTATCCATATCTCCTCAAATATAGTGTTTCTTGTACCTCTACTGAGGGGATCCCATGCATTGAGGCAATTGAATGCGCTTCAGCGACCCCTATCTCCTATCGAGGGATTTTTAGGACCACGCCCCGTTACGTACTGACGTTGGTCATGTGACCACGCCACCACGCCTGGACCCGGAAGCACCCAGCATTTAACTAGCGAGGACGCTCTGTTGTGAGAACCCTCTGGGAGCTGTGACAGGTCTGTAGTATAGGCGTAGCAGCCGGTGACTGGTGACTTGCTGTAAGTACTCTGACTCAACGCGGGTGGGCTCCGCTTACTCCTCTCTACTCCTCTTTACTGGTTATTTACCTCATGAATTTTTCCTCTCGTAATGCTCATTTTTCCAGATTACGCAACTGAGCCAGCACCATGACCCCCTCTCCCATGAGGCACGCAATCATGCGTTACATAGTAAGCTCTTGACATTGTTGTAATTAATCATGATACGCTCGATTTTATTAATATCAATATTACACTTAGTATGTCCTTATCTATGTAATGCGAGCGTAGACACTCACTTCTAAAAGAAAATCACATGTAGCGTTATACTATAATACCACGGTTTCTAATTGTTATCCGCGTTTATTTTAGTTTGTTTTATTTTTTTGTTTGCATCTCATGACAAGTACTGCCAGCCAGAGTGTATATAGAAACAACTGGACTGAATGTCGTGAATGGCCGGTACTTTTTCTCTAATTTTTCACTTGAATGTATGTGCACATTGCCATATACTGTCTCTGAATTTTGGCGACAGATATTCACTAAATGTGTACTTCTTCATGCTTTTTCATAACTCGCAATTGGGATACTTTTGAGCACTTAACTTTGGAGAAACTTCGTTATATTTGTATGTGTTGTTTGTCTGTGATTGTACATTTTTGTTCTTTCAGGTTTTTCCTTTCAACTATTAGGATGAAAGGTCTCCTAACTGTGAGTACAGAGTTAGGTAACAGTGATCAAGGGCAGGGTACACCTTAGCGTGTGTAGACCGCCCGGGTCACGTACTCTTGGTCCTGACGAAAACCTAGTAATACCGACATTAGGTTGAAACATGTAGACCTTTTCTTCGCACTTTTTGCACATTTTTACTTAAAGATACCAGTTGGTCAATTTAACCAAAAAGGGTGTCTTATGATTCTTTTTAATATTGTCCAGGTGCTCTATTATTAAAATACTAATTTTGAGTTATATTTGGCCAATTTTTAAATCACTATTTCACTCACCTACACAGAAAACAAACCTGCTCCACTGTAATCAGGTGTTGAAGCACACCCGGATGGCATTCGGCCATTCGGGTGGGACCCCGATGATGAAGCATGTCACCAACTAGGTTGGTGAGTGAGGGGTCTTCTTAAGAAAGGATATTTCCTCTCTTGTGCCCTTTATCCCAATACTTTGGAGACTTCACTGTGTCTCCTGGTTGTACTCCTCTTATTGTTTGTTTACGTAATTTAAAGGGGATCAGGAGTATACCCCTCCACATTTGTGGCTATCCCTTTCTCTCTCTTGTGTTTTTGAAGAAGAGCAGGAATGACATATGGTTGTTTGAAGAGTACAGCACGCAGCCTGTCGATCTGGGACCGGGACACTAGGAGGCTTCCCATTCACGCATCAAGTACAGCAGACGGATCATATAATGGAGATACGGGGGTGGGGCGAGAGGGCAGGAGGGAGATGAAGCAAACAGTAGCCTAGAGCATGTCAGCCTCCCTGAAGGCATAATTAAATGCCCTCCAACATCAGCAGCAGACCATCATGTGAATCAGCAGCCACCGGATCTTCCGTCACATCTCTCAGCATACACTGGACCGTCATCAGGAGTGTAGCTAGAAGGCCCTCTTAGGTGTCTTGTAGACAACAATAGTCACAATGCCTTAAAGAGATACTCGCCTTTTCTTTGAATCCGCATTTTGCTTCCTGAGCAGTGAGCATGAGCAGTTACCAAGCCCGTGGAAGGGATGGGGTATTTTCCATTGCTGCACATCTCTTGTGCAGCACACAGTGACGTAATCGCATCAGAGCCGGGATTAGGTCCCCAGCAAGGGAACTGAACGTGCTTACAGGCTAAAAAAACCAAGTTTGAGTAATAAGCTCACGGCGGGGAATGCGAGCTGTCCACGCCGAAGCAGCAGCCACTTTAGGGACAGGATTATTATGGGCTGATAAAGTTTTCCCTTCAGCGGAGGAGGAAGGTGAGTGAGCAGCTTCAGCACAATATCAGTGTGAGTGCGAGGAAGCATGCCGGCCATGATTAAGGACTGGAGAGGCCCTCATTAATGATTAATCATGATGACTGGGGGTGACTGAGCAATACTCAGCCCACTCGTAGAACTCAATGGAATTTGGCGGAGTTGTTCAGCGACTCTGCGGAATTCCGCAGAGTGAAACTCCGCAAGCTCCGCCCAGGCCTGATGAAAACATTTGTCCTAATAACCGTAGGCCAATGGCCAGTCCATAATGTGCGAATAGTGCTACAGCACAATGCTGTGCCAAAACACTTGCCCAAACTGAAACTGCCAGGGAACCTCCTCACAAAGGGGCAGCGATTGGACATTCCAGGTACCTCAATGATGTCATTGGGGAAAGCTGGGGCCAGTATTGGGAGGGGTAGGGATGAATTTTGGAGGGAGGGAGTGGCTGTGGCAGAGGTAAGGACAAGAGCAAACATAGGGCTTTCTTTGGGAGCCTGGGGAGGTGGGATGACAAGGGATGGTGTTTTGGAGGTAATAGGAAGTTCTATGTCTGGCTTGGGTGTGCCTGTTGTTGGTGCAGGTGTGTGTGGGTCTGATGTATGTTGTGTCTGTGTTCAAGGTAACTGTTGCTTGGGTGTGAGCTTACGTTTGCATGTTTTTTTGGTGTGTGCTGTGAATGTGGTGGTAATCTTGTGTGTCTGGGCTGTGTCTGCTGGTGCAGTCTATGGGGGTATGTTACTGGTGGGGCTGGTGAGGGTGGTGAGTGTCTTTTGAGTGGTTGCATGCCTGGACTTCTTGCTGAGTTTTGGTGCTTGTGTGCTGCATGTGGTTGTTGTTGTGGGTGCGTGCTACAATCTGCATGTGCTCTGGACAGGACTGGGTATGGGGATTTGGGATAGGGAAGAGGCAGGGGGTGTGGTGGAAGGCTGGGGTGGGTGGAAGGCTGCCAGTAGTGTGGAGGCCAGAGCCTGAAAACGACCTCTGTAGGCCAGACATACTACGGTGAATGCCTTCCAGGTAGTCCAGCATCTGCGACAGCTGGCTGGACTGCCCCTGGATGGCATTTAGCAGTGCAGTCTTCCCAACAGAGATCTGTCTCAGGAGGTCATTAGCCTCCTCACTAAGGGCAGCTGGGGGCACAGAGGCAGGGGCTGAGGTGCCTGGACCAAAGGAGACACAGCTTCTTTTATGGGAGTGGAGCCGGACAACTTGGTGGGGAGCAGCAGGGAAGGTGGAGATGGAAGGAGGGGTGGCGGACAATGATGGCATCGAACCAAGATGGGTGGGGTCCGCCACCACCAAGGAGTGGCCACTAGAGTCTGACTCTTTGGATGATGTTGTCAATTCTGGGTCCTCCATGGCACTCCCTCACCCTCTTGGCCACTACATTGTCCCGATCGGACAGGAGTAACAGTGCATTACAAATGACACAACAAATGTGCATGTATCACACCACCTACTAGGATGACTAAACTTTTCAACAACATTAGCATTAGCACATTCATGAATGCAACATTAGTTCTCAACAGTTGCACACAATAGTGTCTGGACCATAGTCTGCCACAATTGCATGAGTTAGCTTGTCTCCACTCCATCATCATGTAATAGGATATGTCATCACCATGTACACTTAGGCCTTTTGACCTACAACAGTGACCAGGTGACATCAACTAGCATGGCCATAAATAATGCATCCCTACCCATTCCACAGAAGGCCCTGCTTTAGCAACTAGTCATGTTCCCAAACCCACCTCATGATGAAGTGAAGGACACCTGATACAGCTAATATCCTTCAATATGTGCAGTACCAAGAAGGATGTGTCATAGAAATGCACATTCCACACTGTTCACACAACCTAAATGAAAATTCTGCATCTGTCCTCTATCATTATACTCTCTACAAAGGTGAAACAGCATACCTTTGCTATGTATCTCATGTCTCACACCAATTTAGAATGGAGACAATGTGGTTGAAATGTGGGTGAGATGTCCTCACATATGTCCACATAACATGAGAACACATAGGCCTAGGGACATGCCCACTCCTGAGTGCTGTACTCACTAGTACAAATATCCCATGGCATGCTGTGAAGTCATTACAACAGGTAACGTTTTTGAGACTCAGGGAATCTCCTGTCCATAAAGAGGAGGTAAAACTTGTAGACAATAGTGAAGGGACATCACAGAACCTCGACTTGTCTAACACACACATACCCCAATGTATAACTGAGTGTACCCACTCACATATGACCACTACATGTCTGCATTACACTACCTGCTGTATGTCAGTAGCCAGTACATGAACCTCCACCATATCACATGTGCAAGTTCTCTAAATGTATACTCACACCACAACGGCATGGAACATAACATTGTGAGACAGTACTATAAGTACTCCGACCATGTAGGTCATTGCTTCAGCATTTGGACCCAAAATCTTACAATGAAAAGTGTATTTGGGTATGTGTGACACACCCACCCATGTCTACACCCCCCTGTCTGTGATTACACATGATATGTATGCACATCACCATTTACAAAAGTCCTTGACACATTGGCCAACACATACAGTTGTGATGGACACAGACTTCAAACTATGTAGGCCCATAGATATTGTAGCATACACTTGTACATATGATGGTACAACACGGATATGGTAAACATGCCAACCAGACCTACAAATGCAATGACTCTTCAATTGTGTTTTTCAACAGTCAACCTCCATGTTGATGTGGTCGCTGCTGCCTGTAACAATGAATAGATAGTTATGCATGATTCAGATTAGGCAGCACAATACTCCCCCCCTCCTAGCTTCTGTTGGGCCCTCAACTGCCCATCATGCTCCAGGTATGCTACCGCCAGGGTGCGGGCCATTAGGGGACTCAGTGTCCGGAATGCGCCCCTACAACGTGGGGAGGATTTCCCCAGCTGGACCTCCATGATCTTCCTGGTCCAGCGTCCCAGGCACTCCCACCTCTTCCTGCAGTGGACAATGCACCGGTGATAGACCCCCAGGGACCACACTTTCCGTGCGATGGCTTTCAACACTCCCAGCTTCTGATGGGTGTTGATCTGTATGGATGCAATAGATGAAGAGACTGAGTGGACTTGCAAGACTGTGGTCACCTGTCTGGCTGATCAAGCAGTTGTAGACACCTAGCATGTCCATCAATAATTTGTCAGCACCCCAAATGTATAGAATCCCATGATGAACATACACACTCACATGATACCACAATAAACTAGTCATCTGGTGACTACACCAAACTCCGGTCACGTCCTTGTTAGACTTGGCATCTTTTGGCGTGTTTCCCCTGACTTTTTGCTTTCTGACCTCCCGGTTTTGACTCTGTTTTTGCTGGTGTAATGATTCTGCGCACTTTCCTCACTGCGGTCCAGTGGGAAAGTGCAAGTGCTCCTGTATGAAATGTGTTATGGATTGGTGTTTCCATGATTGGCCTATTTGGTTTATGTGTCAGTCCCTTGTAAAGTGCACTGCGAGTGCCAGGGCCTATAGACCAAATGCTGTTGGTGGGCTGCAGCACTGGATTGTGCCACCCACGCAAACAGCCCATAAAGTGTAACTCGGGCCTGCCATCGCAGAGCCTGTGCGCAGCCTGGGGCTGCCATGTCGACTTGGCAAGTGCACACACTTGCAAGTCCCTAAACCTTCCCTTTGCTACATGTTAGTCACCCCTAAGGTAGGCCCAAGGTACCCCTGTGGGCAGGGTGCGGTGTATGCGAAAGGTAGGACATGCCCGGGTGTGTGCGGCATGTCCCGATAGTGAATTACAGCCTAGTTCGTTTTTCAGTATTGCAAGGCTACCTGTTCCCCCTAGGCCAGAACGGGCAGTTTTGATTATTACAGTTTATAATCCTAACTGACCCCGGGAACATGGTAGAAATTCGAGTTTAGTATGCCTGGACTCAGAATGATAAAATGCATCTTTTAGTGAAGTTGGTTTTAACATTCTGTGTTTGAAAATACCACTTTTAGAAAGTGGGTATTTTCTTGTCTAACCATCCAAGCCTGCCTCTGCGAGGTTGTGTATTCCATGTCTGGAGTGTGAGTGACAGGGGCTGGGGGATGCCAGGAGACAGGATGAGTCAGCACAGGGCTGAATAGCAAGATCTACATGTAGATGGGCGGGAGGGGTCGCACCTTGGCCCTGAATAGGACAGTGCCTTCCCTCCACAATGCTGGCTCCACCTCCTGTGGTGCGTCTGATGTCCCTGGCCCACTCACTGAAAGAAGGGACGGAGACTTGTCAACAAAGTGCTCCAGAACTGGTTTGGACTAGGCAAAGGCCTCTCTGCCTTCAGAGAACAAAGGAATTTGGGATATAAATATTGGGGCCCTGACCCCATGAATTTAGATCTCGCTGGAATCAAGGAACCTGCCAAGACGAAGAGCTGGAAGAGCTGCCAGGAGGAGTACTGCCCCTTTGCTGTGTTGTTGCTTTGTTGGGTTGGCCTGCAGCTGCTGCTTCTGCCTTGGGCAGTGAAAGGACTGGACTGAACTTTCTACAAACTTGTGCTGAGTATCTCCAAGGGCCTGAAACCGAGCTGGCCTCCTGTTAAGAAGTCTCAGGGACTACAAAGACTTCACAAGCCTCTGGGTACCGCTTCTGGAACGCTGTTTCAGTTGCCACAGAGGAAGGGAACTGCAACCGACTCCGTCAACAGAATCCATCCCTGGCCGGTGACCTGTTTGCACCGCAGACCGCATCGCCCCGCTTCGCATCGCAACCCTGGTCTCACCGTGGGCGACGTCCGACGCCGCCAACATCGAGCCGCTGCTTGCACCGTGACCTGTGGGCACCGCAGTTCGCATCGCATCGCTTCACTGAACCAACCGGACCCGACCGACGAGGTCGCTGCAACTGGCTCAAGAGTCGTGACCGCACCGCATTTGGGGCACCGCTCGCACGTCTGCGACGCACCGCTCCGACTCGCACCGCTGTCCGACGCCAGCTCCCGCACTCCGGCTTGGTCGCCTGCATCGCAACCTGTCAGCACCGCATCGAGCATCGTCTCACCCTGCATCGCACGCCTTGGACTCACCGACTCCGTCTGCACGACGCTCATCGAGCCGCTGCCTGCACCGCATCGAGGGACACCGCACCTTGCATCGCTCCGTCTTGCACCGCAACCGCGACGAACGCCGACCGGCTCGTACACTCCGTACCAGCCACAACGAGAAAGGTACTGTTACCGAGTCTGTTCATGACTCTGCTGGCCCGTATCGACGCGGTCGGCTGGAACTGTTAGACTCTGTGGTTTTCAGCATCACGGTAGGCTCGGACGGAGCTACCGACTCGTACGAACTTTGCTTTTGTGCTATTCCTGCAAAGAAGAAGTTACCGTATCAAGCATTCATTTTTAAAGTACAGTATTGTGGATTTTTGTCGTAATTGGTCTTGTCTTGAGTATATAAAATATTGGTTATTTTTCTAAACTGGTGTGGTGTCCGTTTGTAGTGCTTACACTGTATTACTGTTGGTTATGTGCAAATGCTTTACACACTGCCTCTGAATTAAGCCTGACTGCTCGTGCCAAGCTACCACGAGGGTGAGCAGGGGTTACTTCACGAGTGTAACACCCTTACCCTGACTAGGAAGAAGGGTCCCTACTTGGACAAAGGTGCAAGCCCTTGCCAACTAGAGATCCCATTTCTAACATTGGTTGTCAGCGGTGAGGATAGGACTTGTGTTTGCACTTGACTTACAGTGATTGGTGTGCACTACTACCATATCGCAGACCATTACGTACCACATACTGGTTCTTTTTCTTTTGGCCTATTTTTGATCTTGCCAGTTTTCAACTCACGACTTTTGTCATGCCTGAATCAATTGCATCATCCGTTGCATCTCTGGAAGTTATCTTTGAGGAGGACAGGTTGGAATCCTACGCCGTAAAGGAGTTACGAGCGATTTGTAAAAACCTGAAAGTCCAAATTAAAGTCCTCACAAGGAAGGAGGAGCTACAGAAGGCGCTGAGGGCCTGGGTAGCAGCCAGACATGCCAATGGGCAGCCTGGTAATCTCAGTGAGGAGGTGGAGGAGCCTATTTCCAGGGTGGATGTGCTTTTGGGTAGGGGGGAACCCGCCAGGTCAGGCAGCAGCAGTCTGTCCCCAGAGGAGCTGGAGGACAGGCGGGAGGCAAGGCAGTTTGAGCTGCAGAAGCTCAGGCTGGAGAGTGAGCGGGAGGAGAAGAGATTGGCCATAGAGGAGAGGAAGATGCTCTTAGAGCTTGAGAGAGAACTGAAGGAGCTAGAACTTAGGAGTAAGTCAGGCTCAGATGGTGGCAGCAATTCGTCCAGAAAGGCAGACAGGATTGTGCACATTCCCAAGAACGTAGGCAAGGAGTTCAAGAAGGGGGATGACATACAAAGGTGGTTTCAGGGTTATGAGGCAGCCATACACATGAATGGGGTCCCTGAGGAGAATTGGGGAGCAGGATTGTGGACACTTTTCCCGGAAGAAGCAAGGGATGCTCTGATAGCTTTGGGTAAGGGGTATCACCTCACCTATGCTGACATGAAAGATGCCCTTCTCACGAAGTATGGTCTTACTCCTGAAAAGTACAGGGATCAGTTCAGGTCCAGTAAGAAGTCCGATGCCAACACTTGGTTGGAATGTGTGGATGTGTTCTGCAGGTCTCTGGATGGTTGGGTGAAGGGCAGTAGTGTAACAGATTTTCAGGGGCTCTACAACTTGATTGCATGGGAGCACTTGTCTAGTCTATGTTTTGCAGATCTGCGCCAGCACCTAGTTGATAGTAAGCTAACTGACCCCAGGAAGCTTGCTATGGAAGCGGACCGCTGGGTCAGTACCAGGGTCCACAAGAAAGCGTTTGGGGGAGACTCAGCCAAAGGTGGGCAGGGTCCCCAGCAGAAAGGTGGGGGGACAAGGGTAAAGCACAGGAGTTCTCTAAAGGGCCCCAAACTAGTACCCAGGGTAAAGGTTCCCAGCCCCCGGCGATAAGAAGAAAGGGGTCTCTACAGGGAAGCCTGTTGAGACCGGCCCCTGCAAGTGTTATGCATGTGACCAGGTAGGTCACTTTAAGGGGGACCCCAAGTGCCCGAAGGGGACACAGCCACCCACCGGTGGACAGTCCAAAGTGTTGGCTAGTGTAGCGCTTGGGGAGGAGGGGTGCCCACAGGAGGGTGGGGATCCCGCAGAAATGACCCTTGTCTCACTAGGGGACAGTGAGATGGTCCCAGGAAACCAGGTGCCCCCTAACACAAAGAAATATAGCACCTGGGTGACCATTAATGGGAACAGGGTAGAGGCTCTCAGAGATACTGGAGCCAGTGTGACCACAGTCCGGTGTCACCTGGTGTCTGAGAAGCAAGTAGTCCCAGGAGCATTCCACCAAGTAGTTGCTGTAGACAACTCAGAGCGCCAATGTATGGTGGCACAGGTTCCCTTTGAATGGGGGGGGGTCTCAGGTCCCTTGAGGGTGGTTGTGAGCCCTACCATGCCTGTAGATTGTCTGCTAGGAAACGACCTGGAGCAGTCCTCATGGAAGGAGGTTGAGCTCAGGTCTCACTTGGAGATGCTTGGGTTGCCAGAGTGGGCATGCGTGTCTACTCGGTCAATGGCAGCCAGAAAGGGTGATCAAGAGGACTTGGAGCCTGAAATAGTGGCCCAAGTCCCTGCCAAGAGAAAGGGCAGGGGCGCGGGAAACCGGCCCCCGAAGTTTCCACGGACCGGGAGGAGGCGGACCTCGAGGGGGACGCCCGGTGCCTACAGGGGAGCAGGTAGCCGAACTGGGAGACATCTCTGAGCTGACCCATTGGCAGCAAGAAGGGGGTCCCACCAGGGAGGAGTTCTGCAGGGAGCAGAGCGAGTGCCCTACTCTGGAGGGTCTGTGGCGGCAGGCTGCAGACCAGGCAGCTGGTAATCAGTCCGGGTCACATCTGATCTACTGGGAGAGTGGTCTCCTATACAGTGAGCCTAAGGTTGCTGAGCCTGGGTCAGCCCGTGTCCTGGTGGTACCCCAGCGCTTCAGGACCTTCCTACTGGGTCTGGCTCATGACTTGCCTTTGGCAGGACATTTGGGGCAGGACAAGACCTTTGACAGGCTTGTCACCCACTTCTTTTGGCCCCAAATGCGAAGGCAGTCAGATGCACACTGTAGGTCTTGCCAAACTTGCCAGGCAAGTGGTAAGAGTGGGAGGAAGGTCAAAGCTCCTCTCCAACCTTTTCCTGTTGTTGGAACACCCTTTGAAAGGGTAGGGATGGATATTGTGGGGCCACTGGATCCCAAGACAGCCATGGGCAACAGGTACATCCTGGTCTTGGTGGACCATGCCACCCGGTACCCGGAGGCAATCCCTCTCAGGACAACGACGGCGCCACTGGTGGGCCGGGCGTTAATGGGGATCTTTTCCCGTGTGGGATTCCCCAGAGAGGTGGTTTCTGATAGGGGGACCAATTTCATATCGAAGTATATGACATCCCTGTGGAAGGAGTGTGGTGTAACCTACAAGTTCACCACTCCTTACCACCCACAAGGAAACGGTCTGGTGGAGAGATTCAACCAGACCTTGAAAGGCATGATCAAGGGTCTAACAGAACCCATGAGGCGTAAGTGGGACGTCCTCTTGCCATGCCTACTCTTTGCGTACAGGGAGGTGCCTCAGAAGTCTCTTGGGTACAGCCCCTTTGAGCTCCTGTATGGCCACCCTGTCAGAGGACCTCTGAGTTTGGTAAAGGAAGGCTGGGAGGCAGCTCCCAGGAAAACTCCCCAGGATGTATTTAGCTACATGCTGGCCTTTAGAAACCAAACTGCCCGCTTCAGGAAACTCGCTCAGGCGAACCTAGAAGCAAGCCAGGAAGAAATGAAGAGATGGTATGACCAGAATGCCACTCTGGTCGAATTTCAACCTGGGCAAAAAGTGTGGGTCATGGCCCCAGTAGCACCTTGTGCCTTGCAGGACAAGTGGACTGGGCCATATGAGGTAAAGGAGCGCAAAAGTGACGTCACCTACCTGGTGGATTTGCAGGCTCCAAGGAACCCTTTGAGGGTCCTTCACGTGAACCGCCTCAAGCCCCACTTCGAGAGGTCCGAAGTGAGTATGCTCTTGGCGACAGATGATGGGGTGGAAGAGGAGAGTGAGCCTCTCCCTGACCTCCTGTCTACCAAGGAGCATGATGGGTCAGTAGAGGGTGTGATCCTCTCCCCTACTCTGACTCAGGAGCAGCAGGGGGACTGTCGCCAGTTGTTGGGACAGTTCGCCCCACTGTTCTCTCTGACCCCCGGTGTTACTCACTGGTGTACCCATGACGTGGACACCGGTGACAGCCATCCTGTGAAGCACAAGATTTACAGGTTGACTGACCGGGTCAGAGCCAGCATCAAGGAGGAGGTCTCTAAGATGTTGGCGTTAGGGGTGATTGAGCCCTCCCACAGTCCTTGGGCCAGCCCAGTGGTCTTGGTCCCAAAGGCTACGGCGCCCGGTGCCACTCCAGAACTCCGGTTTTGTGTGGACTACCGTGGGCTCAATGCCGTCACCAGGACTGACGCGCACCCCATCCCCAGAGCTGATGAGCTCATTGATCGGTTGGGAGCTGCCCGGTTCCTCAGCACGTTTGATTTGACGTCTGGGTACTGGCAGATTGCCTTAACCGATGGGGCCAAGGAGAGATCAGCATTCTCAACCCCAGAAGGTCATTACCAATTCCGGGTGATGCCCTTTGGGTTGAAGAATGCCCCTGCCACCTTTCAGAGGTTGGTCAATCAGGTGTTGGCTGGGCTGGAGGATTTCAGTGCCGCCTACCTGGATGACATTGCTGTGTTCAGTTCCAGCTGGGAAGAACATTTACAGCACCTTGAGAAAGTGTTGAGGGCTCTGCAAGGTGCAGGCCTCACGATCAAGGCCAGTAAGTGCCAGATCGGGCAGGGTTCTGTGGTGTACTTGGGTCATCCAGGTAGGAAGCGGCCAGGTGGCGCCCCTACAACCCAAGATTGACACCATTCTGGCTTGGGAACCCCCCAAGACCCAGACAGAGGTGAGAGCCTTCTTAGGTCTCACCGGTTACTATAGGAGATTTGTTAAGGGCTACGGCACCATCGTTGCCCCCTTAACAGAGCTGACCTCTAAGAGGCAGCCCAGGAAAGTGATCTGGACTGAGTCCTGCCAGAAAGCTTTTGATGCCCTGAAGGCAGCCATGTGCACAGCGCCCGTGCTCAAGGCACCTGACTTCTCCAAAGAATTCGTTGTGCAGACTGACGCTTCAGAGCATGGTGTGGGATCGGTGCTCTCACAACTGAACGAAGAGGGCCTGGATCAGCCTGTAGTCTTCCTTAGCAGAGACTACTTCCCAGGGAACAGAGGTGGAGTGCCATAGAAAGGAAAGCTTTTGCTGTGGTCTGGGCGCTGAAGAAGTTGAGACCATACCTGTTTGGGACTCACTTCCGGGTTCAGACAGACCACAGGCCCCTCAGATGGTTGATGCAAATGAGGGTGAGAATCCAAAACTGCTGAGGTGGTCCATCTCCCTACAGGGAATGGACTTTACGGTGGAACACCGTCCTGAGTACAGAACACGCCAACGCAGATGGTCTGTCCAGGTTCTTCCGCCTTAGTGAAGAGAACTCCAATGGGGTTGGGTAGTTCTCCCTACTTTCAGCTGGAGGGGACATGTGTTAGACTTGGCATCTTTTGGCGTGTTTCCCCTGACTTTTTGCTTTCTGACCTCCCGGTTTTGACTCTGTTTTTGCTGGTGTAATGATTCTGCGCACTTTCCTCACTGCGGTCCAGTGGGAAAGTGCAAGTGCTCCTGTATGAAATGTGTTATGGATTGGTGTTTCCATGATTGGCCTATTTGGTTTATGTGTCAGTCCCTTGTAAAGTGCACTGCGAGTGCCAGGGCCTATAGACCAAATGCTGTTGGTGGGCTGCAGCACTGGATTGTGCCACCCACGCAAACAGCCCGTAAAGTGTAACTCGGGCCTGCCATCGCAGAGCCTGTGCGCAGCCTGGGGCTGCCATGTCGACTTGGCAAGTGCACACCCTTGCAAGTCCCTAAACCTTCCCTTTGCTACATGTTAGTCACCCCTAAGGTAGGCCCAAGGTACCCCTGTGGGCAGGGTGCGGTGTATGCGAAAGGTAGGACATGCCCAGGTGTGTGCGGCATGTCCTGATAGTGAATTACAGCCTAGTTCGTTTTTCACTATTGCAAGGCTACCTGTTCCCCCTAGGCCAGAACGGGCAGTTTTGATTATTACAGTTTATAATCCTAACTGACCCCGGGAACATGGTAGAAATTCGAGTTTAGTATGCCTGGACTCAGAATGATAAAATGCATCTTTTAGTGAAGTTGGTTTTAACATTCTGTGTTTGAAAATAACACTTTTAGAAAGTGGGTATTTTCTTGTCTAACCATCCAAGCCTGCCTCTGCGAGGTTGTGTATTCCTTGTCTGGAGTGTGAGTGACAGGGGCTGGGGGATGCCAGGAGACAGGATGAGTCAGCACAGGGCTGAATAGCAAGATCTACATGTAGATGGGCGGGAGGGGTCGCACCTTGGCCCTGAATAGGACAGTGCCTTCCCTCCACAATGCTGGCTCCACCTCCTGTGGTGCGTCTGATGTCCCTGGCCCACTCACTGAAAGAAGGGACGGAGACTTGTCAACAAAGTGCTCCAGAACTGGTTTGGACTAGGCAAAGGCCTCTCTGCCTTCAGAGAACAAAGGAATTTGGGATATAAATATTGGGGCCCTGACCCCATGAATTTAGATCTCGCTGGAATCAAGGAACCTGCCAAGACGAAGAGCTGGAAGAGCTGCCAGGAGGAGTACTGCCCCTTTGCTGTGTTGTTGCTTTGTTGGGTTGGCCTGCAGCTGCTGCTTCTGCCTTGGGCAGTGAAAGGACTGGACTGAACTTTCTACAAACTTGTGCTGAGTATCTCCAAGGGCCTGAAACCGAGCTGGCCTCCTGTTAAGAAGTCTCAGGGACTACAAAGACTTCACAAGCCTCTGGGTACCGCTTCTGGAACGCTGTTTCAGTTGCCACAGAGGAAGGGAACTGCAACCGACTCCGTCAACAGAATCCATCCCTGGCCGGTGACCTGTTTGCACCGCAGACCTCATCGCCCCGCTTCGCATCGCAACCCTGGTCTCACCGTGGGCGACGTCCGACGCCGCCAACATCGAGCCGCTGCTTGCACCGTGACCTGTGGGCACCGCAGTTCGCATCGCATCGCTTCACTGAACCAACCGGACCCGACCGACGAGGTCGCTGCAACTGGCTCAAGAGTCGTGACCGCACCGCATTTGGGGCACCGCTCGCACGTCTGCGACGCACCGCTCCGACTCGCACCGCTGTCCGACGCCAGCTCCCGCACTCCGGCTTGGTCGCCTGCATCGCAACCTGTCAGCACCGCATCGAGCATCGTCTCACCCTGCATCGCACGCCTTGGACTCACCGACTCCGTCTGCACGACGCTCATCGAGCCGCTGCCTGCACCGCATCGAGGGACACCGCACCTTGCATCGCTCCGTCTTGCACCGCAACCGCGACGAACGCCGACCGGCTCGTACACTCCGTACCAGCCACAACGAGAAAGGTACTGTTACCGAGTCTGTTCATGACTCTGCTGGCCCGTATCGACGCGGTCGGCTGGAACTGTTAGACTCTGTGGTTTTCAGCATCACGGTAGGCTCGGACGGACCTACCGACTCGTACGAACTTTGCTTTTGTGCTATTCCTGCAAAGAAGAAGTTACTGTATCAAGCATTCATTTTTAAAGTACAGTATTGTGGATTTTTGTCGTAATTGGTCTTGTCTTGAGTATATAAAATATTGGTTATTTTTCTAAACTGGTGTGGTGTCCGTTTGTAGTGCTTACACTGTATTACTGTTGGTTATGTGCAAATGCTTTACACACTGCCTCTGAATTAAGCCTGACTGCTAGTGCCAAGCTACCACGAGGGTGAGCAGGGGTTACTTCACGAGTGTAACACCCTTACCCTGACTAGGAAGAAGGGTCCCTACTTGGACAAAGGTGCAAGCCCTTGCCAACTAGAGATCCCATTTCTAACAGTCCTCTACTGACAATGCCAGGCTACTTACATCATGTAGCCCAGGGCCATAACACATGTACTGTGAATGAAGTCTAGATGTACCACAACACACCATTGGGATCACTTCACAGCTATAGTACATGTGATTGACAGGACAGAGACTTTCACACCCCAGACGTGTGACTCTATCCATGCTGTTCACAACATGATGGTTACCAGTAAATGTAATACATTTCAAAACATGGGTCACCATGGAAAGCCTGCAATGTGTCACACTGTGTGCTCACAATCTGGAAATTAGTTATCATGTGGACAACTCAATGTAAACGTATACTACATCTGATTGAGTGGGCGATGTCCTGCAGCAAAGGATACCCATTTGTGGCACGGTCACAGGGTTGTATTCAACATACCATTGTACATACTGTCTGTTTGTTTAATGTGGCACACCTGGTGATGCAGCAATGGACTTCACTGCTGCACTCACCAACTATGTGCACTGTACATGTGTCAATAGTGCAATATGCCTGCACATATTGAGCAATGTATATGGGACTGTTACACTGTTACAACAGATTTGTGGTAGTGAGGGGCCTGTCCTAAGGCAGTGACCCACATTGACAATTAGTGTAAATGGCAAGTAGACTCAGGTCTGTGGGTCTTGTCAGCTGCAATACTATAGGTAGCATTTGTAAGATGTAGTAGGCCAACAAATTGTTCAGAGATGTTAAGTTGAGCACTATCTAAGGATCTGCAGATCTACAGGGAGAGGACACTGAGCTGCAGTACAATGTCACATGTACCTCTGCTACAACTTGGCCCTGAGTGGGTAGATTCATTGCTGGAGTTTGCTCTCTGAAGACTTACCATAGTACTTCCACCTCACAATCACATTCCCAAATTTTACATAGGTAAGTGTACATCTGTTGGCCATCCAAAACCAAACATGCCCATTATGTTGCTCTCTGAACGTTTTTGTGACATTAGCTTCACTCCCACCCAAGAAGTTGGGGAGGACTGATATGTGCTGGAAGAAATGGGCTACTATCCCCTCTATTTGCCACGAGGGGATCTGGAGCTGCTGAGACCGGGGCGCTTGCAGGCGTATCATCCTCTGTCAGAGCCTCCATTCCTGTGGCTGACGCAGATGTTGATGGCGCGGATGTTCTTGTGCCAAAGGAAGGGGTAGATGGAGGGGGAAAAGCCCTGCAGAGGGTGGTGTTTATGTCCATCAGCACCTCAACCAAGGAGGCTACCTCGGTGCAGAGGCCGGCCACTTCGGTGCATACGCCGGCCACCTCCGAGTGTATGCCGGCCACCTTAGTGTGGATGCTAGCCACCGCAGTGTGGATGTCAGCAACCTCTTGGCATGTGTCCCACTGCATCTCCTTCATTTCCTAGATTTGGGTCAAAACCTGGTACATCACACTTTGGGAGTCCTGGAAGACTCCCATTACTTGGGTGATGGCAGGCTGGGTGTCCGTGTCATCAGCGTGCACACCCTGGGTGCCCACATTTACCCTCCTGTGACGCTTACCCCCTGCCCTTGTTCCTTTATCACAGATGGCACCCTCCCACTGCATCCTGGTTCATCTCATCTGTAACTGGGATGGTGCTAGCTGGATCAGAAACCAGGACTGGGGTGCACAGAATGCTAGTAGCTGTGCTAGGTGCACAGTGGTTGGTAGCATTGTCACAGCTGTGGTGAGAGATGTGGCTGTGGGCATAGTGAGCCCCACTGTTAGCATCCCCAGATGGGCCAGGACCGCCATCCACATCTACCTCTTGAGTAGCATTGTCATTACTGAGGGCATCTTGCTGGGGAGGAGAGAAACTCTGTTGGGTTTCAACCGCTGTTCCGGTGCAGTGGTGGATCGACCTGTTGAGAAATGGAAATCATTGTTAATGGTGGAAGTGAGGTATCTACATCTATGTTTGTGTCAAAGTAAATGGGTACCTAGAAAGGAACAAAATAGTGAGAGATAGTCAGCCTTTAGCATCGCTTAGAAGTTGGTTACTAGACATTAGTAGACGTTGAATTGAAGTATTAGATTTCATCAGCTCATGAGATGTGCAGCTATGTGGCATTTTGGCTTTAGGGATGGACATGACACCTCCAAAACTCTGCTCCCAACACAGTGTATTCATACCATGTGTTTTTGTCCATTCCAAGGCCTAGTTGTGTCTAATTCAGGCAATGATCCAGCTTGGTTGTATGATTAGCATTGTTGATCATGTGAGCAGTGCAGAGTCAAGGTGTTACCTGGCAGTGCTTTTCACCTGGGTTTCCTTCATGGCTAACATATATTAGGGGTACACTGTTGTTATGGTGTTACTTATGCCATCAATAGTTTAAATTGATGGTTCCAGGACACCATGAATCAAAGTATTGAGACGTATATTTGAGTGCATTGTTTACTATATATTGCACATTTCATGACTAGTATATCTCAGTAGTAAGATGGGCGACAAGTGAGAAGGTGCAAAAGCAGTCTAGCATCTAGGTTACAGTTGGATTGACAAGGCCTCATGGTAGTTGTAGACAGTGCAATTTAACTATATCAACACTTGAGAAAAGGCAAGCTGCATGACTAGTGTAGCTCAGTTGTAAGATGGCCGACAAGTGAGAAGGGGCAATAGCAGTCTACATTCTCAGTTAGAGTTGGAGTGATAAGACCTCAAGGTATAGTTGTAGCTTTTCAATGTCTACTTACCAACACTTGAGAAAAGGTAAGCTGCATGACTACTGTAGCTCAGTAGTAAAATGGCCAACAAGTGAGAAGGGGCAGAAGCAATCTAGCTTCTTGGTTAGAGTTGGAGTGACAAGTCCTCATGGTAGTTGTAAACAGTTAAATTTAACTTTAGCAACACTTGAGAAAAGGTAAGCTGCATGACTAGTGTAGCTCAGTAGTAAAATAGCTGACAAGTGAGAAGGGGCAGAAGCAGTCTAGCACCTTGGTTGGAGTTTTCAGTGACAAGGCCACATGGTAGTTGTAAACAGTTCAATCTAACTGTAGCAACACTTGAGAAAAGGTAAGCTGCATGACTAGTTTAGCTCAGTAGCAAGATGGCCAACAAGTGAGAAGGGGCACTAGGAGTCTAGCATCTTGGTTAGAGTTAGAGTGACAATGCCTCATGGTAGTTGTAGTCAGTTCAATCTCACTTTGGCAACACATGACACACAGTTAGTGTCCCATAGCTGTTGGCAACATGCATTAGTGATGGACTATACATTTATATATTGACACATAAAATCGGTCCTAGTTAGAGCAAACAGGTGATATTGTGTCAGGTGATATTGTGTCAGCTGTTGAAGTGTACCTTACCAGAGTACGCTCCCCCCTCTATTCCTGATAAGCCCTCAGTATGCAGGATGGCCAAGTCCTTCTCCTCCCAGGGTAAGAGTTGTAATGGTGCGATGGGAGGGCCACCTCCAGTCCTCTGTGCCTCCAGGTGGTGGCTGTTGTACTTTGAGCATACCTTCTGCCTGAGGTCGTTCCACCTCTTCCTAATGTCACCCTGTGTGCCCAGGGTGGTACCAACAGCATTCACTCTGCTGACTATCCTGTCCCACATTTCCATTTTCCTAGTGTGAGGAGTCTGCTGGACTTGGGCTCCAAAAATCTGTGGATCTATTGTGATGATTTCATCCACCATGACTGTCAACTCTTGCTCAGTGAAGCGTGTTGTTGTTTGCCAGGCATGGTGAAACATAATAAGATGTGAGTGGGCATATGTGTTAAATACAAACAAGGGATATAAGCCAAAAGGTGGCAAAAAAATGTTTTAATTTGGAGAGAATGTTAACTGGTAAGATGGACAAAGGGGTGCCTAGAAAAAACTGAAATAATGCAGTACACGCTAGTGGCTGTCTTGTGGGCTGCAGTTTGAGAGCAAAGGATTGTGGTCAGGGATGGGGTGTGTTTTATAGTGCGATTTGCAGACGTGTTCACTTGCCAAAGCACATCAGGTGTGTAGTTTTTTAATCCACCAATGGTCACTGTTGTGTAGTTTCCTTTGGTGCGTACCATGGAGGTCCACCACTGTTGGTTAACCGTCGTTTGTTGAACACCGCTGGGAGACTGCTTGTGAGAGTTGTTGTAATTTGTTCAGTGGTTGGACCATGGACCTGGTTGCATCGATACACACACGGCCAACATTGCAGACCTCCACGGTCCCGCCGAGTAGACCCCTCGGCTGTTGATTGTTGTTTCTGACTGTGGAACTCATAATACAGCGGGCGGTGGATCGTTGGCGCAGCAGTGGTGTGGACGATGCAGAAGCGGTTCCCCTGCGTTCGAACAGCCAAACTCGTAATCACGCCCTTTGATAGCATTTTGAACCTTTAGAATTTTTGATTAAATATCTCCATTTGACAGTGTACATATACATGTTTCCTGACGTTCTCTGTGTGGTTTCTTTCAGTTTCCGAACACCATCCATGTTCAATATACCTCCATTGACTCATGCACTATTTTTCGTCTTTATATCCATTTCAGGACAGTTAACTTTTCCCCAAGTCAATGTTGAAAATATATTTTTCCTTTTTTTCTTCCTGGTTGTGGCCTTACAGCATAATGTGCAAACGTTTTGTTTCAGAAGTAATTAGTCACAAACTCAGTAGCAATCACAAAATATGTGAGTTAAAATGTGCTAAAGTGAGAAATCATGCTTTTGTTAAATTTTCAGAAAGACCCAAATCCATACTGATTCATTTATGAAATTATAAATCATAATTAGCGGTTCCTAATAACGAATCACGCATGATATATAAAATTCATTTGCAATTCGGAACTAGTCATCGAACAGGTATTTTTAACCTACAATTTACCACCAAGTGGAAGCAAATGATAACCAGATGCAAACTATAAGAAAGAACCAAGAATGCATTACAAACTTTCATAGTGGCAGCACTCTACTCTATGGTGGGGAGAATTCACATTTTTGCGACTTAACAAGAAAGGAGGAGAAAAAGCAGCATGTTACCCTGTTTGAGCAAAGGTGGGAGAAATACAGGCTTAGTGGGAGGTCATGTTGAAGCTTAATGATGATCTAAACCCAATATTATGTAAAAATGCCAGCGGAGTTAGGAAATACCTTTTAATATACATGTCATGTCCTCCTTATTTCTCCTGGCCTCTCGAGTTACTGTGCATAGTTCAGTGGCAGGAGCAATTTCACCAAGTGCACTCCCTGAGTCTTTAGATTGTTCCCTGTACTTTTCAATACAATTATACGCCCACGTTGCCTTGCCAAACACACAAGAATTGCAGGACAGTATCTTGAGAATTTATCACATCTCTCATGTTATTGCCTGCGTTGATGGAACCCGTGTGTTAATGAAGATCTATACAGAAACCATAAAAGTCAGCATTCTCTTAACAGACAGGTGGAATATGACTCAGGCTCCCTTATTACAAACCACGTAGCTGGATACCCTGGCAGTGCCCATGATTCCTTCATGTTCTGGCATTGTGCCCTGTATGATGATTTGGAAAGAGGAGAGCTTGGAGATGGGTGTCCTTTAAAGGAGATACAACAATGTATCCTCTTGATAGAATATATGCCAACATCAGATACATTTCAAATGTGTTATGTTAGTAGACAGTGCAAAGGCCATTCAGCATGGCTTCTAACACCACGCCTGTATCCAGAGTCACCCAGGGAAATGAGTGCAGCATTGCACACAGAAGAACACAGTGCAGTGTTGAGTGTCCTCTGCCTTCACTAAAGAGGTGAAGGACTACAGGACAAGCTTTAAAATCAGTTGTTTTACAATCTAGCACAACATTGATAGCAGGAAATGCCACATCATTGACCCACATAATGATGCCTTTGATGATGAACTACGCTCTCCTTCGACATGCACTCACACGTTTGAAGCCATGAGAGCTGCATAGGGAAGGGCATGCAGAACAGACATTACTATCAACCACATCTAACCTGGGCTTCTATTGGAATTCTATAACGCATATTAGGAAGCCCATTATCGCCGTTTTAGCGGCAGTTTCCTGCCGCTAAAACGGCGATAATTTTATTGCCGGTCTTGCTAATATGCCCCTCAATTCCTTGATCATCTACATTTTTGTATATGTATACCTCTTAATCCTGTGTGACAGCTCGGTGTGTAAAATTTCAGGATGTTCTCTCAGCATCAAGTTTTTGATATTATTTTAAGCACACAAATGTCAGGAATGTATCCTTCTGAGCATGTTTAAAGCCATGTGTTGAAAACAACCAGGGCTTAACTACATGTTTTCATGAAATTGTGGGTTATTTAAAATGTTGAAATAGTATTATTGAAAGTATCACTGTTTTAAATCATGACTTGTAGCTGCAGCCTTCACTGGGCCTTCAATCTGGTATCAAATACATGGGTTACCAATATTCACCTACAAATTCCATACTGCAGTTCGCCATCATTACATAATTATGAACTGAATTCTATGTTCACACTGGGTGGTTTTCTCAGATTTTTAAAGTGGTGAGGAGAGGCAAAATTGGTGGTTACATCATACCCTTTCCTCTTCAATAAGGCCTTTCGCTTCAATAATCATGGAAAAACCATGAGAGCTTATACGAAAGTATCAGTGCATGTGGTTCGTGTTTGTATGTATATGTTTGTGTCTCCTACCATTCCATTGATTTGAGAGGCATCATGGACCCTGACAGTTCTGGTGAAAACCTCATGACACTTGGCAGAAAAAAGAAGGGTGCAACATGTCGTCTCAACAAGGGTGATGGGATAATACATTCCCTCGTTCATCCATATATAACTTTTTAACCTTGTCTCATAACCTAGGGTAATAAATTATTGATGGTTACTTTAAGACAATTTAGCTCTGCATAGAACCACTATTGTTTATTCCCATTAGAGAACATTAAGTGCTCCCAAATTTTTGGGTTGAGACACAGAAATGACATTTGTCGAGATGCAGATAGCGCCGATGATGAAGCATGCCACATATTGTTGTCATGTGTCTTAGTTAGGCTCATGAAGGAACGCTGCCATTTTCCTCCAAGTATGCGTTTCTTAGATTGCCATTCCGTTTCACACAATAACCTTTTACACACATTTGCTTGTGTGAAAATACTGGATTAGTTTCTCTGAAACTGCTTTGCTTCTAGGTTCTACTTCGCGTGACCATTATCACGACTCCTTGAGCACCATGTTCAAGGAGTCAACAAGCATTGGCAAATGCCATTCTATTTTTCATCCACGAGGCAACACGGCTATCTATAGACCATAACAATGCTGGCTTGCCCAGGACTTGCAAGGATGCTTTTCATAATAAAACAACAAGCATTTTCGAGTTCAGTCAGAGGAGCTCTTTGCTGTCATTGGAGAGAGCTTTGGCCCAGCAGCTTGCTGATATCTCCACATGTGTCCAGCTCATGACCAAGACGGGGACTTAAATCCTTTCCCTTCAGGTAACTGGGGTTGGATCATCCAGTACGGGGATTCTTGGCAGAACACACACATGTCCTAAACACTTAGGTTAGGGACTGCATAAGAGGAGTACGCCAGATTTCGAGATTGTTTTATATGCCTACATATATACAATGTATTAGCATGATGGTGGAACGTTTTATTCTGTTCACTGTCTTGGCACTTCTAATAACTTTCATCTGCTTCTGTCTATTGATCATCGCAACACATATATTTTATTCAAGAATCAAGTTGTTTTAATGAACATTGAAAACATCCCATTGTGTATTCCTTGTATATTTCTCTGAGAAAAAGAGAGCACAAGTGGCTGGGTAAAAGGGTTCTAGATCTGCTTGCACAATCCCTGGGGGACCCATTGTCAGTGAAATTGCTCCCCCTCCCTCGCAGCTCCACCACTAAGTGAGGCCAGTTTTTCACCTTTCTGCACTTTTCTGCACCTCTGCTCTTCTGTGCCTTATTTCTGCCTATTTCTCCCCCTTTCCTTCACTTCTTTAGCCCTTTTTTTCCCCGCCGCTGCTGCTCCCGCGACCCTCCCCCCCCAGCGTGACTGGCCCAATCCAGCTCCCCTCCCCGCCTCCCAGCTGTCCAACCCTCCCCGACCCCTACTTAATGGCGGCTGCTGCACGGCCGCGCCGCTGGCGCGCCAAAGGCGCGCCTAAGGCAAGCCCGTCTGCGCCCGTCCACGCCTGGACCACGCCCAGTGCCAGACCCCCTGGCCCCCGCGTGCGCCACGACACCCGACGCCGATACGACTCCAAAACCTTCCACGCACTCAACGCCGGCCGACCCTCCACCTGCTTCCAGGCCACCCCGAAGCTCACCCACGGACCCTTCACCTGCCGAAACTGCAGCTACACCAGCCAGCGCACACTGGCATGTCCTGCCCATCCCATCAAAGCAGGCCACAACAGTCTCAGATGCATACTGCTCAGCACCCGCTCAGTCCACAAGCATGCCGTCGAACTCTGGGACCTGCTCGATTCATCCTCCCTGGACGTCGCCTTCCTGACGGAGACCTGGACGAACGCCTCCTCGGCGCCCGACATAGCCATAGCCATCCCGGACGGCTACAAGATCACCCGCAGGGACAGAAACAACAAACCAGGAGGAGGAATCGCCATCGTCCACAGGAACACCATCAGAATTTCTACCAACATCGATGACTCCCTCAGCATGGCCGAACACCTACACTTCCAGATCCACGTCGACCACAACACCACCCTCAGAGGAACCCTTGTCTACAGACCCCCGGGACCCCGACCACAGTTCAGTGACTGAATCGCCGACCTCATCAGCACGCACGCCCTCGCCTCCACAGACTACATCCTCCTCGGAGACCTGAACTTCCACCTCGAGAACTCCAACGACAGCAACTCCACAACCCTGATTGACAACCTAGCCAACCTCGGACTCAAACAGATCGTCACGACACCCACCCACTCCTCCGGACACACGCTCGACCCCATCTTCTCGTCCAGCAGCCACGTCACCTTCAGCCACACCACCGAACTCCACTGGACCGACCACCACTGCATCCACTTCTCCTTCAAGAAACACACCGCACACATCCAACCGCAACGAATTCCACACCTCGCCCGTGACCCTCCACCAGAACCCTCTGACACCAACGCAGTGGCCCACATCTTCAGACAATGGATCGAAGACTGCGCCAACACCCTCGCCCCGATCAGGAGACCCTCTAACAGGCGCACCAACACGAGAGCCACCTGGTTCAACGCCGACCTCCAGACTTCCAAACAAACCTGCCAAAGAATCGAGAAGCAGTGGCGCCAAGACCAGACACCAGACAACCACGCAGCCCTCAAGAACGCCAGACGCAAGCACCACCAACTGATCCGATCCGCCAAAAGGACCTCCTTCAAGGAACGCATCGACAACAACGCACACAACAGCAAAGAGCTCTTCAGCATCGTGAAAGAACTCGCATCCCCCAGCTCCAGCACAAATGACATCTCGCCGTCGCAAGAACTCTGCGACTCCCTGGCAACCTCCTTCCACCGCAAGATCGCAGACATCCACGACAGCTTCGACGCCCAGACACCGAAAACAGACGCCGACACCCCCGACTCAACACCCACCAAACACACCGACCTCCTGCTCTCCTGGAACCACGTCAACGACGAAGACACCATCAAAATCATGAACACCATCCACTCCAGCTCTCCTTCCGACCCCTGCCCCCACCACATCTTCAACAAAGCAAGCTCCATCATCGCACCTCAACTCCGAAAGATCATCAACAGCTCCTTCAAGACAGCCACCTTTCTGGAGAGCTGGAAACACGCCGAGATCAACGCCCTTCTCAAGAAATCTAAGGCGGACAAAAGGATCTCAAGAACTTTCGACCCATCTCCCTGCTCCCGTTCCCGGCAAAAGTCATTGAGAAGACCGCCAAAAGACAACTAACCCACTTCCTGGAGGAGAACAACATCCTGGACTCCTCCCAATCCGGCTTCCGCAGCAATCACAGCACCGAAACCGCCCTCCTCGCTGCCACCGACGACATCAGGACCCTGCTGGACAACGGCGAAACCGCGGCCCTCATCCTCCTGGACCTCTCGGCCGCCTTCGACACCGTCTGCCACCACACCCTACGCACACGCCTCCACGACACAGGGATCCACGACAAAACCCTGTACTGGATCTCCTCCTTCCTCACCGGCAGAACCCAGAGAGTCCGTCTCCCCCATTCAGATCCGAAGCCACCACGATCACCTGCGGCGTACCCCAAGGATCATCCCTCAGCCCGACCCTTTTCAACATCTACATGGCACCGCTCGCCAACATCATCCGAGCGCACCACCTCAACATCATCTCGTACGCAGACGACACCCAGCTGATCCTCTCCCTCACCAAGGACCCGGCCACCACCAAATCCAACCTCCATAAGGGAATGAAGGCCGTCGCAGAGTGGATGAAGACCAGCCGTCTGAAACTGAACTCTGACAAGACGGAGGTCCTCATCCTCGGCTCCACCCCCTCCGCATGGGACGACTCCTGGTGGCCGGCCACGTTGGGAGCTCCTCCGACACCCACCAACCACGCACGCAACCTGGGTTTCATCCTGGACTCAACGCTCTCCATGACCCAGCAAGTCAACACTGTCTCCTCCTCCTGCTTCAACACCCTCCGCATGCTCCGCAAGATCTACAGATGGATCCCCTCCGAAACCAGAAGGACAGTCACCCAAGCCCTCGTCAGCAGCAGGCTGGACTACGGCAACGCCCTCTACGCGGGAACCACGACCAAACTCCAGAAACGACTCCAACGCATAAAAAACACCTCCGCACGCCTCATCCTCGGAACCCCTCGCCACAGCCACATCACCGCCCACCTGAGAGACCTGCACTGGCTCCCGGTCAACAAGAGGATCACCTTCAAGCTCCTCACCCACGCCCACAAAGCACTCCACAACGCCGGACCAGCATACCTCAACGAACGACTCACCTTCTACACCCCGAACCGCCAGCTCCGCTCCGCTGACCTCGCCCTCGCCACCATCCTACGCATCCGCCGAACGACCACCGGCAGCAGATCATTCTCCCACCTCGCCGCCAAGACTTGGAACACCCTCCCCATCCACCTGCGACAGACCCAGGACCTGCTGACCTTCAGGAGACTTCTTAAAACCTGGCTGTTCGATCAGTAGCTGCTTCATCCCTCCCCGCTAGCGCCTTGAGACCCTCACGGGTGAGTAGCGCGCTCTATAAATGTGTTGAATGATTGATTGATTTTCAGTGGTGCCAGACCATTTGCTACTTGCCTAGGATTAGGGGTGTTCATGGTGGCACTGAGACCTAGATGGCCTTTAGGACAACATATACTGAGGGGGTGCATAGACATAGTCTGGTGCTAACCCTATGGTTATGCTGTCCACATACGTGCTGTTCCTGCCATAGGGTGGAAGCTATACAACATTGTGGGTAAGGGCTGTTTTAATAACAGCGGAAGATGACTCCAACAAACACTAGTTGTGACCAGAACTTCAGTTTTCTAAGCCTAGCTATACCCATCTGTGAGTGTTGGATGGTGTATGTAGCCTGTGCATAACATATGGGCCTGCTGTGACTATAGTGAGCCACCAATATAAATAATTATTGAGTTTTTGGGTGGCATCGCACTGAAATGTTTCTCATGATGGTTGTGCAGAAGTACCAATATAACTAACTCCTGTATCATTTCAGGAACAAAGATTGATTCAATGAGATCCTCAGAGTTGAAGGAAATTTGTTTGAGAACCATCCTCCACTGCTCGCAGTTTCTTTAATCCTCATGGTCGTTTTTTCTTTTGTTCTTGCGCTGAGGTCAAACCATCACTTCCAGATGTCCTCTATACTTTGCTGGATAAAACTGACTGCATTTATTTTTTCATCTGTGTCTTGCTATATTTTGCTTCTCGTGCCTTCAGACACAAAGAGGGACTGTTTGCCAAACAACTTATTGTTATTTAATACACACTCCTAAGCTCCACATCTGAAAAGTGTTGCTTTCCCCGTCTCTCTTCATCCCCTTTCTGAGTATTTTTGCTCTCCATGTTTGTTATGGCATTCACCCAGCCAGCACACTTTCTCTCTGAACTCTTCAGATCAACAACGCACTCCTTAAACACGATTTCCTAATTGGGGAACTGGAATTTGAGGCCACATATTTGCAATTTATGAATCCTTGTGATTCGTATTTAGAGTATCATAATAATATGAAGGTGAATCTACAATTATAAACCGGTAGTGGGGATACACAGTACATATGCTTTTATGATTTGTAAACTATTTTTTGCAAGTTATGATTTGCAATCTCCAAATTCGCACCTCGAACCATTATTTTTTATGAGTGTCTTTGTGGGAATGTTTCTAAATGGACGTGAGTTGTTTTGTTTTTTGCATGTGAGTTGTTTTGTGGGTTATTGTAGTACACTCAACAGTGTAAAGCAGGTTTCATTACATTTTTACAATACACCTGTATTCACGGCTGGGCATACAAAAGATAACACATAAGTGAAAGGTAAGTGCAAGTAATGTCTATTGAAATAGAAGAACAATATTAGAGTTTGTGCATAAATCAAACGTTTTATGATTTGGAATTTTAACAGGGTGTGTTGTGTGAAGATGAGCGATTGAGCGGTAGATAAATAATTCATTGGGTGTGAGGTGGGGAGTCATTAACATGTCCATATAGCAATATTGGGCCTGCAGAAGGTTCAAGTTGTGATTGTGGAGTGGGAATGGGAGCATGTATGGGTGGTGTAGGTGCGTTGTTGGTAGGGAGTGTGGGGGGGGGGTTTCCAGGTTGCTGTTGTACCTCATTTGACTGAAGCATGTGCCTTAGTTTTGACACAGGCTTATGTGTGATATGGCCTGTGTCATCTGCATGGCCAGGTGCATGACCCCTTGTGTCATTCTACTTCAACATGAGGAGATGTTCCTGATGCAACTGCACCATATCTTGGAGAGTTTGATGTCTTCCTTTACATGAGCCTGTGTCGCAGTCAACCTTGGGATCTCTTTCTGGTGGTTTTATAGTTGTGGAGTGTCTACTCGTGTTAGGAAAATCCCCTTTGCACAGAGGATCGTTGCCCATTTCAAGCCCCCTCAGCTCAATTAGCATGCGATCAAACAATGGCAGCAGGTGATCTAGTATGTAGAGCATTGATATCTTGGAGATTGTGGGAGGGAGATTGCTGAATGAGATGGAAGGCCTGTTTAATCTTTACATGGAACCCCTAACTGAAATCCTCAAACACTCCAACATCTCCTACCATATGTACGCTGATGATACGCAATTGTACATGAAGATTACCTCTCCTAACGACATCAGCACTCTCAATAACATCTTGAACAAAACTCAACACTGGTTAACACTTAACCACCTCAAACTTAACGCCCTCAAAACTGAATTCCTATTAATCTCGCCTCCCAACACCACCTCTAACATCAAAGACTGGCTCCCACTACTCACCGCCTTGAACTGTACCCCACATATTGTTGATTCAGCAAAATCCCTAGGAATAACGCTAGACAACAACCTCTCCATGATGAATCACATCAGCTCCACAACCAAAGCGGCCAATTTCCATCTCCACATCTTAAGAAAACTAAAGCCTTTCGTGCCCAATGCAGATCTCAAGATGGCGGTTCAGGCTCTTGTGATCTCCAAACTTGACTATGGGAATGCTACCCTTGTTGGCCTACCGAAAATAAAACTAGCACCGTTGAGGGCTACCCTCCATGCTGCTGCACGGCTCATCACAGGCGTAAAGAAAAATGATCACAGCACCCCAGCCCTCCACTCTCTGAACTGGCTACCTTATGAATCTAGAATCTACCTAAAAATAGCATGCATGACATACAAAGCCATCCACCACAACACTCCTCGCTACCTGGCTCAGAAACCGGTGCTATCCGGAAGGAATAGAGCTTCTCGTAGTACATGCTCCCTACTGCTGAAACCCCCAAAATTTCACAAAAAGAAAACCTCTAAGAGATCTTTCTCTGGAATTGCCCCAAGAATTTGGAACTCTCTTCCCCCAGAGATCAGGACCATCCCTTCAATCGTTCTTTTCAAAAACAAAGTAAAAATGAGACTGCTGAATAATGTCCTTCCTATCTGAGGCGACTATCCATGCCAATTTGATTTCTTTGCTGGTGTTTTCACTATGTCTCTTTGTATTATCTTTTCATGCTGTATTGTCTATATTTTGCTCCTTGTATATTTAATGCTATTTATTAGGTTGTACAGTGCTCTGACACCAACATTTTGGTCATGTTCGCGCTTTATAAAACTTTATAAATAAAATAAATAAATAAATAAATAAAAGGCCTCCGCACCAGGGTTTGTGCCTTCCTTCCTCAAGACCAGAGTTGCCCTTTCATTGCATGGTGGAGAGGGGAGCCTACAAGGGTTCCTTTATGGTGAGGGGTAGGTTCAGGAGAGTTCTGCATAGCTGGTACTAGCACGCATGGTTTTGTAGCTTTTGTCTGCGGGGAAACTGCTGGATGCCCTCAAGGTGGTTTTGGAGATATTGACCTGAGTGGAACCAACAATATGCTCTGCCTTCTCCTCTTTAACTTGTGCAGCTGCAGACATGGTAGCTTGGAGGAGGATAGGTTTTTCTCCCAGTTTACACGCAGGCCTCTTCTTCTAGGTGATAGGCATCATCATCAGGCTCTTGGTTGCCAGATGTTAAAAAAAAATGCCAATATAAGTCATACGTTTGACATTGCTGCTTGTGTATGTGCATTAAACAGAGATGTTATACATTTTTTGAAAATAAAAGGTGACACTTTAGCATAAAGAAATGTTATATTAAAATATTACAAAATGTAAGTTGTTGGCTAATATATGACCAAAGAAATAATCTATTATAAAGTCTTACCTACTCTTCCCACTGAAGCTTCTTTTATGGATATATTTATTTTATTTTTAGAGTTTTATATAGCGCGGACTAGACCCTAGACATCGGGTATCAGATCGCTTTACATGAGCGCAAGTTTCGTTACAGATGGACACATTCATTTTTTTTTTGTTAGGCACGGGTAGATTAAGTGATTTGCCCAGAATCACAGGATGTTGAGTGTCTTTGCCGAGACTCGAACCCGGTTCCTCAGCTTCGAGGTTGACCGCTCTAGCCGTAAGGCTACATCCTCTCCCCAAATATCCCTAAATGTCAACGCCTGAACATGTATCATGGAAGATGATTATGGAAAAGATTTACTAGATCCATCACCTGCTGAAAATTAAAGGAAAAATCTGTTTGGTGATAGAGGAACTGAGGGTAAATGTGAAGTTTAACACAAATGTTCTAAAAAAATTAAAATATAAAAATACCATTTTAAAATTGAAGATAGATAATGGTCAGTGGACATACACATTTTTCAGAAATGATAATAGGGAAGTAATTTTAAAAAGAAGTAGTAGTACATGTAATGATATTACAGAGATACCTCAACAGGGATGGAAGAGAGCTAAAATTCTGCCCACAGTATATCTCCTAATGTTGGATAATAATTGTGGCATAGTGTGAACACAAGTGCTTGGTGCATTGCTGAAGCTGAAATGAGAGACATATACAAAGTTAGTTAATACGCCTACGCAAATAGTATTTATGGATCATAACATGTCAAGGATACACTCGGTACAAACCAGCACATACAATTCTCCTCACAGAAAAAGGGATAAAGTTGGTATCGGTAGGTAGACACTGACATGCCATGAGGTATTGTTAGGTATTACTGTACAAAATATAGCACTCACCGATTGCGTGCAATGGGCCTATAAAGTGGCTGATAATGGACATTCACTTATCCTTACCAATAGAACAGCACAGTAGAGTGATGTAGTTACTGACACAAGGATGGGGAGATTAGACATATATTCAGCCATTAGAAAATTGATTTCATCCATGCAGAATACAGAATTTTATTATATATTCGAATACTTTGTTAGATATCCTGCCACTTATGAACAGAAAAATATGTATATACAAAGGCTATTTGATGTCGCTAAAGGTTTACGAGGTTCTTCCATTCGTTTGTTGTATGTGGCCACTCCAAATGTTGACACACTAGAGGGAGCAGAAGAGGAGATGGTGGGCGTTGGCAGATGGTCAGACAACTCAGGTTGTTCAAAGTAAAAGATGAGAAGAAATGTATGAGCACATTAGTAACTACCTCTCACACTGCCACTTCTTTTTTAGGTTCTCCAAGATGCATACCTTGGGCCTAATGCATTGACAGAGGTAGTCATCACCATGACTGTCTGTTCTGCTCCACTGAGGGAGTACGGAGGCAGAACATGCATTTCCCTGTAGTGATCAATAACAAAGGAAACTATGAAATCTGTCTCCTCCTTAGTGAAGTTCCTCTTACTTTAGAGTGGGGTTGGCTGCATTCTTGAGGCTGGAACAGGTCTCAGGGTCTGTAACAGTTGGCAAAGTAATGCAGTCTAAGGGGAAAAGGGCAGAGCCTAGTGTGTGAGTTGCATTTGCTTGCTTAAACGGTCAATGTTTGTCAGGTGTGTGTGATTTATTCCAGGTAAATGCTCTTTTCCTATACTTTTCCATTCTGCATTCTCCACACAGGAGGCAAAGAGCTCTGTCTCCATTGTGGGGGTCTCCGTTTAAGGGTATAATTAAAAAATACAGTTGTAAAGTTACTAATAGTAATGTTACGGTTTATTCAGTCATAAGAGACACCACTCCCTATTGTAAGAGGTTGTAACTCAGTATCCTACTACTGGGCAGAGAAGTCATCCACATTTGGTAAACACCTCCTTGGTGGATATTTCTATCCATGCATAGGAAGAAATATGCATGTCCAAAGATCTCTACACATAGATATCCCGTTGTGAATTGTGCCCACTGCTGTGATCCTCCAAAAAATGTATTTGGGGGGACAACTTTTTAAGGCTACTTCTAAAGTAACTTTGTCTTCCCAACTCTCAGCTACATGTGCCTATAGGCTGCATGTGACACCCAGTCAGTGAAGGATTAGGCCCCAAAACGCCATGATGGTTAGTCCATTGAAACACCTGTCCATTTCTGTTTATTGTTCCTATTTAAAGCAGCACAGCAATGTCACAGTCCTAAAACACATTTCCCATATCAAGTTATTAGAATTTCAGTAACTGAATGATTATTTAGTATGATTTACTTAGTTGTGAAATAGCAGCATTTATCCGAGCAAATGTAACTTTGTGATTCACAAAGTATGAATTTCTATTTGCAGATAATATTAAATATTACTCATACACATAACTGCACCAGCAGTACCTAGCAGACGTGGGTTGTGAGAGCTACTGGGGGTAGACACCTGCAAAGGGTGGTGAGCACCAGAAGCGCAACTAGAGTGAAATTTCGTAAGGGGGGCTAATAAAGATTTCAGGGGGGGCTAATTCTTCCAGCAATAGTCAGAGTGGAGATGCAAGGGCTCTAAGAAGGGGTGAAAAACAACAAAGCCTCGTTAACAAGTAAGTGGTCTTTTAAAGACCTGTGAAGTACTCGGGTGCGGCTGTGTGTGTGCCCGGGAAGCTGTCTCAGCACCCAAACACTCATGTGTGTGGATATTCACATTTTTTCCAACTAGACTCCTACCCTGAAAACAGATGACGATTTAAGCCTTATAAATGACAGGATTAAATCTGCTTCAGGTTTGGAGAAGGGAGGAAATACTACCACAATTGGTGGTGTGTAGGAGAAAGGGTTTCGCCATATTTCATGAAATCAACCTATTACATAAAATACACCCGCTACAATTCAGAATCAGTAAGCCCGAGTATTTTCAGGAAGCTTTTGCAGTCACAGCTACCTAGAAGTACTCCTGGATTTCTATCTTCCTAAATAAATTAAATCTTATGCCCAGTTTGCTTAAACAAAGCTCTCTGCCATAGGCCTACATTTCACGAAAGGGATACTGGGATCACTCATGGGGAACTTAATGCATGGTAAATATTGCTGTCTAAGTGCAACCAAAATTGCTAACTTCATTTTCCCCCACAATGAAAATATTTTTCATCATAGAGAAACACCTTCAACCTACACTGTCACCAATTTTGGAGGTGCTCCCCACCCATTCTAAGCCTAAAAATTTACTTAATCCTGTGTTTCACAATATTTGATTGTATCGAGGGTGGAAATATGTCCTTCATAATTTTGTCAAAACTTTACATTTCTAAATGTAAGTATTTTTGCACCTAACTTCGTCTGATAACATTAAATGAATCATTTGGAAGTGAACGTTGAATGCACAATGGACTTGAATGGCAGACCTCACCTCAACCACTGAAAACGTTATGACAGTTTCAGCACTAGTATTACCTAAATCACAGAGAGAATGTTTTTTAAACTTCAATTGGATTTAGCTTCTTTCGTCCTTTTCTTCAAATGTTTTAACTTTCCAACATAGTTGTAGTCCAACAAGCACCAAGTCGAGCTTTTAAACATGTTTCATTCTGCGAAAACAAGTAATGTTCCTTTTTAGGTCTGGCTTGCCAGTGCAGCTGTCTGAGACGTATTGATACTTGGGGGCCTATTCACGAGAATGTCACACAGTGCAGCACAGCAAGTCACCTTGCTGCATTGCGTGACAGGGAAAGTGTAGGAATGACTTTTCCCCTGCACTGGCGCCCTTTTGGCACCTTAGAGCCAAGGCAGGCACCCTTGCACCACGGTGCCTGCGTTGCATGCAGGATTGTTTTTTTGCAGGAATGGACACCTTCCTGCACAAAAACAATTCAGAGGCATATTCCTCTATCTAAGCAGCACACATAGAAAGAGGAAGGAACAAGGAGAAATAAAGATGTTTATCCTAGTTATGCCTCACCTGAGAAGGCGTATCTTTTTGGAGCATTCCCAGGTCTACCAGTTCTGGTAAATCTGGGAATGTGTCAAAAACCATGGGAGTTGCATGGGAACACCCATGCAACGTCCATGGAACGCTGTCCCATAGCAGAGTAAGGCAAAACAGCAATTTACGCAGCGTTGACTTACTTCAGATTCATGGAACCACTCAGGGCCACGCAAAGTGTGTGGCATCATAAATCACATGTAAGGTTTGTGTCGCTCTTGCACTATGTTGCCTGGTGCAAGAGCGAAGCAAACTGGCTCATAAATAGCCCCCCAGTTCTTTAAAATAATCAGAGAGCACTCACCACGCGGAGTAATCTGTTACGTTCCAGGAAGTGCTTTCATTAGAGTGCATGAGGGACTAATTTGCATCCGGCAATTTTGCACAAACATTACTTTGTCATATTTAAGTCTTTATTTCCCATATGCGTTTAATACAGAAAGCGATGCGTTTTGTTACTTTTTTCTCAGCACTAACAAACCGACTGTGCTTGGTTTAATGTGATAAGCAGAATGTTTTCTTGCAGTGCGTGTAAAGAGTGTTTGTTTTCAAATTAAATGCAGACCTACTTTCTTTCCCGATGGTTGCTTTACTTCTCGTTGTGATAACATAAAAGCACAAAACAGTGCTTGAATGGGAAGACGTCATATACACACCTATAAAATTTTTGCAGTTTTTTTATGCAGCGCGAACTCGACTCGGAGGTATCAGAGCACTTTACATGAGCACCAATTGCACTACGGACGACACATTCATTTTCAGGCACGGGGAGATGAAGTGATCTGCCCAAAATCACAGGATGTTTGAGCCTCCCACCAGAGTCGAATCTGGTTCCCCAGCTTCAAAATCGGCTGCTCTAGCCGTTAAGACACATCGTCCTGTGTGCATTTTGAAAAATCATGGAATTTATTCCGACAGCAATGCAATATCGGATGGGGTTAATACAGCTATCAAGATCAAGACTAGACTGCGTTTATTTTGATGCTCACACATCATTGTTCTTTTTATTAAATCTCAAAAACATAACTATGTTGTTTTCCTTTCATTAAGTTTTGTTCTATTTATCACAGCAGGTGTACCTATTATTCCTACTGTAGCAATTTATGTTCAAGCTCCCCGTGGTCTCTTCTTTTAGTAATTCACTCACTGGACAACCTGCAAGGCCTGACAGAAGTGGAAATCTATTTCACGCTGTTCTAAATAGTGTTTGTATTTGTACACTGTTGGACGGATGATAGTCGTGGCTGCTGCTTTTGTATTTTAAAATAGGTCAGAACCATGCGCGAGGTAATAAATACAATATGCATTTCCAGTTTTCCTTGAATATTTTTACATATAAAAATATGTCAATATTGTCAAGTTACTTTTTGAAAAATGACGGAGAAGATAAAGAGAAACAAGCACTGGCAAAGCCAATAGTCTCGGCTATGTAGGTGAATGTTTTAATTACTGTAATCACTGTTCCTTAGATGGAAGAAAGGTTGTTGTATATTGCAACACAAATTACAGGTACCACCAAACTCTCGCTGCTGAAAGCTGTAAGGAGCAAAGAAGTGAAAGGGCCGGGCCCATAAGTTCTAGAACTGTTCTAGAGTCACAATACGATGGTTCTTTTTCGCAGCATGGAAGTGTAAAGGGGAGAAAAGCCGTTAGGCAACCAATTAAGTAGCCAATAATTCTCTTGGATACATAATAACTCACCAACAACTACTTAAGGTTAGTTAGGTTTATTACAAAGCCAAAAATAACTGAACATAGAGACACCTCAACATGAGTGTATAGAAATACAAAGGAATTGGCATGAAGCCAAATCTGCACATCCATTTTAGACGGTGCAGCATAAACAACACAATTAGTTCAAGAAGTACGATACAGAAAATCAGGAAGCATGAGTCTGAATTTCCCTGCATCTAGGGTTGGTGAGTGAAAAGCAATAATTCTATCCCTACTCTACCGCTAAGATGACATCCCTAATTAAGCATTTTCAGAAGGAAGATAGAAAGGTGTCAGTGTGTGGAGTCTTCCTAAGAAGTCTCTCCACCATCAATGGGTCAAGTAGCATAAAGCTACCATCGCAAAGACAGAGCACGTTCTAGGATACTCTCTCTCTGAAGGCAAGAAAGAAGTGGCGCGCTATTCCTAATTCCAACAGCCAGTTATCCACAGGTAGCACTCCCATGGTGCATTTCGAATCACGCCATCAACTCAGGATACAGTCCTGAAAGTATTTTTCCACGATGTCGATGGTGTACCTTGCTCGCAACAATTTGTCCTCGGTTCCCAGGCCTTCTCTTGTGTGAAGTGTAACAACCTTCCTTTATCGACTCAAGCCACACGACTGTAACTTCTTCTCTCCTTGCCTAACTAGTAAAACCAATACATTATTCTGCCTAAAGGAGTGTTTCTTCACCTGCAACACAAAACGTGAGAAGGAACAGATTCCACGGCACACATGAAATTCAAACTGTTAATTTTAAAGCAAGAGTTTTCAGGGACCTGCATTTCAGGCCTTCGAATTTCAGCTAACATATGAGACATCAGATAAGCTTTACGAATTCACATAACATTAATGAAAATTCAACTAATACATTTACCTACGTATGAAATAGCATTATTTAGTAACACATTTAATACACAAATAATTGTCAGTTGCACAACACAGGTTCTTCACGTTAGCATTTCCTGCTAGTTACATTCATTTTCTATATTGATTCTCCATGCTACTTGTCAATGGCCTAAAATACATCACGTATTCATGTTAATACATTTCACAATTTTAGCACCTCATTTGAATACAGTAAATGATTATATGCGGTTGCGATCTACACGTGATTATGATGCACCCCTACAAATGAAATAAGATTTCCACTCTATCAGAAGCAGAATTGCAAAAATCCTGTCACTCACAAAGTGCACAAGAGTAAATTCACAGAGCAATGCCCTTATTCAATGTTCGGGGCTAAGCCAGAATCATTTGCAAATTCATGCCCGGTAGCCTTTTTGACATTAAAACTTGGGTAAAAAGTGCACGCTACAGGGGGTTGTGCCTGGAAGATTTTGCCAGTTAAAACCTAGCACAAATCATGCAGGCAAATATTTCACATTGTGCATTTCTGCATCTGGGAATGGAGAATGATAGGGGCTATAAGTGCATTTTCCCAATCCTGAGGTGCCTAAATCGGAACGGGGTGCAAATTGCCTTCCTGGTATATACTGTTCCTGCAGGATCAATATTCCCCAAGTAGCACTGATATCATGGCACAATTTGCAGCCCATTCGGAATAACTGTTTAAGTTCAGACATTAGCATATGGCCCTGGTGATCTTTTTCGGCCTATAAATCTATGAACAACACAAACTGGTTGAGCTTACAGTGGCAGCATGAATGAAGAAATGAAAGTACTGATTAAGGTACCATTAACAGGATGGTGAATGTTTCATGCGTATTTGCCTTGTGGAACTACACAGGTAAATGTGGATCATAGACTGTTCAATCATAATTCATTTATCGGACAATGACTGACAACACCACTTGCAACTACAAAATCTGAAAATAGAGTGTTATCGTCACGGGTACCACATAATGCTTGAGATCTTCAGTCCAAGATTTTTAGTAGGCAGCACATTGTATTCTGAGACTTGTAATTTATCATGAACCTCTCAACATCCACAGTGTTAATTGGTCAACATGCAGCACTAACTGCTAGATAGCATTGTCCAATTGAAATAGGGAAAACCAAGAGGTCTGGCTATTCTATAAGTGAAAGAGCTTCATCAGTGACTGGTGTGTGTTTATGTCTGTGTATTTGATATGAGGATAGGTAAGTGGGTGAATGTGAGAATGAGTCTACTTTCTGAAGTATGAGTATGAATGAGCGCTAAAATGGATGAATGTGTGAGTGAAAGTATGTAAAACCAGTGTTTGGGGCTATTGTATTTTTGTAAGTGCTTCTTTAATCATTGATGAGTGTGTGTGTGTGGGTGAATGGGTTGATGTGTAAATCAGTCACATGTTGGATGGATGAATGAGTGCATGGATAGATAACTGTCTCACTGAGTGGGTGCATTGATGGATTGATGCATGAGTGAGTACATGAATGGATGCAGACAGGTTTACATAAACCCAATGCGATGGGGCCTTCTGAAGCAGTTATAATGTTATTTTAAAAAACTAAGCAATGCCAAGCAAAAGTGTGAGCATTACAGCAAGAATGGACACCACTGTGCCAATAATGGCCACAATATAAAATAGTTACCAGCATTATAATTGTGCTACACCACAGGGTGAACCATCATGCTAAAATTACCTACAGTATGTCAGAAATTACTATTTGAATACCAGTGCAAGGATTAAGCAGGGGCAAGCACATCACACCAAGAATGTTCACATTAGTGAGGAATGAAAAAATTCCTAGCTATTGTAATGGAAAGTTTCAATTCTATTAAGTACTCAGAGACGAGGATTATGCCATTCTTTCTTCATTTTATTTTATAGCAGCCATTATGCAACTTTTTCCCAAAAACTATCATTCCCATGAGACCTTGGGAATAAAAGAATAACATTATCCAATAGGAGATCATCTCCCTATAGCAACTAATCAAGTATCAGGAGTCCATATTATAGTACATCATCACTGTCCCCTCATTCTCTTTCGTCACGCAAGTCCAGTGGGTGGTCTGTCCTCATGCATCCTGTTTACCCGTCTCCGTTCCTATAACAAAAAAGGGGTACGTTTTATCCAAGGCAAAACCACAAACGTTTTCAATCCTGTGGAGAAAACAGCAGGTGAATCAGCCAAACATCAGAGTCAAACATCATTATAGCATGCAGCTAAACTAGCATGAATCCAAAAGGCAAAGTAAATTCAGTACTTACTCTCCAGGGGGAGGGTGAATCATATCAGATATTCACAGGGTGGGATAATCCTTGCCTCCGAGTCCTTAATAGAAATGAAACTTTCCGTTACGATAGCTAGGAAATTTTTCATTCTATGTCAGGACCGGAGGCGAGAATTTTGCTAGTTCAAAGCTTGCTCACAACGATGTGAGCCATATCCAGAACAGGCTTAAAGTAAAACCTCTTAAAGGTAGAGTCTGAATACCAATCAGCTGCATTAAGGATATCTTCCAAGCGGGCACCTAAACCAAAAGCTTTGGAAGTCATTGCTCCGCACACTGAATGGGCTCCAAAGAGGTGCAGATTAATCTCTGCCTCTTGCATGACCCACCGGACCCACCGAGAAATAGTGGGAGAGGAAACCGCCTTTTGCGGCTGCTCTCCTGGGGGTTAAAACTCCTCCTTCATCTCCTCATATGCCTTCAGGCATTGTGCAGCACAAAGCTTGAGGGACTCCATCAAGTCCAGTTAAGAAATGACCCTAGTATGGCACTTTGTCCTTCTACTGATTGTGAATGTCACTCTTGTGCAGTTGGGGTCCATGCAGGTAAACGCGGTGAGGTGGTGGGGCTTTGGTATCGGAGTGGAAGTCAACATACGACGGGTTAGTGAACATAAAAGAAATAAATAAATAAACCCACTTACCTTGCACTCTCCACATCATCGACTTGGCAATGTATGTCGACTTGCAGCCCCCCACCCGGTCCCACCGCCCCACCACGCTTACCTGCATGGGCTGCCACTGTCCCTGAGGGGGAGAAAATCCTGCCCATGATATCCAAGGACCCCACATCTGAAACTCGCCTGCAAGATATGAGGCATGACTAGTTTAGCCAAGAGTTCCTTCCTAGAAAGGAAACGATTAGGGTGCCAGGACAGGAACAGGTTAGGCACCCAATTTGCATCCCAAAGTGCAGAGTAGCGAGGTTCCAGGGAAAGGGACAGTCTATCCCCCGCAGCAAGCGACACACGAAAGGATGTTCACCAATCGCTGAATCGTCCACTAGGGCATGTCCCGCTGAAATACCCGAACGAAATGTATTGACTAACCTGTAAGCCAGGCCATTCGAAGCCAGGTGGGCCATAAAGTTAAAGACGTGGACTACATCAGCAACCACAGGATCAAGACCCTGTCGCACACAACAACGGGTCTATCTAAGCCAGGCAGAACGGTATCTCTTAACTGAACTGTCGGCCCATGCCTTGAACAAGAAGACCGCAGCTTTATCCGAAAGGCCTGGAACCATCTATCGTCTCCTGTAATCCTCCACACCATGAGCGAGAGCGAGAGCAACCCCTCCTGGATCAACGGGTGTGGACGCTGAACTGGATTGAGAAGAAGAGTTAAAAACAGGGGAGTGGGATTGGAGAATCCCAAGAAAGTTCCAGAAGAACCAGAAACCAAACTTGTGACTTCCAGATGGTAGTGATTATGACCACTTCCACCCTCTGACACCTGACCTGCACCGATACCCTCGTGATCATTGCAAACCATGGGAAGGTATAGCCCATCTCCAGGCTCCAATCCTGGAGGAATGCGTTTGTGGCTGCGGCTAGAGGATACGGCCTCCAACTAAAAAATCTGGGGAGTTGGTGGTGCAGCCTGAATGCTAAGAGATCCATCAATAATGGTCCCCAACGCGCCTGAAGGGTCCAAAAACTTTTGAATGGAGTCTCCAAAGGCTGGAGTCTCAGAAATTGCGAGATTGGTAGTCGGCTACCTGATTTGCCTGCCCCGGTAAGAACTCTGCCGTGACCGAGATCTGTCTATCCAGGCAATATTGCCAACAACTGGTCGCGAGGTCTGAAAGTGCTTTGGAGCGGGTGCCCCCTAGATGGTTGATATATCGAACCACCGATATGTTGTCCTTCTTGAGAAGCACGCAGGGCTGAATCGAGTCCTTGGTACAGCAGCAGCCCGCGAAGGAACCTGCCAAGAACTCTAGACAGTTGATATGTAACTTCTGTTTGTGTGGAGACCACAATCCTCCCATGGGAAAAGCACCACATCTGGTACCCCAGCCTGACTTGCTGGCGCCGGACGTTGTCTGGAACAGACCCAAAGATCTTGCTCCCGTTCCAAGCATCCAAGCTGCAGTGGACATGTCTAGGTAGTCTATTAAACGTATCCCCTGAGCCCTCAGGTGTTCCACGACTGGTTTGAGGACCTTAGTGAAACACCACAGTATGGAGGAGAGACTGAAAGTCAGTGTGGTGAATTCGTAGGTCTGTTGGCGCCAAACAAAATTGAAGGAACCTCCTGTGTGGAGGAAAGATTGAAATAGAGAGGTGCGCATCTTTGAGGTCCAAACGCACCATCCAATCTAGAGGTCACAGTACATCCCACAGGAGATGAATCCCCTCCATCTTGAAATGCTGATAAACGAGACACTCATTGAACTCACGGAAGTTGATAACTGGTTGCTGACCTCCATGGGCCTGTCGACCAGAAAGAGGTTGCTGATGAAGCTGCAGGGATGTGGAACTGAATGAGAGATAGCCCCCTTGGTAATGAGCAAAGTGACCTCCTCGTCCACCAGGGTCGCCTCATGTCCCGAGAACTGAATGGATCTGAGGCGGGCGACCTGCATGGGGGCACTGAAAAATCAGATTTGAAACCCCCAGACAGTCTGTGGGACCCATGCATCACTCGAGATGGAATGCCAGTCAGGAAAAACTTGCCAGTCAGAGCCCTACCCTTAGAAGGGAAGAAGGGAGCACACTCACCAGAATTGGAGGAAGAAGACCCTCTGCCTCAGCCACACTGTCCTCTCATTGGATAGAAGTTCCCAAATTGGGCTTGATCTTGGTATTGGCCTTGCTGGGAGCCTTGCCCTCTGGGAGGGTACTTGTTATAAGATTGGCAGGTCGAGCGACCCCTACCTCGAACGCCCGTGGCAAACAATAGAGGGAACGCTTTTTTAACAGAGGATTGAGCCTTGTGAAGGGAGGTGAATGTGTAGATGAATTTCACCAACTCCTTGACAAAAGGCTCCCCAAAAAGCCCACCTTGAGCTATAGCCCCTTCATCAGAGTCCCCCAGATCCCCGAGTTTGGATTCCACCTTTATCAAGTGAGCAGCGACGCTTGTCGACAGCATGCAGTTAGCATTGCCGAGAAAAATTATTGCCCGCTGTGCCCAGCCAGACAGAATCCCCGGAGAGATCAAGGATCCCAAAGCCTTGGCCTCTTCGGCCACGTCCACAATCTTAGTGAGGGGGCCAAGGGTGTCTAGGAGTTTATCCTGGCACGCCCACCGGGACCTGTCAATCCCTTTCTTCGGGTCCTTCATATATTTTTGGAGAAAGTTGGCCATACGTGTGTCAATCTCTGATGTGAGGGTCATCTTCCCCTCCAATGAGGAGCATGGGTATTTTGCTCTGAGGCAGTTGTGAGATTCCTTCTCCAGGGACTTCTAAATGCGCCTGCAACATAATTCGCAACCTTCTTGGCCGGGGCCCATTCGGAGGACCAAGGATGAATGATCTCGTCTGGGTCCAACATATCAGAGGGGTACTCTGCCCTTCAGGTGCAGCAGGAGGAGGGTGAATGGAGGGAAGCCAGGGCCTCGAGGGTCAGGGTTCATTGTCAGCATCACCATCAGGCTGACTGGGGTCCCGGGAGTATGGGGGTCTGTGAACTGACCAGCAGAGTCCCGTGGGGAGGAGGGTGAGTGCTGCCTTAGAAGGCCAGTTTGAGGTGATCAAAAACGTAGAGGTCCACCCCTGCTTCGCAGTGACGCTTTGCTGGGTTCGGATCAGGCTCAGCAGAGTTAGGGGCCCCTGAAGAATCCTGGGGGTGTGCGATGCCCAGAGAGACCCCTGCCATTTTTGTGCCTGCCTGGGTTCTCATCCCTCTGGGCATCGTCATCAAACTCCATGCCAGTGCTTGTTGGTAGCCGCTGCTCAGGGCTAAAAGGAAAAAGATGGTCAGGCAAAGCGCTGCAGGTAGATGGGACAGCAAGCACTAATAAGGTTCACCACCTAGCACAAGGAATATATATAGGCCCCAGGTGTATAGGCCCAAGTTATACCGGCAGGCAAAAGACTGCTATTATGAGGGCTGGGTGACAGCCATAGATTTGGGTGGGCAGAGCCCTGGGACACTTCACCCTGGTGTAATTATGTAGGGGCCTGTCTGGGAGTGTGTCCCAACAGACCTTCAGGCCTGTAACAGTAATACTGACCCCCTCTGGGGGCGTAGAAGCATGAGCGTGCTAGGTACTGACCCTGCAGTGCAGGGCATCAGAAACATCAAATCGGACCGATCGGGCCATACGGACTCCCACTGGGGCATCCCTCCTCAGGCGGCAAGGCTCCGGTCGGCCATATACAAGCAGCTCCAATCCCGCAATGAGGGAATTTGAAGTGCGCCCCGCGGTCCGACACTCTGCAGCGCCATGTGCGGTGGGCGGACCCCAATGCGGGAGCCGCACCAAATCCCAACGACCACAAAGGAGCGCAGAGCGTTCCCGCGGCATGGAAATGCAAATTTTACAATAAACAAACAAGAAATTTAGCACAACAATAAAGTATAGCGATAAAGCGATATAAAGCAAACCAGCTACAGTATGAGCAGCGACCCAATTGGCTAACAAAATTCACAATGACACATCATAAACAGTGTGATATAAAGAAGGGTAAATACAGTTATCTTGGCTGTGAGCAGCGAAGAAAGAGGACGAGAGGGTAGTGAGGATGGACTATATTATGGACTCCTGATACCCAATTGGTTGCTCTAGGGAGCTGTTCTCCCTTTGGATAATGTTGTTCTTTTATATTCCCAAGGTTTCATGAGAATGGTGGTCTGTTTGGTAAAAGTTGCATAATGGCTGCTATAAAATAAAGTGAAGAAAGAATGGCATAATCCTCGCCTCCGGTCCTGACATAGAATTAGCACCGATATGTATGCTCCACATTGCAGCATCACTCAGTAAACCTTGGTTCATGTTCACATTGCACCATTGCTCATTAATTCTAACTTCATGCATAGAGTTGCCCCTATGCTGAGTAAAGTTGTGTGCATGTTCAGATTTGCCTCATCATTCATTAATCTTGAATGCAAGTTAAGATTTAGAGTTGGAAAAACTGAGCACCGACCAAGATCTGCATTGTCACTTAGAAGTCTTAGCTATTTGGCCACACTTTCACTATTTCTCATTGCCCTTCACTCAATCCTCTTTACAGACCCAGATTTGCATATTCACTCAGTAATAATCAGTGCATGCTGATATTCACACTAACCATCTGAAATCATGACCATATAGTTATCTAATTATTCCTTCGTGAATTTTGAAAGATTGAATGACATCGGGTAGGTTCTCCAAATTTCCGTATTCTTGATGCATCAGCCACTTATAAATTCTGTATAAGATGAATGGATAGTGCAAGAAACTACACCTGGTGCCAAAATAGGCTCTGGTGTACATACATGCCAGGTGACTCTGGCAATGTGATGTGATCACCTCACTGTAATGATCAGGAAAGGATTTGAAATATATCTAACATTTCACAAGAACTTTTAAAATATCTTTTCAATAAAGGTGATGACATACACTGATGACATTGGTGTTCCAAAATGGCCACCGAATTAGTGAAGGGTTCATGACCGAAATCTCAGCAAATACAATTGTGTGGAGCTCTGTGTGCTCTGTGCACAGGTGCCATAACTTCTCTGTGCACGCAACAGCTTCAAGGGACTCCATTCCTGATTGTGCATCACTCGAGGGCATCTGATTACACACATGAAATGGATGAGACAGCAACACATCCTTGTTCGGCCCCATGGCTATTATCCCAGAGATAGACTCCTTTGTCTTGCGTACTTCAACAATAAAACTTTTTAAAAAATGAGAAAGTGAATCACTTACACATGTGCCTTCGCCCCTTCGCTGCTAGGCCTTTCCCCCCTCTGTGCTTAGCCTTTTTTTGGCTATTTGGGGTAGTTCATGCTTAGGCCCTGTAACGTTTAGTCCAAATAAGGTATCCACGTCAAATTTGCATCCTTTTCTTTCAACATGCTGAGGATTCTAATGGTACCCAGGTTTTGTGGATTTTCCTGGAGGGGACCGAGAAATTTGCCAAAATACAGCTAAAGTTTATTTTTGGGGGGAAAAATGGGGAAAATGTGCTGCAGAAGAAAGCATCTGTTTTTCTCCCTGCAAATGGTATCAACAAAGGGTTTGTAGTGCGCTAAAATCTCCATCTTCCCAGCTTTCAGGAAAATGGCAGACTTTTGTTAGAAAATCTATCTTTTCTACACAATATTGGCATTTTACTGGGACATAGCCTTTTTTCCTATTTTTTTGTGCTTTCATCCTCCTTCCAGCTAATGGTAGAAATAGGTATCAAAGCATTAATGGATCACAGAAAGCCATACATTTGCAAAAAGTAGATAACATTGTGAATTCAGCAAGGGGTCATGTGTGTAGATCCTTCAAGGTTTTCCTATAGAAACTAACAATTGAAATGAAAAAATATGGAAATTGAGTTGAAAAAAACAGCCAACGTTTTCACCTGTAACTTCTTCTGAGTATGGCAGATCTTTTAAAGCAATATACCGTTACATCTGCTGTACCCTTCCGGTTGTGGTGATATATAAGACTTTTAGGTTCACCAAGAACCCGAGTTACCCAGAGCCAATAACTGAGCTGCACCTTGCAATGGTTTTTCATTGTGTACTGTGTATATAGCAATTCATTTGGTAAAATATAAAGAGTGAAAAATAGGTATCAAGGAAACCTATGTATTTCCAAAATGGGAATAAAATATAGAGTTTATAACCAGTGGTTATTTGCACATCTCTGAAATTGTGGGTACTCGTACTAGCATGTGAATTAGAGGACATTTTTCAAAATGACTTCTTTTTACACATTGTCTTACATTTGGAAGGCAGAAATGCATAGAAAGTCAACTGGTAATAACACTACTACTTTGTGTTCCCCTAAGTCGTCCGATAAAATGGTTCCTCACTTGTGTGGGTAGGCCTAGTGCCCGTGACAGGAAATGGCCCCAAACGCAATGTGACCCATCACATTTTCATAGTGAAAACTGACCCTTTTTTCGCAATGTGCCTGGCTGTGGATTTTGTACCCTTGCTCAGCCGGCACCTAGGGAAACCTAGCAAACCTACACATTTTTGAAAACTAGACATCAAGGGGAATGCAGGACAGGGTGTGTTGTGTGGCTCTCACCAGGTGTTATTATTCAGAATCCCTTGAAACCCTCAAACTTTGTAAAAAAATCACATTCTCCTCACATTTCTGTTTTGGAAAGTTCTGGAATCTGCGTGGAGCCCCAAAGTTCCACCCACCCAGCATTTCCCCAAGCCTCCCGATAAAAATGGTACCTCACTTGTGTGGGTAGGCCTAGTGCCCATGACAGGAAACGCCCCCAAAGCGTACTGTGGAGACTTCAAAATTATCGATCACAAAAAGACTTGGTTCTGTGAGGGAGACACCTGTGTTTCTGGTCCCGGGCTTGGCGGGCATCTAGAGAAACGTACTAAACCCAGATATTTCTGAAAACTAGACACCCAGGGGAGTCCAGGGAGGTGTCGCTTGCATGGATCTCCCAACATTTTTCTCACATTTCTCAGTGGGATCAACACACCGGCACACATTTCCTAACACCTAGCATTCCCCTTCGTCTCCTGATAAAAATGATACCTCACTTGTGTGGGAGTCCAATGCAGAGCCAGCCTAAAACGTATATACAAAAAAATATAGCGCTAAGAGCTCACTGTACTATCCCCTCAATCTCTAAATGTTTGGCCCTTCTCGGTTGCAGGATCTTGGCCCACCCACACAAGTGAGGCATCATTTAACTTCACACATTTCCTACCACTCAGTGTTCCCCTTGATCTCCAGATAAGAATGATACCTCACTTGTGTGGGTGGGCCAAGTGCCTGCGACAGGGAAGGGCCATTAACCTGTAGAGATTGAGGGGGAACAAAAGTGGGTCCAAAAAGGCAGTTTCTGTATACGTTTTTAGGCTGACTCTGCTTTGGGCATCCACAGAAGTGAGGATTCATTTTGATTGATAGGCCGAGGGGATAGCTGGGTGTTGGGAAATTTGTAAGGGTTCTGAGATCCTACAACTTTCCCATACAGAAATGTCAGGAAAACATGACTTTTTAGCTAAATTTGAGGTTTACAGGGGATTCTGGGTAAAAAAAACACTGGGGGATCCACACAAGCCACACTGCCAGGCCACGCACACCCAGGCAAGGTTGGTGTGCTGGACGAGCGGCAGTGTGGGAGGGGCAGGCATAGGTGTTATGGGTGTGAAAAATAAATGTTAACAAAAACGTACCTGCAGCCGGCCGCATTGCACTCTTCTCCTCTTCTTCTCCAGGTGGCAGAGGCTCCCAGAAGGCCCTGCAGTCAATCCTGAAGCTGCTCTCACACATGAGAGCAGCTTCAGTATTGGCCTAAGCGCTCTCGATTGGCTCTCCAGGACAGGCTCTGAGTCTCTGCCTGCTCTTTCCAACCCAGCTGCATTGCTGGGTTGGAGAGAGCTTTCACGCTTTCACCTCGCATGATGGTTTGGCCAAACCATCATGTGCATTGAAGGGAGTGTAACTACCACTCCCCTCAGTCACCCTCCTGGCCCAGACCCAAAGAGTGGGCAAGAAAGGAAAAGTAAAACAAATGTTTATCATAATTTTATTTTTCCTTTCCTGCCAGCCAAGCGCCATCCAGCCACACCACAAGCCAAGCACCACCCACACACACCACCTGCCAAGCACCATCCATGCACACCCGTCAGCCAAGCACCAGTCCACACAAACCACCAGCCAAGCGCCAATTCACGCACACCACCAAGCAAGCGCCAGTCTACACACACTGCCACCAAGCCCTAGTCCACACACACACCAGCCAAGTGCAAGTCCACATTCACCACCAGCAAAATGCCAGTACACACAGAGCCAGCCAAACCCCAGTACATGCAGATCATCAGCAGTACTCCAGTTTGCACACACACAGAAACATTCCCTGGTATCTAGTGGTTTTCAGCCCCCCTTAGGGGTCATATGTGCCTAAAAATATTGCTGATCTGCCCCCAAGGGGGGTTAGAACCAGCCAAATTGTGTCCCTAAAAAGAAAGAGGAGCGACCCTTGTCTATGAGGCCGCTCTCTGACATGCACATAAACATATCCCTGGGGTCTAGTCAGCTTTCTGCCCACCTGTGGGTCAGATCAGGGGTAAATAACCCCCATCTGGCCCCCAAGGGGGGCCAAAAGACGGTCCAATTTGTGTTTGGGGGCACAGGCACGTCCATTTTGGACAGCCCCCACCCCTAAGTATAAAAAAAACATAATCTCTGGTGCCTAGTGGACTTTCTGCCCCCCCCCCCCAGGAGGGGCAGATCAGAGATTGCCCCATCTGCCTCCCAGGGCGGGGCAGAAAGACTGTGGCAAATTTTTTTAGGGGTGGGGGCATTGGCATGCCCATTCTAGGAAGCCCCCACACCTGACCTACAAAAAAAATAGTCCCTGGCTTCCTAGTGGGCTTTCTACCCTTGGGGGGCAGAAAGACTGTTCAATTAGTTTTGGGGAGGGTGGGGGCACTGGCAAGCCCCTCCATATAAAAAACATAATCCCTGGTGCTTAGTGGGCTTTCTGCACCCCAGGGGGCAGATATGGGGCTATTGCCCCCATATGCCTCCTGGGGGGGACAAAAAGACTGTAGCAATTTTTTAGAGGGGTGGATGCATTAGCATGCCCATTTTGGACAGCCCCACCCCTAAATATAATTAAATAAAAAACCCTGGTGCCTAGTGTGCTTTCTGCCCTCGGGGGGCAGAAAGACTGTTTCAAAATACATTTGGGTGGGGGCATGATCTTCCCCATTGTGAGCAGCCCCCATCACTCTTTTATAATATAAAAAAATAAAAAACCCTGGTGTAATAACCCCATCTGCCCCTCAGGGGGGGGGCAGAAAGACTGTGGAGGTTGTTTGGGGGGTAGGGGCATTGGCACCCCTAAATTTGCACTAAAAATAATCCCTGGTGCCGGGTGCGCTTTCTACCCTTTCGGGGGGCAGATTGGGGGCTATTGCCTCCATCTGCCTCCCGGGGGGGCAGAAAGACTGAATATGCCCAGAAAGTTTGGGGGGAGCAAAGGCCCTTGTCCAAGGGGCCGCTCCCCTCTCCCTAGAGTCTAGTGGGTGGATTCCTGCTTGGGGTTCGCCCTCCTGCGGGATCCCCTTTCCAGTGATACCTCTCCCATCTGCCTACATGCTTGGGGGCTGAGATAGTCCCACAAGCATGTAGGCAGTAAAACTGAAACAAGCCGATCTGCTCATTTCAGTTTCAGTTTCAGTGAAATGACATCAGCGCACCATGCGCACTGATCGTCATTTCACTGAAAACCCCAGAACAGCCTCGGGAGCTGGGGCAGCTATTTCCCAGCTCCCGAGGTTGTTTTGGATTGAAGGAAATCCCTCTGGTGCCCACACCATAAGGATTTCCTGTGCAATGTGCGCGGACGGCCGGGAGCCGTCCGATACACATGAGCACTGTAGCGTTGGACGGCTCCCTGCCGTCCGGCGCATGGAAGGGGTTAATCCTTACATGTATACAGGAAAATGCAAATGCCCATGTGCGCCTTCATGTGTACTGTTTCATTTTATTAATCAATTGCTATTTCGTTTTTATACCTGCTTAAGCCCACTAAAGCTTTCACTTTGTTGCTCACCAACAGCATTTTTAAATTAATTTTCGTTCTGTTATTCCATGTTGTACACTGCAAATTTTAGCTGAATCCTTCTAGTAAGAATGCCTTGTTCTGAAGTTGGCATATCAAAGCAAGGACTACAGAAAGAAGTAAAGTCCTTTCTTGCTAGGTGTTAGATCTGTCAGCCTTTGGGTGGCCTTCCCCCAAACTTTTTGCCTTCCTCTTCCATTTTTTCTGATCTCGCTTTTGCTGGCCTTAAGACTCTGCGTCCTTTACCTTTGCTACCCAATGCAAGAGTGCATACGATCACTCCTTAAAACACAGTAATATTGACTTATCCCCAAATGGCATATTTAATTTACTTGTAAGTCACTAGTAAAGGGGCACTACATGTGCCCAGGGCCTGTAATTTAAATGCCACTTGTGGGCCTGCAGCACTGATTGTGCCACCCACTTAAGCAGCACTTTGAATGTGACTCAGGCCTGCCATTGTACCCTGAGTGTGCAGTATAACTGCCATGTTGACCTGGCAAAACAAACCTAATGCTAGGCCCAAACCATCCCTTTTCATACTTATAAGTCACCCCAAGGGTAGGCCCTGGACAGCCCAGAGGGCAGGGTGCAGTGTATTTAAAAGGTTAGTCATGAATGTTTAAGTTTTAAATGTCCTGCTAGTGAAAAACTCTAAAATTAGTTTTTCATCACTACAAGGCCTACCTATAGACTAACATTGGAATTACTTTATCACATCTAATAAGCTGTTATTTGCTAATGGGACCAGGTAACCACATCATGTTTGGTATCTTTGGAATTATAACGAAAATTCCTAACTTATGGTAAAGTCAGATTTTAAATTACAATTTTGAAAATGCCACTTTTAGAAGGTTGGCATTATCCTGCCTTAGCCCTTTAGTGCCTGTAGCCTGTACCTATCTACCTGTGTGGGTGTAGCTGACAGTTCAGCTTTGTGTATTCCTTCTAGACAACCACACAAAATAGGGGCTTAGGTGTGCCTGAGTGAGCCATCACTGGCAATGGCAGGACAGGTAGGAGGAGTAGGGCACAGCCCCACTTACACTTGAATAGGTTGTGTACTGCCTCCACACAAAGGGTGCTTATCCACTGTAGTTAGTCTGGAGCCAGGACAGGGAAGGCAAGAAATTTCTAAAAGCTTCTCCCCCACTTCAAAGGCACAACTGAGTATAAATACTGGACCTTAGACACCACCACTTCAGTACACTTCTGGACCTGTGGTTACTCTGCCAGGTAGAAAGACGGCTATGCTGCTGAAGGACTGTCATTATGCCAGACTGCTGCCCTGCTGGACTACTGCCTTGCTGTCCTGCTGCCTTGCTGTGCTGATCTGCTGTCCAGTTGCCTAGGTGAGAAGGGCTGGACCTGCATATTTTGAACCCAGAACTCCAGAGTGACTACAAGGGCTAGTTGGCTGGCCTGTTGACTTGAGTCTCAGGGACCGAAGACTTCAACAACCTTGCTCCTGCACCTGGACTCTGCCATCTGTGAGTCTACCCTGCCAAGTGGTGCCACCACAGTCGTGAACCTTTGGAAGTGGGCCTTAGGTGCTCTGCCAGCCTGTGTGGATCCAGTGGAACCGACACATCTCCTCTGCTGCGCGGCGCCACCCCGAGCAGAATCAACGCATCACCTCAGCTGTGTGGATTGGAACCGCTACAAAGACGTGCATTTCAGCCCATCGCCACATTGGAACTGCCGCTGCATGACACATCTTTGGCGCAGGCCCTCGCATCCTTTGTCAACGGCAGCCTTGACGACGGATTCTTCATCGCAGCCTTGCGGCTCCTTGAAACCGATGCATTATCCGACTGCCTGCAGAATCCTTGACTCTGGACTTCGCATCACAAGCCCTAGTCAACGGGATCTTCGGTGTCGACGCATTTTGGCCTCGCACCACAGCCACTCCGCATCTCGAAAAGGAAGCATCGCTTCAGCTGCAGGACGCATGTTTGACATGGATCATCTTTGCTCTACGCACACCAGGATTTAAGGTACTCTGCTCAGCGGGTCTAACTGGGCCCCTGTAGCCATACTGTGCTCCTTTGCGGTTGGTCTGAACTTGTAATTTTGTCCCAGTCCAACGCGACCAAATATCCACATTTGGCGCGTCACGCCTTTGGTACTAGTTTCACTATCATCTTAAAAATTGAATATCTCCGCATCACAGGCCCTATTCAACGGGATCTTTGATGTCAATGCATCAAGATCTCACACCGCAGCTGCGCCGCAACTCCGAACCAGTGCATCCCCTCAGCTGCGTGACTTATCTTCGACATGGATCATCACTATGCTCCACAAACCAGCATTTAAGGTATTCTGTTCAACAGGTCTAACTGGGCTCCTGTAGTCGTTCTGTGCTCCATCGCAGTCAGTCTGAACTTGTGACGTTGTCCCGGCCCAGTGCGACCAGATATCTACAGGTGGTGCTTTATCCCTCTGGCACTATTTTCACTTATATCTCCGGTTATACTAATTTGATTTTTGTCATTTTAATCTAGTTTTCTAACTCTGGTGTGGGCTCTTTCTTTGGAGTACTTTCACTGTGTTACTGTTTGAAGTGTTGCACAAATACTTTACACATTGCCTCTGAGTTAAGCCTGACTGCTCTGTGCCAAGCTACCCGAGGGTTGAGCACAGGTTAATTTAGGGTTTTCTTGTGACTTCACCCTTAGAAGAATTGTGGTTGCTCCTTCAGAAGGGTTTCACCCCTCTGAAGGTTTTTATTATATCATGTGCTCTAACTTGTATTCACTCACATTGAAAAAGGTCTATAAATGTAGCACCAAAAGTATGTATTTTAGCACTACTTGAATCTGATTGGTTGTATTAACCATGTTAGACTTCTATGTGCTATCATGAGTGTATGTGTTTTCTTATACAAACTTTATACATCTTTACTGACATTTACACCACCAAATGACTATGATGTGTTCATTGCCCTTCTGTAAATTGCCACCTTAGTCACTCTGGTGATTGACACCAATAAAATACACTGCCATTTAAGTTCTCCACTAACTCCACACCTCACCTTGAATGCTCTGCTCTCTACTCCTCTACCTTTTGGAGCATCTCTATTCACAGATGGATGAATTTAAATTACCTAGCCCAAACACAAACATATGCCACCCTGCTGCTGATCTTTCCCTCCATGCAAGCACAAGGGTAAATCAAATCTCCCCTCACCTCCCTCATAAAGTCCACTCTGTTGCTGCATTTCCCCACTGAAGCACAAATGCCACTCAGCTTTATTTTGCTGCAAAATACAGAAACAACTCTGCTGCTTATTGCCCACTGCCACAAGTGTCATTCTGCTGCTCATTACCCCCCCAACATCAGGACCACTATGTTGCTCAGTGTTGTCATACGCTAGAAGCTCTTGGGATCACATTCTGTATATACTTACCAATCTTTTGATATGTTATGAGAGCGAGATTAGATTTTCTAAAAGATAATACTTTTGATATCAATTGAGAGGAACACTATTATGAAGGGGAATGGAGGTCTTCACAGCGATGAAACCACTGAAATCTGTGGGAGGCAGCCTGTCATTGTGGAGTGAAATAAATCTTAAGAGGGTGAAATCCTTCAAATGAGCATGGGGTGAGTGGTTGACCTGTAGCTCTCTCTGAATACATGCTGACCAGTGACCTTAAGTCGAACTAATTGCAACTGCAAATCCCACTCACAGCAATCATGGAGCTATTGGTCCTTGTCCATCTGTGCCAGTCCCAGAAGAACACACACCCAACTAAGGAGTACTGGTCACTAAAGCCCCTCTTTCCACCCTCATCTTCACTAGTGGAACATCAACCTGTCAGGTAATGATGATGTGAGTAAGTCTACCCTCTCACACACTGCTGCCATCAATGTACCTGGCAGGGCAGAGGTGGTGCTGCTTGTCTTTAGGTCACTTTCCTAGCTTCAAGCAACATGGTAGGAATCTCTTCCCAACTCCCCCCCAAACTATCTTACCCTTTCAGAGTGTAATAGTGGCAGTCAGCTTCACTATGACACACAACCTGCATAGACACCATGCCCAAGAGTCAGCTGATGTAGTAATCATGAGTCAGATCTTTCTGTGTCTTGCCTTCTTTTTGTTGCATGCACTGCTATCAACCAAGAAGATACCATTAGAAAATAAAACCTGAGCCTCATCTTGACAGGAGTAAACTTGTCTGCCATCTTTGCAGTGAGACAGTTATATTTTTAGTATATTAGATAACATCATTATGGCAAGATCTGTTTCAATACAGGTAAAAGTTTATGTGCATGTGTTAAGTATTTTATGGAAAAGAGAAGGGGAAATAATGTGTATGTGGAACATATATTAATAATATATTTTATAATATATTCTTGTGAGGTGCTAATTTGTTTTAACCCCTTAACTGCTGAGACTTTTCCACCTCAGTGCTGAGCGCTTTTGTGGCTATTTGGGGTACTTGCCAGTTCTCTTCCATAACTTTGTTTTGTCATATAAGATAACTACACCACATGTGCGTCCTTTTTTCATGAACATAGGAATGTAAGGGCATCCAGGATTTGTGGATTCCCCTGCAGGAGACTCAGAAAGTAGCCAAAATAAAGCTAAATGTGGGGAATTGTTGATATAATGGGGAAAAGTGCTGTGGAAGAAAGGGCCTGTTTTTTTCCCTAAAAACTGCATGAACAAAAGGTACTCTGTGTTAAAATCACCACCTGCCCAGGTTTCACGAACAAGCCGAACTGGATCAAAAAACAATTCTTTACCACAGTTTTGGCATTTTTCTAAAAAGTAGCCCATTTTTCCTAATTCTTGTGATCATTTCAACCAAATTCCAGTTTGAGGGGGAAATAGGTACGAAACCCATGGTTGATCTCGGAAAGCTATACATTTCTGGAAAGTAGATAACACTTTGAATTCAGCAATGTGTCATTTGGGTAGAACCCTCAAGGTTTTCCTAAGGAAATTACCTGTTGAACAAAAAAATATTGAAACAGCAATTTGTGACAACATTTTCATCTCTAACTTCTTATGACGATGGCTGATTTACAAAAGCAATACACCGTTACTTCTGCTAGATACTTCTAGCTGTGGGGATATAGAGAGTTTGTAGGTTCTCCAAGAACAGCTGTACACAGAGTCAACAACTGAGCTGCACCTTGCATTAGTTTTTCATTGTCTAAGGCATATTGAGCAATTCATATGGTGAAGAGTGAAAAATGGTTATGAAAGAAACCTATGTAATTCTGAAATTCAAACCAAATACTGATTTTAGGAGCAGAAGTAATTTGTACTTCTCTGAATTTATAGATACCCATATTAGTATGTGATTCAGTGGGCATTTGTAAAAATGTCTTCTTTCCAGCCAGCTGGCTTACATTTGGAAGGAACAAATGCAGAGAAATCGAATTAGTAATAATAAATGTTCTACTTTTCTGTGTTCCCACAAGTCACCCAAAAATATGGTACCTCACATGGGTGAATGGGCCAGCACCTGAGACACAATTCACCCCAAAACTCGACCTGGAGACATCACATTCTACCCAGCAGAATCCACGTTATTTTTACAATGTGGGTAGCTGTGGATTGTGGACCCTAGCTTAGCCACCACCATAGAAAACCTACCATACCAAGATATTTTTGAAAACTTGACATCCACGGGTGTCTAGGATGTTGTGATCTGTGTGTTTTACCCAGAAGCCCTTGTAAACCTCAACCTGTGCCTAGAACAACACTTTTCTTATGTTTCTGTGAGGGCAAGCTCTGGAATCTGCAGGAGTCACATATTTCCTACCATCCAGCATTCCATGAAGTCTCCTGATAAAAATGGTACCTCACTTGTGTGGTTGGGCCTAGTGCCTGTAACAAGAAAAGGCCCAATCTGCAACATGGAGAAATCAAATTTTTTTCACCCAAGCACCAACCCATTTTTGCAATTTTGGTGGCTGTGGAATTTGGGCCCTAGCTCAGCCAGCTCCCAGGGAAACCTACCCAACCTGCAAATTTCTGAAAACAAGGCACCTAGGGAAGTCCAGAGTGATAAGACTTGCATGGTTCTCACTAGTTTTTTTTACCCAGAAGCCCTTACATACACTAACCTTTTTCTAAAAATGCACATTTTGCTCACATTTCTGTGGCACAAAGTTCTGGAATCTGTGGTGAGCCAGAAATCTCCTACCACCCAGCATTCCCCCAAGTCTCACTTGTATGGGAGGCCTAGTGACAGCGTCAGGGTCCGACCCAAATGCAATGCGGAGACATCAACATTTCCACTCAAAAAGTGACCTGATTTGACAATGGTGGTAGCTGCGTCATTTTGGTCTGTGTTCGGCAGCCACCAAGTGAAGGCTATTAACCCCAGAGATGTCTGAATACTAGACACCCAGGGAGTCTAGGATGGTGTGCTACGTGTGGATCCCAGGAATGCTTCTTACCCACAATGCTCTGTACACCTCAAACTTTGCCTAAAATCTCACATTTATCTTGCATTTCTGTGATGTAATCTTCTAGAATCTGCAGGGATCACTAAATTCCTATCACACAGCATTTTGCATTTTTTTCAATAAAAATGCTGCCCCACTTTTGTGACTGTACCTAGTGTCTGTGACAGGAACAGATCAAATCAGAGTTATTGGGAGTCCCCCAGCGAGGAGGTGCTATCCTGAAGGAGATTGTGAGACTGCATGGACTGCCATCTGAAAGGGTAACACAGCAGAGGCTCACAATTAATTTTCAAATTCCACAGTAATTCATCGTTTGGGCACAGTCCACTTCAAATCAACCAGCCAAAATGATGAGCAGTTGGAGAGAATCAAACAATATCTCAGCTGTATGCCATGAGCCGCCAAGAGCAGTGGTTTACTTGGTTGCACTTGACTGAGTTAGCCTACAACAACTGATTACACTCTTCTCTTGGCTGCTCACTATTTTATTGTTCATTTCATCTTCACCCTCAACATTTCCTCCCGAACCTCTGTCCCCTCTGCTACAGCTTTACTTACTGCAATTTCCACCTTATATTCAAACACTCTCCGACACTTACAATAAGCTAAGGCTGATTACAAACATGTTGCAGATCATAAGGAATGAAGGGTACACAAAACAAAGTATGTGATTTTGTTTGGTTATCAGCTAATTTTCTGTTGTTACCCAGTTGTCATTCCAAATTCATGCCTCCATTTGTAGGCCTACTCTCTGTGACCCTGACTCTATAAACCTGACTGATTGGTGACTGATTGGTCAGGGGATGGTAGCCTAAGCAGTCCCTGAAAGCTAAAGGGTCCATCCAGTCTTTCATGTATTCAGAAGAAAACCTTAGTACACAAACCCGCAGCATCTCCCTTGCTAGTTATGAAAGATTGCTCCTAGGAGTTTGACGTAAAATCTATAGTAGATTCAAGAATGATGAGAAATGAATTACAGTTCTTGATATTGTGGAATAGCTACGTGCCTGCGGAACACTGTTGGGAACCAGCAACCTTTGTTCACACCCATAGATTAGTGGCCTCCTTTCATAAACAATTCTCAAAAAAGCAACACCAGGAAGGAGGGGAATATGAGGGTGATACTGTCTGGAATTAGCAGGGTTTCCGGCTTTGTTTCACTGTGACCCACATTTCAGAAGCACTTGCCTTTCAGAAGCTGGTAAATATATATGCTTATTACATGTTTGTTGGGAAATCATGTGTTTTTGACTGACACTAAAACAGTGCACGTACCTGTTTCGATTTGTGGTTCACTCTCCTGAGAGTCTCTATGAATATCTGCACTGTCACTAGAAATGCAACATTAGAGAGAACCATACCAAAGAAGAGTTGGGCTTGCTGATTGCCTCTCTCTCCCTCTTTCTCCTCCATTCTCCTACCCCGTGGATGTTTGATCCTATCTGGTACTTCCTCATTAGTATGAATAAGGACATACTCTGGGGAGTGAGATGGATTTTTATCAGAACTCATTGGATACCACTTGCAAAACCTGAAAAGATGAGAGGCAAACACCACAGATGCTTCTCATTTTGTGGCTTTTGAATAAAAGCCAATAGAATAAGTTTAAGGCTTACTTAATGTACGTTTGTCCCTACGGCATTATTTGAGGAATTTTTAGTCAAGAAGTCCACTCAACTTACTGAACAGTATTCACAACATCACACTGTGTGAACTAAAGTGTATATCCTAATACTATTCCAATTAATTACCCATTACATAAAAATATTTTAGACATATTGCAAATGTGCTTCAAGGCGTGGATAAAAAACAGCATATAGCTTGCTCATGATAATTCGAATGTACACAAACTAAATTTCTGTATTTTCAGTTGAATGAATAGAAACCTTTCTATTTGTGTTTTATTAACAAATATTACAAGTAGTATATATAAAATCAATTTTGGAATAAAAGAGAGGGAAAGACTAATGGATATGTCACATTTTGCCCTCAATCATTGAGGAATCTACCTCAGACATGTAGCAGAAAAAATAATATTTCATTCTTAATGGCACCTCTGCATATCTAACAATGATAATTATTATTATATTGCAGTCTGCACATCTACATATAAAAGTGTTATGCTATAGCTTTTCTTCATGTGTATTTCTTTTAAGACTATATTTCACCAAAACCAGGATGTAAGGGATTATGATATACATTTGGCAGGACACCTGGGGTAGACTAAAAAACATACCAGGATTCTCAACCACTTTAACAAGCCCCAGATGCAACAGGTGGTCCTTTTGCCAGTGTTGTATGCCTTGTCAAGCCAGTGGCAAGTCAGAAGGAAAGAACTAGGCTCCACTTCAGATCCCTCCGGGACACCCTTTAAAGAGGAATTGTAGTTGTTGCCAGTCCCTTGAACCCTAATTAGCACCAAGGAATTGGTTTCTGCCAGTGGCAGTAGACAACAGCACCCTGTATCCTGAAGCTACAGCTATGAGGATGGTAACTGCACTAAGCGAAGCCAGGATTCTACTGGATGTCTTTACCTGAGGGAGAAGCGTTCTCCAAAGAGGTTGTTTCTGGCAGGGGAACACATTCAATGTTAGCTTACGTGAAGTCCATGTGGAATTAGTAAGGGGCTACCTACATGTTTTCCATGCAGCATCACACTAATACCAATGGGTTTGTTGAAAGATTTAACAAGACCCCGAAAGACGTAAATATGCATCTGGAGGAGTGCCTTCATTGAAAGTGAAATGTCTTGCCACAATCCCTGCTGCTTGCTTACAGGGAGGTTCCACAGAGGGAAGTGAGATTAATCCCCTTTGTATATTTGTCTTGTCATCCTGTCAAGGGACACTCATTCTTCAGGTAGACAAGTGTGTGAGACCAACTAAAAAACGCATACAATATGTGGTGTATTCTGTGTAGCCTTGAGATCCAAGATGGTCCAGTAGATGAAGGAAGCAAAGAAAACTTTGGAGGCGAGTTAGAAACTGAAAATACAGTTGTATGATCAAAAGGCGCCTCTGGTAGAGTACCAGCCTGCTCATAAATTTTAGGTGATAGAACCATACATGGACTGGATGAAAGAAAAAAATAGCGAGGTAACCTACCTTGTAGATCTTGACACTCCCAAGACCATTTTGAGGGTTCTGCATGTCAACAGGATGAAATCCTACTATAAAAGATGAGAATTGTCCATACTCAGGGTGACTGATAGTGGAGAAGGAGAGGAGAGGAAGCCCCTTTCAGATCTCTTGTCACAAAATGAGAAGGATGTGGCAGTGAGGGAGTTGTACTCTCTCCTGCTGTGGCTGTATATTGCCGGAGATCTCTTAGATCAATCTCTGGAGAGTCTCAATACCTCCTTTAAATCTGAATTTTAAGATACCAAGCACAGGGTTCTCTAAAGATCAGCTCTCTACCCTGCACTCTTAAACCTGTCCATCACTCCTTTAGCCGTCCTAATTCGCTCTTATGGTTTTGCATACTATTCAAAACTCAGCTGATACTCATACTCATGCTCATGGGGGATCCTACACCCATTCATTCAGTCATAGGTATATGATGACTGGCAACAATATTTTGACTGACGTTTTCAAATACAGAAATCCTTGTTTTCAGGAACACATCTGTATGGGACTCAAATTGGTGGCCTGAAGACCTCCCTCTCACACCCAGTCTGCTAAAAACCTTTCAATCATACTGAACAGTAGATTGATTTTCCACAGACATATTTCAAAAACTACATCCCACTGTTACTTTCTGCTAAAAATGACGAAAAATGTTCTCCCTTTTATACCTTCTGACCCAAAGAAAACTACTGGTGAAGCCACTATTGGTGGCAGGAGTTGATTCTTGTAGCCCTATTTTCTTTGGTCTCAACAACACCAAGACAACCCATTTCAGATTATCTAAAATGCGTCTGTCCACCTTTTGCTCAGAATCTGAAAATATGAATCAATGTCCTGCCATTTAAGGCACTTGCATTGGCTTCAGTTTGGGAAAAGAAGTACTTAAATCTTTGTCTTTGTGCCACTAGGCCTTCTATTTCTCCAGCCCTCTCTATCTCTAAGACATGTTTCAGAAATATATTCCTGCACAGACTCTCAGTTACATGTCTGCGCGTCTATTCTCCTTTCCTCATATCAGGAAAGCTAGGAGGAATGGTCAGACATTTGTCTATTTCACAGTGACCACCTGGAATTCCTTACCCTCCCAGTTGCATGACACCATACCTCACTTAGAGTTCACGAAACATCTGAAAATGTTACTTTTGAATCTTTCATGTTTCTTCTGACCCTTCTCACTCTTTGTGGTCTACAGCACCAGGACATTCAGATGAGTAACAGAGCACTTTCTGAAAACAAAACTAAGTTAACCTAAACTAAGCCATCTGCTGTGGTGGTTTCTCTGTTCCCACTAACATATGGGCTCACTAATTAGTGTGCCCATGACATGGACACAGGTGAGGGGATACCTGTTAAAATAAGGTGAAGGCTGGAATTAAGGAAGTGGTCTTCAACATGTAAGAACTTAGAGTGAGTGCACCCTCCAGAAGTCCTCGGTTAAAGCTGGTGGTTGTGGTGCCACTGGTGGCCACTCAAGGGAGGATTCTAGAGCTGAGGTTCTGCATGGATTACAGTGGGCTCAATGTAGTCACAAAGACTGATTCTCACCTAATACATAGAGCTTATGAGCTCATTGACAAGTTAGGCAACAAACATTTTCTGAGTAACTTTGATTTGTCTTCAGTATACTAGCAGATTGTTTTTACTATGGTTGCAGAGAAGAGGAGACTATTCTTTAATCTAGAGTGACACTTTCAGTTAAAGGTGATTAATTTTGGGTTGAAGAGTGCTCCTGCCACCTTCCAGAGGTTTGTCAACTTGATCTTTCCTCGACTGGAAGACTTCAATGCGGCCTCCTTGAGAGACATTGCTGTCTACAGCTCCAGCAGGGATGACCATCTGGCTCACCCCAGAAAGAAGTACTTCAGGCTCTACAACAGTCAGGCCTAACTATTAGAAAGTGCCAGGCAAGGCAGGCTTCTGTGCTATACCTTGGTGACCAAGTTGGCAGAAGGCACATGCAGACTCTTCAGCCAAACGTCCTGTAAAGGCAGAGTAAATGGCACTGGAAATACATCCAAGCTCTGGAAGGTAAATGTTGTATGTAGGCTGTTCCACCCTCATAACTAACATTTAACTTCCAGGCCATGAGTTCATTCACTCTGCCATTTACTATGGCCTTACTATGGCCCTGGACGAAAGAAAAAAAAGCCATCTAGGGCAAACTGATACAAAGAATATGTTTAGGGGGAATGCACAGGCATTATACTACTGTTTAGTAGTGGTATGGCACACTATAGATCATTTACAGCAAAAGAGATAACTAGTTTGGGAAGCTTATGTCACTCTAAAATTAAAACGAAAGAACATGCTGACAAGTCAAGATTTAGGGCCTAATTATGAGTTTGGTGGTCTGATGGACCGCCAAGCCCACAATGGCAGTGTAGCAACCGCAGCACCTGTGGTCCAATCGCCCTATTACGAGTTTGGAGGTCAGACCGCCATTGGACTGCCACAACTGCTGGGGATCCTTGATACCTTGAAGGTGGCGTGTCAGTCAGAGTCTCGCAATATGCTGACGGTGCCCCTGTGGCACCGCCAAGCATAATACGAGTTTCCTCACTGCCACAGTTTTCATGGCGGTGAACCTGCCATGAAATCTGTGGTGGTGGGGAAACAAAGTGGCCTTACAGGTCCCCCTGTTGCCTCTAGGCCTGGCGATGCTTGCAGGGGGGCACATGGTGTGCCCCAATGTGCACATGCACCCCTTGTTCCTGCACAGCATGGACTTTACAGCCCATGGCATGCATGAACAGGCTTTGGTGCTTCCACAGCACTGACTTGCTAAGGCTCACATATGAGCCCTAGCACGGCAATGCCATGGCACCGCCAAAGGACCGCCTACCAGACCCGCAGAAAACTCCCAATCGGGTGGGCAGCAGATGAATTTGGCCGCGTGGGAGTGGGGTGGTGGGCTGGCAGCCTGCTCCCACACCACCAAACTCGTAATCAGGCCGTTAATTCTGCTACTTTTGCATCTGGAGTTTCAGTTTGGTTATCTTCTCATCTGTTCCTGTTCACACATTGCAATCGCATTGCAGTCACATTTTGATCACAATATTTTCGTCCGTTTGTCATTTCTCATCAGAAATATCCTGTAGCCTTTCACATGAAGTGGCTGCACATTGTGGAGAATTCTTCTGTTTTTCCATCCTTTACAATTGAAACCATATGTCTTTTACCCTTATGATCAGCTAACTTCTGAACATCCACCTTTTATTGTAAAAGGGATAACAGAATATGAGATTCAAGAAATCCATGCTTTTCAAATTTGTCAAGGTTGTTCTCAATTTCTGAAGACATTTCTTCCTTTGCACTTCAAATTGCATCACCCAGAGGGGTATTCTGCAGCTTCCGTGTAGCAGCAACTTTGAGGCATTGCGGTTGGGGCATGTATACTTGCAGGGGAAGATAGTTATCAAACCTGCTAGATGCCATATCTGTGAATATGTAGGCTTTGCTAGCCTTATATTGAAGCCTTTACAATATGGTGGCCTTTCTAGTGATTGTTGCCTGAAGTTCTCAATTTAAGATGGAGCTAATGTAGTTTCCGTGATGAAATGTTTCTCTTTAAAAAATACATAATAGGAGGCACTGTAATAGATGGATCCATTGCAATGCATTTGTTACCTCACTTTTTTTTGTTGTGTTCATCTCCCAATTCCCACTCTTTTTAGTGTGATTTTTTCTCTAATTTGAGGCTGAATTCCTGCCTGGATTTCTATATCTGGATGCTGGGTGCTTTCAAAGGCCTGTTTCAGGATTGTTTTGGTGCCTTGGTTTTCAATGCCTGCATTAATTCATAATCTTCAATCAAGAGCTACCATGATTGTCAATTAATCAATCAATCAACTTTATTTCGCATCGTTTAAAATGGATAAAAGTACAGACATAAAAATGCAAACGTAAAACAACATATATAAAATATCTTAAAAAGCAGAATATATTATATATATCAATATATACTTCATTTTGTGGATCAAAATCATAATCAAAGTTTTAAAAACCAAATAACACCTGAGGCAAATGTGGAAAACATACAAAGACAATACTTTAATCTTTGGGCCCCTTTAGATCTCTTTTACTGATCATATACCATATAACTTCTAATTCACCGGCCAAAGACATCCTTTAAAATGTTTACATAGAAATTAATAGTGCTGTTAAATCAAGAAGAGCACAAATCACAGCACCTGATGCAATCGCTGGCGCTTTAAAACAGCCCAAAGATGGGATGAGAGGGCATAGCACATCACAGGATCTTCCAACTGTTGGAAAAAAAATAATGCTGGATGACATTGTTTAAAATTATATTTATGTAAAAGAGTAACTATAAACCTTCTCTTTTGTTGGCTATGTAAATTGCAGAAAAATAAAATATGCAAATTTGACTGCAGTGAAATCCCATCACAGGGACAGGGAGACAGCTGTGTTATCTAATATGCATTGTCAGGGAAACCCAGCTTAGGCGGGGTATATTTCAATCGGAACCATGTCAAGTTATACAGATGCTGATGGTTTTGTCCAAAAGGCAGGTGCGACTGACCACCATGCTTCACAGGAGAGAGTGTGTGGTACAGACCTATAGTGCTTTTATCTTTATTTTTGGACCATCTTTTCACCAAGACCTTTGCCAAAAAGGTCTCTTTCAACTTGGACTTCTGTTAGGTGGCACACAGCAACGGGCATAAAGAGCACGCAGGCCCAGTTCTGACAAAGTAGTCTCTAAATAGTGGAACCATGGTATTCTTTGTGTGTAATCCCTTCTTGAACAATCTCTTAGGATAGCTTGATTCATCTTCACAGCATCCCTTTTCCATAAAGAATGCCATAATAATAAGGGGGGGCAATTTGATCGAATCTTCAAGATATGGTAGCCCTAATTCACTATGGCAGATATAGTTCGCACAGCTACGGGGCATTGACAGTAATCTTTTACAGAATGCGTCCTCCATGCACTGTAGCAAATTTACATCGACCGTACCCCAAATTACTGCTCTATATGTAGCGATGGCGTTAGTTGTAGCTAAGTAAGGGCCAGATGTACGACCCTATTTGGCATGCACAAACGGGTTTGCGACCCTTCTGCGTATGCAAAATGTCACAGGGCCAATTCCTAAATAGCGAGTTGCAATTTATTTGCGACTCGCTATTTAGGAATTGCGAGTCGCTATTAGGAAGGGGAGTTCCCTTCCTAATAGCGACCCCAAAGCCATGTATGAATGTTTTGCGACCGCAATTGCGGTCGCAAAACACTCGCAAATTACCACCCTCTTCAAGAGGGTGGTAATGCACTTGCAAAAGGGAAGGGGTCCCCATGGGACCCCTTCCCCTTTGCAAATGCAGGGGGAAATATTTTTTAGGGACAGGCAGTGGTCCCAGGGACCACTGTCTGCCCTTAAAAAATGAAACGAAAACGGGCTGCATTTAAAAAAGAAAACTGCTTTCTTGAAAAGCAGTCCCAGACATGGTGATCTGCTGAGCCCAACAGGCCACCATCCCTGGGAGGGCCAGCCATTCCCAATGGGGTCGCAAATTGCGAGTGGCTCATTAATATTCAGGAGCCTCGCATTTTGCAACCCCATTGGGAATCGCAATCAGTGTCTCTGACAATGTTGTACATTGTAAATTACGCCTCGCAGTTTGCGACTCGCAATCGAGCGCAAATTGCGAGGCGCAATTTACAAGGGTCGTACATCTGGCCCTAAATCTTTAGGATCTCGGGGATAGGTTTAGACCCTAATTTTATGGAAAAATAAAAAATTGCTGCAATACACTTTTCTAAAAGGGTAACCCTGTTTTGCACCATATCCTTCCAGATTAATTTATAATCAAAAAGGACGGCCAGATAAGTGAATGTTTCTACCACTTTTACCTTCCTGTTACCTATGTAGAAATTTGAACATTTCTTTGGTCATGCCCCTGCAATCAAGACAAATGATTTGGACTCGTTGACATGGAGGTCCAAGCTAGACATAAAATGTGCATACTCCTCTATGAATCTCTGCAGTGCCAAAGGGGTCCTAGCTAACAGCACTGCATCGTCTGCATAGAGGAGTGTCAGAAAGGGAGTGACTTTAACATGTGTAACATCCTTAGAGATCTTGATCAATACAGTATCCAGTTTGGTGGTATGAAAGGCAAACAAAAAGGGAGCAAGGGCACAACCTTGTCTCACACCCTTTTCGATATTAAAAGATTTGGTTCACTCCCCATCCCTGCTGTAACGAACGCATGCGGTAGGACCTAAATATAATTGCCTTATGAAGGTAATGATTGTTAAATCTACCCCCATGCTCTCCATAATACTCCATAATTTGCTAATGGCCACACAGTCAAAAGCGACTGAGAGGTCCTTAAAGGCCATATAGAGTTGGCCTTTTTTAAATATTGTATATTTTGCTGCCACCAACGTCAAATTCAAGCACTGATCAATTGTTTCTTTGCCCTTTCGGAAGCTATATTGCACTTCAGATAAAACATGATTTTTACCCACCCATCCTCCTCCATATGGACATTCAAAGAGGGCTCCCCCACATCTTTAAAGAATGGGGCATTCACTGCCTTACAAAACCCTCGACTATCTTTCAGCTCAGATGCTTGCCTTAAATCCTCCCATGCCTCCTCTCTTAAATATTTTAGTCTCTTCCTCTTACTTTCTTATATGTGGCACGAAGTGGCCACACAAGCAAGACATCTCTGGGAGTCAGACTCAATGCTCTTTGCAAGCTAGATAGGGCCTTCGCACAGTTTGAATCCAGCCACCGGACTTGCAAGCGCTCTCTATTTCGTAATGGGTGGATTAGCTGATGCTTAATTCCCTTCAGCACATCCTCGAATGCCCCCAACACCTGCCCCGGGGTGGCGTTGTCACAACCTCCTGATGTTTACTTGTTAGAAGTGTTGCCAACAAATCATTCTTATCTACTTTATACCACTTTAATATATACCCATTTTTCCTAGTCAAAACGGGTTTAGCAACTCTCCCCATCACAAACGTATTATTCCTCCCCAGTTCAAATCACAGACAAATAGGGCATGATCACAAAATTACGTGAACTTACCCTTTATATTAGTCAACTTATCTCTCAATATATCTGAGATTACTATATGATCAATAGTAGACCCATTACCTGCGCTCCCAAAGGTCTTATCCATTTCTCCAGTGTTTGGATTTACACTGTTAATGATCTCCAGATTCGAAGTAATGAAGGGGCATATTATCAAGGGGCCGTGATAAAATTATCGCCGCTTTAGCGTCCGTTTTCGGGCGAAAAGCGGCAATAATTTTATCGCATTATCATCAAGGACACGCTAGCGCGTGTTCCCTTGACTTAGCGCCCGTTGTCAGCATGCCTCGCATCGCATCGTTAATGAGATGCAAAGGAGGCGTGCCTGACAAAACTCCATGGGAAAATATCGCTAACCCAGCTTCGCGATATTATCAACGAGGGGTACCGATAGTTTGAAATCGCTGCTAACTATGTCTTAACGCAGGAATTTAACGTCTGTTAAATTCCTGACTAAGGCATACCTAACATGGGAGGTGGATTGTGGGGCTAAGGCCACAGGGCCTTATCATTAAGTTATCGCAGTTTTCCATGGAACATCGCTGGAAAACCAGCGATGTTCCATGGAAAACCCCGCTATCGCTGGAATATTTATCGCCATAGCGCTAAGCGTTGATAATACAGCGCTAGCTTGGCGATATATTCCAGCAATAGCCGGCGATAATTTAAAGCGCACTAAGCGCGCTCAGCGATAATTATCTCTGGGGCTTGATAATATGCCCCGAAGAGTCTATTTCATGCATTACTTTGAAGACTATGGCTAAAATGAATAATAGGAGCTCCATCACAGTATATTACCCCACAAATCGTTTTCTCTACCTTTAGACAACTTCTAACATTAAAATCTCCCATCCAAATAGTGTTTAGAATGATGATGACTTAAATCATTGATTACCTGTTACACTTCTCCTGCCACATATATCAAATCTAAAAAATAATTGTTATAATAATTTATAATAACTAAATCCCAATCTCCCAAACCTGCACATATCAAATAATGAAAATAAGTGAATCGCTCACAAATGTTTCCATTTTATATCAAAAGTATTCGCTACCAATGTCAATAATCCCCCTTCAGCCCTACCAGCTCTGGATGGAATTGCCAAGGTTTGAAATGATCTAAAACCATCCAGAAAAATAGGGCCCACTTTCCACGTTTCCTCGAGGCACAAAATATCATATTTTATTATCTCTTCTAACCAATCTTTGTTATCTTTCTTGCCACTGTGGCCTGCTATATTCCAAGTTACTATTTTAGCAATCTTGCCGCCTTATCTGTTTATTACTTGCCCCTTTTTCTAGAGGATTACAATCCTTACCCTGTAACATCTTGTTTTCGGTCCTGGGAAGTCAATCACATCCCTGCAAACTCTGCAACGGACCAAACCTATTGCTAGTGTAAATTCCACTAAAACCTCTCAGAGGGTCAGTATAAACATGGGGGAGCCATATTATTATTTGCTCTCCCTATCTGCATCTTACATGCATCTTGTGACTTATAAAAAAATAAAGGGAGAGCATTAATCTGGGAGCTTATAGATGGCACAATGGGTAAATGGCCTAGCAACTCTCCTACCAACCCCAAGCTCTCAAAGTTTACCACAATGCAAACCCCCGAGATCATTTTCAGTGCCGATCCAACCCACGAAGTTCTTCTTGCCATTAAAATATGCCCCTGTATATTACAACCCATTCTGGAAAACTTAGTCAAACAGCAGAAGACTACATCCATTAGTTGCTCTGTTGTCTCAAATTGGGTCTGCCTTAGCTCAGGCACATTAACCAAAATAATAATGTATGGGCATGCTGCAGGTGGGAGACTTAATTACTGGGCCTTTTCTCCCCCTTCTCCCTTGAAGCACATCTTTCTCTTACCCACTCCTGCCTCGTTTTTGTCCCACTTTCTCCTTTAACTTCATCTCTGGGTGTAACAGCTAAATTAGCCATATTAAGTGTAGATATAACGTGTAACGACAAATTAGAAGCCAAATTTTGGGTGGACATAGTGAGGGGTTGGGATAAAGGAGGCAGCCTAACAGAGGTACCTGGGGATATATGCCCCTGACCCCCCCCTCCTGATGCTTCATAGCGCTGCCTATCTTTTGTTCCTGGTAGCACAGAAGTAAATTGGACTCCCACTCTCCCATCCCCGATCCCCTTTTTAGGACCGTCAACCATGGATGGCTGAAACAACTTCGAATGTGAGTTCAGAGCACTAGGAACAACAACAGTGGGCCCAGATAGTTGATTTGTCCCTCCCTGCTCAATTAGTTGCATTAACCGATGTTCTATACTCTCCAAATGGGTTAGCAAAGGCTAAACCAAAGTTGACAAAGCACACTCCATTTTGCAATATAATTCATTCAAGTTTGCAATATGAGGACCATTAATTTGGGACTGTGCCAATGTTCCGGTTACTGTCCCTTTCTTCACTTTCTTTATTTTGATAGGCTGTTGTTCTCTTGCTCCACCTCTTTTCCTTTTTACCGGTGGCTCCATCTGTGATGTTATAACCCTAACACATTGCCCTTCTTGAGCAGCAGATAAACTAGAAGAAGGGACCCTTGGTGAATCACCAACTCCGGAGCTTACAGGGTTTATGTTAAGACACTCACCACTTCTAGTCTCTTCTATCAATAATCTCGCTCAGTAAGCTCCATTTCTTTTGTTAAAACATTTGCGGCCCTTACAACAAAGGAGTCTAAAGTGTTAATAATTTCCCCACCTGGTTCTAGCTGCTTTGTCTTCCTTTTTCCCATGATGAATGAATGAATGAATGAGGGGTTTTGTAAAGCGCAGGAACTCACCCCTACAGGGGTATCTCCGCGCTAGCAGCGAAACACAAAAACAAGGAGGTGGAAAGATAGCTGGGCTAAAAGAGTTCGGTTTTCAGTAGTTTTCTGAATTTAAGCAAATGAGGACACACACGTAACGCAAAGGGGAGTTTATTCCAGAGGCGCGGGGCTACATAGGCAAAAGCTTTGCCACCCGCACAAAGCTTGTTGATCCGGGGTACCACAAGCAGAGCCATTCCACTAGAACGTAACTGTCTGTTGGGATGATAGGGGACAAGACTATTGGTCATGTACCTGGGACCACTGTCATTAAGAGTTTTGTGAATCAAACAACAAATTTTAAACTTGATTCGACTCCGAATGGGAAGCCAGTGTAGGCTTTTTAGTAATGGCCGGGAAGGAGTTCTGGGTGGTTGATTTAGAGCCAGTCGAGCTGCTGTATTCTGCACTACCTGGAGCCTATCTAGTGTCCCCTCGTTCGCGGCACCCAGAAGTGCATTACAATAGTCCAGTCTGCTAACTACGATGATGGTTTAGGCACAATTTTCTACTCCATCGAAGTTAGAAAGTGGGCCCAGCCCAGCCTATTCCGGGCTCGGCCGCGGGTCGGCATTTTTGCTAATAAGCATGTGAAGATGTCCCAGGTGGTGTTGGGAGTTGGAGTCCTCCCCAGCAGTGCAGTAAAGACTTGCAGGTATGGCCCTTTTGCAGTCAGGCACAGGCACAAGCGACCTAATAGTTTTTATTCTGACCTTTTCCACCTTTTTGTCTTAACTGTGAACCTCTTTAGGAGATATTTAACACTTTTCATGTGCATATTACATGCAGATTGGCATTGTGGCTACTGGCAGGAATCACATTTTGCTTGGCCATTAAAGAAGGAAACTTGATGCACCTTCACAGCGTCTCGTTCTTGACACTACAAGGAGCACAGCCACTGTACAGCCACTGTACCCCAAAAATGATAATTATGGTAACCCAAGCCAGCGTTTTTGGAAAGGGGACAACAGAGGTCTTTCGTCTTAAGATTGCAGGATGAAAAGACCAATTGAGGTTCTACCCCTCAGCATACACCAAATGGATGACCAGAAGGAGCACCAATTTATAATTTGAGGTGTTCTTCAGGATAAAAGACCTTGTAAACAGTTGTCAAAATGCAAAAAAAGACTGGGGACCTCCCAGGGATATGCACAATTGTCAGGTAGCATTGTTGCACAGGTTGTTGCAAACTTTATTCCACACAGTTTCCATTCTGAAATTGACATACACTCCATAAATAAGATACTCAGTTCCCCTAACTGGTCTGAAAATATTCTATGCAAGGTCAAGTACACCTTGTTTAAATGAAATAGCTAAATATATTCAATGTCAATGCTGATCAAGCATTTGTTCATATATAGAATTTATAAAACTTCTTGGATCCATAAATTAGATTATTTACCAGGTCAAAACAAACCCTTTTTAATGGTCTCATTGACTTTACTTGGCATGAAACCTTTCTTGAAAAAATCCCTATTGCTTCCACAATGCCAGGAATTTGAGCTAGATCTTTTAATATGTTTGAAGTATATATCTCTTTGGGAGATCAAGAGCTAATGTTTATGCATGTAATAAAGCTAGTTTCTTGGGTGGGCAAGCACAAAAAAGTCTAAGACTTAACGGCGGTTCCATATTTAAGGGAGAGTGAACACCATAGGTATTTGCTGACATAAATGATACAAATGTGAATGAATTTCCCAGCAGAATGCTGTATTGTTTTGAGTTACAAAAGAAGTAATTGTGCCATAGAGGCCATATTATTAGTAAGATTGTATTCTTAGTTATATTAGAGCTGTAGATGTCTCTTAAAATCTATTTCAACCAACAAAAGAGCATAAACACACTGGCCATATCAGCATACTTGCACCAAAGTTGGCAAGGTAAGGACACATAAGTCGATAATAAAATAATGGCTGACTATTTCAAATTTCTGAAACGATATATTAAACAAAGCTTCATTTCTATGTGGATGTTGAAATATTTAAGAATGAAGACTGAAAGTGGAGCTACATTTTCCAACACAAGAAAAGAAATTGAGAAACTACATAAAAGAAAAAGAAAGTATCAATCACATTGTGGGGGTAAACATGCATGAGATAGTGGAAGAGAAATTAGTTGAAGTGGAATTGAAAGCTACATTTTATAATGAAAATATGCTATCACTGATAGCTCAGAATTAATTAGGTTCTATAATGGAAATGCAAAAGAAATATTGAAACAGTCCTAAGAAAATAATGAAAACATAAATGTGCTGATTGAGGTTATTAAAAAGGCATTGTGTGAATTATTATGTTGGGTTTGCAAATTTGAAAATGATAAGATAATCATTGAGCAATAGTAAAATTAATTTATGAATTTTATACGACATGAATTTTATTCAGATGAGGTTGGCTCTTACCTATTTGCAGATGCTCACCACTGAACATATCTGTTTGCACATTGTTGGGTTTTAAAAGGAGGCCCTTAGGAAAAGATCCATTATGGGTAACTATTTGTTCTATTGATTGGTGACTAATGACGTCGTTGACATGTTTATATACATTTTTTTCTGTGACCCTGTGTATTTTTGACTATCTTGAATTAGTTGTGCACTTGTTTTTATTATAGCTTATGCTTTATGGAACTTGCTTTCCAAAATACACATTATTACAATGATAATGGGGAATATATCCTTATAACTGCAGTGCTATGAATTTTTAAAGTTATTAGTGACCTCTAGCCCTAAAAGATCAAAGCTCCAACCACAGGTATCTGGTCGCACAAGACCGTGGCAAAGCTAAATGTTTAGGTTGACCGTGATGAAGCGCAAGTCGGATACAAGTGTTGGATTAGGCCCGGTCTCTGCTTACCTTCAGACTTACAAAAATCCAGGAGAAGTTTAAGTTCAGTGGAGGAAGGCAGTAGTCTGTGTCCGAGGTGGCGTTGTTGAGGAGCCACTAGATGAGGTCTCAGTGAAGCTGCTGGTGATGGCGGAACAAAGCTCAGATTTGGAAATGCTGGATTTCCAGGAAAAGGAGGTAGTCATCGTTGATGATGAGCCTGTTGCCGTCAAACCCATTAAAGTTTTTATCTTTGGACTTAGATAATTTTGGGGGAATTTGAAAACCTTCAGCAGGATTAAGCTGCAAGCTATAGCTGCTCCACGAGGCTGGGTACCATCACTGAGAGGTCCCACTGAACAGGATTTGCTGCTATGGAGAAGCACGTAGTGGGAGCTACTACAAAGTCATGCCAACCAGAGGTGCACCTTAGGTGGATTGGGTAGCAGGTAAGTCCTGGTCTTCTGTTGGTTCTTGTGGCACTTTTTGGTGAAATTTCTTCTAAGCCCCAACTTTTATAGTTATGCAGGAGCAGCATCTCTTACACCACTTTTAAGGGACCAGGAGCTGGGGGGCACCACTTGGGGGGTTAGGACTCACTCCAGCAGAGGTCATCTTCTAAGCCCCAACTTTTATAGTTATGCAGGAGCAGCATCTCTTACACCACTTTTAAGGGACCAGGAGCTGGGGGGCACCACTTGGGGGGTTAGGACTCACTCCAGCAGAGGTCATGTGCAGGGTTTAAGTTCTCTGGAGCTTGTTATGGCCCTGTAGCTCACAAAGGAGGCCAGCCAACTCACCCTTGGAGTCACTTCTGGTGCTCCTGGGGTCAAGAAGATGGTCCAATTCTCCTTAAAGCATCAAGGCAGGCCTCAAGAAGCAGGACATTCCTCTGGTAGCAGTGAGCAGTTCTCTGGGGAACAAGGCAGACCATATTAAGTCTTCCGCAGGTCCAAGAATATACTGAAGAGGTGTCCAGTGGGTCACATGTTTATAACTGGTGGCAGCCTTTGAAATGGGGGCTTCCCTATACTACCATCACATTTGGTTCTCGAAAGTTCTTCGCGAAGGTGCCATGAAGTGTTGGGTGACAAAAAATGAGTGACAGGTTGCTTTGTGTGTGCTGGAGGCAAGCTCTTTAAAGTGTAAGTGGGGCAGGGAACAGCTCCACCCCAACCATCCTGGCAGGATGGCCCATCCTGCCAACACCTAGTCCCATTTTCTATCACTGTCTGGGAGAAATACACAGAGCCATATAGCAAAGTCATCCACAGTCATGTGACGCAGGACACTGGCAGAAGGAACTAATTATTAGGACAGGAAAATGCCCACTTTCAAAAAGTGGTATTTTCAGAATTGTTACATGAAATCCGGCTTTACCATTAAAGTAAACTGTGAATAGTTTGAGTAGAAACATAACATTTATACCTGCTCACAATTAAAAGGTAGCTTTTATTAAATGTAACAAGGTAGCCCAATGTTATCCAATGAGACAGCTAGACCTTAAAGTAGTATATAATGCCTTTGGGAGGTTTTTTTACTACCAGGCAATGTAAAACTTGGACCACATGTCCTACTTTTAAATGCAATGCACCCTGCCCTAAGGGCCTTTGTGGCCAACAATAGGGGTGACTCATATGTATTCAAAATGAAGGTTTAAGCCTGGCAAAAGGTTTATTTTTCCAGGTCAAAGTGGCAGTTTTAAAACTGCACTACAGGCTCCAATGGAAGGCCTGAGAAATATTGTTCTGAAGCGCTACTTAAGTGGGTGGCACAATGAGTGCTGCGAGTCCACTAGTAGCATTTTATTTACATTCCCTAGGTATATGTACTACCATATACTATGGAACTTATAAGTAAATTAAATGTGCCAATCACTTGTACGCCAATTTTGCCATGTTTTAAGAATAGAGCACAAGCACTTTAGCAGTGGTAAAGTCCGCAAAGTCCTAATTACAACACAAACTAATTCAGAAAACAAGAGGGGTGAAGGCAAAAAGTTTTGGGGGGACCCTGCAGAAAGGGCAAAGTCCAACAATCAGTATAACTGATCATATTTTGAGAGACTCTACACTGAATGCCTTTTGAAGAAAATATTCACTTCCATATCCAAGTTTTCAGGCTTCACTGCCTTCAAGCATAATTCTTTAACTTTGTTGTTATGCTATTTTATTTTAATTTGATATTGTGCACAAATCACCCCGACAGTGGTATCTCAGTGCTGCGGACAGTCACAAGTGGAGAGCCAAATATTGAGTAAATACAAATGAGTTTTTAGTAATTTCTTACATTTGACAATGTCAGTCCAAATACGGATGTGCAATGGAAAATTATTCCAATAAGTGGGAGCCAAGTATGAAAAAGACTTTCCTCCACACCTTGACCATCGAATGCGGGGAATGTAGAGTAAGGCTTTATCCATAGAGCACAAGTTCCTTACTGGGTAATAGAGTTTGAGCTTCTGGTATAGATGGCTGGGACCTTTCCCCATTAAAGCTTTGTGGGTTAAACAGCAGATTTTTTATATAATTCTATTTCTGACTGGTAGCCAGTGTAGAGATCTCAAGAGTGATCTAGAAGCAGATTCAGAGAGAAGATTACAGATGAGCAGTGCTGCTGTATTTTCTATGACTTGTGATTTGGATAGTAAAGTTTAATTGGCTGACGCTAATAGTGCGTTGCCAAAATCCAGCCTGCTAATAATGAGGGCTTGTACCAAGGTTCTTCTAACAGCAAGCAGGAGAAAAGGAAGAGTTTTCCTCAGCAGGTGCAACATATAAAAGCAGGTACCTGTAGTGGACAGGACCTGCTCTTTCATTATTAAATCTTGGTCTAGCCGAATACCAAGATTTTTTACAACCTGCCTCGGAGTGAGGGCACTCCCAAGTTCTGCAGGCCACTAATCGGGGGTCCAGAGTTGTTAGGCTTTCCCAAAAAGCATAATCTCTGTCTTTTCTGCATGCAACAGTAGATAGTTGTTTGACATCCACTCTGTAATTGCTTTCATCCCATTGGAGAAGCATTCCTTAACTTTTAAGTGTCACTCAAGGTGTGTTCGATTTAACTGAACACTCCTGCATTACACTTAAGGAAAATATTGCACTTAAGAGCAATGCAGACAGGCTACAGCAATTGTCAATACATGACACATTGGACAATTTTGAAAGTAGCTTACAGTAGATCTTGGTGACAATGGAGTAGTTTGGTGCTGTGGTGGAGTCGGTGAAGCAAAGGAGGGAAATGGATGATGGGGTAAAAGATGGAAGCGGTTAGCAGGAAAAAAGGTATTTTTTACCTCATTTCCTTTGATTCTGCCAACTTCAAGTAGGAGGGATTCCCGCCACAACTGCCTTGGCGGTAAGGCACATCGTAATCCACTCAGTGGGAATCTGGGCTGGAGTCCCGCTGACAGCTGATTCTGCCCATCCTGCCGTTTACGCGGTTGAAAATTCCTGGCAGGGTTGGCAGGACTGCGGCTGTCTTTTGTCTGTGGAGCTGCCTTAGAAATGGGGGTCTCTAGTTGGCAATGGTTTGCACCTTTGTCCAAATAGGAACCCTTCATCCTAGTAAGTGAAAGGGCGATACACTTCTAAAATAACCCCTGCTCACCCCCTTGGTAGCTTGGCACGAGCAGACAGGCTTATCTCAGAGGCAGTCTGTAAAGCATTTGCACATAACCAACAGTAATACAGTGAAAACACTACAAAAGGACACCACACCAGTTTAGAAAAATATCTAATATTTTTATATATCCAAAACGAAAAAAATCCAACATACAGTATTTTAAAAGTATGCCCTTTGCAAGAATACTTGAAAAACACAGTTCCTTGAAGTCGGTAGCTCCATCCGGTGCTACCGCGGTGCTGTAAACAACAGAATCCAACAGTTCCGTCTGACCGTGCCGGTCAGGGGTGTCAACAGACTCGTAAACAGTACCTTTTGTGTTGCGGCCGACACGTTGGTGCGGGACGGTCGTGGCAACTGTCGCGGTGTGAAGTGGAGAGGTGCGGCGTGCAGTGCCCTCAAGTCGTGTTGCAGGCAGCGGCTTGGTGACGGTCGTCCAGTGACGTCAATGAGTCCAGGGCCGCAGTGCGGAGTGAAGGCGGTGCTCGTTGCGGTGCTGACAGATCACGGTGCAGGCGACAGAGCCGGTTTCAGGAAGCTGGCGTTGGTCAGTCCGGACTGCGGTGTGGGACAGGGCCGTGCGTCGTGTGACTTATGAGCGGTGCCCCCAAGCCACGATGCGGTCACGGAGGTCACGGTCAGCGTGCAGCGATGGTGTCAGTTAGACCAGGGTGGTGAAGTGAAGCGGTGCAGAGTGCGGTGCCCACAGGTCACGGTGAAAGCAGCGGCTCGGTGGCGGCAGCAGTCATCGTCGTCAGTGAGTGCAGGGTTGCGGTGCGAGATGCAGTAATGCCCTCTGCGGTGCCTTCAGGACACGAAGTCGGTGATGGAGTCAGTTGCTTTTCCCTTCTCTGTGGCAACTGAAACAGCAGTTCCAGAAGCGGTACCCAGAGGCTGGTGAAAATCTTTGCAGTCCCTGAGACTTCAGAACAGGAGGCAAGCTCTACTTCAAGCCCTTGGAGCTAATCAGCACAAGTAAAGAATGTTTAGTCCAGTCCTTTCACTGCCCAAGGCAGAAGCAGCAACTGCAGGCCAACCCAACAAAGCAACAACACAGCAAAGGGGCAGTACTCCTCCTGGCAGCACTTCGTCTTGGCAGGTTCCTTAATTTCAGCGAGTTCTTTAAGTCTTTTATCTCCCTGAGACTTCCAACAGGAGGCAAGCTCTACTTCAAGCCCTTGGAGAAATCTCTAATAGCAGGATGATGAAAGTACAATCCAGTCCTTTCCCTACCCAAGACAGAAGCAGCAGGCCAAAACAGCAGAGCACGCAGCAAAGTGGCAGTTCCTCCTTACAGCTTTTCCTGCTCTTCTTCCTGGCAGGTTCCTTAGTTCAGCAGTAATCTAAAGTTCAGGGGTCTGGGCCCCACTTTTTATAGCACAAATTCCTTTGTTCTCTGGTGGCAGAGAAGCTCTTTGCCCAGCCCAAAGCAGTTCTGTCCTCTCTGGTGCAGCTGCCCAGCAGGAGGTGGAGACAGCATTGTCCCAGACAGACCAGGCCAATCAGGTGTGAAAGAAATCTCCTCCCCCTACTCTAAATGCAGACCAGGTCTATTCAGCCCAGCCCTGACTCATCCAGGAAAGGCAGGACACACATCAACCCCCCGGTGGCCGTCTGAGAGAATGCACATCCCCAGCCCCTGTCATTAAAAAGTCAGACAGTCAATCCACAAACCAGCAGAGGCACACAGGATGGCTAAGCAAGAATATACCCACTTTCTAAAAGTGGTATTTTCAAACACACATTATAAAAATCATCTTTACTAAAAGATGCATTTTTATATCCTGAATTCAGGCATACTAAACTCTATCTTTCTATCTTGTCCCAATGGGAAGTTATATTTATAAGATTTTATAAATAAACTCCCATTCTATCCTATGGGACAGATAGCCTTTCAATAGTGAAAAACGAAATTGGCAGTATTTCACTATCAAGTCATGCCAAACACATCAGGGCATGTCCTACCTTTCACATACACTGCACCCTGCCAACAGGGGTACCTTGGGCCTACCTTAGGGGTGACTTACATGTAAGAAAAGGGAAGGTTAGGGCCTGGCAAGTGGGTGCACTTGCCAGATCGGCATGGCAGTTACAAACTGTGCGCAGAAACTGCAATGGCAGGTCTGAGTTACATTTACAGGCTGCTCATGTGGGTGGCACAATCAGTGCTGCAGGCCCACTAGCAGCATTTGATTTGCAGGCCCTGGGCACACACAGTGCACTGTACTAGGGACTTACCAGTAAATCAAATATGCGACTCATGGAAATACCAATCCATAACACAATTTACCTGGAGAGCATATACACTTTAACACTGAATAGCAGTGGTAAAGTGCCCAGAGTCATAAAACCAACAAAACCAGGGTCAAAAACAGGAGGCCAAAAAGCAAAAAGTCTGGGTGTAAACCTGCTGAAAAAGCCAAGTCTAACAAACTGCCAACATCTAAATAGGGCGGGCAGAGTGCCAAGCTGGCGGGCAAGAAGACCGTCGAAAAAGCTGCGATGGGACCCGATCCACCAAGAGCTAAATCAGGCCCTTTGTCTATGTTTTACATGCTGTTATATACCCTGCCCAAAGCATAGCACTGGTGTTCATAAAAGGGTAATTTCACTTCTTTTGCTAAAACTGATGAGGAACACACCACACCCAGTTTCCTCTGGGTCTATGGTGGTCAACTTACTGGCTCAAGAGCTAGTTCACACGAAAGATGCAGAAAGTGAGAGAACCTTGCCTGCTTCCATGCCCAGGTATCATCTCTCAATTCTTAGTCTTGTTGTGTATATTGTCGATTTTCATATAAGTGGAGTCCTGCACAGCATGGGATGGCAGCAGCTGGGACCTAAAAGAAATGGAGATTTTCTTTGATCCTCAATGGGTCTAAGTAGGATGACAATTGAAGCAGTTTAGGAAAAAGGGAGGCGGACAGAAGAAAATCAGACATCTGATGTCTGGGATTCCTATAGTGAAGACACATTTGGGTAGCTCTTGCACTAAAGAATATTGTAGGAAGAGGAACTGAGTCACTCTGCTATAAATATTGGTGAGAGAAACAGAGAGAACATTAGTTTCATTTGATCACAGATTGACTCTGATCACAGATAAGTTTAGATTTTTACACCTGCATCACTATTGCCAAGAAAAGACAGCAGCCTTCTTGGTACAAATGAAGACAAGGGGCATCCTTATATGCAGCTCTGAAGTTTCCCTGACAGCATACCTTCTTGTGTTGTGGGGAGAGTGTCTCTGCTTTACAATTAAATCTCTGGATATATAACCTATTTCTAGGTCTAGTGGAGATAGACCCACAAAGAGACAGGGTTTTCGGTCCCATCCAATAAATCCTGTCCGATTAGAACATCTTCTTTCCTGAAACTGAGCATTGCAGACATCATTGAAACAGAGGAAATTGTATATGCTTGTATGGACATCAATAGAGCAGATGTAACTGGACATTTCATTAGCTTGCATATGTGAAACATCTATACAAAAATGGACCCATTTTCAAAATAAGCAGGGGTGTCCAGGGTAACGAGAAGAAGAAGGGCTCTCAATGTTTGCATCCTCCCTATCTAAATGCCCAAAACCCTAAGGTAAAAATGACCAGTGTCAAAGAGAGTTACTAGAGGGTTACTGACATGGAATTACCCATTATTTGGGACCTTTTTGATCCATGTTATGTCTCGCACTATGAATAGGACCAAAGGGATTCACAAAAGAATTGAAGGTTTGGGCTCGCACATACCCCTGGGTGGCATGCTTCATCACTGGCCAGGCCTCATTCACCAGAGAAGATTCTAGTGGTGAATGAGCTCCCCTTGATTAATAGGTGAGTGCTGATATTTTTTTCAACTATATTGCGGATTTAAAAGCACCTGCTGCAGCATTCCTTGCTTCCAAAGTGTCAAGATAGCTCTGCTGATTAATGGACCTGCTGGAGAGAGATTGAGTTTTGTCTAGTGGTAGTTTTGACTCGTCATAAAGTAGGACAGAGGGTGAATATTCCTCCTGCAAAGAATATGTACCATGCAAATCACAGAAGTGCCTATAATGTAAATAGTTCAGTGGGTTACTGCTTTTTGCTACTTGCAATTTATAAATTAACATCTTAATATAGAACAGTTAGCTATTAACTTACATCAAAGAGCTGCGTGGAAACTGCAATGTATAGGTTAGAGCATTATGATTTTTCTCCCCCCTTTCATTATCCTAATGTTGCAAACAGGGTACATTTGGGTAGAAATCAATTCGTATTAGTAAAGACAACCGCCATCCAGGGTGGTATATTTTAAATTCTGAGTTTTTGCTACTCCAGATCAAGCAGTCTTAAACTATACTGCCTACCAGTATGGATGACATGTGACTCCTATACCTTGCAGTCTTCTTTCTTATGTAACATTTCTTATACACTGATTAACACGTGTGATTCATTGTCTCTGTGTAAAGCGTGTTGATGTAAAGTGCTCCGACACCCTACACTGCTATGAGTAATGCTATAAAGCAAAAGAAAAGCATGTGAGAGAGAGTAGTTATGGAGACTTGAGGGTCACTTTTAAAGGGTGGTAATGAAGGAATTCATGGAGAAGGAGGTCATAGGGGGGTGGCGCCAACAAACATTGTCTCACGGGAGGCCACCAGCTCTAAAGCTGTCGCTGCATGAACATAATCTAAGCCGATGTCAGAGATCTTTGTAGTTAGTATATGGGAGGGTAGCTTAAATGTTTAAAATGTTCATATAAAGAAAACGTTCATGTATAGGAGACTCCAGCAAGTGGTTACTTCGCCCAACACACAGATTTGTTTTTATTTATTAATTCTTTTTATTGAAGAACAGGACATGACAATCCAGCAGGAATGTATACATTAGCAATGATGACAAAATGATGATACAAGGTAGGCATCAGATATGTGATCACTTAGGCAAGCAATATAATAATCACTGTTCCCCAGTTCTCCGACCCAGTGCACCGATATCTTCTCTCGGTTGCGGGTGCACACATATCCCTCCCCTATAACTGTTCCATTTCTCCCAGATCTGTGTCCATTTGGTGGGGCACCCCCTAGCTTCATATATGGTCATTTCTGTAACCATGCACCAATCCATATCTTTACTCCAATCAGCTAGACGAGGTGGGTCACCCGCTTTCCATTTGCGCACAATATTGCGCATAGCTACCATCAGTCCCAGAGTCACCCATATTTGCTCCTTGAAACTCAAGTCTGTCGGGCCCCAGACATTCAAAATACATAACTTGATGTTGCAGTCAATCTTTTGTCCCAACACTTCCTCAATGCGGCCCGCGACTGCCGACCAATACCTTTGGATAGTCATACGCTCCCAGAGCATGTGGATGAAAGTGTCCTCTTGCCCACAGTTCCTGGGGCACCCTCCCTCGGTGCAATAGCCCATTTGCACCAGCAACGGGCCGGCTAGGTAGGACCTATGCAGTACCTTCAATTGCACTAATCGGAGCCTTGAGGAAATGGCCACTTCTTTAGGAGAGGCCACCGCCGCGGTCCATTCTTCGTCATCATATTCCCATTTTGCCCGAAGCCGGAGTAGCGGTTCTGCAGTGTTATTGACTAGTTTTTTATAAATAAGTGATATGGCCTTCTCCGGCAGGTCACCATCTAAGACCCTATCCTCAAGCGGGGAGTATTCAGGCAATGATTCCCCCCTGGGCAGCACGGTTAGCAAAGCGTGTCTGATTTGCAAGTATCTGAAATACTCAGTGCCCGCCAGTTCATGCTCCACCTGTAGCTGGTCAAAGGGAACCCTGTCGCCTGCCTTCCATAAGTCTCCCACTCTTGAGATACCTATCAGGTCCCACCGGTCAAAGCCCTTTGTGTGAATCAACTTGCCCAGCTGTTCGGTGTACCAGAGTGGTGTGGCCTGCGTAATCTTGCCCTCCCAACCCAGGCTCTTTGTGGCCGCCCTCCACACCTGTACCGCATGCTCTGTGGGCCCTGTCAGTTTTGGTTTTACCAAGCGTGAATATATTGCCCCTTCGAAACTACCCCCCAGTAGGAGCCACCTGTCCATCTGGAATGCGGGGTCTCCCTGCGGTTTATATGTGCACTGGTTGATAGCTGCTAGTTGGGACGCCCAATAGTATTTTTTGATGTCTGGGAGGCCAATTTCCCCATCAAACCACCTAAGTGTGAGCTTGTGAGTGGCGATCCGAGGTGGCTTGCCCTCCCAAAGTAGGTCGCTAACGGCACTGTTGATTTCCCTAAAGTATGCTGACTCGACCTGACGCGGAGCATTCTGCAAAGCATACAAGAATCTAGGGAGGGACATCATTTTAAATAGGGCTGCGCGCCCCAGAAGGGACAGAGGGAGCGATTTCCAATGCTGGACGTCACTCTTGAGCCAGTGCAGGGGAGGCTGGAGGTTGCGCTCGTAAAAACGGGACGGGTCCTTAGAGACCCAAATCCCCAAATATTTGAAGTCGTCTGTCGCTTCCGCAATCTGGAATCCCCAGGGAAGCGAGGGCATCATTCCATGAAGGACATAGAACACTGACTTGGCCCAATGTATTTTGTAGCCGGCGAATCTGCCAAACACCAGGAAGATATGTTTAGGGAGGCCGCCACCGATGCTAAGTAGAGTAAAATATCGTCAGCGTCTAACAAAATGCGGTTCTCCCAGCCCAGTGTCCACTTGAGGCCTCTGACAATGGGATCTCTCCGCACCCACATCGCCAGAGGCTCAAGGGTCAGAGCAAAAAGCAGCGGGGACAGTGGACAACCCTGTCTGGTGCCTCTACTGAGTGTAAAGATGCAAGATTTTCTATTGTTGACTACTATTTGGGCCAGCGGTTGCTTATAAAGGAGCCGAACCCAACTAATATACCCCTGGCCCAGTCCTAGCTTATTAAGTACTGCAAACAGATAGGGCCACTCAATAGTATCGAATGCCATGGCTGCATCAAGAGATACCACCACCGCATCTTCACTGATCGACTTGGCCCGGCTTAGTACTCCTTGAAGTCTGCGCAGGTTAAGGGAGGTATATCTGGCCGGCATAAATCCCGACTGATCGGGTGGACTAATTTTGTGATGACCCTGAGTAAGCGAGAGGCCAGGACTTTTGCCAATACCTTGGCTTCTCCGTTGAGCAATGATATCGGTCTATAGGAGGAACACCTATTTTTCGGTTTGCCATCCTTGTGGATAACCACAATCGTTGCCAGCCGCTGGTCTGTGGGAAGCGATCCCGCTACCCTACTCTCATGAAACATTTTAGTGAGATAGGGAGCAGTTTTACTCGACGTGAGTTTAAACAATTCAATGGGTAAGCCATTGCGGCCCGTTGCCTTGCCACCGTGCAAGTCGTGGATGGCCTTTTCAACCTCCGTACTAGTTATCTCCCGATCAAGATCAGAGCGTTCCTCATTGGTGAGTACCAGGAGTGAGATATCTCTCAGGAAGGAGGATGCCTCTTCCTCAGTGTGCGGAGACTGAGACATATATACAGTTTGATAGTACTGGCCAAAGGCCTCCGCGATATCTTGTGGAGCAGTGAGTCGGTTCCCTGATTCTGTCTCTATCTCCACCACTACTCGGCTAGCTTGGTCCCTTCGGTCCAGCCAGGCCAGCAATTTGCTGGCCTTGTCGCCGACATCGTAAATTCTACTAAGTATGGCTCTGTGTTGTGTCTTGGCTGCGTCGGTGGCTAAATCAGTGTATTCCTTAATTTTAATGCGCAGAGCCTGTTTTACCTCTTCCGAGTTGTGCACCCGAAGCTGCCCCTCCATCTGTAATATCTCTCGTTCCAGGCGGGACATGGCTGCTTGTTTCTCCCTCCTAGACCCCGCAATTTGAGCCAGTGCAACCCCCTGAATCACCACATTGTAGGCCTCCCACAGTGTCACAGCCGATTCCACTGACCCCTCATTTTCTTGGAAATGGAATTAAGATTCACGCGCAATTTTATCCCTTATTTGGGGGACCTTAAGGTACCATGGGTTAATCGGGCTGTTCTGCCCATCGTGGGCTCCCCCACCTCTAGTCGACACAGAATGGGCGAATGATCTGATATGCCCCTGGCTAAGTGATGAACTTCCTTGATACTATCCACCTGGTGCGCCAGAGTTAATATATAGTCAATCCTGGACATGCTACGGTGTGCCCCAGAATAGAAAGTGTATTGCTGCTCCACTGGATGAAGCTTCCGCCAAGCCTCCACCAGGCCCATTGCTCCCAAGAAGCTATGAATCTGACTCCGAAAGGGAGGCAGGACCTACTGGGGCCAGCGGTCTAGGGAGTCAGAGACAATGGAGTTAAAGTCGCCTCCGATCATTAATCTGCCCTCCGGCAACTCCAAAAGGAGACTTCTGAGGTCTTTAAATGCTTAGACGTGCAGACCTGGCGGCACATAGACAGAGACCAGATTAATATTGCGCCCCTCCCACGTCCCTGAGGTCGCTACAAATCTACCCAGGCTGTCTGTCCAAATATGGTCAATCGTCATGGGGAAGGATTTCCGCATCATTATTCCCACTCCTCTAGACCCGGATCCAAATGCGGAATGCGCCACCAGCTTAAACCCCCACCTCGACATTGCTTTACAGGCATTCCCCAGTAAGTGCATCTCCTGCAATAAAATCACATCTGGGGAATGTCTCTTTATAAATTGGAGCACCACTCCCCTCTTTATTTTGTCCCCCAATCCGTTCACATTCCAAGACAGCAATTTGAGCCCTTGCTTAGCTGCAGTCTCCATCATTACCTTGGGTGCATGTCTACGGTCGCTATGGGAGTCCCCCACCGGTGCCACCGGTCTGTGCTGTGCCAGCTACATAACCCGCCCCATTATACATCATCGCTAAACATGTCAAGTAATTTGTCACTAATATCTACCGCCTTGTCATTCCTGTCTGAAACGTGTCTAAACTGACTTAAACTTCCCTCCCCCATCCTGGAACAAGAATGTGGCGTTCTCTTGTAAACACTCTGGTTATATCCTGAAACAGAGAGTCTAGGTGCACAGGATCCCACCCCCTCAAACATGAATAACATTACCCCCCTCCCTGCATGGCGGTTCCGGAACCTCCCGCCACCCCAAACTTGCAGAGTGCCTATCACCCACCCCTAAAACTATAAGGTGCATGTGTCCAACCTGACACCCGTTCGAGACTTTAAAGGCAAGTGTTGGAACTATAATTCAATATGCCCATAATTGCATCATTATATAACAATAGGCAGTCCCCCATCGGCAGTCGATTCACAAGTTTGTGTTCTAGCTGCTGGTGTGTTAATTAAAGATTCCAGCCATTACTCAGCCCTAAAGAAGTGTGGCTATGGGGGTCGTCCCATTGTAATCAGCTTATACAGACCAGCTCTCATTTGTCTCCTGTCGTTGCTTCATGTTCGCCCAGAGGGGATCTAGCTTGTGGATCTCCGTGCGCTTTCTCTCGTCCGTTTCGTTGACCTCGGTTACCCCTCCGTCCTGCCAGACGCCAGCCCTCTAGCCAGTCCCAAGCCTCCTCAGGAGTGGTGAAGAACCAAACCTTCCCTTCTGACTCCACTCTCAATTTGGCCGGAAAAAGCATCGCGTACATAACGTTCTTGTCTCGTAGCACGTTCTTTACTTCAAGAAAGCTGCGTCTTTGTCGTTGCACCCTGAGAGTGAAGTCCGGGAAGAAAGTCATTCTACTGTTCTGGAATTCGATTGGGGGTGCTGCCCGAGCCATCTGCAGGATGTCTCTGTAGTTAAATATTCATGCAACTATAGGTCTTGGGGGGGCCCCAGGCTGCGGTCTACCCCCGGGCACCATGTGTGCCCTCTCGACCGTGAAAGATTTCGAGAGCCTAGTTGGTTTCAGGTAAGTAGTAACCAAGTCCTCGACAAACAAGTCCGTAGAGGGATCCTCTGCACGTTCCGGGACCCCCAATATGCGAAAGTTATTGCGCCTTGAGCGTCCCTCATACTCGTCCAACTGCGCCTCCAACCTCACGCTCAGGGTCTGGAGGTCATGCACCCTCCGCTGAAGGGCAGTTGTATCAGTAGCAAGGGAAGACGCGGTCGTTTCAACATCTTTGAGCCTGGTATTCATGGAGCGCATGTCTGCTCTGATCAGGGAGACTTTTGATGACACAGAGTCAATCCTGGACTGCAACGACGTCCTAACCGTCGTTATATCTGTAAGGATATCTTGCAGTGTAGGTTCTTTGGCACCCTCTGCTGTCTGCTGCTTCTCAGATGAGTCTTCCCCTCCCTTGTGGGTGGGGCCAGGGCCCTTTTCCCAGACAAATTTGTCTAGTTTAGCCTGCACGGAGGCCTTGGAGTTGCGACCCCCGGCCATGACCAGTCCCCACAAGCCCAAATGGAAGTAGGGGGAAATCAATCAAGCGGGACCTTCTCGACACGTGGGCCAACTCTGCTGGATTGTGCCCTCCGGTTAATGGTGGGCGTGGTACAGGTGAGGTTATTGTTGATGCGCCAGTATTATAATAGGTTTATTCATACCTGGGGGCATACAGGCTGCGATTTGTCCCCTGGCCCTAAGGCGCTTGTCCCAGCCGAGGTATCCAGGTGGGATTACTGGCGTTCTCCTAAGTCTGTGGCGAGCGTCCCAGCTGCAGGACCGATCAGTCCAGTGACTCTCCCACCATTCACCGCCGCACCAGGGTCCACCAGGCCGATACGCCCTCGCGGTACGATCACTCAGGGCGTGCAACCGCTTTCACTTTTAGTGGGCGGTGGTGGGGAGGCCAGGCAGCAGGAGACTTTCCCTTCCGTTACTGTCCCCACGACTCACTGGTGTCCGGAGCCCCCTGCCGCTTTTAAATCCACACCACTCCGCTTCGCGCAATATTACGGCGGAATCAGGGCGGGCAGAGTCAAGAGTATGATGGGCGCCTCTCGTGTCTCCTGAGATGGTCTACGATGCAGCCGTGAGGACCATGCCACCTCCGCTGAACGGGAACTTAACGGGGGCTAGGTCTCCCTCTGTTTCTCAACCTGACGGCCCCGGGAGTTCAAGCAGGATCCAGCATCGCAATTGCACGTCCCCCACACTTTGGCAGGCAGGCCTTTGCCCTGGCGGATCCTGCACTTCTCCTCTGCACCAGGGCCTAGCCCTCTCGGGGCAGCTCCCGTACCTGGCGCCTCGTCGGGCAGAATCACAGCGTTTCTGGGATCTCTCCTGGACCGGCAGGACCTCCGCTCCGGTCCTCTGGTGAGCTGGACAACTGTGGGCTCAATCTGCCGTGCAGGTGTTCCACTCAGGGGGAATAACTGCGGCTGTAGACCGGGGCTTACACGCCCCTCCCCACCGTCGAGGCCGCTGCCACAGGCAGCACACGTCGTCGGATCTGTCTCGGTCAGCGCGAGCTGAAACCAGGCATGCCACGATTCAAAAGGCTCACTCTGGATTCATGGGCACGAATCTGTCGTTTTTGCCTCGCCTTACACGGATATTTGGACGGATTTACACCAGAGCGAGTGCACTCGGACAGAGCCGCCTCAAGGTGCGGCCATGTTGCTCGGCGGTTGGCTGCCCCACACACAGATTTGCGAACAGTGTTTCATTTAAAGGATCACAGGGTCTGGTATTGACACTATAAATACTCATGCAGGGTAGCTGTTCATAGGTAGAAGCAGTGCATTCGAGTTACTAAAGAGGTTGTCATAAGTTGCAGGAACAGGTGATCGTTTTTGAAGGTTCTGAAGAGAATCCTATGTGATATTTGTGCAGATTGTGTTCTAGATCTTCTGCAGGGAACATAAAAGGGATATGGTTAATGTGGAGACTTTGCTGCCGCAAGGAGTTCTCAGGTGGAGCTTTTACTGCAAAGGTGTATTTATTTGGCTGGAATTTTTAGGTTTCCCGTCATAAAACGAGAAGGGTTTAATTTCTGCACTTTGAATGTGACGGGGGCAGATCCTGCATGTGGCAGCTCATCTGTTTTTTCTCACCACCATGATCGATAGCTGATTACCAGAACATTTACAGAGATCAACAAATGGCAGAACACATGTATTAAAATCAAGTTGTCTAGAGTCGGAAGTTAAATTATAAAATGTGCCTGCACCCCCCCACCCCCACACACACACACACACACATACACGTGTTACCATCCTTGTGGGGACTATGTGTGAATACCTGCCTTGTGGGGACTAACCTTTCCCAATGTTTTTAAAATACACTAATAACAGAAAAATGTTAAGAAAAAATTCATGATACAGGATCCTGCTTCAAATTTGCAAATATATTGTTATTTAATCGTGCGCACAGCACCATCCTTGTGGGGACTTGAACACATGCTACCATCCTTGTGGGGACCTTGTCCGTAACATTATTTGTGACTGAATACAGTCGAAGGCACATGGCTAAATGTTTATTTTATCAACAATATACACAAACAACATTATAATCTATTCATATATGAATTGCTGCATATATACTAGGGGTATACATTAAAGACAGATTATGTTAATGTGCCAGAAAATATCATATCACGCTTAAAGAAAGACACTTAAAGCTGTATTTAACCTATTTATTAGTGCTTAAAATTTTAGGAGATAAGGGAACTAACACATAAAGAAATTAACATATGGAACTAAGGAATATGGTCAAGTGGAACCCAGAGCTTGATTAGCTGCTAACATTTTTGCCAAAATAGATGTTCAAGTCCCCACAGAGATAGTGGGTGAAGATCATTGTGTTTAAGTCTCCATAGAAATAGTGTGTACATTCAAAGCTTAAATCCCATTATAAAGAGTGTGAGGCTAATGAGGTTCAAGTCCACACAGAGGTTGGGTGTAATTATAGGAATGCTCAAGTCCCCACAGAGATGGTATGTTATTATAGCGATGTTTAAGTCCCCACAGCGATAGTGTGTTATCATAGAGATGTTCAAGTCCCCACAGAGATGGTGTGTTATTATAGTGATGTTCAAGTGCCCACAAAGATAGTGTGTTATTACAGTGTTGTTCAAGTCCCCACAAACATAGTGTGTTATTATAGCGATGTTTAAGTCCCAACAGAGATAGTGCTTGAAGGTGATTTTGTTTAAGTCCTCATTAAAATAGGGCACAATTCACAAAGGTAAACTTAGACCAAAAGTCTAACTTTACTACTTTTCAATATTCACAAAGCCCCATACAGAGAACGTGAAGCTGATGATGTTCAAGTCGAAGCAAACACAAGGAGATGATGGACGGAGCGCTGAAACCTTTCAGTCACTCACCCCCAGTCACAGATCTGGGTTAAATCCATCATCGTTCTTTAGCTCACTTCGCCACCCCAGTTCAGACCCAGCTAAATGCAAATCAGTCTTGACCCTGTGCCTCATGGCACCCCTGGTGCTGCAAGTCGAAACAGAGCCTGTGTTTAAATACAGGAATGCTCAAGTTCCCACAGAGATGGTATGTTTTTATAGTGATATTCAAATCCCCACAAAGATAGTGTTTTATTATAGTTTTTTCAAGCCCCCACAAAGATAGTGTGTTATTATAGCGATGTTTAAGTCCCCACAGAGATAGTGCATGAAGTTCATTCTGTTTAAGTCCTCATTAAAATAGGGCCCAATTCATAAAGGTAAACTTAGACAAAAAATCTAACTTTTCTACTTTTCAGTTTCACAAATGTAAACTTAGACCAAAAGTCTAACTTTACTACTTTTCTGTATTCACAAAGCCCCATACAGAGAATGCGAAGCTGATGATGCTCAAGCCAAAACAGAGCTTGCGTGTAATTACAGGAATACTCAAGTCCACACAGAGATGGTGTGTGACTATAGTATTACCACGGTCGCCAAAGAGAATGTGTGTGATTATAGACATGCCCAGGTCCCCACAGAGATAGTGTGTTATTATAGACATGCCCAGGTCCCCACAGAGATAGTGTGTGATTATAGAGATGTCGAGGTCCCCACAGAGATAGTGTGTGATTATACACATGCCCAGGTCCCCACAGAGATAGTGTGTGATTATAGAGATGTCGAGGTCCCCACAGAGATAGTGTGTGATTATAGAGATGTTGAGGTCCCCACAGAGATAGTGTGTGATTATAGACATGCCCAGGTCCCCACAGAGATAGTGTGTGATTATAGAGATGTCCAGGTCCCCACAGGGATGGTGTGTGACTATAGAGATGTCCAGGTCCCCACAGAGATGGTGTGTGACTATAGAGATGTTCAGGTCCCCACAAAGATGGTGTGTGACTATAGTATTACCAAGGTTGCCAAAGAGAATGTGTGTGATCCTAGACATTTTGAGAAATATATATTCATGCTGAATCATTGAAAATTAGGTGGAAGAGTTGTGTAATGTTGGGCCATGGAATTTAAGACAGAGGCAGGTTCAGATTAATGCTTTGTCAAAGACAAATGTACCATTATCTTTGTCCCAAATACTCAAAGTCCGTTTTTACCCTTTTAAGATGTACTCCACTCATGGATATTCTCCCGGTATGATTTTTGCAGATTGATGGTTATATAATCTGTTTTGGAGGAGTTCCCCAGTCTACTCTCTATGCAGATCAGAAAAAGTATTCAATTAAAAGTTGTAACCCTCTGAGGGTTTTTGAGGCAATGTATTGGAGATGCATTAGCATGAACTATGCAACTAGATCATATAAATAAAAGGAAAAGAATGGAGTAAGCATGTATCCCTGCCGCACCCCTTTATACATGGTGATGCATTCTGCCAGTTAACCCTGACTAGCCCTCCACACCTGGGCATAACTGTCATTGAGTAAGCAGATTAATGTTGATAATATGTTACTAGGGACCCCCATCCTCTCCAAAACTGACCAGAGTTTTGTTCGTGGGACTAGCTCAAATGCAGGTTTTAGGTTCACAAACTCTACACCACCCTATTATACTCTGCAACACATCACTCCACTCTACAACACTCTTCTCTACACTATGACATTCTACACTTGTCCACTATACAACACTCTACTCCACTGCTACACTCTACTCCACTCTATGCCACTCTACGACACTCTACTCCACTCTATGCCACTATACAAAACTATACTCCAGTCTACAACACACTATACAACTCCAGCTAGGCCACTCCAAACCACTTTACTTCACTGTACTCAATGAGACACTATTGCACTCTACTCCATTGTACTTCACTACTCCACTCTACGCCACTATATGTCACTCCACTCAACGACACTCTATGCCACTTTACTCTACCACAATGTATGACACTCTACTCCACTGTAGCCACTCCACTCTACAGCACTCTCCTCCAATGTATGCCACTCCACTCTACTCCACACTACCACACTATACAACACTCCACTCTACAGCACCACACTTTGTCATACCACTCTGACAGTCCACTGTATGACACTCTCCTGCACTCTACTCAACACTACTCTACTCTACACCTCTCTACTCTATGCCACTTCACTTTATGCCCCTACACCGTATGCCATGCCACTCTATAACACGCCACTCTGCTCTACTATATGGCAGACCACTCTACACAGCTCCACTCTACTCTGACACACCAATGCACTCTACTCCACTTCTCTCTACTCTACAACACACCCCTCCACTCAATCTACTCCACTCTGTCACTCCACTCTATGCCACCTCACTGTACACTATTCCACTCTACGCCACTCCACTCTAGTCCACACTACCACACTGTACGACACTTCATTCTACAGCACTCTACAACAGTCCACTGTATGACACTCTCCTCCGGTCTACTCTACGCCACTATACTGTACGACACGCAGCTCTATGGCGCAACACTCCACTCTAATGTATGACATGCCACTCCACTCTTCTCTACGGCATGCCGCTCTACGCCACTCCACTCTAAACCTCTACGTTACACGCCACTCTACGCCACTCCACTGTTCACCACTCCACTGTACGCTATTCCACTCTATGCCACTCTACTCTACCCCATTCCACTCTATGCCACACCAATGTATGCCACTCCACTCTAACACTACTCCACTGCATGCCACTCCACTCTACAGCGCCCCACTCTAGGACACTCCATTGTACGATAGTCCACTGTATAACACTCTCCTCCAATCTACTCTATGCCACAGTGGCACCAGAGATGAAGGAGGTGAAAATCTCCCTGCAGTGTAGTCCAAGTCCAAGCATGGAGCATAAGGAAGCAGCTATGATTAGTGCTGCAGGTACAGTGGCACTGGGCAGAAGCAGGGTGAAGAGCCAACAAAAGCCTGATCTTGACATTAGGAATTAGGGCGCTGCTACTGTATTGTTTTGTTCAGTGATTCATGTGGGGTGCCGAAGCACATTTTTGGACAGGTGCATGCTACCCCATGAGGGAGTGTGAGGCTGGCAGAGGATGTATTTATTATCATTCTACGTGTTTTGATTTCATGGATGAGTGACCAGAGAAGTGCTCTTTTCTTGTCTTGGGGCATAGTGCATATGAACGGAGCAGGATCCGTGAGAGATCGTCACGCAAATTATAATATAGTTAGAACTAAAATAAATAGGCAGCACTCGCCAAATCAGATGGACAGCAGGGTGATGTGTGCAAATACACTAAAGGGATAACCAGAGAAGGCCTAGTAATCGTTTTGGCAACGTCTGCAAGGCAGAGATCCTGTCAAGTGTGTAAAATGATAGCGTGTACACAATTTGCTTAGTTTGTTTTTGTTTAATTATGCAAAAGTTCAGGAAAATTATGCGAAATCACATAAAATTACGCAAATGCAAAATACATTATTTAGTGCTATATTTGAGCACGAAATGAGTTTTGCAATTTTGCAGTAAAAACATAGCACGAAAAAACATAAGTGGCATAAGGAAAAGGCTCTCATGTTCTGGACATTTGTATTAGTCCCATGCATTTGCGATAAACTTTTGCCACAAATGCCACATAGTTATGTGAGGTGGCACTGGAATTTGTATAACAAGTGTAGCATGAAATTCTAGAAATTACATGACTCAAGCAGCTTAATTTAAATTTCAACCGGGTCTCAATAATATGCCAAATGGTAATGATGGGAGTTGGTGCTATGAGAAGTAGCCATTCACCTTTTTTTTTTAAAAGGCAGAGATACTGCCTACTTATGTACAATTATATGTCATTAACGATAGAGAAGAACACCATGAGATGTGAAAAAACAGTCCATTAAAAGACTTTTAACTAAAATAAATGCTGCTGATGCGGGGATCTTACGTCGGGTATGTTAAGAAAAAGAAGATAATTAGACTTTAAGGATCTGCTTATAAAAAACACACAAACATTAGCAGGCAGGCAGTCGCTAGTTCAAGTCAAAGCTATAGGTTTTCCTTTTGCTTCTGTAAAAAGTTATGACATCAAAGCGCAACATAAATGTGTTTTTTTAGCCATTTGCCTATTCACATAAGTTATAGAATGATAATAATCGACTAAAGACTTCAGGAGCCCACTTCCGCTCTATTAGTTGGGCGTCACACTTGAGCGGCCAGATTGTAACTCCTAAAAATAATATTATAGCCATTGTACGATGTTGTGCAGTATGTGTAACAGTAATGTGGAACTATTTTTCAAAACCACTGCTGATTTTTATGAGTTTAATTGATAAATTAGGATAAAAAATTTTTTAAACGGTTGCAGCTTTGAAAATGTTTATTTTTCACTGCAAAATATGCAATGCTTTTAAGCTTGTGTGCTGTGGGAATGTAAGAGTTTGATAAGTGAGTGCAGTTCATAGAAATCTACAGACACAGGTGTCAGGAGGTCAAAGCAGCTCGGCTGGAGCTGGGAGTGTCAAGGTTAGGCCCTTTGTCATTCAGTGCTTATTCGCTGTAATGACAATGAAAGCCCTCACCTGCATATCAACAGGAGGGGAAGGGACTGTCTCAGAGGATGGGAGTGGGAATAGCTCTTTTTTTTCTCTTTGAAAGTGTAATGTCTTGGGTATGGAGTAACAGGAAAGGGGGCTCCTATTCTTAAGCTAGGGCGAATGTGCATTTCAGCACATTGAAAGATTTATGTGGAAATTGCTTTTAAAGATGTCTGTAAACCATTTTTGAGGAGAATAATTAAGAGCGCATCTCTAGCAAAACAAAAGATGTCATTTTAAATCTGAAAATATTTTATACAATCTCAACTCTCATTACGTCGAAAGGGTATGTCTGAAAAACACACACGTTGAACAGTTTTGGATGTGCTTGTGCTTTTAATATTATTGAGCCACATTACATGTAATTGTTTGCCTATCATCCCATAATTTGGTCAAGTCGGTTTCTGTTTAGAAATATCGATTTACATGGGGTCTAAATCTTGGGCTATTAAGTCACATACAAATATGTGCAATATACTTAGCCCACGAACTAATACTGCACAATTTGCGCAAAATATATAGCCCGTAAGCATATATGTATCTTTTTCTCAGTGTGAAATTCTGACAGCTATTGCCTCATTTTCAGGGCCTCTGTAGTTTTCATTCAGTCTCAAACAGGTGTTTGCGCTTGAATCAGCATTATAAATTGAATGTACAGTTCGCACTGGCTATTGACTTCTCTGTACATATTTCACTGGCTTAAACATGGTGAAAGTGTTACAGCTCAGAATGAGAGAAAACGTGTTATTACCATGCTATTCTCTTTTCCAACCCGCGGATCTCGCAATAGGGAGGTAATACTACACTGTGAACCCAGTGTAGTCTTTATTTGCCCGGATATTATTCGCTACCAGATTTACTGCAGGCCTCAAAATGAGGGCCTAATGGACATAGTAAAAGAAGCATTGACAAAGCCAATATGATCAGAGTTACTTTTACAGAAATTATTGTGCTTAATTGGCAAGTTAAGTTTGTGCATGAGTGTGAAGCTACTACAAAGTACTGCGGGGGTGCATACTCTTGTTGCAGTTCTAACAGGGGGTGGATGATGCGGGTGCACAGACTCAAAAGAAAGAGCAGGCTTGGAGCATAAGTTCTAAGAATTGCTCATGACCTTCTGTAGCCGGCTGACTGTTCTTTGTAAAGTAACCACAAAAGATACAAGTTAAGCACAGACAAAGCCGATAGTTTTGACTTTTCTAAAGGAACGTCTATTGAGTTGCTCATACTATGGGGCATGTAAGCGAGGAAAACATGCATGCTGGGTCATTAATATATTGGCACAGTTACTTAGGCTTGTAACCAACAGTCTATAGAGATTCCTTATACATTTGGTAAGCAAAGGTTACCTAAAAATTTACTTACAAGCTGTACAGAGACCCACAATGTGTGCAGTCCATCAGCACAGGCCACAGACCCCACGGTGAGTACAGACCACTGAAAATGACAACTGTGAGACCCCTGATATGTACACCTCAACTGCAAAGTCACGAAGAAAGAGAGGCACCCACAGCAATGTATAATTTGTAGTAGTGCTTCTTTACGCACTGGTGGTATATAAAAAGGCAATATTACCTATAGAAGTGACAGTATTATGGTTCCTATATTATGAGCTTATATTACAGAGAAATATAAACATTCCTATTGTGTGTCTGTTTCCTTTAAAAGGGCTGTCAAATTGCCAACTGTTTTTACTGATCATATATGACTTTCTCTAAAATATCAAAAGAGGGGGCAACATAATCGGAGTAAGAGAAGCAAGGGGCACATGGTGTTATTAAGAGCTCAGTTTGTTGCCTGTCTTGTATTTGAGGACACTATGCAGAGTTGAAAGGGTCTTATTTCTAGTATGGCTGATATGACAGATGCAGCGCAGCAGATGGGTGTGAAGAGCTCAATGCAACCTACTTCCAGGACTCAGAAGGCTAAGGATCAAAGTGCAAACTGGTTAGGAAAGAGCACTGGGGCAAATCTATTGTTATTGCAGCAGGCACAGTGGCACCAGGGCTGAAGGAGGTAAAGAGCTGAGTGAAGCCTGTTCGATGACCATGCATGGAGCATAAGCAGGGCCACTGGAATTATGTGGCAGGGTTGAGTAAATTATGTGGCAAGAAAAGACAACTTATGCGGCAATATGTGTCACATTTTCGGATATTACTTCATTATTTTGTCATTCTTAAACTTGTTAAGACTGTCTGGGCAAGTGTCAAGAGAATTTTTAGGGTTCAGGGTGGGTATGGATTTTTGGGTGGTAAGGTATTTTTTAGGGTTTAGGGTGGGTGTATGTTTTTGAGTGGTTAGGGTTTTTTAAGGTTTAGGGTGGGTATGGGTTTTATGGGTGGCAAGGGAATTTTTAAGGTTTTGGGTGGGTGTGGGTTTTTGAGTGGTAAGAGATTTTTTAGTGGTTAGGGGTTTTTTAAGGTTTAGGGTGGGTATTGGTTTTATGGGTGGCAAGGGAATTTTTAAGGTTTTGGGTGGGTGTAGGTATTTGTGGGGCAAGGGACATTTTATGGTTTAGGGTGGGAATGGATTTTTGGGTGGCAAGGAATTTTTTAGGGTTTAGCATTTGTATGGGTTTTTGGGTTTCAGGATAATTTTTAGGGTTTCGGTGGGTATGGGTTTTTGAGTGGTAAGAGATTTTTTAGGGTTTAGGGTGGGTATGGGTTTTTAGGTGGCAGGGGACCTCTTAGGGATTAGGGTGGGTATGGGTTTTTGGATGGCAACTGAATTTTTTAGATTATGGGGCCGATTCTGATGCGGGTTGGAAAAGCTTCCCGACCGAATCGGTTGGGAAATGGTGTCCGACCCACTCGGATCGGGAAAGTCCGACCGGCGGAGTAGGATGCATCCGGATGCTTCCAGATACGATTTGGTTGAACTCCCATTGACTTCAATGGGAACATTTGTTCCTAACCGCATCAGAATTGGGCCCTCGGTCGGGAAGACACGTTCCCGATCCGATTTGGAAGGAGCAAATGCCATTAGGAGGCCTTCCTAACCGCATCAGAATCAGGCCCTCGGTCGGGAAGCTTTTCCAACCCGCATCAGAATCGCACCCTTAGTGTGGGTATGGGTATTTGGGTGGAAAGGGATTTTTTAGGGTTTAGGGTGGGCCTGGGTTTTGGGTGGCAAGGGAACCTTTAATGTTTATGGTAGGTGTGGGTTTTTGGGTGGTAATGAATCTTTTAAGGTTTAGTGTTTATATGTGTTTTTTGTGGCAGGGGATTTTTTAGGGTTTATAGGAGTATGGGTTTTTGTGTGGCAAGGGATGTTTTAGGGTCAAGGGTTGGTATAGGTTTTTGGGTGGTAAGTGGATTTTTCGGGGTTAGGGTAGGTGTATGTTTTTGAGTGGTAAGGGATTTTTTTTAGAGTTTGGGGTTTTATGGGTGGCAAGGGAATTTTTAGCGTTTAGAGTGGGTGTAGGATTTTTGGTGGCAAGGGATTTTGTAGGGTTTACTGTGTGTATGGGTTTTTGGCTGGCAAGGGATTTTTTAGATTTTAGGTTGGGTATGGGGTTTTAGGTGATATGGGCATTTAGAGGGGGCGTATGGGTTTTTGGGTGGTAGGGGATTTTTTAGGTTTAGGGTGGGTATGGGCTTAGGGTGGCAAGGGAACCTTTAGGGTTTAGGGTGGGTATTGGTATTTGGGTGTTAACTCATTTTTTAGGGTTTAGCATTTGTACGTGTTTATGGGTGGCAAAGGATTTTTTGGGTTTAGGGTGGGTAAGGTATTTTGGGTGGGAATGGGTTTTTGGGTGGCAATGGAATTTTTGAATTTAGGATGGGTATGGGTATTTTTGTGGTGAGGGATTTTTAGGGTTTAGCATTTGTATTGGTTTTTGGGTGGCAAGGGATTTTTAGGGTTTAGGGTGTGTATGTGTTTTTGGGTGGCATTGTATTTTTTAGGGTTTAGGGTGGGTATGGGTTTTTGGGTGGCAAGGGAATATTTAGAGCTTGGGGTGGGTATTTGGGTGGTAAGGGATGTTTTAGGGTAGGTATGAATTTTTGGGTGGCAAGGGCATTTTTATGGTTTAGGACGGGTGTGGGTTTTTGGATGGCAAGGAAATTTTTAAGGTTTATGGTGGGTGTGGATTTTTGGGGGGCAAGGGAAGTTTTATGGTTTTGGGTGGGTATGGGTTTTTGGGCGATATGGGAATTTTTAGGGATTAGGGTGGGTGCGTGTTTTTGGGTGGTAAGGTATTTTTTTGGGTTGAGGTTGGGTATGGGTTTTTGGGTGGCTTTTGAGTTTTTATGGGGTTAGGGTGGGTATGGGTTTTTTGGGTGGCAAGGGATTTTTTAAGGTTCTGGCGAGTATGGGTTTTTGGGTAGTAAGGGATTTTTTGTTTTAGGGTGGCAAGGAATTTTTAGGGTTTTGGATGGGTATCATTGTTTAAGTGGCATGGGAATTTTTAGTGTTTTGGGTGGGTATGGGTCTTTGGGTGGCAAGGGGTTTGTTAGGGTTTAGGGTGGCAATTGAACTTTTAGGGTTTAGGGTGGGTATGGGTTTTTGATTAGCATGGGAATTTTTAGGGTTTAGGGTGGGTATGGGTTTTTGGGTGGCAAGGGAATTTTTAGAGCTTGGGGTGGGTATTTGGGTGGTAAGGGATGTTTTAGGGTAGGTATGAATTTTTGGGTGGCAAGGGCATTTTTAGGATTTAGGGTGGGTATAGGTTTTTGGGTGGTAAGGGCTTTTTTAGGGTTTAGGACGGGTGTGGGTTTTTGGATGGCAAGGAAATTTTTAAGGTTTATGGTGGGTGTGGATTTTTGGGGGGCAAGGGAAGTTTTATGGTTTTGGGTGGGTATGGGTTTTTGGGCGATATGGGAATTTTTAGGGATTAGGGTGGGTGCGTGTTTTTGGGTGGTAAGGTATTTTTTTGGGTTGAGGTTGGGTATGGGTTTTTGGGTGGCTTGTGAGTTTTTATGGGGTTAGGGTGGGTATGTTTTTTTTGGGTGGCAAGGGATTTTTTAAGGTTCTGGTGAGTATGGGTTTTTGGGTAGTAAGGGATTTTTTGTTTTAGGGTGGCAAGGAATTTTTAGGGTTTCGGATGGGTATCATTGTTTAAGTGGCATGGGAATTTTTAGTGTTTTGGGTGGGTATGGGTCTTTGGGTGGCAAGGGGTTTGTTAGGGTTTAGGGTGGCAATGGAACTTTTAGGGTTTAGGGTGGGTATGGGTTTTTGATTAGCATGGGAATTTTTAGGGTTTAGGGCGGGTATGTGTTTTTGGCTGGAAAGGGAATTTTTATGGTTTAGGGTGGGTGTTGATTTTTTGGGTGGCAAGGGAAATTTTATGGTTTTGGGTAAGTATCGGTTTTAGATGATAAGGGAATTTTCAGGGTTTAGGGTCGGTGTGTGTTTTTGAGTAGTAAGGTATTTTTCGGGTTTAGGTTGGGTATAGGTTTTTGGGTGGAAATTGAGTTTCAGGTTTTTGGTGGTTATGGGTTTTTGGGTGAAAAGGTATTTTTTAGGGTGAAGGGTGGGTATGGGTTTTTGGGTGGCATGTGAATTTTTAGTGTTTAGCATGGGTTTTGGTTTTTGGGTGGCAAGGAATTTCTTTAAGTTTAAGGTGGGTATGGGTTTTAGGTGGTAAGGGATTTGTTTGGGGTTAGGGCGGCAAAGGAATTTTTAAGGTTTAGCGTGGGTATGGGTTTTTGAGTGGCAAGGGACTTTTTAGGGTTTAGTGTGGGTATTGTTTTTTGATTGACAAGGGAATTTTTAGGAGTTAGGGTGGGTATGGGTTATTGGATGGCAACGGAATTTTTAGTGTTCTATATCTTTTGCGCCGGTTGACGAATCTTCACAAAATGTTCCCAAAAAAGTGTGCCGGTGATTCTAGTTGGGCATGGTAAGTTTCGGGGGCATAGAAAAAGGCAGAGGTAAAAAAAGTGCATTTCCCATGTTAATTACCTAGAGTCTTTACACACTCCTGCAGTCCAAACCGCCGGACAGAATTATAAAAAAAATCAGGAGAAAAGTAGATTCTGTTCTGGAGATCATGCCTGTTATTATTTGGTGTAAATCGTTCAGTAGTTATTGAGATATTATAGGAAACCAAATTTGTATATCTGGGCATATGTGGTACTTTTGTAGTGCCTTTGTATTTATGTTTAAAACTCATAAACTTTTAGAAAACACTAACAATCACTGGATGATGTCATCAGTGATGTCATTTAAGATGTCATCAGTGGTGTCATGAGTAATGTCACTGACCATGTCATAAGTGATCTAATATGTGAGGTTATAATCAGTGCATTGTGGGGGCATAAATTATGGTTAGCTTAGGTAATTATACCTGCTGAATTTCACTGGTTTTGTATGAGTAACAAACGTTCCTGTAACCTTTGGCTTTTTTAGGGAATTTTTAAGGGTTTTTTAATTCTGTTTTCTAAGTATAATGACCCTGTAACCTTTGTTTTTTTCAGTGAATTTCTATGGGTTTTTTTACCGTTAAGTAAGATGCCCATCACAATGTACAGTGGGGGGTTAAACACAAGGTCTGGCCTGGCATTGTGCTGCCCCCACCCAAGCGTGCTGCTCCTGCCCAGCCCCCTCCTTGCTATCCATTGTCCAAGTCCATGACCCTGCTCCCTCATTACAGCCATTTGTGGCTATTGTTCTGCCACTGCCCTTCCTGCCCCATCACCCTCCTCCCTACCCTCTTTTGTCTGAGACTGTGCACGAGCCCCCTGGCTCCTGCCCTGCATGGTCTGATGTGCTGCCACTGCTCTCCATCAAGCTTGATGTCCCTGCCCACTCCTCCTGCCCTCTGTTGCCAAATTCTATGCCTCATCATTGCCCTCCTGCTTAGCCTCTGTGCTTAGCTTGCTGCCCCTACTCTCTTTCCACTTTCCGTCTGATGTCTGTGTGCATGCCCCTGCTCCCCTCTGTCTGCTCACCATATTCCATGGACCTGCCACACTCCTATCTACTCTAAGTATTCTGTTGAGCTGCCACTGCCCCTTTCACCTGCCTGGCATCGTCAGATGGCTGCCGCCTGTCCCTGCTACCTCCACCCTGCCTGTCAAGTTCCATGCCCCATCCCTCTCTCCTGTCCTCCAAGATCCATTTTGTTGCTACTCCCTTCTGCCTCCATGCTCTGTTTTGCTGCAAATGTTCCTCCTGCCTCCCCTGCATGGTCTGTTGTGAAGCCCTTCCCCTGCCCTCTTTTGTGTGTGTCCAGCCCATACCCCTGCCTTCGGTCCTCCATGGTCCTTTGTGCATGCCCCTGTCCCCTCCCTCTTGCCCACCATGGCCGTTGTGCTGCCATTAACCCTCCTGCTTGCCATGCATAGTCTTCTGTGCTGCCACATCCCCTCCCACCTGCCCTGTGTAGTCAGTTTGCTGTCCCTGACCGCCCCCCACCTTTCCTCCAACGTCTGTGTGTATAGCATTATAGTCTCACTGTTGCCCTCCATGGTGTGTTGTGCTTCTGGTGCCCATCCCTTCTGCCCTCCATTGTCAGATTGCTGCTCCTGCCTCCTTGCCCCCTGACTCCGTTTTCCATGTTCAGACCTCTATCCCCTCCTTCCTGCCTTATCTGGTCCTTTGTCATGCCCCTGCCCCCTCTCTCCTGCCCTTCATGGTCTGTTAGGCTGCAACTGTCCCTCCTGTCTGTCCAGTATGGTCAGCTTGCTGCCGTTGCATCTTTCCTCTCTGAGTGTTAAAAATATATAGTAAGATAGTATAAATTGTAAATTAGTAAACATTATGTACTACTAATGAGTGATGCTATTTGTAACACATTATGTGAGTGTCTGTGTGTATCCATGTGTGAGTTGCTATTGAGTGGCTCTATGGGTGTGTGAGTAGTTTTATGGGTGTGTGAGTGGTTGTATGGGAGAGTGAGTGGTTGTACTGGTGTGTGAGTGGGTATGTGAGTTGCTGTTTGGGTGAGTGAATGACTGTGTATGTGGCTCTGTCAGTGGTGTATGAGTGGGTGAATGGGTATGTGAGAGGCTATATAGGTGAGTGATGCAGTGTGTGAGTGGCTGTATGGGTGAGTGAGTAAGTGCAAGTGGCTGTATGGGTGAGTGTGTGCTTGTGTTAGTGACTGTATAGGTGAGTGAGTACCTGTGCTAGTATATGTATGAGTAAGTGAATGGGTGTGTGAGTAACTGTATGGGTGAGTGAGTTGCTGTGCGAGTGACTGTATGGGTGAGTGAATAGGTGTGTGAGCAGCTGTATGGGTGACTGGCTCAGTGTGTGAGTTATGTTATGTTATATAATTTGTAAAGCGCATGGCTGTCCCGGCAAAGGGATGTCCCAACGCCTGTATGTGTGGCTGTATGGGTGATTGAGTGGGTGCATGAGTTGCTGTATGGGTTAGATAGTGGTTGTGTGAGTGGGTGTATGGGTGAGTGGATGTGTGAGTGGCTCTGTGGATCAGTGAGTGGATGTGTGAGTGCTTGTATGGGTCTGTGAATGGGTATGTGAGTGGTTTTGTGGGAGTGGGTGTATGAGGCTTTCTATGGGGGTGTGCGTGGGTGTGTGAGTGTTTCTGTTGATGATGTCATCAGTACTATATATATATATTATCTACTGGCGGTCGCCAGTAGATAGTTATAGTAGGACCTATTATCCATAGGAAATCCGCGACATTCTATTTGAAATAACTCTTGCGCCGGTTGACGAATCTTCGCGAAAGCTTCCAACTTGTTGGGGCGCTCCGCTCCGCTCCTACCCTGAAAGTCTCGGGTTGATTCGTCAAGCGGGGGCCGAGAAAAAGGGGGTCCCAAAACGCGTTTTCCCCATTCATTTTTCCATAGGAACCTTTAGTCGCAGCTACAGCCCGAACTGCTGAACGGAATTACACCAAATTTGGCAAAGAGGTAGCCCTTGGTTCAGTGTCGTGCCTTTTGCTTAAATGGTGTAAATCCGTTCAGTAGTTCCTGAGAAAATCAAAAGTAAAGTCACATATATATCTATGGCCGAGTAGGGTCCGCGTATCCTGAGCGCACCCTGCGCGCACCGTCCTGATCACGAGCTGCATGCTAATTGGCTGTCAAGTGGCTGTCAACACTCCAAATCAGGAAGTGTTGGCAGCCATTTTGTCCCTCGGTAGAACCGAGGGACAGAAACAAGTGCGCAAAGCGCAAAAGGGGGCAGGGTAGAAACACCCTGACCCCTAGGTCTGCTCAGGGGTCCCACAAGGACCCCCTGGGCAGAAAAAGCATTTTTTTTTCAAAATCGGCGGGATGCGCTTAGGGTGCGCGGATCCCACTGATTAAAAAAAAAACACAAGAAACAAGTGCGCAAAACGCACAAAGGGGGCAGGGTAGAAACACCCTGACCCCCTAGGTCTGCTCAGGGGGTCCCACAAGGACCCCTGGGCAGAAAAAAGCAAAAATAAAAAATAAAATAAAAAAAAAGACTGGCATCGTGCCGAGGCCCCGCCCCCTCCCTGCAGCAGTCTGCAAACGCGCCCCCTGGCGCGTTTTAAGAAGGGGAAGTAATTCCCCTTGAATACTGGGGGTCCCTGGGGGCCAACTAGCCCACCAGAAACCTCCGGTATGCGCCAGGGGGCTGCGTTGCAGAGAGGTGTACAGAGGCCACGCCCCTTTTTACACCTCTCTGCAACGCAGCTCTGTGGCGCTTTTTGGAGGTACATGGTGGGCTAGTTGGACTCCAGGGACCCTCAGTATTCAAGGGGACTTAATCCCCCAACTTAAAACGCGCCACGGGGCACGTTTGCACAGTGGTGAAGGGAGGGCGGGGCTTCAAGTGACATGTGTGCAAACAGGCCCCGTGGCGCATTTTAAGATGGGGAATGAAATCCCCTTCAATCCTGAGGGTCCCTGGGGGCAAACTAGCCCACCAGGTACGTCCAGAAAGCGCCACAGAGCTGCGTTGCAGAGAGGTGCAAAAAGGGGCGTGGCCTCTGAACACCTCTCTGCAACACAGCTCCCTGGCGCATACTGGAGGTACAGGGTGGGCTAGTTGGACCCCAGGGACCCTCATGATTCAAGGGGACTTAATCCCCCAACTTAAAACGCGCCACGGGGCGCGTTTGCACAGATGTCACCTCAGGCCCCGCCCCCTCCCTTCACCATTGTGCAAATATTCCTCTAAAATCAGCCGAACTACGAATTCCGATTTACTCACCTGTTATCAGGAGAGACCTCAGTCCTGCATCTTTCAGCCCAGTACTGATCCTGAAAAGTAATTTTAACCGTACTTACCAGTAACTTGAATTTCCTTCCATAGGATATCATTGACTGGTTTCACTTGGAAATTCTTCTAAGTGTGGAGTTTTGGAACTTTATAATATTCCTCTAAAATCAGCCGAAATACGAATTCTGATTTACTGACCTGTTATCAGGAGAGACCTAAGTGCTGCATCTTTCAGCCCAGTACTGATCCTGAAAAGTAATTTTAACCGTACTTACCAATAACTTGAATTCCCTTCCATAGGATATCATTGTCTGCTTTTTGCTGAAAAAGTTTCTAAGTGTCGATTTTTGAAACATACAAATATTCCTCTAAAATCAGCCGAACTACGAATTCCGATTTACTCACCTGTTATCAGGAGAGACCTCAGTGCTGCATCTTTCAGCCCAGTACTGATCCTGAAAAGTAATTTTAACCGTACTTACCAGTAACTTGAATTTCCTTCCATAGGATATCATTGACTGGTTTCACTTGGAAATTCTTCTAAGTGTGGAGTTTTGGAACTTTATAATATTCCTCTAAAATCAGCCGAAATACGAATTCCGATTTACTCACCTGTTATCAGGAGAGACCTCAGTGCTGCATCTTTCAGCCCAGTACTGATCCTGAAAAGTAATTTTAACCGTACTTACCAGTAACTTATATTTCCTTCCGTAGGAATCCATTGTCTGGTTTTCAGCAGAAAAGTTTCAAAGTGTTGATTTTCACAAACTACAAATATTCCTTAAAAATCGCCTGTATGACTTAAACGCATTCTTTCAACTGTTTACAGGAGATGCACTAGTGCTGGATCCATGATCCACCACTGAGTAAGAAAAAGTAACGATAACACTACTTACCTGCTAAGTGAATTTCCTCCCATAAGATAACATTGGTGATTCTATGTGAAAAAGTTTCTGTGTCAACTTTTAAAATACAATAATATTCCTTAAAAATCACTACTGTAACCAAAACGCTTTTACTCAACTGTTTACAGGAGATGTCCCAGGACTGAATCTAGGATCCAGTCCTGTGGTTAGAAAAGTAATCCATAAAGTAACTAATTGCATTTAGCTAGAAATTCACATTGAGCTCAATGTTGCATTGTGTTTGAAATTGTGTTGCCCATTGCAACAACTGTAACTACTGTACTTAAAAGTCTATTGCCTATTTGCAAAGTATTTAAACTAAAGTAATTCATTCTGAGAAAGTATATTTTGTAATGTAATGTATAATGTAATTACAATGTAATTTAAAAAATAAAATATCTAAAAATAAATAGTTTAAAAAAATGTAGTAAATCAGTATCAAAAAAAATAAATATAACAATTAATACATTTAAAAATTGTCATTTACAAAACTTTTGAAATTCACTGAAAAAAACCATAGGTTTCAGACATGTTATAGTTAGGAATTAGCATTTAAAAAACCTTTGAAATTCACTGAAAAAACCATAGGTTTCAGGCTTGTTATAGTTAGGAATTAGCATTTTAAAAACCTTTGAAATTCACTGAAAAAACCATAGGTTTCAGGCCTGTTATAGTTAGGGTTTAGCATTTAAAAAACCTTTGAAATTCACTGAAAAAACCATAGGTTTTAGGGAAAGTTATAGTTAGTTGGACATTGCACTCGTACAAAACCCGTGAAATTCCCCGTTATAGTTAGTTCAGCTAACTATAACTCGCGCCTCCGCAATGCACTGCTGATGACGTCACATATTACATCACTCATGACATGGTCAGTGACATCACTGATGACATCACTGATGACATCTCAAATGACATCACTGATGACATCATCCATGTGAGAATTTAATGCATCTTCTCACACCCTAATATAACTTTTGATACACCCACTCTAAATTACAGACTGCCATTCTCAAAACCATACACACTCCAATACCAATAAGTACATACCCACTCACTGATTCTTAGGTCTACACACACACATCTACTCACTCACCCATACAGTCACTCATACTTACAGTCACTCAGTACAGGACTATCATATGCACTCATACACCTATATAAACACTCACACAATGCAACTCATCCATAGAGGTACTCACACACCTAGTCAGTCATGCAAATAATTAATCACACTCCAATTTACTCACCTATACAGTTATACACACCAGCTCACTTATTCATAAAAATACTAGCACATTCTTACGCTCCTATGCAATCACTGATGCAAGCACACACTCATCCATATAGCCACTCTCACAATCACACACTCTCACTTATAGCCATTTATATACTCCAACACACATATATACTGCCTTTCACATATGTAGTTACTCACACATGTACCACTGAGATATACATTCAATCACTAACACACCCATACACACACTCACCCACCCATACAGTTAATCACAGACGCACTGTTGAAACCATGCACCCAGTGAATCACCCACTCACACATCTATGCACAGTCACACACACCCCACCCACACAAACACTGAGCCACCCATATAGATACTCAGAGAACCAATCCATAACCCATATAGACACTCATTTAGCTAGTCAGAAACCCATGCAGCTGCTTACACAACAGACAGACGGATACAGACATTCACACAGTTTAGTCACTCACCCATGCATCCAGTAAGATACATTTAATCACTCACTTATAGACTCAGTCACGCACCTACTAAATCATCCATTCAGACGCTTATACACCCACTCATTCTTCAATACACCTTTCCCTATATATATTAAACATATTTAAACTTTACAGAAACACACAGTCACTGGATGATGTCAGTGATGTCATCAGTGATGTCACTGACCATGTCATGAGTGATGTAATATGTGACGTCATCAGCAGTGCATTGCGGGCGCGAGTTATAGTTAGCTGAACTAACTATAACGGGGGAATTTCACGGGTTTTGTACGAGTGCAATGTCCAACTAACTATAACTTTCCCTAAAACCTATGGTTTTTTCAGTGAATATATATATATATATATATATATATTATCTACTGGCGGTCGCCAGTAGATAGTTATAGTTAGGACCTATCATCCATAGGAAATCCGCGACATTCTATTTGCAATAACGTTGGCGCCGGTTGACGAATCTTCGCGAAAGCTTCCAACTTGTTGGAGCGCTCCGGTCCGCTCCTACCCTGAAAGTCTCGGGGTGATACGTCAAGCGGGGGCCGAGAAAAAAGGGGGGTCCCAAAACGCGTTTTCCCCATTCATTTTTCCATAGGAACCTTTAGTCGCAGCTACAGCCCGAACTGCTGAACGGAATTACCCCAAATTTGGCAAAGAGGTAGCCCTTGGTTCAGACTGGTGCCTTTTGCTAAAATGGAGTAAATCCGTTCAGTAATTCCTGAGAAATTCACAATTAAAATCACATATCTATGGGCGCGTCGGATCCGCGTACCCTCCCGATCACGAGCTGCATGCTAATTGGCTGTCAACACTCCAAATCAAGAAGTGTTGGCAGCCATTTTGTCCCTCGGTAGAACCGAGGGACAGAAACAAGTGCGCAAAGCGCAAAAGGGGGCAGGGTAGAAACACCCTGACCCCCTAGGTCTGCTCAGGGGTCCCACAAGGACCCCTGGGCAGAAAAAGCATTTTTTTAAAAAAATCGGCAGGATGCGCTTAGGGTGCGCGGATCCCGCTGAGAAAAAAAAGAAACAAGTGCGCAAAACGCACAAAGGGGGCAGGGTAGAAACACCCTAACCCCCTAGGCCTGCCTCAGGGGGTCCCACAAGGACCCCCTGGGCAAAAAAAGCATTAAAAAAAAGAAAAATCGGCTGGATGCGCTCAGGGTGCGCGGATCCTGCAAAAAAAAAAAAAATCGAAGCGCGGTCTCCCGCGCTTCGATGTAAATTTGCCCCCGGGTGGGCCAAGTCCCGGGGGCATGCTGGGGGGGTGTTTATTTTATGTATGGGGGGCCTCTAAGGGCCCCCCAAGCCCCGGGGACCGCCACCCCCGGGGCTTTATTTGAAAAAGTAGGGGAGGGCTCTGAGCCTTCCCGCAGCCCCGGGGACCACCACCTCCCCGGGCTTCTTTATTTATTAAATTAACATGTGTGGGGGGGCTCCAGCCCCCCCACACGCCCCGGGGACCCCCACCTCCCCGGGGCACTAACAAAATTGAAAATGGGGGTCCGTTAAGGACCCCGAGCCCCGGGGACCACCACCTCCCGGGGCTGTGCATTTGGATGGGAGGGGGCCGCGCGGCCCCCTCCTGGAGCCTGTGGTGGCCCTGGGGACCGCCACCCCCAGGGCCGGCTCCTGCAGTGTCCCGGGTGCCTACCCCCGGGACACTGCTGTTTGCAATGACAGGACGGGAGCCTCGCGGCTCCCGTCCTGTCATTGCAAACTGCTTTGATATTGGAAGAGAGAGCAGGGAAACCTGCTCTCGCTCCAATATCCAAAGACAATTGCTTTTCCACATGGGGAGCAGCATGTTAGCTGCTCCCCATGTGGAAAGCAATGCCGGCTCGCGCAGGAGGCGGGGAGCCGGCGGGACTGTGGGGGGTTTGGGGACCCCCCCACAGTCCCCAACCAGAGCCCAGGCCCGGGGGACGGGGTCCCCGGGGCAAGTAGTGGCCCGGGAGGGGGGCCACGCGGCGCCCCTCCCCAGAAATAATTATTTAAAAAGAATAAAAAAATAAAAAAAGGCCTGCCCCGGGGGATGGGGTCCCCGGGGCAAAAGGAGGCCTGAGGAGGGGGGCCATGCAGCCCCCCTCCTTAAAAATTAATGACAAATTGTGGCCATGCCCCGGGGGATGGGGTCCCCGGGGTAGGATTCGGACAGGGGAGGGGGGCCACGCGGCCCCCTTCCTGTATAATTAAAAAAAAAAAAAAAAAGGGGATAAGGCCCTAGGGGATGGGGTCCCCAGGGCCCAAAAATAGGAAAAAGGAAGGGGGGCCACACAGCCCCCCTTCAGGGAAAAAAACAAAACAAAAACAAACAAAAAAACGATTGGGCCGCAGGCCCCGCCCCCTTCCTTCACCACTCTGCAAACGCTACCCCTGGCGCGTTTGCAGATGGGAAGTAATGCACCCTTCAATACTGGGGTCCCTGGGGCCAACTAGCCCACCAGGAACCTCCAGTATGCGCCAGGGTCTGCGTTGCAGAGAGGTGTAAAGAGGCCACGCCCCTTTTACACCTCTCTGCAACGCAGCTCTGTGGCGCTTTTTGGATATACCTGTTGGGCTAGTTGGCCCCCAGGGACCCTCAGGATTCAAGGGGAGTTAATCCCCGACTTAAAACGCGCCACGGGGCGCGTTTGCACAGTGGTGAAGGGAGGGGGCGGGGCTTCAGGTGACATGTGTGCAAACAGGCCCCGTGAAAAAGTTTCTGTGTCGATTTTTGAAACATACAAATATTCCTCTAAAATCAGCCGAAATACGAATTCCGATTTACTCACCTGTTATCAGGAGAGAACCCAGTGCTGCATCTTTTAGCCCAGCACTGACCCTGAAAAGTAATTTTAACCGTACTTACCAGTAACTTGTATTTCCTTCCATAGGAATCCATTGTCTGGTTTTCAGCAGAAAAGTTTCAGTGTCGATTTTCACAAACTACAAATATTCCTTAAAAATCGCCTGTATGACTTAAACGCATTCTTTCAACTGTTTACAGGAGATGCACCAGTGCTGGATCCAGGATCCACCACTGAGTGAGAAAAGTCACGATAACACTACTTACCTGCTAAGTGAATTTCCTCCCATAGGATAACATTGGTGATTCTATGTGAAAAAGTTTCTAAGTGTCAACTTTTAAAATACAATAATATTCCTTAAAAATCACTACTGAAACCAAAACGCTTTTACTCAACTGTTTACAGGAGATGTCCCAGGACTGAATCTAGGATCCAGTCCTGTGGTTAGAAAAAGTAATCCATAAAGTAACTAATTGCATTTAGCTAGAAATTCACATTGAGCTCAATGTTGCATTGTGTTTGAAATTGTGTTGCCCATTGCAACAACTGTAACTACTGTACTTAAAAGTCTATTGCCTATTTGCAAAGTATTTAAAGTAAATTAATTCATTCTGAGAAAGTATATTTTGTAATGTAATGTATAATGTAATTACAATGTAATTTAAAAAATAAAATATCTAAAAATAAATAGTTTAAAAAAATGTAGTAAATCAGTATGAAAAAAATAAAAATAACAATTAATACATTTAAAAATTGGCATTTACAAAACCTTTGAAATTCACTGAAAAAAACCATAGGTTTCAGACATGTTATAGTTAGGAATTAGCATTTAAAAAACCTTTGAAATTCACTGAAAAAACCATAGGTTTCAGACATGTTATAGTTAGAAATTAGCATTTAAAAAACCTTTGAAATTCACTGAAAAAACCATAGGTTTCAGGCACGTTATAGTTAGAAATTAGCATTTAAAAAACCTTTGAAATTCACTGAAAAAACCATAGGTTTTAGGGACAGTTATAGTTACTTGGACATTGCACTCGTACAAAACCCGTGAAATTCCCCCGTTATAGTTTGTTCAGCTAACTATAACTCGCGCCCCCGCAATGCACTGCTGATGACGTCACATATTACATCACTCATGACATGGTCAGTGACATCACTGATGACATCACTGATGACATCTCAAATGACATCACTGATGACATCAACCATGTGATAATTTCATGCATCTTCTCACACCCTAATATAACTTTTGATACACCCACTCTAAATTACAGACTGCCATTCTCAAAAACAAAGACACTCCAACACCAATAACTACATACCCACTCACTGATTCTTAGGTCTACACACACATCCACTCACTCACCCGTACAGTCACTCATACTTGCGGTCACTCAGTACAGGACTATCATATGCACTCATACACCTATATAAACACTGACACACCGCCACTCATCCATAGAGGTACTCACACACCTAGTCAGTCATGCAAAAATTTAATCACACACCCATTTACTCACCTATACAGTTATACACACACCAGCTCACTTACTCATACAAATACTAGCACATTCTTACGCTCTTATACAATAACTGATACAAGCACACACGCATCCATACAGCCACTCTCACAATCACACACTCTCACGTATAGCCTGTTAAATACTCTAACACATATATATACTTCCTTTTACATATGTAGTTACTCGCACATGTACCACTGAGATATACATTCACTCACTAACACACCCATACACACACTCACCCACCCAAGCAGTCCATCACAGACGCACTCTTCAAATCATGCACCCAGTGAATCACCCACTCACACATCTATGTACAGAGTCGCACACACCCCACCCACACAAACACTCAGGCACCCATACAGATACTCAGACAACCAATCAATAACTCATATAGACACTCATGTAGCTATTCACAAACCCATGCAGCCACTTACACAGCAACAGACAGACAGATACAGACATTCACCCAGTTTAGTCACTAACCCATGCATTCAGTAAGATAAGTTTAATCACTCACTTATACAGTTAGTCACGCACCTACTAAATCATCCATTCAGACACTTATACACCCACTCACTCTTCAATACGCCTTTCCCTATATATATTAAACATATTTAAACTTTACAGAAACACACAGTCACTGGATGATGTCATCAGTGATGTCATTTGAGATGTCATCAGTGATGTCATCAGTGATGTCACTGACCATGTCATGAGTGATGTAATATGTGACGTCATCAGCAGTGCATTGCGGGGCGCGAGTTATAGTTAGCTGAACTAACTATAACGGGGGAATTTCACGGGTTTTGTACGAGTGCAATGTCCAAGTAACTATAACTGTCCCTAAAACCTATGGTTTTTTCAGTGAATATATATATATATATTATCTACTGGCGGTCGCCAGTAGATAGTTATAGTTACAACCTATTATCCATAGGAAATCCGCGACATTCTATTTGAAATAACTCTCTTGCCGGTTGACGTATTTTCGCGAAATTTTCAAATTTTGTGGCCCGCTCCGGTCCGCTCCTACCCTTAAAGTCTCGGGGGGATTCGTCAAGCGGGGGCCGAGAAAAAAGGGGGGTCCCAAAACGTGTTTTCCCCATGCACTTTTCCATAGGAAACTTTAGACACGGCTACAGCCCGAACTGCTGAACGGAATTACACCAAATTTGGCAAAGAGGTAGTTCTTGGTTCAGAAAGAACCCTTTTTGTTAAATGGTGTAAATCCGTTCAGTAGTTGCTGAGAAAATGAAAAGTAAAAAGTTAGTGATATCTATGGCCGAGTAGGGTCCGCGTACCCTCAGCGCACTCTGCGCGCACCGTCCCGATCACGAGCTGCATGTTAATTGGCTGTCAGCTGGCTGTCAACATTCCGATTCAGGAAATGTTGGCAGCCATTTTGTCCCTCGGTAGAACCGAGGGACAGAAACAAGTGCGCAAAGCGCACAAAGGGGGCAGGGTAGAAACACCCTGACCCCCTAGGTTTGCTCAGGGGGTCCCACAAGGACCCCCTGGGCAAAAAAAAATTAAAACATTTTTTTTTAAATCGGCAGGATGCGCTCAGGGTGCGCGAATCCTGCCGAAAAAAAAAAAAACGAAGCGCGGTCTCCCGCGCTTCGATTGTATTTTGCCCCCGGGTGGCCCAAGTCCCGGGGGCATGGTGGGGGGGTTAATTTTATGTGTGGGGGGCCTCAAAGGGCCCCCAAGCCCCGGGGACCGCCACCCCCCGGGGCTTTTTTTAAAAAATGGTGCGGGAGGGCTCTGAGCCCTCCCGCAGCCCCGGGGACCACCACCTCCCCGGGGCTTTTTTTTTATTAATTGAGCAACCTGTGTGGGGGGGCTCCAGCCCCCCCACACGCCCCGGGGACCGCCACCTCCCCGGGGCACTAACAAATTAAAATGGGGGTCCGTTTTGGACCCCCGAAGCCCCGGGGACCACCACCTCCCCGGGGCTGTGCTGATGTAGGGAGGGGGCCGCGCGGCCCCCTCCTGGAAGCCCTTGATGGCCCTGGGGACCGCCACCCCCCAGGGCCGGCTCCTGCAGTGTCCCAGGGTGCCTACCCCCGGGACACTGTAGTTTGCTATGGCAGGACGGGAGCCTCGCGGCTCCCGTCCTGCCATAGCAAACTGCTTTGGATATTGGAAGAGAGAGCAGGGAAACCTGCTCTCTCTTCCAATATCCAAAGCACATTGCTTTTCCACATGGGGAGCAGCATGTCAGCTGCTCCCCATGTGGAGCAGCAATGCCGGCTCCCAAGGGACGTAGGGAGCCGGCGGGACTGTGGGGGATTGGGGACCCCCACAGTCCCCAACGGAGAGGGCCAGCCCCGGGGGATGGGGTCCCCGGGGCAAGTAGTGGCCCAGGAGGGGGGCCACGCGGCCCCCCTCCCCAAAAAAAAAAAAAAAAAAAATGGAAAGGCCGGCCCCGGGGGATGGGGTCCCCGGGGCCTTAAATGGCCTGAGGAGGGGGCCACGCAGCCCCCTCCCAAGAAAATAAAAAAAGGCCATGCCCCAGGGGATGGGGTCCCCGGGGCCAATACAGGCCCAGGGAAGGGGGCCACGCGGCCCCCTTCCCGTTTTTTTTTTTAAAATTAAATTAAAAAAAGGGGTAAGGCCCTGGGGGATGGGGTCCCCAGGGCCCAAAAACAGGAAAAAGGAAGGGGGCCACACAGCCCCCCTTCAGGGACAAAAAAACAAAAAAACGATCGGGCCCGCAGGCACCGACCCCTTCCTTCACCACTCTGCAAACGCGCCCCTGGCGCGTTTGCAGAGGGGGAACGAATTCCCCTTGAATACTGGGGGTCCCTGGGGGCCAACTAGCCCACCAGGAACCTCCAATATGCGCCAGGGGGCTGCGTTGCAGAGACGTGTAGAGAGGCCACACCCCTTTTACACCTCTCTGCAACGCAGCTCTGTGGCGCTTTTGGAGGTATATGGTGGGCTAGTTGGACTCCGGGGACCCTCAGGATTCAAGGGGACTTAATCCCCCAGCTTAAAACGCGCCACGGGGCGCGTTTGCACAGTGGTGAAGGGAGGGGCGGGGCTTCAGGTGACATGTGTGCAAACAGGCCCCGTGGCGCGTTTTAAGATGGGGAATTAAATCCCCTTCAATCCTGAGGGTCCCTGGGGGCCAACTAGCCCAACAGGTACATCCAGAAAGCGCCACAGAGCTGTGTTGCAGAGAGGTGTAAAAGGGGTGTGGCCTCTCTACACGTCTCTGCAACGCAGCCCCTGGCGCATATTGGAGGTTCCTGGTGGGCTAGTTGGCCCCTAGGGACCCTCAGGATTCAAGGGGACTTAATCCCCCAACTTAAAACGCGCCACAGGGCGCGTTTGCACAGATGTCACCCAGGCCCCGCCCCCTCCCTTCACCATTGTGCAAATATTCTTCTAAAATCATCCGAAATACGAATTCCGATTTACTCAGCTGTTATCAGGAGAGACCTCAGTGCTGTATCTTTCAGCCCAGTACTGGTCCTGAAAAGTAATTTTAACCGTACTTACCAGTAACTTGAATTTCCTTCCATAGGATATCATTGCCTGCTTTTTGCTGAAAAAGTTTCTAAGTGTTGATTTTTGAAACATACAAATATTCCTCTAAAATCAGCCGAAATACGAATTCCGATTTACTCACCTGTTATAAGGAGAGACCTCAGTGCTGTATCTTTCAGCCCAGTACTGGTCCTGAAAAGTAATTTTAACCGTACTTACCAGTAACTTGAATTTCCTTCCATAGGCTAACATTGACTGGTTTCACTTGGAAATTCTTCTAAGTGTGGAGTTTTGGAACTTTAAAATATTCCTCTAAAATCAGCCGAAATACGAATTCCGATTTACTCACCTGTTATCAGGAGAGACCTCAGTGCTGCATCTTTCAGCCCAGTACTGATCCTCAAAAGTAATTTTAACCGTACTTACCAGTAACTTGAATTTCCTTCCATAGGATATCATTGCCTGCTTTTTGCTGAAAAAGTTTCTAAGTGTTGATTTTTGAAACATACAAATATTCCTCTAAAATCAGCCGAAATACGAATTCTGATTTACTCACCTGTTATAAGGAGAGACCTCAGTGCTGTATCTTTCAGCCCAGTACTGGTCCTGAAAAGTAATTTTAACCGTACTTACCAGTAACTTGAATTTCCTTCCATAGGCTAACATTGACTGGTTTCACTTGGAAATTCTTCTAAGTGTGGAGTTTTGGAACTTTAAAATATTCCTCTAAAATCAGCCGAAATACGAATTCCGATTTACTCACCTGTTATCAGGAGAGACCTCAGTGCTGCATCTTTCAGCCCAGTACTAATCCTGAAAAGTAATTTTAACCGTACTTACCAGTAACTTATATTTTCTTCCATAGGAATCCATTGTCTGGTTTTCAGCAAAAAAGTTTCAAAGTGTTGATTTTTACAAACTACAAATATTCCTTAAAAATCACCTGTATGACTTAAACGCATTCTTTCAACTGTTTACAGGAGATGCACCAGTGCTGGATCCAGGATCCAACACTGAGTAAGAAAAAGTAACGATAACAGTTTTTACCTGCTAAGTGAATTTCCTTCCATAGGATAACATTGGTGATTCTATGAGAAAAAGTTTCTAAGTGTCAACTTTTAAAATACAATAATATTCCTTAAAAATCACGACTGTAACCAAAACGCTTTTACTCAACTGTTTACAGGAGATGTACCAGGACTGAATCTAGGATCCAGTCCTGTGGTTAGAAAAGTAATCCATAAAGTAACTAATTGCATTTAACTAGAAATTCACATTGAGCTGAATGTTGCATTGTGTTTGAAAATGTGTTGCCCATTGCAACAACTGTAACTACTGTACTTAAAAGTCTATTGCCTATGTGCAAAGTATTTAAACTAAAGTAATTCATTCTGAGAAAGTATTTTTGTAATGTAATGTATAATGTAATTACAATGTAATTTAAAAAATAAAATCTGTAAAAAAAAATTGTTTCTAAAAATGTAGTAAATCAGTATGAAAAAAATTAGTATAACAATTAATACATTTAAAAATTGTCATTTACAAAACCTTTGAAATTCACTGAAAAAACCGTAGGTTTCAGGCACGTTATAGTTAGAAATTAGCATTTAAAAAACCTTTGAAATTCACTGAAAAAACCATAGGTTTCAGACACGTTATAGTTACAAATTAGCATTTAAAAAACCTTTGAAATTCACTGAAAAAACCATAGGTTTCAGACACGTTATAGTTACAAATTAGCATTTAAAAAACCTTTGAAATTCACTGAAAAAACCATAGGTTTTAGGGACAGTTATAGTTACTTGGACATTGCACTCGTACAAAACCCGTGAAATTCCCCCGTTATAGTTAGTTCAGCTAACTATAACTCGCGCCCCGCAATGCACTGCTGATGACGTCACATATTACATCACTCATGACATGGTCAGTGACATCACTGATGACATCACTGATGACATCTCAAATGACATCACTGATGACATCATCCAAGTGATAATCTGATGCACCTCCTCACACCCTAATATAATCTTTGATACACCCACTCTAAATTACAGACTGCCATTCGCAAAACCATAGACACTCCAACACCAATAACTACATACCCACTCACTGATTCTTAGGTCTACACACACACATCCACTCACTCACCCGTACAGTCACTCATACTTACGGTCACTCAGTACAGGACTATCATATGCACTCTTACTCCTATATAGACACTCAAACAACGCCACTCATCCATAGAGATACTCAGACACCTAGTCAGTCATGCAAATAATTAAACACACTGCCATTTACTCACCTATACAGTTATACACACACCAGCTCACTTACTCATACAAATAGTAGCACATTGTTACGCTCTTATACAATCACTGATACAAGCACACACTCATCCATACAGCCACTATCACAATCACTCACTCTTGCTTATAGCTATTTATATACTCCAACACACATATATACTGCCTTTCACATATGTAGTTACTCACACATGTACCACTGGGACATACATTCACTCACTAACACACTCTTACACACACTTACCCACCCATACAGTCTATCACAGATGCACTCTTGAAACCATCCACCCAGTGAATCACCCACTCACACATCTATGCACAGAGTTGCACACACCCCTCCCACACAAACACTCAGGCACCCATACAGATACTCAGACAAGCATTCAATAACTCATATAGACACTCATTTAGCTATTCACAAACACATGCAGCCACTTACACAGCAACAGACAGACGGATACAGACATTCACCCAGTTTAGTAACTAACCCATGCATTCAGTAAGATACGTTAAATCACTCACTTATAGAGTCAGTCACGCACCTACTAAATCATCCATACAGACACTTACACACCCACTCATTCTTCAATACGTCTTTTCCTATATATATTAAAAATATTTAAACTTTACAGAAACACACAGTCACTGGATGATGTCATCAGTGATGTCATTTGAGATGTCATCAGTGATGTCATCAGTGATGTCACTGACCATGTCATGAGTGATGTAATATGTGACGTCATCAGCAGTGCATTGCGGGGCGCGAGTAATAGTTAGCTGAACTAACTATAACGGGGGAATTTCACGGGTTTTGTACGAGTGCAATGTCCAAGTAACTATAACTGTCCCTAAAACCTATGGTTTTTTCAGTGAATATATATATATATATATATATATATATATATATATATAAAAACTTGAGATAACTATAACTGGTGAATTTCAGTGGTTTAGTTAGTTTCAAATGGTATGTTTTACGTGACATTTTCACCTAACTATAACATCCCTTTAACCTTTGTTTTTTTCAGTGGTCATGTGATCAAGGCTCCTCGGAGCCGAAACGTTATGGCGACACAGCAATAAAATATTGAAGAATCGACTAACCTGGGTCCGTGTCCGTAAATTCAGCGAATGCTTGGAGAACGCGGAGCAAAGTCATATATATATATATATATATATATATATATAAATATATATATATATATTATCTACTGGCAGTCGCCAGTAGATAGTTATAGTTAGGACCTATTATCCATAGGAAATCTGTAACATTCTATTCCCAATAACTTTGGCGTCGTTTGACGAATCATCGCAAAATTTTCAAAACTAGTGGGGCGCTCCGGTCCGCTCCTGTCTTGAAAGTTTTGGGGTGATTCATCAATCGGGGGCCGAGAAAAAAGGGGGGGTCCCAAAACGTGTTTTCTCCATGTTAATTCCCATAGGAAGTTTTAGCCACGGCTACAGCCCGAACTGCTGAACGGAATTACACCAAATTTTGCAAAAAGGTAGCGCTTGGTTCAGAAAGCGACCTTTTTTTTAAAATGGTGTAAATCCGTTCAGTAGTTGCGGAGAAATTCAAAAAATAAGAGTGAAAAAATCAATTTCCCATAGGAAACTTTATGCAAGGCTACAGCAAAAACTGCTGAACGGAATTACACCAAATTTGGCAAAAAGGTAGTGCTTGGTTCAGAAAGCACCCTTCTTAAAAATGGTGTAAATCCGTTCAGTAGTTGCTGAGAAAATCCAAAATAAAAGTTTCGATATCTATGGCCGCGGTGGATCCGCGCACCCTCCCGATCACGAGCTGCATGCTAATTGGCTGTCAACACTCCAAACCAGGAAGTGTTGGCAGCCATCTTGTTCCTTCGTGGTTAATTGGCCCCCGGGTGGGCCAAGTCCCGGGGGCATGGGGGGTTTATTTAATAATATGGGGGGCCTCTAAGGCCCCCCAAGCCCCGGGGACCGCCACCCCCCGGGGCTTTAAAAAAATAATGGTGTGGGAGGGCTCTCGGCCCTCCCGCAGCCCCGGGGACCGCCACCCCCCCGGGCTTCTTTTAAAAAAAATAATATACCTGTGTGGGGGGCTCGAGCCCCCCACACGCCCCGGGGACCGCCACCTCCCCGGGGCACTAAAAAAAATGCTAATTTGGGGGTCCGGAACGGACCCCCGAGCCCCCGGGACCACCACCTCCCGGGGGCTGTGCATGTGAAGGGAGGGGGGCCGCGCGGCCCCACTCCTGGAGCCTGTGGTGGCCCTGGGGACCGCCAGGGCCGGCTCCTGCAGTGTCCCGGGGTGCCTACCCCGGGACACTGTAGTTTGCTATGGCAGGACGGGAGCCTCGCCGCTCCCGTCCTGTCATAGCAAACTGCTTTGGTTTTTGGAAGAGAGAGCAGGAAACCTGCTCTCTCTTCCAAAATTCAAAGCAGATTGCTTTTCCACACGGGGAGCGGCATCTTAGCAGCTCCCCATGTGGAAAAGCAATGCCGGCTCGCGCAGGACGCGGGGAGCCGGCGGGACCGTGGGGGCATTGGGGACCCCCCAAGGTCCCCAACGGAGAGGGCCAGCCCCGGGGGATGGGGTCCCCGGGGCTAGTAGTGGCCTGGGAGGGGGGCCACACGGCCCCCCTCCCCAAAATTAAAACATTTTATTAAAAAATAAATAAATAAATAAAGGCCGCCCGGGGGATGGGGTCCCCGGGGCCAGTAGAGGCCTCAGGAGGGGGGCCACGCAGCCCCCCTCCATAAACAAAAATATATATTTGGCCATACCCCGGGGGATGGGGTCACCGGGGCCGGAATTGGCCACGAGAGGGGGGCCCACGCGGCCCCCTTCCCGTTAATTTTTTTTTTTTATAAATTAAAAAAAGGGTCAGGCCCTGGGGGATGGGGTCCCCAGGGCCCAAAAAAAGTAAAAAGAAGAGGGGCTACACAGCCCCCCTTCCAAAAAACAAAAAAGCACGCAATCGTGCCGAGGCTCCGCCCCCTCCCAGCAACACTCTGCAAACGCGCCCTGTGGCGCGTTTTAAGTTGGGAAATGAATTCCCCTTCAATACTGGGGGTCCATGGGGGCCAACTAGCCCACCGGGAACCTCCAGTATGCGCCAGGGGCTGCGGTGCAGAGAGGTGGTCCAGGCCACGCCCCTTTTTACACCTCTCTGCAACGCAGCTCTGTGGTGCTTACTGGAGGTACCTGGTGGGCTAGTTCGACCCCAGGGACCCTCAGGATTCAAGGGGACTTAATCTCCCAACTTAAAACGCACCACGGGGCGCGTTTGCACAGTGGTGAAGGGAGGGGGCGGGGCTTCAGGTGACATGTGTGCAAACAGGTCCCGTGGCGCGTTTTAAGATGGGGAATTAAATCCCCTTCAATCCTGAGGGTCCCTGGGGGCCAACTAGCCCACCAGGTACCTCCAGTAAGCGCCACGGAGCTGTGTTGCAGAGTGTTGTAAAAAGGGGCGTGGCCTCTGAACACCTCTCTACAACGCAGCTCTCTGGCGTATACTGGAGGTATCTGGTGGGCTAGTTGGCCCCTAGGGTCCCTCGGGATTGAGGAGGAATTAATTCTCCAACTTAAAACGCGCCACAGGGCGTGTTTGCAGACATGTCACCTCAGGCCCCACCCCCTTCCTTCACCATTGTGCAAATATTCCTCTAAAATCAGCCGAACAACGAATTCCGATTTACTCACCTGTTATCAGGAGAGACCTCAGTGCTGCATCTTTGAGCCCAGTACTGATCCTGAAAAGTAATTCTAACCATACTTACCAGTAACTTGAATTTCCTTCCATAGGCTAACATTGACGGGTTTCACTTGGAAATTCTTCTAAGTGTGGAGTTTTGGAACTTTATAATATTCCTCTAAAATCAGCTGAACTACGAATTCCGATTTACTCACCTGTTATCAGGAGAGAACCCAGTGCTGCATCTTTTAGCCCAGCACTGACCCTGAAAAGTAATTCTAACCGTACTTACCAGTAACTTGTATTTCCTTCCATAGGAATCCATTGTCTGGTTTCACTTGGAAATTCTTCTAAGTGTGGAGTTTTGGAACTTTATAATATTCCTCTAAAATCAGCCGAACTACGAATTCCGATTTACTCACCTGTTATCAGGAGAGACCTCAGTGCTGCATCTTTGAGCCCAGTACAGATCCTGAAAAGTAATTCTAACCGTACTTACCAGTAACTTGTATTTCCTTCCATAGGAATCCATTGTCTGGTTTTCAGCAGAAAAGTTTCAAAGTGTCGATTTTCATAAACTACAAATATTCCTTAAAAATCGCCTGTATGACTTAAACGCATTCTTTCAACTGTTTACAGGAGATGCACCAGTGCTGGATCCAGGATCCACCACTGAGTAAGAAAAAGTAACAATAACACTACTTACCTGCTAAGTGAATTTCCTCCCATAGGATAACATTGGTGATTCTATGTGAAAAAGTTTCCAAGTGTCAACTTTTAAAATACAATAATATTCCTTAAAAATCACTACTGTAACCAAAACGCTTTTACTCAACTGTTTACAGGAGATGGCCCAGGACTGAATCTAGGATCCAGTCCTGTGGTTAGAAAAAGTAATCCATAAAGTAACTAATTGCATTTAACTAGAAATTCACATTGAGCTCAATGTTGCATTGTGTTTGAAATTGTGTTGCCCATTGCAACAACTGTAACTACTGTACTTAAAAGTCTATTGCCTATTTGCAAAGTATTTAAACTAAAGTAATTCCTTCTGAGAAAGTATATTTTGTAATGTAATGTATAATGTAATTACAATGTAATTTAAAAAATAAAATATCTCAAAATAAATAGTTTAAAAAAATGTAGTAAATCAGTATCAAAAAAATAAATATAACAATTAATACATTTAAAAATTGTCATTTACAAAACCTTTGAAATTCACTGAAAAAAACCATAGGTTTCAGACATGTTATAGTTAGGAATTAGCATTTAAAAAAACCTTTGAAATTCACTGAAAAAACCATAGGTTTCAGGCACGTTATAGTTAGAAATTAGCATTTAAAAAACCTTTGAAATTCACTGAAAAAACCATAGGTTTCAGGCACGTTATAGTTAGAAATTAGCATTTAAAAAACCTTACAAATTCACTGAAAAAACCATAGGTTTTAGGGACAGTTATAGTTAGTTGGACATTGCACTCGTACAAAACCCGTGAAATTCCCCCGTTATAGTTAGTTCAGCTAACTATAACTTGCGCCCCCGCAATGCACTGCTGATGACGTCACATATTACATCACTCATGACATGGTCAGTGACATCACTGATGACATCACTGATGACATCATCCACGTGATAATCTGATGCACCTCCTCACACCCTAATATAACCTTTGATACACCCACTCTAAATTACAGACTGCCATTCGCAAAACCATAGACACTCCAACACCAATAACTACATACCCACTCACTGATTCTTAGGTCTACACACACATCCACTCACTCACCCGTACAGTCACTCATACTTACGGTCACTCAGTACAGGACTATCATATGCACTCATACACCTACATAGACACTCACACACCGCCACTCATCCATAGAGGTACTCATACACCTAGTCAGTCATGCAAATAATTAATCACACTGCCATTTACTCACCTATACAGTTATACGCACACCAGCTCACTTACTCATACAAATTCTAGCACATTCTTACGCTCTTATACAATCACTGATACAAGTACACACTCATCCATACAGCCACTCTCACAATCACACACTCTCACTTATAGCCATTTATATACTCCAACACACATATATACTGCCTTTCACATATGTAGTTACTCACACATGTACCACTGAGATATACATTTACTCACACATGTACCACTGAGATATACATTCACTCACTAACACACCCATACAGTCCATCACAGATGCACTCTTGAAACCATGCACCCAGTGAATCACCCACTCACACATCTATGCACAGAGTCACACACACCCCACCCCCACAAACACTCAGGCACCCATACAGATACTCAGACAACCAATCAATAACTCATATAGACACTCATGTAGCTATTCACAAACCCATGCAGCCACTTACACAGCAACAGACAGATGGATACAGACATTCACCCAGTTTAGTCACTAACCCATGCATTCAGTAAGATACGTTTAATCACTCACTTATAGAGTTAGTCACGCACCTACTAAATCATCCATTCAGACACTTATACACCCACTCATTCTTCAATACGCCTTTCCCTATATATATTAAACATATTTAAACTTTACAGAAACACACAGTCACTGGATGATGTCATCAGTGATGTCATCAGTGATGTCATTTGAGATGTCATCAGTGATGTCATCAGTGATGTCACTGACCATGTCATGAGTGATGTAATATGTGACGTCATCAGCAGTGCATTGCGGGGGCGCGAGTTATAGTTAGCTGAACTAACTATAACGGGGGAATTTCACGAGTTTTGTACGAGTGCAATGTCCAACTAACTATAACTGTCCCTAAAACCTATGGTTTTTTCAGTGAATTTGTAAGGTTTTTTAAATGCTAATTTCTAACTATAACGTGCCTGAAACCTATGGTTTTTTCAGTGAATATATATATATATATATATATTCACTGAAAAAAGCAAAGGTTACAGGGACATTATAGTTAGGCTGACATTTCACTCATACAAAACCAGAGAAATTAATCAGTTATAATTAGCTGAGACAACTATAACTTGCACCCCCGCAATGCACTGCTTATGACCACACATATTACATCACTCATGACATGGTCAGTAACATCACTGATGACATCTAAAATGACATCATCTGGTGACTGAGTGTTTTTGAAATGTTTATGAGTGCTAAATATATATACCAAGGTGCACTGATGAATCAGTGGGTGTGTGAGTCCCTGTATCGATGATTCAGTGGATGCGTGACTGACTGTATAAGCAAGTGATTAGGTATCTCAGTGAATGTATGGTTCACTGACTAGCCTGTCTGAATTTCTGTATTAGTCTGTCAGTTGGAGTCTAAGTGGCTGTATGGGGGATTGATTGGTTATATGAACACCTGTATGGGTGTCTGACTGCCTGTGTGGGTGGGTGAGGGGTGTGTGACTGCCTGTATGGAAGAGTGTGTGGGTGATTCGGTGACTGTTTGGTTTACTGAGTGTGTATGTGAAGGGCTGTATGGGTGAGTGAGTATGTTTATGGCTATGTGGGTGAGTGGATTTGTCAGTGGTATATGGGTGAGTAACTGGGTATGTGAAAGACATCATGGGTGAGTGATGGGGTATATGAGTGACTGAATGTGAGAGTTGCTATATGGGTGAGTGTGTGCTTGTGTCAGTGACTGTATAGGTGAGTGAGTACGTGTTAGTATCTGTATGAGTAAGTATGTGGGTATGTGTGTGTGTGACTGTATGGGTGAGTAAGTGGCTGTGTGATTGACTATGGGTGAGTGAGTACGTGTGTGAGTAGCTCTATGGGTGACTGACAGAGTGTGTGAATGGGTGTATAAGTGGATATGTCAGTGGCTGTATTAGTGAGTGGGTGTATGAGTGGCTGTATGGGTGAGTGGATTTGTGTGTAGAGCTATGAATCAGTGAGTGGGTGTGTAAGCACTGGTATGGGTCAGTGAATGGGTTTGTGAATGGTTGTGTGGGAGTAGGTGTATGAAAGGTTCTATGCGGGTGTGAGTGGGTGCATTAGTAGTGTAGATGATGTCATCAGTGTTGTCATTTGAGATGTCATAAGTGAGATCATCAGTGATGTCACTAGCCATGTCAAGAGTGATGTAATATGTGAGGTCATAAGTAGTGCATTGTGGGGGCATGAGTTATAGTTATCTCAGGTAACTATAACTGCTGAATTTCTATAGTTTTGTACGAGTGAAATGTCAGCCTAACTATAACGTCCCTGTAACCTTTGTTTTTTAGTGAATTTCTAAGGTATTTTAAATGCTAATTCCTAACTGTAACGTCCCTGTAACCTTTAGTCTTTGCACTACACATATTACTATATACATACTTCTTTCAAAGCATGTTTGAACATGTATTTTTGTACTAAGTATCTTTAAAAACCATCTTTCAGACCTATTTTCTGTTACTGTGGTTATTCGGGATGTCGCGATGACGTCATTAACCGCGACAATCGCGCCTTTTCCATAAAGTCTAAAACACATATATCCACACATATTACAGTAATTAGTTCACTAGGGGTTTTTCTTATCTGAGTGAATATGTGAATAGGTACATAAGTGTGTGACAGTCACTGGCTAGTATGTAAAAATATATATATGTATATTTTTATATTTTCACCAATATTTGACAATGAAGTCGGTAGTCGCGATGTCCCCGCGACGGTATACGGGGGGGATGTACTGGCGGTCACGTCGTCGTCGCGAATATCGTGCGTGATTGAAAATATCTATTTTGGACACATAACTTGTGTCACTAACACCCCCATTTCTCAAACATGGGGTGAGACTACCTCCACTCTGACCCCTTTTGTTAGCTTTTTCAGAAATTTTCAGCCCCGAGAACCATTCCGATCAACAAAATGGCAGCCACAACTTTCTGTTCAGGTTACGTCCAGAGGAATTCTTGCGAAATATCCATGCCCAGAAATATCACAATTTTCCGCCTAAATTTCAAAAACTACTGAACAGATTTACACCAAATAGGCAAAAGGCACTTCCTTGAACCAACATCTACCTCCCTGCCAAATTTGGTGTAAGTTTGGCTGCAGCTGTGGCTAAAGGTTCCTATGGGAATTAACATTACAAACCCACCCTTATTTCACACCCCAAATTCTCAATCCCCACTGTACAGATCATCCCAAACTTTCCACGACAACCAGAACCTACCTTGACACTATTTTTTGAAAATTTTCATGAAGATTGGTCAAACAACGCCAAAGTTATATGCAGGTCAAAAAATGCTTTTCCTATTGAAACTTTGGTCCTAACTATAACTACCTACTGGCGGACCTCCCCCGCCTTGTAGCCACAGGGGCCGCCACCTCCCCAAGGCTTTAATTGTAATTGATGCAGGGGCGCGCAGATCCCCCGCAGCCCGAGAGACTGCCACCTCCCTTGGGCTAAATCAAACAATGGAAGGGGGATGCGTTGCTCCCCTCCTGGAGCTAATAATGACCCTGGGGACCAGCACCACCCAAGGGCCGGCTCCTGCAATGTTCCAGAGTGCTCACCCCGGGACATTGCAGTTTTCTATGGCTTGGCGGGAGCACCGTATCCACCAAGCCATAGCAATTTCTGCTCCGCTTCGTACAAGCGAGAGCATTAAAATGCTGCCGCTTGCACGAAGCAGAACAGAATTGCTTTTGGACAGAGGGAGCTGCATGTTCAGCAGCACCCTCTGTCCAAAAGTAATGCAGCTCCCGCAGGACGTGGGTAGCCAGAAAGGAAAAATGTATTTAAAAAAGGGCAGGCCCCAGAGGATGGGGTCCCCAGGGCCAAAATCCGCCCAGGGAAGGGGGGGCGTGTGGCCGCCCTTTCTTTATTAAAAAAAATGTTTAAAAAAGAAAAAGCCTGGCCCCAGGGATGGGGTCCCTGGGGAGGGGGTCCGGGTAGCCCCGTCCCCATTCTAAAAATACCTGGCCCCGGGGAATGGGGTCCCCCAGGGCCAAAAGTCAGCCAGTCAACCAGGAATGTGCCAGGAGGCGCATCTGCAAAGTGGTGGAAAAAGGGAGCGTGGCCTCCAAAGACCTCTCAGCAATCCTGCTGTGTGGGACTTACTGGAGGTAACAGGGGAACACCATGGTGCAAGGGTGCCTGCGTTGGTGCTAAGCTGCCAAAAAGGCACCAGCCCTGGAGAAAGGATAGGATTGTGCTGTATTCTTTTAAATACAGCGCATTCCTGCCCTTTCCCTGTCAATCAGTGCAGTGCAGCAAGGTGACTTGCTGCGCTGCACTGCATCACTTCTTCATATACGAGTCCCCAAGTCCATAGAGGCAAGGCAGTTTCGGGAAAATGCATGATATGCGTCTGTCATAACTTATGAAAAAGCCCGCCCTTTTAGTTTATTTCAACACACCCTTTTTCTTGTATTATCCCAACTCCGAAACACAAACATATACACTGTTCACAAACCACGGTGAACCTCCATTCTTTTAACTGAAAGAATGTTTTTAGGTCGAGCATTCGAGACCTTGTACATACTTTAGTATATACTTCTCTTGGGCTTAAAGTCATTCCCCTGCTTTTCATTTGTTTGTTTCAGTGTCCTTTAAAAATCCTTGCTTGTTAGTGGTCAGTTCTGCCTCTTTGTCCCTCCTCTTTCTTTTTCATTCCTCCCATGGAGCAGGGACTAAGTACTGTATGCTTATGCTCTGGTTCTTTATCTGTTCTTTGAGGGACTATTTCCTTATTTTTTTCCTGCTTGTCTTACACTGTGGGTGCATGTTCAGCTTCTATGCCCATAGCTGCTTGCATCTTAATGGAACATTCATCCCTCCCACCTCCTCACTTGCCCATGCATACCCACCCCCACCTACCCCAGCGTCAGTACAACGCAGCATTTCCCTAAATCAGGCAGTGTTTCCTTTGTTCTGACTATCAAAAAGAAGAGCACCGTAATCAGATGGCGCCTGCTGTGTTTAAGCAAGGCGGCCGGGTGACTTTCTTTTATCATCACGGCGATAAAAGAAAGACATACAGCAGCTTCCTTCGACTTCAAAACAGGCTGAATGTGTGCAGACCAACTGTGCACCGAGGCCCGTGAGGCTGCTCTTCACTGCACACAGCCTGCCCCCTGCTTGGACCCTCCCAGCACCTGGCTTGGTCTCAACCCCCTGGAACAGTTTCTTTTTGTGGCTGCTGCTGGCCTCAGTGCCTGAACAATACGGCGGCCACCGAGATCACACTGCAGATAGTGAGCCGTGCATGTCGGGGCCACGGGGTTGGTCTGGATTGCAAAATGCGATGCAGCGTGCGTAACGAAATTCGTTTTATTTATTTATATGTTTACTTACCTCTAATCGGCCGTAATCCATAGTTTACTACCCCCACCCTGCCCCTCCCCTGCCCCACGTCAGCGCCCGGCAGCACTCCCACCACGGGCCGCTACTGCCGGCTCTCGGCGCACAGGGCTTCATGCCGTTCGCTGGTGCAGGAGCATTCTCTATCCTCATTTAGGGGTCATTACAATGGCGGAAGGCCCGCCACCGCCAGCAGTGCGGTGGCGGGCCTTCCGCCATCGAGCAATTTCCCCCACCACATTACGATGGCGGGGGAATCGCTTGCGACCGCGGCGGTCGCAATACCGCCCGCCACGCTTCTGCCACAGGCAATCGTTACAATTGCCTGGTGGAGCGGTCAGCATGTGTAAAATGGTGGCGGTGCCTAGCAGGCACCGTCCTCCATATTACGATGCTGGCCGCAGCCAGCCTTTCCGTGGCGGGTAAACCGCCATTGAAAGGCTGGCGGGGATTTGTTTTTCGGGGCCCGTTGTGCTGGGGGAGGTGGTTGTGCACTGGGGCATTGCCCAAAAGGCACTACATGCATTTTTACTATTGCGGCGGGTGCTGCAGCCAGCAGCACCCGCCGCAATGGTAAACATGCAAGATGCGACCGCCACGGTGGTGGTCGCATCATAATTTCATGTGCAGGACCGCCGCGTTGCAGGTGGGCGGTTCCAGGCGCTGCTACGGTGGCAGGCTGACTCGAGTCCGCCTGCCATCATAATGACCCCCTAAGCCTTTTTGTGTTTGTGCGCCCCCAACAAAAAAAGCTATAACAAACAAGCATTAGAGGAGGCAGGAAAAAATTGGCAGCATTCCAAAGACAAGAAAACTAGACGTTTTTTATGTTAGTTCTTTTTTTAATATGGTCGTTCAGTTGTACATAATGTCTTTCATGGTTATATATAAGGTAACAAAAATGCTTATAACACCATTTATAATAACTTTTAAATGCTTATAACACTTTTTTATAATAACTTTTCAACATGCTGCACAGCAGCTATGCTGCTCTAAAACATAGCTTAAAGACATTGGGAAAGCCAAAAGCTCTGGCTAAACACTTATAAGGTCCCAAGGGTGGGGCCTATTGGCTATGCCAATGCTTGTTTGAAATAGCAGAGACTTTTTGCAAGTAGGAGTTTGATTAATTTCAAAAATGCATCCCCCTTCAAAAAGACTCAAAAAGAAGATGGTGAGGATTTAGAAATGATCAAGGAAAAGTAATGGCTAGAAGCTGAAATATGAATTTAAAACGAAATAAAGCATTGGTGCTTTCTAATAAAACAAAACAAGCATTGGTGTTAAACTTTCTGCACGCCTGTGAATGTGAAGTCACTGTGCTGTTCCGTTCAATAAATGCAGTTGTACAAGGTGCTTAGCACTTTTTAAATCACGAGGGTGCCTTAGTTACTGGCATTTTTATTTTCTAGCGCGAACTTGACCCAAGGGCATTGCATGGCTCGGCTGTGTTTTTCCCCTAAGACACCAGGAGAATAAATGATTTTCCCATAATCACTTGAGGTTTAGCAAACGCTGGGACTCGAACCAGGATTCCAAGGTCCAAAGTAGGCTGCTGTAGCCTTTATAGGAATGCTACTGCTGACCATTTACTGCACTTGAAAACAATACTTTTTACACGTTTTTCGTGAGCTTGGACAAACGTGTTTGCTATAATCACAGACACGCATCTATTCTGTGAACAGAGACAAAAAAACGCTTTGAGCAGATCTTCAGCCTTTCAGCGAGTTGCACCTATTGCTACTTGCTCCTGGCCTCATGCTCTGTCTGCTCACATAGCCAAGGTGTGTGTATTAGGCTGCAGGAGCGCCCATCCCCCAATCTCTGACAGTCACGGCCAGCAGGTATCAGCAAAGTTCTTTACTTGCGCTTTGTTATGCAGATAGGTGCATTTGCACATCTTTGGCTGACCATGGAAACGTCCTGGCGCCCTTTCTTTTTTTTTTTCTTTGCACAGGAAGGCTGGGCAGAGCCTTTGGAATTCTTTTAACAAGAATCTAAAGAACCATGTAATTTTAAACTAAATGTCAGCACACAGCCGAATATCAGGATATATTTAGAGGCACAGGTCAATCATTTGCGGGGAATAATAAAAACGCTGCACAGGAAGGGTCTGATATTTTTAAGCCCTTCTCAGTTTGTAAATTTACAGTACTTTGATATGTTGGTTATTTTTTCAATAGCTTTTTATCTTTAACTATGATTTTGTACAGGTTGTTTCTTAAATTGCTACAGTTACATTGCACGATAGAAATTCAAATAAACGAAAACTCTGTTTAAATGGTGATTTATCTCTGTTAGAGGCCAGTGTATCGTCGCTATCACTACATTCGTTTTTTGTCTGCACTTTTAACAAGTGGTTTGCTCATCTTTTGTGTTGCAAGGACACTTAGGGATAGATTTTCAAACATTTTGTGCTGGGCTAGCATCACAAAAGTGACGCTAACCAGCACATGTTTTTTTCAAATGTACTTTCTAGCATAAAAGTTGTTTTGCGCTGGAAAATACCCTAAAAGTAGCGCAAAGCAGCGCGAAACACTGCTTCACGTTACTTAGCGCCAAGGGGCGTTACATGGGTGGTACATGGGCATTCCTGTGCAACCATCCATGTCTTTTGACGTAAAATCCTATCTACAAAGAATTGTAGACAGGATTTTCGCCAAAAGTTAACACCACTTTAAAGAGGCGCTAACAAGAGAAATGTTTTTATTTCTCCTTTCTTTTCTGACTTTGCATGCGTGCAGCACACATACAAAGTGGGAAAAGCTTTTAAACTGGTCTAGGCCTGGTATTTTGTACAGGAAGGGTACCCTTCGTATACAAAACCTATGCTAGACTCACGCACACACCCTAGAACTATGGCGCTAAAGTGTGTGCGTGGCACTCAGCAGCTGAAATCAGCTCTGGCACTATGGAAAGGGGAGGATCAGCCATATCTCTAAAGATATTGTCCTCTCCTTCTCCCTCCCTGTCACGCAATGCAGTGCAGCCTCTTTGGGTGCTGCATTGCTTGTATTTTTGAAAATCTCCCTATAGGGATAGATTTTCAAACATTTTGCACTGGTTTAGCATCACAAAAGTGACACTAACCAGCACAAAATGTTTTTGGGGAAAGTTACTTTCCAGCGCAAAATTTGTTTTGCGGTGGAAAGTACACTAAAAGTAGCGAAAGAAGCGCAAAGCACTGCTTTGCATTACTTAGCGCCAAGGGAGCCTTACATGGGTGGTACATGGGCATTCCCATGTAACCATCCATTGCTTTTGACGCAAAGCCCTATCTACAAAGAATTGTAGACAGAGGTTTGCACCAAAAGCTAACGCCACTTCAAAGGAGGCGCTAACAGGAGAATTAATTTTATTTCTCCTTTCTTTTCAGACTTTGCCTGCGTGCGGTACTGTGCAGCACACCTACAAAGTGGGAAAAGCCTTTAAACTTGTCTATGCATGGTATTTTGTACAGGAAGGGTACCCTTCCTATACAAAACCTATGCTACACACACGCGCACACCCTAGCACTATGACGCTAAGGTATGTGCATGGCGCTCGGCAGCTGAAATCAGCACCAGTCCTAGGGAGAGGGTGGAGAGAGCCATATCTCTGAAGATATGGTGCTCTCCTGCTTCCTCCCTGTCACGCAACGCAGCACAGCCTGTTTGGGTGCTGCGTTGCATATTTATTTTTTAATTTGCTGCATTGGGCTAAATTTTCAAACATTTTGGGCTTGATTACCATCACAAAGGTGATGCTAACCAGCACAAAAGTTTTGGGGGAATTTACTTTCCTCCGCAAAACTTGGTATGCGCTGGAAAGTACCCTAAAAGTGGCGCAAATCAGCGAGAAGCACTACTTTGCTTTACTTAGCACCAACGGGGCGTTACATGGGTGGTACAGGGGCATTCCCATACAACCACCCATGCCTTTTGATGCAAAACCCTATCTACCAATAATTGTAGACAGGGTTTTGTGCTAAAGATTAACACCACCTCAAAGGAGGCGCTAACAAGAGAAATGTTTTTATTTCTTATTTCTTTTCCGACTTTGCATACGTACTGCACTGTGCAGCACACATACAAAGTGGGAAAAACTTTTTAACTTGTCTACGCATGGTATTTTGTACAGGAAGGGTACCCTTCGTGTATAAAACGTATGCTTGACTCATGCACACACCCTAGCGCTACGGCGCTAAAGTGTGTGCTTGGCACTCTGCAGCTAAAATCAGCACCAGCGCTAAGGAGAGGGGAGGAAAGAGCCATATAAAAGATATGGCACTCTCCTGCTCCCTCCCTGTCATGCAACGTAGTGCAGCCTCTTTGGGTGCTGCGCTGCATAGCATGTATTTTTTTAAATCTGCCCCATAGGGTATATTTTCTTCTGGACCAGTTCATATGCACTTTGGGGATTGGCTGCCAGTAGAGAATCTTCAAGCGGAAATAAGTCCACCACAGGAATGGTATGGCATGGTAATTCTGCTGCTGCATCAGGCCCAGCTCCAGGATTCTACATCTAGGAAGACTATGAAGAAGCCTGGGTGGGCCATGAAGGTACATGGGGAAGCTGGAAAAATTAACAAAATTATTTTGAGATCTAAATTATTTTGAGATCGCTGTTTAGACTCTGACAAAATCTTTCTGAAATATACATGCCTAAGAAACGAAAGTAACATATGTTTAGCAATGTTCAATCTAGTGGGTCGCTCTGTGGCCGTGCCCAGAACCCATTTTCCTGTCTTCGACTTAAAACTACCTTCTAATGGGAGCTTGCATTCTTTTTCTTTGGTTGCAGTGGAGTATTGTGGCAAACCGAACTAATAGTTTGTGAATGGGTGATGGATCTGATAGCATCAGATTTCCTCCATAGGGGCTTCAAATCTATCCTTATAGAAGACTACTCAGAAGGGTTTGAGGGACCCCGGTGAAAGACTATTTGTAGGCATCTTTAATGAGGCATTCAGCTCTTCCATCATGAGCCAGGAATCTAACATTTCTCTGTTCATCCATGAGACAAGGACGATTGATTTTGCCTAGATTATCTTAATAATTAATGATTTTTGGGGTGATTGGTGCAAATGCAGTGTCTGAAAAGTCTTGAAAGCCCTGATTATGGGCAGGCGACTGTACCTATAATTTTTTAAATACCATACATTTAGTTGAACTGTAGAGTTAAGTATAATAAACCTATAATTCCCTATATATACTTGCCTTTTGATTTTTTTGTCCATATTTGTGCTTCAATATTAAGGTAGGACAAAATTTAATTATAATATTTTAGTACCCTACCCTATAACTTTTCATGTCAAAATGTACACTCAGCTCCTCTTGAAGAATTGTTTGGAAGGCTCAATCCCCCAGGGCCTCAACTCAGAGTCATCATCTTGGTACATTAGGCCGAGCTCTCACTAATTCATATATCAAGGTTAAATGGGAATGGTCTGACATAGTCCTGCCCGAATTCTCCATTCCAACACACTAGTCAGGTTTCTCCCTACTAATAAAAAGCCAGTCAATTCTTGTAGATGATCTATGTGGTTCAGAGTAAAAACAGCATGTACCATCTCCCGGGTTTTACAGCCGATAAATATTGACTAGACCACTCTGCACAGGCATGTCTCATAATTGTTTCATTAACCAAGTTTCAGCATTCTTCATTGGAGAGGTCCGATCCTGAACCTTTCCTATCACGCAGTTAAAGTAACCTGCCCAAATTGCTAGAATAAGTATAGAAGGTTTCACAACATCCATTAACTTGGCGAATCCACCACTGCCGGTGCCTATGGATTCAATAAACACCGTTTTCTTCCATCTTTGAATAGATTGGATAGGAGGCCAAGTAGAGTCTTCTATGATTGTTTTCAGTTTCTTCTGGCTTTAAGTGCATTTCTTGCAGAAAAAATATTTTAACATTCCTATGCTTCTTAAGTGAGCATACTGTATCTTTTTGTGCAATTATTCAGTCTATGGACTTTTTCAAGTCGTGTGTTTAAACTTTCCTGTAAAAGTAATTAATACAGAAGGTTTCATCTGGACCCTACAACGAAGTAACATATTTATCTGAATTGCAATCCCTCCCCAGGTCCTAGCATCATCCAGCCTGTTGTCACTTCATGTGTCACACCACAAATACAATCTTCTTTATGCTCACTTGCTGAGATTGTTAATATAGTGTTTGCCTGGATACCAAGGTTGGCAAGACACTCTGCTACAAGGTGAAGGTGCTTCACAATCCATTGCTGAGTAAGGGGACTTAGCACCCATTGGCAAGTAGATCATTTGCTAACCTGTTGCTGTATGAAAGTTTTCGTAGATGCTGGTGATATTGTTTTTGAAGAATGAGGACAGCTGGGTGCCTAGGTCTTGAGAGGAGGTTACATTGGTGCAGCTTGCAGCCGAAGTGGTGAAGCATTTTCCTATGGGAAAGATTTCCTTGGACTTGTTGGAGTTGCTTTCGATGAGGTCGGTGACCATGGAGCATTTGGTGGTTCTGATTTGTTGATAGTAGATTCTGAGGATGGATTTGCCGGTGCTCTTTTAGGTGTCATCCTGCCTTTATCCCCATCTGCCTTCAAGTTTGTTGCAGTGGCATTTGGTGAGCCTGAGCTCTTCTGTTTTCCAGCTTGCTTGTGGTCTGGTTCTTGTGGGTTTGAGAGGCACCAGGGTATCTGCGCAGGCAGTGATCTAGGTGTTGAAGTTGGAGATAGATTCGGGAAGTTTGTTTTTGCGTCAAGGCTGGTGGTGTAGGAGTTCGTAGAGCAGGATATTTCTGAGATCTTGTGATGCTGTTTCTATGGTGTTATGGCATGGCTATGCTGAAGTTAATGAGGGTGTGGTCAGACCAGGTGATCGGTATGGGCTTGTGTCAGAACCCTGTTCAGAGGGCCATGGGGCAAGCAGGGGTTACCGGGCCCAACCGAGGTGGTTGGGGCATTTACTCCTGCTGTCCTGGGGCCCACTCTACTATGGATCCCACTCAGCTGAGTCATATGCCTCCTTCTTCACCTGACTCTCAATTGGTAACGTAGCCCGAGCAGTCAAGGTTCCCTCAGAGGGAATTGTAGATACAGATTAGTAGACATGACAATTACCTCGATGTGCACGCAGCATCCACGATAAATGAATGTCCAGTCAAATATATATTTTTTATTACAGAAGTATTTTAATTCTAATTCTACACATGCAAAGTTATGATGGTAAAAAGATCTGGTCACTACTTATAATCATCACATGGTATGCTGCCACTACTGCACTTGTGCTGTTTAATTACTGGTGAAGACAGTAGCCTTCCACCACTATGAGGATAGTGCTTTTAGAGCCCCTCCCGGTCCAACATGAGTGCAGTCCATGAGACAGGCCTATGTTATGGCGCACACACATGATCCATGTTTGCCTATGTCAAAAAAGTCAGCATTAGGGATCCAGACAATAATAAAGTTGGGTACTTAGGGCAGGGGTACACATCTTTACCATGCAGAGGACTTATCCTTCCCAACAGCTTGTCTACTGGGAGTTTGCTGAAGGTGGTGAAGATGGGGTCCAGTAGTTGACCGGCAGCATGCACGGGGTCTACTCACTGAGTCTGAGGTTGGACAGGCCCTCGAGGATGTTGGCTGTGTTGAGATCAGTGAGGTCCACGAGTTGGTTGTTGACGTCACCAAGTAAAATAAAGGCACTTGAGTCAAGAATCAGGGAGGGGGCAACATTTGCAATGGTGCCACTGAAGTTGGCGCTTGTTTGGGAAGGCGGTAGATAACAGTGCCACCCAGGACGTAGTTCACAATGATGAGGAGTTTGAAGGTCAAGTGTTCCATGTTGCTGGTGGTGCTTTCCAAGGTGGGTGAGAATTGGATGGATTCTTTGAAGATGACAGTGATTCCGCCGGTCTGTTTGTCTTGTCTTGAGATCTTGTATCCAGGGGGACTGCTGCGGCAATAACGTGAGCAGACGATGAAATCGAACAGGTTTCGTCAGGAAGAGAAGGCCTGGTGAGTGGTTGTGTAACATATCCCAAATTTCGGTGGTGTGTTTAGTGAGGGAGTAAATGATGAAAAGTATGAAGGATATGGAGCGGTGTGGTTTAGTAGGGGGTCAGGTATGTTTGGGCATGTGTTGAGTATGTTGGGTGTGTGAGGGAGGAGTGAGATGGGTGTGGGAGAGTGTATGTGAAACAGCAGATGGTGCAGCAGAATGCACCTTCAGTGTTGGGTGGTGAAGCTCAGCAGCAGCACTGGCAGATGTGACCGGGGCTTAGGGCGTGAACGGTCATGGTGGGGTGGCGATGGGGGGAGGAGGGTGGGAGGAAGGTTAGGGGTCCTGGAGATAGGCTTGGCTTTTACATGCTTTTGGCATGGCACGTCTGCATTACAGCCTCCATTAGGTGAAGACAGTTTGACAGGAAGCCAGTCATGTCACTTCCTGGGCAGATGGATGATGGGAAAACCACTAAGGTCATTTCATGTGCAGATGGATGATGGGAAATTACTTTCCTTGCTCAGCTTCTTCTTTTAAAGACCGCTTTGGCGGTAAAGCAGTGATGTCACTTCCTTTGCAGAATAATGCTGGGAAATCCAGTGATGTCCCTTCATGTGCAGATAGATGATAGGAAATCCAGTAATATCACTTCCTTGCAGTTGGATGATGGGAAATCCTGTGATGTCACTACCTATGCAGATGACTGAAGGTAAATCATTGATATGTAGGATTGTGAATTGGAATTTTGAAGGGACGCTATAAACACACCCCTTCCAAATTGTGATTCGTAATGCATTTCTAAACACATTTTTCAATTCGGTAACCAGTTACCGAATCGCTAAATAAGTTTAGTACATTTGTAAAAACTAATTAGCTGTCACAAACCCTGTGAATTATCAAAAAGCAGGGTTTGTGACCGCTAAATGGCATTGTACATCTAGCCCTAAATCTCTAATTGGAATGTTTTGAAAGGAGCATCACAACTATGTGATAAACAGCATGAAGCTGTAATTTCATAAGCATGCAAAAGTTGCCAATATTGTGCACATACTTTTCATTCAGTTTGCATAACAACAGTAACATTTATATAAATAATAAGTGACACATGAAAAACTGCATGATGGATTGTCACAAACAACATGACTGTTGGTAATCTCTTAGCAAGATAATCTGTAACATTTTACGCATGACTGAATCTGTTTGGTCACCTACAGAGTATCATGGAACCAGTCTGTAAAGACCTTCAGCCCCTCATCAGAGATAATAAGAGCTATAGAAATACCCATATCATGCCATACCATCTTCCCTATACCAGACTTCATAGTTAAACTGCTACTGGGGCTAAATGCTGTTCCTAACATAACCCTTTGTTTTAACAATTTTTAATCAGAGTAACTTTGTATTATTAACGTCTGCATCTATATCTAGGAAATCTGCAAATATGGATGCGCAGACAACTACTTTGCATGTCTTAGCTGCAGAATTTAGGCCCTTGTATAGAAAAATTATTTTTGTGTTGTGTGTTTAATGTACACAGAATATTGGAGGGGTGTAATGTGAAATTATACAAACATCGTTTGTGTTTCACTATTTGACAGAAGTACTAGTGCTTATAGGGTTTGCAGACAGGCAAAATGAAAAAATATACAGCGCAAAAAATACTCTTACACAAAGGGTACAGTTAAGGCTTAGGTTAAATTAAAAACGCTTAAGCGCTATATTATACAGAATGTGGGTGTTAAGTTCCGTTTTCCTCTCAATGTTGTGACGATTTAATGAGAAGAGCTTGAGCGTGATTATAAAAATTAGGGCTAACAACCCTGAGTGGCCATTACTATAATTCCAAATGCGGTGGACTGTAATGTATGTTTTTCAGGGTAATTTGTTCCCTTCTTTTTTGATAGCTCTGTTAATTAAAAATATGTATACAACTACAAACACTTTGCAACATTTTTTGCTGCAGTCACACATGTTTAAAGCTTATATTCTACCAGTATTACTTACTCTAGGGGTAACTATGTTGTGAAATTAGATTTTCACTACACCGTTATTTCACAAAGTTTGAATAACACGATATTAAAGTAGATATATATTTTGTTTTATATTTGCAAACGTAGCCTTATACCAGAGCTCTCACTGCAGCTCTCCGTTTCCTACCAGATGCACCTGTCATACATGTCCCTGAAGCTCACTTTTCTCTGCTCGGAAGGCAAAGACTCCTTGCTCCTAAAAGTTTGTTAACGCTCGGAGGTTCAGAGGTGGCCTGGGGGATGGAAGCCGTTGCTCAGCAACTGTTCATATGTTAATGTGATCAATTAACTGTTTTAAGCTACAGCTGAAAGCAGGGCGTGCCATGCAGCCGAGGCCAGGTGAAGATACATGGCATTTAGCACGTTGTTATATGTAGTTGCTTTCTAGTTGGGCTATCAGTCCTCTTCGTGTAACTTTGAAAACAATTACTAGTTCCACGGAAACCGAATATTTTAAAATCGGCAAACTCTAAAGAAGTCCAGCTGCACGCAGAACCTACATGGAAAGTGTAAAATAATTAAAACATATATTTCTTTCTGGCACATTTGTCACATAAGCGAGTAGGGCATTTCTCCAAATGCAGGTTTATTGACAGAATATGCTTAGAAGGAACTTAAGGAATGGTTAAGAACACTTCATCAATAAATTCTATTATAGGTGCAAGACTTTAATATTCTATCTTCCTAAAAGCACAAACGGAGGAATTGCAAAATGTGTGCACACAGTTTCTCATATAAAGGACACCTTCCAACTTCAGACTTAATTTCGATTCGGACGTGAAGCTAGAGTTACCGCCTTTATTGGACTTCCAATTATGAAAACACGTCGCATTTCAAATGGCCCAGTGAATGACGCACTTGCTGCTGACAAATGCAGCAATGTGCAGGTCATGTTGTTGAATCCCAGCAAGGCTGACTCGGACATCGATTCTTCTGAGGTTGGTAAATTGAGTTCCATGGAGTTGGACAAAAGTAACCACTATTTTTTTACAATTCTTATAAATAACAGGAGTGAGTTATGAAGCATATGGTATTAATATGCTGTTTCTTTTACTATAGGTTATGGGTGAACAGCATTCATAAGTACGCAGTGTCATTTCGACTCAAGTACAAAAAATGGGCCATGCCACACTTAATATTGGAGCGCATATTTTGAACATGCTTTTGCAACCTGCTTTTTAGTAGATTGTAACAGCACATGGAAATGGTGAAGTTCAAAAACTAAATGTGTGCATTACTGCCATGTTTTTTAAACAGATTGGTAAATCTAGTGTAAAGATTCACCCACATTTGTGCTGCGGTATTTTTTGCGCCTGCTATTTACAATACGATCTAAATGATACCTTCAGTGTCATGTTACAGATTTTCTCACTATCGATTTTGCAGAGCAGTCATAATTTAGCTTTGGCTGAAAAGCTTCTCAGGGCATAATAATGCATGGATTAGTTACTTGTAATCTACATGCAATCTTATCCCCCACATTCTGACCTCAGAGAAATTGCTGTGAGGGAACTGTGCTCTAGGAAAAACACTGCGACCCAGATTTACAAAATGATTACGCAGCGCAGTGGAGCAGCCGCAAATGCTGCGCTGCATGAGGAGGAGAGAGAAGGAGAGCGCCATATTTACAGAACTATGGTTCTCTCCTCCCCTCTGCCTAGCACAGGCGCAGAAAAGTGCTGCTGTGCACCACACACACACACCTTTGCGCCATAGTGCAAGGGTGCCTCTGTGAGTGTAGCATAGGTTTTGTAGTGGAACTTAACACTTCTGTACAAAATACTATGCTTAGACTAACTTTGAAACTTTTCCCACCTTGTATGTGTGCTGTGCAGTGCAGCACACATGCAAAGTAGGAAAAGAAAGAAGAAATGAAAGCATTTCTCCGTGATAGTGCCTGGTTAAAGTGGGAGCTTTTTTATGACGCAAAACCCTGTCTACTTATTTTAGTAAATAGGGTTTTGCATCAGAAACCTTGGGTGGTTGCACGGGAATGCCCATGCACCACCCATGGAAGGTCCCCCTTGGTGCTAAGTTATGCTAAGCAGCAATATGTGATGCTCTGCGCCATTTTAAAGTGATTTTCGAGTGCAAAAAATGTTTTGCGCTGGAAAGTTAATTAGTAAAAAAAAGATTTTGCGTTGATTTGGGTGACTTTTGTGATGCAATCACGGCGCTACATCTTAGTAAATATACCCCCAATCTTGTGGTTTTGCTTTGGGGCAAAATTGCTGCACAATTCTGAGTGTTTCTGCTCAGAATGAGGGATAATAATATGTGCAATCAGAGCTATCACACTAAATTTCCACACTTTCTTCCTCTTTGCTAGCAGTTTCACCATGTATATATTGGCAGGTAGTACCGGACAAAATTTGAACATGGAAAATACACAGGCATGCTCAATTGGAACATAACTGAGAATATCATGAACAGATGCAATGTTTTCCCAAATCTAGTCACTCACTCACCCAGCCATCATCTAAAAGATCATATTCCATAATGTATTTTAATATCTAAACAAAGGCAAACCAACGTAAAGATTCAGGATACCTGGCACAAGCAATAAAGTGTAACAATGTGCATTGATAACTCAGTTATTTGCAAAAAAATCAGATCAGTTGATATCGTATTGCAGTGCAATGCACTACCATTCTTTAAATGCAGATAAGGTCAAACAGCAATAGTGAACTATTCTTGGATTTGAAACTGACCCAAATTGCATTTAAAAGTGTTTATCAAATCACTACAAATTTTCAAACACAAAAGTCTTAATTCAATAGTAAATAAAATTTCATTTGTTATAAATAGAGAAAAAGTTAATGTGTATAAAAAATATTTGGATAAATGCATGATTTAGCCGTTTTTCCTTTTAAAGGTCTGTTTTTCTGCTGCTATTGTGCTATTCTGGTGAACAAGGTGTGTTTAAATGCAAAGTGTGTTTAAGGCTGCAGTACCGTCTCCTGTCTACAGGGGCAGTGCTCAGCAAAAATATAAACACACTTGAAGAAACACAGGTCCCCACAAGGCAATTTTTTAAAAAGTTGTAAAAATCGACACAGATGTCTCTGAAGTCATTTTATATCATTTAGAAGACATTGCCTTGTGGGGACTTGGGTTCAGGTCCCCACAGTGCAATCAAGTCCCCACAGCGTGAGTGTGTTATCACACCCAAGTCCCCACAAGGATAGTAACACAAACCCACACACACACACACACACACACACGCATCCTCCCATACAAGAGGAGTGCACACGCAGGGCATGGGCACAGTTCATCCAGGTTCAGCCCTTCATACATATTATTACACCATTCCACCACCCTTAGTAGTGTGTGTGCATGTCTACTGTACATTTTAGGATTTTTTTTATTTGCATTTCAAACGTAAGATTGAAACAATTCACTGTGCCCAAAATAGTTCACGTAAAATATGCACTTTACGAACCTCTAAAGTATGCCTGACCCACTGTAATACACACTCTCAAGAGAACAGACCCCCGCCGATGCCAAAGTGGGAGGCACATAGATTGCCCTCTGGGAATGTAATTGGTTATGGTTGTGAGTGAGCAAAATTCTAGCCTATAAGCAAATGTAAGAAAGAAGGCTGCACAGATTTACAAGGAGAAAGCAACTCATTACAGTGGAGGATACAATCAAAAATGTGTCAAAAATAAGAAAGACACCAGAAAACGAACAGAGAACGAAAATGTCAGCAGTTAATTTCTTTCTCCCAGGTGCATTTATTAGGCAAACAAGCTAATCATAGGAATGAAACGCAAATAGACACAAATAGGTCTTTGCCTTTGCTCAGATTGTCACACGGTTATCTCTTCTAATGCAAACGCTAAATCTTGTTACAAAAATTCACAACATGCAATGCAATCCTGCGCTCACAGCATCGAGGTCGACATAAAGCAGTAAGGGAGGCAACCAGGATAGAAATATTAAAGAGGCAAAAACGTGCTTTTTGTTCTGTTATATGTATTAATAAAGCGCACTATCATCCGCAAGGGTATCCTGACGCTGAATAGGTGTGTGTGGCTAGCACTACCTATAGTAGGTTAGCTAAATGATGATTTGGTTTTTCCCTCTTTTTATGTTCACTTGTATGATTTTATTTTTTTAAATCGAATAAAGTATTGGATGAGGTTGGCTAAATAAAAAGCTAGGTCTTCAGCTTGTTGCGGAATTCAAGAAGAGAGAAGATATGATGTGGTGCGGGAGGTCGTTCCAAGCTTTAGGAGGGATGTTAGATAACATTCATCGTCCTCATCTGGTTCGGTGTATGGGCTTGTTGTGTGGGAGTTAATTACGTGTGAATAGAGACAAAAATAAAAAGTGATGATTTTAATGCTATCCTTAATTTCCATCAATTGGTATGATCAGTTGATCCCATGAGCTAGCAGCTGTGGACTTGATGGGCTTTTCAGCGCATTGTAGGTTGAGTCTCTACAAGACTGCAAATTAGGTGTGAATAGAGATTAGTTGAACCATGCTTGTAATGCCTGTACGATGTTCTGTGATTTCTCTCCATCATTTGTTTGCATACTGTGCCCTTAGAGACAGTAAACAATTTACATCAAAATTGGTCTTGGTTGTGCTCAGTCACAGGCTGTCCCACCCAAATCGCAAGACCCAATCCTGAAATAGGACCAAGTACATAGATGTTCAGGCCATGCTGGCTTTGTTAAGGCCCTGTGACACTAGCAGCTTCAAGACTAATGCCTGTGCACAAACACTTATGGCAACTCACTGAGAAAACTGAATAGTGTTGACAGGGCCAATAGTCATTACTCTGTGACACAACCCATCCCACTTGGTGTTTTGCCCATTATGCCATTACAGTCATCAACAACTGTAGGCACATCTTGGGTCCGTCCCACACAAAATAATCCAGCCTGAAATTCTAGACCCTCTTCTCACCAGCGCAAACAATCCGGGACATATTTCAGACTGTTGGATCTCATCCGTGAAGAAAAGTTTAAGTCCCTGGTGCACAAGGAGGAAGAGGACATTTGCCTTGGTACTACTATCATGCCTCTTAGGGTGAGTGATTGAGAAAAACATAAAGTGATGGATGGCATGCTTAGTTGCTCAGACATAACTCCCACATCTCCATACACCCTAGGACCACACAAGACAGAAATATATTTGGGTGCTTGTCAGGTCTCTGGTAATGATACGCCACTAGAGAGTTAAAAACATCATACATTGAGGAGGTGGAGGACGAGGCAATGGAAACTACAGTCATGGAGGAAGAGACTTCCTGGGTTGGGTCTAAAACAAGCTGCCCCCGTCTCTACAGGGCCATTATTTAACTTCCAGGTCAGATAAGGCACAAAGGTTCATGTAACCTATAGATTATTGACCAGCAACATCAGTTCTTTCATCTCCTTCGCTTTTTGTACCAGTTCGCACCCATATTTCGATCCTTCATGTTTGCTGATTTTGTCCTTGTCAGTTCCCTCGGTTTCCCTGTCTTTCCCATTCTCAGATTGTTCTCCTCTGGTGCTCTTGTTTAAACAGTGTATCAAAGTTTTGCTCTAGTGCAACATTGCTTCCGATTCTGTGGAGAACTTCCCTACTTCGACTCTTGGACAATGTTCCAGAATTGTCTAGGGGCTATTTACAGTGAGGCTCCTTGATTCATCAGGTAAGCATTCAATTTGTGTACTGCTAATCTCTATGCCCTGTGAGACCCTTGTTTATCACCATCTACTTGCTGTGTTTTGGCCTTAACTCCATATCCCACTTCTGTGATGCTGTGCCATCTTGTAAGACTGAGAATTGAGTTCAGCTCTTCTACCACCAAGCCTGCAGGAACAAGTGTCTCTCTCTTTCTCTTTCTCTCACCCCCTACCTCCCTCCCTCTCTCTCTCTCTCTCTCTCTCTCTCTCACTCCTGTACCCCTTTTTCCCTTTGAAATAGGTTATTTCTACTGTTCCAAGTTACATACCGGAAATAAGCTAACCTACACGAGGAAAAGGTAGTATTGACCTCGCTGCCATTCAGCCCACCTAAAGCTAGTAATCTGCCAGATGTGGAGCCCAGTAGTACCACAAGTACGCTAGATCGCTAAATCAGCCAACAAGGGAATCATTAACATAAGTATTTCATATATTCCGTTTTAGCCATTTGCCCCAATAGGTGACAGAGTCAAACATAACCCAGTTGAATACACACTTTGTGGCACAGTAGTATTCACAGATGGATGAGAGAGAAAAAAGGGGCAGGAAAAACAGAAATCAGGCGCATATTAGGACAATTTTAGAATAAGCTTCTTTGTATAGATTAAAGTTACAAAGGGTACAGATCATAGAGTTCCATAGCAACAATAATATTGCGTAACACAGTTGAACAATTGCACGAAACAGAGAATAATGCACGAAACAGAGAATAATGTCTGAGTAGTCCACTCCACACACGATGAATCAATATAATGATAAAGATCCAATAGTTGTATTTGGACAGAGTCAGACTTGGAGTCAACGTTTCGGTCTTAATTGTACTAAATGTGGGAGACCATCCTCAGGACAATCAACAAAACACATGTAAAGATGCTGAGCAGAGTGATTTGTTCCACCAGGCTCAAGTTAAAGTTCTGCTGCATTTCTCTGAGAAATAGTTATTTTTATTTCAAAATCTGTTTATTGAAATTTTTCTTCAGAGAGTGCGATACAAAGCAGTACATAGGCAACATCAGTCGCAAAAACATTCAGCCTGGGTGTACAGATTGCTCATGAAGGTTACAGCTTGTTCACAAGGTCCGTGGCAAGTGAATCATGCAATAATACACAATGTCCTTATAAAGTATTGTTGTCAGGCCCATGTTGCTGAGCATCAATCAGCCCTCCCGTGATAATAACATAGAAAGGAAACTTATCTATACCTAAAAATGAACAAAACTGTGATGTCATGGTGCAAATTAAAATAACGTGAGCAGGAAGACTGGGTCACCAGGACTGCTATTCAGGTGCCCTGTGCGCTGTTCAGTGGTCTCGTCACTTTGATGTGATTAAATAAGGAACAAGTGTAGGGCCCTAAGCCGGGGACTGCATGCTGTCAGGGGGAGCCCCTCAGATAAATAGCCTACCAACGGAGCCCAAATGTAGTCAAAGCTTTTCCTCTTGTCCTCAACTACATCCGCCATGCGCTCCAGCGCCAAAACTCTCCACAGTCTCGCGTGCCATTGGGTCAATGATGGGGCCTCTTGTTTTTTCCACGCAGCCGCAATGGCCATTTTTGCTGCCCCCAGGCAAAGCCACATCACTGATTTATCGCCCTGTGTTTGACGTTTCAGTTTGGGATCACGGACCCCCAACAAGACCTGTTCCATGGAACTAGGAATAGGATAACCTAGGATAAGCTTAATTTGGGACAAAATTTCCTTCCAAAACGGTTGTATGGAGGGGCAGTCCCACCAAATATGCCTGAAATCGCCCAACATCCCACATCCCCTCCAGCACCTGTCTGACGAACTGGGAAAAATCTTGTGTAGTTTTTGAGGGTATAGGTACCAGTCGTACATAATTTTATAGTTTGCCTCCCTGAGGTACATGGAGCGATTGAATTTCACTATATCTCTGCCTAAATGCTCCCATTGCTTATCGTCTAAGGGAGTAGCCCCGAGTGCGTCCCAAAAGCGTTTGAAACGTGGGGTCGATCTGGGACTCATCGCTTGTATGAGAGCATATAAGTATGAGATACAACCTTTGGAAGAGGACCCTGATTGCGCAAACTTCTCGATGGGGAGCAGCTCCCTGGTAGCGGCCCGCCGTACCAGGGGCTGCTGCACCCAGTGTTTCAGCTGCAAGTAGTGTTATTCCTCTTTAGCAGTTAAAGCAAATTGCTCCTTGCATTCCTGAAAAGTGAGGAGCTCACCTCTGTCAAACAGGTGTGAAATCATATGGCAACCGCCCTCCCTCCATGCTTCAAAGGGACCCTCGTGCAGCGCAGGGGGAAATGCCGCGTTGAAATGTATGGGCGTGTGAGGAGAGGGGAAAGTCGTGAGGTGCAATCTTTTGGTAAGTATATCCCAGACCTTGAGTGTGGTGGACATAGGCATGCTAATGTAGGCATTGAGTGGTCTGTCCTGCTTTGGTTTCCATAGAAGATCCCAAATGGTGCGTCCTGTTATCTGTCTGTCTATATGTAACCAGTGCTTCTCCGAAGCCCGCAGTGACCACTCCGTAATTACCCGCATTTCTGCTGCCCGGTAGTAGGCCTGAAAGTCCGGTAGTGCTAGACCACCGTCTTCGCGCGGTCGGATGAGCAACTTGTAAGGAAGGCGTGCCCTGTTTCCCTGCCAAATAAATTTGGTAAGCAAATGTTGCAACTCCCGAAAGAGACCCCCCTCCACGGGAATAGGCAAACCCTGAAAAAGGTAGAGTAGCCGGGGGAGAACATTCATCTTGATAGCGTTAATCCTACCCAGCCAGGTGATATAGGCCACACTCCATTTACTCAAATCCGTCCTCAATTGTTGCAAGAGGGGGGGGAAGTTAGCCTTATATAGATCCCGTATTTTAGGAGTAAGCTTAATACCTAGGTAGGTGATGTCCTTAGTAGTGCAGCGAAAAGGTGACACCTCTTCGACCCTGTGCCATTCGACTCTGGATAATGTCAAGTTCAGTAAGAAGGACTTGGTCAGATTAATCTTGAATCCCGCCACCTGCTCAAACGCCTTCAGCTCTTCATGTATAGCTGGAAGAGAGACAATAGGGCCTGACACTGGGAGAAGCACGTAATCCGCAAAGAGTGAAATTTTATGCTCGTCTCTGCCAAAACGGATTCCCTGAATCTCTTGATTTCCTCTGATCCTGTGCACCAAGGGTTCTATGCTCAGGGCAAAAAGAAGGGGGGACAGGGGGCATCCCTGTCTCGTCCCGCGAGCCAGATTAAAGGGAGAAGACGTAACACCATTAACAAGGACCCGAGAGCTGGGAGAATGATAGTTAGCGCGAACCATTCCTATAAAGGTTTCATTGAAGCCAAAATGCTGGTGCACCCTAAATAAAAAAGACCATTCCACGCGATCAAAGGCTTTCTCCGCGTCTAGCGAGAGAAGCGCTGCTGGTATGTTTTTCTTTCGGGCTTTTTCAATAATATGGATGATGCGTCGCAAATTATCATGGGTCTGTCGTCCCTTAATAAATCCGGATTTATCCGGATCGATAAGACCAGGAAGAACGGATTCGAGACGGGTGGCCAGTATTTTGGAATAAATTTTGGCGTCTAGGTTTAGGAGAGCAATCGGGCGGTAAGACGAGCAGGCGGAGGGATCCTTACCAGGCTTAGGAAGCACTGCCACTATCGCCTCTCCCATGGAGGGAGTAACTTGTTGCGTGGAGGCTATGATATTAAATAGAATAGTGAGGAAGGGCACGAGCTCCGGAGCAAAGGTACGATAGAAGTGGGCTGAGAAGCCATCAGGCCCGGGAGCTTTCTGGAGTTTAAGGGAGTCAATCGCTCTCTGAACCTCCTCGGCGGTTATAGGTTTCGCCAAGTCTTCATTAGTGTTAGCCCCTACCTGAGGGAGTTCCAGAGAATCCAAATATCCCGAGGGATCCTGATCCCCCGGAAGCTCCGACGTGTAAAGAGTTTTGTAGAATTGTTCAAAAGCCCTCGCCTTCCCCTCCTCTGACCTGTGAGCAACGCCTCCCTCATCAACAATAAGTTTGATGTATTCCCTTTCCTGCTTGGCCCGTAGCTGACGCGCCAATAAGGACCCCACTTTATTCCCGCCCTCATAGCCCCTGGTTTGTAAGCGTAGGATGGTTTTCTCCGCTCTATTAGTATAAATAGCTTGTAATTTCCCCTTTAGAGCCGTGACTTTCCGCAGTGCCGGAACAGAGGGATTGGCCTTGTGGGCCTGCTCTGCAGTCGTTAATTCTTTTTCCAAGTTAAGGCGCTCTTCACGTTGTTGAGAACGCAAAGTAGTGGCCAGTTCAATACACTTGCCCCGGACTACTGCTTTGAGAGCGTCCCAGGTAGTGGCATGTGAAGTAGCTTCAGGGTCATTTAGATTAAAAAATTCCCTAATGGTCTTTCTAAGGTCGTCACGAAGAAGTCTATCCCTGCATAGGAAATTAGGGAAATACCAACGCACTTGTTTTGGGCGCGGGTTTGGCCAAGTGATTGTCATCTCCAGGGGTGCATGATCCGAGAGGCAAATCGGGTGAAACTGAGTTCGTAGCACAGAGGGGAGCAGGGATTGACTCATGAAGATGTGATCAATTCGGGAATAAATTCTGTGGGAATGAGAAAAGAATGAGTAGTCGCGCAACGTGGGATTAGCATCTCTCCAAGCATCTATCAGACCCATTAGCTGAAACTGTGAGCGCAGCGCCTTTCCAAATTCCCCTCCTGTGCCCTTTGTGTGTGCGTTGTGTCCATGCTCAAATCCCAGACTAGATTAAAGTCCCCCATGAGTAAAATGTCCCCTCGTGCAAAATTCTCCAGGGTCAGAAGGAAGGAGAGAATGAAGTCCTGCTGACCCGTATTGGGAGCATAAAGAACTGCGAATGTACATTGGCGACCTCTAAGTGTCCCCCGAACCATAATGTACCTCCCCTGTTTGTCGGTTTTAGTGTCCTGGGCCTGAAAGGGAACTCCCGAGTGGAACAGCAGCGCCACCCCATTTTGTTTCGTGGAGTGTGAAGAACGGAATATGAGGGGATAAGCCCTGTGGCGTAGTCGGTGCTCCTCCGACTTTTTGAGGTGCGTCTCCTGAAGAGCCGCCACCTGGACATTATGTTATCTATCAGGTATTTCCAGAAGCGTTGACGCTTATTAGGGGAATTCAATCCCCGGGCGTTCCAGGTAAGAGTTCTAACTGCCATCGTCACCTAGTAGGTAGTTGCGCCCTCGGGGTGAAGGGCTCTGCTGAAAAACCGCTCGTGTACCCCCGCCCCCCACCCCATCCCGCCCATAAACAATGATAAAAGAAAAAAGCACCATGACATCGAATTAACCTAAAGAACCAGAACAGATATGTAAAATGAGTGCAAGGAATCCCCCTCCTAGAGGGGAATCCCGACAATAAAGTACACTCTAGGAACGATACCATTTCCATTCCACCTGCCCATAACATAGCAACTAACAAGGCATACAATCTAGAAATATTCCCGCCTAGATAACAATTATCCCTGGAGTTTAGCTCTTCATAAGAGGTATAGATATTAAGAGTCTCCAGCTACCACTCAAGATGACCAGAAAAAAAAAAAAAAAAAAAATTGCAAGTCTGTTGCCACCAACACCTCTTGCCCGGAGCTCTCCACCCACAATGTGGATATAACAGACCCCCTGACCTTTCACCGCAGAAATAGTGTCCTCACATGGTGCCCGTGCCAAGCGCTGAGTTCAAGGCATTGTGTAGCGTCTAGGCATCCGGGACCTACTCAGATAGTGGCAATGCAAGTCTTCCGCTCCATCCAGATCTCCACTTCTTCATCGTGCTGCCCCCTTAGGGTGGAGAGGGGGAGGACAAACCTCCCTCAGTGTAACAGAGGGATCAGACAAAGAAGCTTCCTGACAATTGTGCCTCTAACTAGGTCAGTTGAAGGGCCTCCCGTGGGTCCCAATGCACTATCCTTAAGCTGGTGTCTTCGTGTTTCTTTTACCCACTCTACGCCATTGACCTCCAGAGTTCAGATTAGATTGACTCCCCCGTCCTGACTCGATGAGGTTGTAGGGAGCTCCAAACCCAACAGATCTGTCACCTCCGAGAGTTCCACACTATGATGTTGCTTGTTGAGCCATTCGAAAGTGATCCCAAAGGGGTATGTCCATCTGTATCTGACTTTCTTCTCCCGTAGAAGATCAGTGACTGGGCGGAACTGCTGACGTCGCATGAGTGTGGCCTGCGCGATATCTTGATAGAGCGTGCATGTGGCATTTTGGAAGGTGATTGTTTCTGCAACCCTAGCCTTTTGCAGGACCAACTCTTTGACCCTAAATGAGCTGAATTTCGCCAGGATGTCTCTTGGGCGTCGATTCTCCCCCGGCAGTCGCGGTCCAACTCTGTGCACTCTCTCCAACCGTACTTCAGGGCCATCCTCCCCCAAAGCTGAAGAAAAGAGGCCTACCATAAATGCCTCCAGATCCGGGCCCTCACAGTCCTCCGTCAAGCCTCGGACTCTGATGTTGTCGCGGCGCAAGCGATTTTCCAAATCTTCGCACTTGAGTAGCGTATCTCGCAATTGGCCACGCAGCTCCGCCGATCCGTCCTCCAAGGACTTAATTTTGTCGCATACTTCCTGTTTCGCCTCTAGATCGAGAGTGCGTGTGCCCACCGAGTCGACATCTGTTTGCACGGCCGCCATCTTCTCCCTCACCTCTGCACGAAATGTTTCAAAGGAGGCCTCCATATCAGCTTTAATGTCCGCTCTGAGCTCCGTCTGCAGCTCCTGCTTAAACTCTCGAAGGGAAGCCATTAGGTCATCCCGTGTCAGCGCCATGGTAGCCAATCTTGGCGTCGACCCCTCCTCTGTCGCCCCTGCTCCTGTCGATGCAAAATAGTTGGAGACCTTGTTGCTGGGAGCCCTCTTGGGTGGCATAATGGGATCCTCCACCCGGGCCGCGCTCGGTCGCCCCTTCCGTCGCGTAAAATCAGAGCACCTCAATGAACCCCAAGTGGGGAGCTCCTCGCTTACTCTCGTGCTCGCAATCCCCCTCTCCTCATCACCACCAAGCGCTTAATCAGAGCTGACCTCCTTGGACACCCAGCCGAGCGACATAGAAGGTTCTACACAGATGACCATGAGCCCAAACGTTGCCGCCTCCTGATTGCCAACTCGGGATCTAGTGGGCCTCCCCAGCGGCGCCAAGTCCCCATGCGTGAGTGTCCTGTGCTGGCTGTGCGGCAGAAGAAGGTGCCTCCGCGGCGGCCATGTCAGAGTCAGGCATCGACCACTGAGTGAACTCTGATGGGACTCTCGGCCTCAGCGCCGCTTTCCACCTCAACCCGTCAGAGTACCTGGTTGAAAGACCGCAGGAGGAGGGAAGGCACCCAACTCTTCAGGAACACCAAAGGGTCAACAACGCTGCGATGAAGGGCCCGTGGCAGATTAAGGACCGTCAGCCACCGTGCGGCTTGAATGCTGGCCAGAAACAGGATGTGCGCTGCACAAGACAAAGAGGAGGCCCTCAGGATCAAGGCCCCTCGCGTCGTCGGATCACAAAAGGTCCGTAGCGGCCACCCGCCATTTTGTGAGCATCCGAGTTTGGACCCGCACCACGCCGAGTACTCTCACCGGGGGCAGCAATGGAGCCGATGCAGTGCGGCGGGTTCCCCTGCAGGTAGGCCCGCCTCAGATCCCGGAAAACGACAGCGGGAGGGGGCGCGAGGGCCGCTTGTCCGCCTCTGCAAGTTCTGTGTTCAGGCGGCCGCCACGTTCTCCGCCTCGCGATCGCGCGTCGCGGGTCCCCCCTTTCCGCAGAGCTCCTCCGTCGTGGAGCCGGGGTCGGCGTCCAAACAGGGTGGCACCTTGATGTCTCCGCCACCTCTACATCGCCGGGAAAAGCTCTGTTGCTGTCTTAAAAACGCCTTATCTCGCGTTTATTTCAGGGCCATGATGGTTGGCCACGCCCCAATAGTTATTTTTAATTAGTTTATATTGTTGGCCAAGACTATTGTGATTCCGTTTCCATGAATTTATACAGGTCTTCATCTCTTTTCTGCAAATCTGATTGTCCTTCACAAAAATATTCAGATACAGAGACTGTCTAATTAGTAGTGTATTTCTCCAAAATTCTAACATCAGCCAAGATCAAACACACCATTTAAATTGAAGAAGAATAGGCCACCAAAGAAGCCTTGGCCTATTGAGAACACTATATGGAGGGTGGTCAACATAAAACCACTATTTGAACTGTCTTAAAAAAATGGCCACTGTTCATTATCAGATTCAATTATGAAATTACCTATAGACCTGGTAACAGACATGAGAAGGCAGATGCCCTGCCCTGACAAGTGAAACTAAGACCAGCTATAAGTCCTCCCTCTTTTTTGGTGATGGCAAGAAGAGATAGTAAGAATGCATAGACCTTCTTACAGACCCTACAAGAAAGATATTTGACCAGCGATGTGCTAGAGGGATTGCTCAAAATTCTGTGCAGAGCAAATAAAAAAAAGAGCTCTAGGGGCACACTGAGAATATTGTTGTACTAGAATCAACATTACATAGACCAATACTGAAATAGGGGCATGAATTTCTTTTGGTAGGTCATCTGGGCTTCCATAAGACTCAATAATTGATAACAGATGAATTTTGATGGCCTAGAATGAGAAGAGACATTGAAGAGATTGCCCAACAATGTGAGATGTGTACACAAGTTAAAGTACCCTAAAGGAAACCAGTTGGAATATTACAGCCTTTGCCTGCCTCTCAGGAGCCCTGGTCACAAATTTCTGTGGATCTTAGAACTGATTGATACCTTTAAAAGGAATGGCTGCATTGCTAGTAGTCACTGCCTAGCCCACTAGACTGCTCATTTCATTACCTTTGAATGAAAATCCAACTGCTCCTACAGCCTCTGTGTTCCTGAAGGAAATTATCAGATTGCGTGGACCACTATATGTCATCATTACAGATAGTGGTATTACTTTTTAGCTATGTTTTGTGATGTCTTACTGTGTGCCAAAGAATTTTTATCCATTAACTATCATCCCCAAAGAGATGGACAACAGAGAGACTAAGTCAGACACTCGAACAATAGTTACGATGGAGTTTGAGAAATTACTCTGAACTGTGGGTGTGGTGGATTTTGATTGCTGAATTTTCATACAACACCTTTCACATTTCCTTGAGGTACTCGCCTTTCTTTTGTGTATTTTGGTTTCATCCTCACAATGCCCTCCTACGTTTCCTCCTCTGTTCCTTCTATGCAATCACTGCTTGAAGATATATGCAAGATTCAGGATTCAGCTTTATTATACTTAAGATCTGCTCAGACCAGGTATAAAACAATTGCAAATAGGAGGCGTAGATCAGGGCTAATGTTCAAGGTGGAAGAAAAGCCTGGCTATCAACTGATTATTTGTCCATTCCAAGTTCTCTCCAAGATATGTATGTCCATTTTCCATTTTAAGACTGGCAGGACAATCTGCACTACAGCTAAAACTGTCTTCTCAATGGAAGAGCCACCCTGTATTTTATGTTTAGAGAGTCAAGAATGCTGGCTCCCCCATTTTAGTTACTCCTCCACCTTTTTTGTTTGATAGAACACCTGAGTCCAAAATAGGAGCGTTATTAGATCCAAGGTTCAATAGAAGACAACTGCAGCATCTGTTAGCGCAGAAGGGTTATGACGTAACTGAGAACTGGTGGGAACCACCAATCTTTGTCCATGTGTTTCAAGATTAGTAAGAGCATTTCACTATATAATTCCCAAACATATCCAAGCTCTTAAGAGAGGAGGACTTTGGGAGGGGGGCATTGTAATGTCTCAGGGAAAGAATCCACACATCAGTTTTATAAAACATCATAAATGGAGGAGGTGGAGGATTTGGCAATGTAAACTACTATCATTGGGGACAAAGACTTCATGGCTTTCATTTAAAATATGCTGGCCTAGCCACTACAAGCCCAAATTGTGACTTCCAGGCCAGATGTGGCAGAGCCCAATAAAGGTTCATCTGATACCTAAACTACTGTCTGGCACGTTTTTTACTCGTACACTTTTCTTACCAGTTAGCATATTCATTGTGAACCCTCGTTGTCCATGTTGGTTTTCCTGTATTTCCAATTTTCAGATTGTTCTCCTGTGTCCCTCTTGATTTGCCAGTGTACTGAATGTTTGCTTTGAACTCCCTTCTGTCTATATAACACAACCCTGCTTCCTGGAGCGATGGATCAGTTCCCTATTTTGGTTGTTGAGCAATGTTCTAGGTTTACGTGAGGGTTCATTACAGTTTTGCTAATTGCTTCCCCAGGAAAGTGTTCCATTTCTTTACTGATAATCAATATGAATTGTGAGACCCTTGTACTTCACTATGTTCTTGCTGTGTTCTGTCCTTCTATCTTCACGTATATGTTTTGATTTGTACCTCATTTCTGTGGCTCTGTGCCATCTTGTAACTCCGAGAGTCCAGTCGAGGTCTTCAACGATGCAGCTTGCTGGAACGTGTGTCCCTTTTGTTCTGTCTCTCATGCTCCTATACTCTCTTTTTGCTTTCAAATAGGTTATCTCTACTATACTGAGAAATATACAGAAAGTCGGCTAACCTAGATGGGGAGAAGGTGGGACTGACCTTGCTGTCTGAAAGCTAGCGAACCTAGGGTCATGACAGCTTTTAACTTAAAGGGGACAGTGCCTACTAGCTGTTTCATTTGAACTGCGCCTTTCAAAAGCTTGTGAAATTCAGCTGGCAATGTCTTACATTGAGATATATTAATATAGTCAAAGGTTAAAGTGACGTTACAGTTAGGAGTGGAAATGAGACAGGAACATATATTTAAAAACAAAATGAACATCAAAATTCATAAAAGTTTAGTGAACTACCTATGGCTTGAGCCCAGTCATGCACTGCTTATTAGCTCACATACCACATCACTCATGGCATGTTAAATGGTACAGTGAAGCTGTACAAGCTTCGATTGATGGTGCTGTATACGGGATACAAGAACCGCTACCACGGACCTAGCACCCTGGTAAGCAAGTTAGCAACCATATCAGGGAAGCTTGTACCAGTGAGACCGCAGTACTTCTGTGGAACCACACAGGAGCACCTCACTGAGTTTCACTTTAGCACTGCAGATCCCTCATTGAATTATTTTTTTAGAAAATGTTTTACAACAGGGGGGGTTACTTTGGACGTGGAGGTCAGGGTATAGTCCCCTGTCCTCTTGTGTGTCCTTCCTTTTTTTTTTCACCACCAAGGCCTCAAGCCCTGTAAAGCCAGCTGGAAAATTTTATTCTGATGTTGCAGTCAGCCTATCAGATCGTTCCTGTACTTTGCCGTATTCACAGTACCAAAATGGCTGATAGAGAAAAAAAAGTACCTGTGGGCAATTAGAAGCAGATCTTTTTTTTCTGTTGGAGTCACAGAAAAAACATAAAACCAGTACTGCAGATCCTTCGTGAAATAACGGCCCAGATATTGCTAACTATTGTGAGGGTTAACTCTTTCATGCCCAACTGAAGCCACTCTTTGAACGCTAATTCCTTGGAAACAGTTTAACAGATTTATTCTACATTTCAGAGAGCATGCTCTCTGAGTAAGGCTGTAACTTTGTTCCAAATTTGGTGTAATTCCGTTCAGTGTTTTTATGTATCAGAGAGCAAATTTTGCAATGGAAATTTAAATGCAAAATCCCACTTTTGGGATCCCTACCTTTTTCTTGGATCACCGTAAAACATACCATGACATAAAGTAGATGAACTGTGAATTTTATTGGGAAAGGTTCATGGGATTCATCAACAGCATGAAAGTTATTGAGAAAACATATATATGGCATGAGGTTAATTGACAGCACATGCCACACAGGAAGAATTATACAATAAAGAACATTGAGTATTTTAGTACAACCACCGCATAGCAAAGCATACATCACTTTAGTGGAATAAGTGGAATAGCCTCACATAGGAAGATAAAATAAAATGAAATAATAATGATTTACAGCAAATCCCATCTGTTGCACGAGTCACCTTAAGTGGAGTAAGGAGGACCAGAGAATTGTAAATTGAGCAAAATTTGTAAATATTGAATGCAAGAAGGTAATACAATAATGAGTTTGAAAATGGGAATAATGTTTTGAATTTTACGATGCAATATAATATGCGAGTCATAGCTGGAAAAAGAAGCCAGTCTGAGAAAGGAGTCCACGTTCTAGTGGGTGACTGGGCATGAAAAGAGTGAAAGGACAGTTAAATGGGACTGCCCATGTCCACCGCGGTGTAACCGGAGGCCCAAGAGAAGGCGGAAGCCAAAACGCATCAGCCTGGGACATGAATTTGACTCGTACAATCTTGCAGAATTATATCTATTGAAACATAAAAAATAAAGAAGAAATAAAAGGGTGAAAAAAAATCATGAAGAACGGCATCTGAGGAGTTTGTGTTCTGCCGTATGATAAGTCACAGAAGGCAACTACCTATGTATGTTGGATGTGTATATATATATATATATAGTACCTACTGGCGGTTGCCAGTAGGTAGTTATAGTTAGGACCTAGTTTCCATGGAAAAAGCTTTTATTGATTTGACAATATCTTTTGTGCCGTTTGACAAATCATCATGAAATTTTCAAAACTAATGGCCGACTTACTTCAGCTGCTGTGTTGAAAGTTTTGGGGTGATTCGTCAAGTGGGGGCCGAGAAAAAAGGGGGGTCCCAAAACACGTTTTCTCCATGTTAATTTCCATAGGAAATTTAGACAAGGCTACAGCCCGAACTGCTAATGGAATTACACCAAATGTGGCAAAAGGTAGCTCTTGGTTCAGAAAGCGTTCTTTTTGTTAAATGGTGTAAATCCGTTCAGTCATTTTTGAGAAATTTAAATATTTACAGATATACAACTTGGGACGTGGAAGAGCCGCAAACCCTCCCGATTTCGAGCCTGAGATCTGATTGGCTGCCAACAGTTCCAACCAGAAAGTGTTGGCAGCCTTCGTGTGCATCAGTTGAACCGAGTCCCAAGACAAAAGGTAGAGAAACAATAAAAAGACAAGGAAAGGGGGCAAGGTAGAAACACCCTGACCCCCTAGGCCTGCTCAGGGCATCCCACAGGCACCACGAGGGCCAAAAAAAAGATTTTTTTAAAAATAAAATCGGCCGGAATTGCGTAGGGTGTGCGAATCCCACTGAAAATTTTCAAAAAAACCTACGCGCAGTGTCCCGCTCTTTGTTTCCATTAAGCCCCCAGTTGGGCCAGGTCCCTGGGGCAATGCCTAATTGTTGTGCTGGGACCCCATGTGGACCCCCACTGCCCTAGAGACTGCCACCTCCCCGGGGCAATACTGATTAAATGCGAGGGGTACGGGGCTCCCCCGCAGCCCCGGGGACCACCACCTCCCCGGGGCTTTGATTTTTTAAATGAAGTGTGGGGGGCTTCTGCCCCTCCCACACTGCCCCGGGGACCACAACCTCCCTGGGGCTATATTCATTAAAATCGGGGGGCCACGCAGCCCCGGGGACTGCCACCACCCGGGGCTAACATTAAAAATGAAGTATGGGGGACCCTGGGGACCACCACCTCCCCGGGCACAGATCTATTAAATGTGGGGCCCGTTGCTGACCACCGGCCCCGGGGACCACCACCTCCCCGGGGCTATTACAAAGATGAGAGGGGGGCCGCGTGGCCCCCCTCCAGGAGCTCTTCATGGCCCTAGGGACGGCCACCCCCCAGGGCCGGCGCCAGCAATGTTCTGGGGTGACCACCCCCGGGACATTGCAGTTTGCTATGGCATGGTGGGAGCACTGCTCCTGCCATGCCATAGCAAACTTCTGCTTCACTTCATGGAAGCGAGAGCAGGAAAATTGCTCTTGCTTCCATGAAGCGGAGCAGAATTGCTTTTGGGCGAAGGGAGCTGCATGTTTGCAGCTCCCTGTGCCCAAAAGCAATGCAGGCATCCACAGAAGGCGGGGAGCCAGCAGGGACTGCGGGGAGCCAGCAGGGACTGCGGGGGCATTGGGGCTCCCCCCACAGTCCCCAGTAAACAGCCCAAGCCCCGGGGGATGGGGTACCCGGGGCCGAAAATGGGCCGGGAGGGGTGCCAAGTGGCCCCCCTCCCTTTTAATTTTTTTTTTAAATGGCCGGGCCCTGAGGGATGGGGATATCGGCCTGGGGAGGGGGGCCGCGTGGCCCCCTCCAATACAAAATGAAAATTAAATAAAAAATGGCCGAGCCCCGGGTGATGGTGTCCCCGGGGCCTAAAACGGCCTGGGGGAGGGGGCCGTTCGGCCCCGTCCCTTAAAGAAACAAAAATGTTTTAAAAAATAGCCGGGCCTCGATGGGATGTGGGCCCCAAGGCCGAAATGGGCCAATGGAACTGGAGGGCAATAATTATTATTTTTTCTCTTGTGATAAGTCGCACCCTATCGTGGCTCTCAGCGCGGCCCCAAGTGTGTCGTTGCAGTGGATTCGAGGAACCTTTTTAAATAAATAATTAAATAGTATACAATTTATAAGGTAGTGTTGCAGTTGTGAAGTTTTTTGTAGAGCTAGTGAGATCGAAGTTCATAATAACATTAAAATGAAGAGTTAGAAATAATATTAAAAAATATAAATTAAAAGTTAAAAATTGAAAAGTGAAATGTGTTGTAGTACATTGAATTTGTGCTTTTGTGTTGCAGATTCAAGACGGGTTCGCGAATCCGGCAAATTTTTAGAAAGAGTATACATGCTTAAATGTATATATCTTTCACTGTAGGGTTATAGGTTGGCTCTAAGAAGAGCCGTTGTGTTCATTATGTCTCTCTTCCAGCTTCATGTAAGTCCGGATGCACAGCTTGAGGTTGTTGAGAAACACTCTGTTTCCTTCATCTGTGAAGTGAACTCCATCACTTCTGTAGATGTTATGCATGTCAAAATGTAGATTGTTGTTATAGATAGAGTCCATGTTATGGTCTCTGAGGTAAGCAGAAACAGCTTTATTGACATTCTTCCTAGCCTTTTCAATCTGTGGACAGAATTGATTTGACCACTTCCATTTCTGTCTTTGGCATATATTAGAGTATACAAAGACAGTGTGAGGGCAAAGTGACATCAGCTGTGCAAAGGTATTCTTCATTATGATTTCCAATCCTACCACAGTCAATGTGCCTATGTCTTTGCCACCACAGTGCACAATCATGAGGTCAGGGGGTTGGAGATGCAAAAATGTTTTAAACAAAGGCAGCAATTGGTGCCACTTTAATCCTCTCTGTGCAAACCATTTAATATCCACATTTTACAAACCTAGGTCTTTGTCAATACCTCTGTGTTCAGCATACCTTTTGCTTCAGAAAACATAGCTGTGCCCTACAATCCATACTATAAGCATTTTTACGGGATGTGTGGAAGGAATCAAAAGATGTCTGTAGCTGAGTAAGTCGGTTGGTAGAATTAGAGGTATCTAAAATGGTGGAGAAAAAGCAGTTTTTTTAAAGCTGATTGATTGGCTGTTCATCAACATTGTGCACTCAAAAATAGGATGCATGTTACTTTGCTGAACAAGTATCTTTCTGATTGGTTATGGAAAAAAGTTTGAAAGGTACAGTAGACTGGATAAGCTAATATTTTACAAAAGTCAACCACACCTGCTACTTGCATTTGTAAGCTAGTGTGCTGAATATTATTGGTAATAGGTTTTTGAACTCTCGTAAGTGTTCACTGCTCCATCGCGACACTGAACTGCGGCACCGCAGTGGAGTCGCGACTCCAATAAATTACAGAAGCATATTGGGTACTTTTAGAGTAATAAAGGGTTAATATGTGTAACCAATAGAAATGGGTTTTAGATTTTGAAAAACTGAAGGGAGAATTTTGATTTGTTACTTACATTCATTTGTGTGCAAAAAGAGAAGGAAAGTTTGCCATTACTGGTTTTACTTGTTGAGAGTGGTGCACCACATTTATTGTGTTGGAAAGAAAATCTTTTAGGAGTGTCTGACATTTTCATATTCTGCAATAGTATTTCAGAGATGAGGTACATATGTGTAAGGTGTGTAATGTATTGCATAGGAGTGCTTCACTGTTTGTAATGATATATTTAACTTCGTAATGCAAATCAAATCAAAACAGCTTTATTCGGTGACAATGAACCAAACACCATAAAAGCATACTAATACACATGTATCTAAAAAGTACTTTCTTACAATTTGTCATAAGCAATACTTAATACTAAAAATGATATTTACAAATTTGGGCTTCATGGGGAGGATAACATGATAAAGTAGTAAGTACATTATTTTCCTAGGTTTTAAAAAAAAAAATACAGGCTACCACAATTCATACGATAAAGTGCAAGTGCAGAAAGTGCAGGAAGGTACAATTTAAAAGAAATAATGTTATGCGTCTTTTCTTTTTCTAATCGATTGTTGTATGAAGCGAATAACTGAGCCGATAATTTTCATAGTATCCAGACTACATATAAAGTTAAACGCATCCTTATAGTTAAAAAGCATATTTTTTAAAAAGAGAGGTTTTAAAAAGGTTTTCCGGATACCCGTATAAAAAGGACAAAAAAGGATAAAATGCAAGGTGGACTGTAAGGTTTTACCATCACACGGGCAGGGTGGCAATATTCTTTGCCATTTCTCTGTACTTGGAAATGCAATTAGATAATGTAAGGTGCCCATCCTTAACCTGGTGAGGTAAAATCTGTGCTGAATATTCCGAACCAAAATTAGGTATAACTGGGTACCCCTCATGTATGGACGTTCACAATAAGCTACCACAGTCTGTTTTTTGTTAGCCACCCTTTCCCTTTCATAGTCTGCAGTGGTTATATATCTTAATTTCAGTTCGCTTTTACTATATTCCTGTATACATAGGGGGTTATCTGTATTTACTTTGCGTAGGAGTGCTTCACTGTTTGTAATGATATATTTAACTTCGTAATGCATTATTCATAAAGCTTGTAAACCATTAGAGAAATGTGAGGTTTGAAATATGTTATCAAATGTGTGTTGTAGTTTGTTTTATTGTACTGAAATTAAGATTGAAATAGGTTGTGCATACTAATATGTGTGCTTCTTGAGGCTGTAATGAAAGTACTAGAGAAAAAAATGAGGTTTAGAATTTGTTGGCAGATGTATTAAACTGTATCCCTGTCTATATAACACTGTACCCTTGTGCCCTGTATTATGAGCAGAAAGGAATATATACACGTTGATGCAGACACTACTCTTGCAGTCATCCAGTCCCCCTGGCACTGCCCATGAATTCAACCAATCATTCAAGCAATATCCTTGCGCTCAACCATTCACTCAGGCACTATACATTGTCTCATTCTCTCACCAAGGTACTACCTATGCACTTTTTCATTCTCTATGGCAATACCCATGCACTGATGCAGTCACCCAAGCACTACCCATGCACTCATAGAATCACTAAACAACTACCCATGCACTGATTTAATTACTCAAGCACCATTCTTCCTCTTTCTGCATATCTCTTTCTCTTTCTGCATCTCTCTTGCTTCTTTCTGCACCTCTCTTGGCCCCTTTCTGCACCTCTGTTGGATCTTTCTGCACTTCTCTTCCTTCTTTCTGCACTTGTCTTGCTTCTTTCTGCAATTCTCTTGCCTCTTTATGCACCCCGCTTGCTTCTTTTAGCAGCCCCCTTCCCTCTTTCTCCACCTCTCTTGCCTTTTTCTGCACCTCTCTGGCTTTTTGCACTTGTCTTGCTTCTTTCTGTACCTCTGTTGCTTCTTTCTGCACTTCTCTTGCTTCTTCCTGCACCTCTCTTACAAATTACATTCTGAGCAGTTGCTGAATAGTAAAGCTGTAAGATAAAAGTGATGTTTAAGACATGCTGCCAGAGGGATTAATGAAAGGCTACTTTGTATGAGTCTGTGGCAAGGTATACTCGAAGAAGGCCGTATAAATTTAGGTGTGTGCCTTAAATAGGAAGTGTAGTCTGTACAGTTTAACGTTCTGCATGCTCTTGTGACTGAGGTATGTGTCTACTTGTACATGTATTCTCACATGTGTTATGCATCTGAAGATGCTAGCTTAAAAAGTTCGTAGCTTGTCCTACACATTGGAGGAATCGTATTAGTTCTGTTCTGTCATTTGGTTGCACAGGTAGCCATGTCTTACATATGTAGGTGTTATAGAGCCCCTCAACTAGATTATTCACTACCCATGTGCACTGTTTTATGAGTAGAAAGGAATACATACACTTTCTTTTACACAAATTTAAAGAGCATACAGTCTGAAACACAGGTATTTAACTATTTGTATGTTTCTTTTTATGTATCATGGCACTAGCAAAAGGTACAGACACGCATGCATGCCTTCAGGAATATGGTGAGACTTTCAACAGTGATATGGGAAGGATTGCTGTTTCAAATTTTGCTAGGCCGAACATTCAGAGTTGTCAGTGAATAGTCAAGCTTCACAACAAAAGTAAGGTTTAAGACATGTTACCAGAGGGATTAGTGATTAGGCTACTTTGTATGAGTGTGTGGAAATGTACAGTCAAAGTAGGCCGTATAAATTTAGGTACCTGCTTGAAATGGGAAGTGCAGTCTGTTAAATTTAAAGGTCTGCATGCTTTCGTGACTGAGGTATGTGTCTACTTGTACATGTATTCTCGTACGTGTTATGCATCGGAAGATGCTAGCTTAAAAACTGGTAGCTTCTTTTACAGGTGGAGAAATCTTCTCAGTGCATCTTTCTTTCTCTTTCTGCATCTCTCTTCCTCTTTCTGGAGTTCTCTTGCTTCTTTCTATATTTTTCTTGCCTCTTTCTCCATCTCTCTTGCCTCTTTCTGTACTTTTTTTGCTTCTATCTATACTTCTCTTGCTTCGTTCTGCACCCCTCTTGCTTCTTTCTGTACCCCTCTTCCCTCTTTCTGCACCACTTTTGTTTCTTCCTGCATGTTTCTTGCTTATTTTGCACTTCTCTTCCCTCTTTCTGCACCTCTGTTGCTTCTTTCTGCACTTGTGTTGTTTCTTTGTGCAACTCTCTTGATTCTTACGGCACCTCTCTTGCTTCTTTCTGCACTTCTCTTGCTTCTATCTGCACCTCTCTTGCTTCTTTCTGCATCCCTCTTGCCTCTTTCTCCACCCCTCTTCCCTCTTTTTACATCTGTCTTGCCTTTTTCTGCACCTGTCTTGCCTCTTTCTGCACTTTTCTTGCCTCTTTCTGCACGTCTGTTGCTTCTTTCAGCACTAGTCTTGTTTCTTTCTGCACTCCTCATGTCTTTCTGCATCCCTCTTACCTCTTTCGGCACCTCTCTTGCCTCTTTCTGCACCTCTCTTGCCTCTTTCTGTACTTCTCTTGCCTCTTTCTGCACCTCTGTTGGTTGTTTCTGCATTTCTCTTACTTCAATCTGTACCTCTCTTGCTTCTTTCTGCATCCCTCTTGCCTCTTTCTGCACCCCTAATCCCTCTTTTGCACCTCTCTTCCCTCTTTCTATACCTCTCTTGCCTGTTTCTGTACTTTTCTTGCCTCTTTCTGCACCCCTGTTCCCTCTTTCTGCACCTCTCTTGCCTCTTTCTATACCTCTCTTGCCTGTTTCTGTACTTTTCTTGCCTCTTTCTGCACCTCTGTTGATTCTTTCTGCACTTCTCTTGCTTCTATCTGTACCTCTCTTGCTTCTTTCTGCATTCCTCTTGCCTCTTTCTGCACCTCTCTTGCCTCTTTCTACACTTCTCTTGCCTCTTTCTGCACCTCTGTTGCTTCTTTCTGCACTTCTGTTGCTTCTTTTTGCACCTCTCTTGCCTCTGTATGCACCTCTCTTGCTTCTTTCTGTACTTCCCTTGCTTCTTTCTGCAGCTCTTTTCCTTCGTTCTGGTGTCTGCTTGAAATGGGGCCTGTAGGAGAAGGTCCCAGCTTTTAAAGCTAGCATGTTCACATGCATAATATGCGTGAGAATAGATGTACAAATAGACACATACCTCAGTCATGAGAGCACGCACACCTTTAAACTTGACAGTCTGCTCTTCCTGTTTCAAGCAGACACCTAAATTAATACAGCCAACTTTGAGTGTACCTTTTCACACACTCATACGAAGTAGCCTAATCACTAATCCCTCTGCCAACATGTCTTAAACCTCACTTTTCTCTTGCAGCTTCACTATTTCCTGACTTCTCTGAATGTTGGGTGTAGCCAAATTTAAAACAGCAATTTTAAAACAGCAATCCTTCCCATGTCACTGTTGTAAGTCTTACCATATTCCTGAAGGCGTGCATGCATGTGTCTGTAGTTTTTGCTAGTGGCATGATACATAAAAAGATACATAAAAAGAAACATACAAATAGTTGAATATCTGAGTTTTATATCGCATGCTCTCTAAATTTGTGTACAAGAAGATGTATGTATTCCTTTCTGCTCATAAAACAGGGCGATTGGGTATTGAAACATCTATTTGAGGGGCTCTATAACACCTACATATGTAAGACATGTCTGCTTGTGTAAGCCAATGACAGAGCACAACTGAGAAGATTTGTGCACCTGTATGAGAAGCTGCCAGCTTTTTAAGCTAGCATCTTCAGATGCATAACAGATGTGAGAAAACCTGTACAAGTGGACACATACCTCAATTTCAAGAGCACTCAGACCTTTAAACTTGACAGACTACACTTCTCATTTCAAGCAGATACCTTAATTTATACGATCTCCTTCGAGAGTATATGTCCAGAGACTCGTACGAAGTAGCCTAATTACTATTCCCATGCCAATATGTCTTAAAACTCACTTTTCTCTTGCACCTTACTATTCATTGACTACTCTGAATGTTGGGCCTACCCAAATTTAAAACAGCAGTCCTTCCCATGTGACTGTTTAAATGTCTGTGTGCAAAGTATGATATCCTACATATTTAGTTGCTATGGAGAGATTGCCAGTGTAACGAAGTATTAAAACTATTGTTTGTTTTTTAGATATTTACTTTTTTGGGGGAAAAATTGAAGATGTGAAGAAAAGATCAAAAGAGAAGAGAAAAAAAAAGAGTACTACTTAAAGAAAAGTGATAACAGGAAATTTGATGAAGCGCAAAACGTTAGACAGGATAAAAAGTCTTCTGGTAAGAGAACTAATCAGTTTGTTAAAAGAGTTTTACAGAGTTTAAAACAATTTGAAAATGTTGAAAAGAAAGAGAAAAGTTCTACAACAAATCAAAAAGAAAGGAAAAAAGACATGGTAAAGGAAAATCATTCTATGGGAAAACAATGCATATTACATGAAGACTAAAAGAACATAAAGATATAAGGAGGAGGATGTTTAGAAGTAGAGTACTACAAAATGTATTAAAAGATTGTAAAAATATAAAAAAGGATCAGCAGCTAATAAGAAAAAGCAACAGATTGAAAGTGTAGTAGATAAAGCTTTTGAAATAAAACGAACATTATTTATATTAATATTGAAGAGAATGACAACATTGGATAAAACAATGGTGTTTATGAAGGAGAAAAGCAAAAGAAAAAGACTTGTACATAGAAGTAACTTTTGTAAAATTTTCACTGGTGAATGGAACCACACTTCCAGTACTGAGTCTTTCTTTAATGAAGAAAGCTATTTTCAAGAGAACACATTAGTACATGCAGTTGATACTAGTGGTCGATGCTATGAGATGAAAGATGGTTCTCCCATTTCAAAAGAATTTTTTTTTTTTAGGAATGTGGAAGAAGTAATAGCTGAGGAAGTTCAAGGGAGGTGCACACAAGCTCCTGTATATAACTGGGATTGTAGCATTATGTGCAGTATTCAACAGGAATCTATTGACATATTACAATTTTTTTACGAGGATATGCCAAAAAAAGTGTTAAACAGAAGATTAAGATGTTACAAGGACTAGATACATGTAAAATGAGAAAATATACTAATTTGCAAGGTCATTCTCTGTCTTGTCTATCAAGATAAGTGTCCCAAAGTACTTTTCATCATTTAAGAATGTTAGCTGTACACCACTCTGAAATGCGGAAGCTAGTAAGGAGACTCTATGATGTAAAAACTCCTGCATTATGTTTAAGTGAAATGAATACAGCTCTTTTGCATGGTTCTCTATAAAATATAAAGAAAGTTTGTGATGATATACAGTTTCGTTTCTTTGGTTCGGAAGACGAGTGTAGAGAAACTTAGAGTTTGATAAGTGTAGGTGTTGAAGAACACGAGAAAGAGATTAGTATTGATGAGTTTGCAGAAGAAATTACAAAGTTTAACCCAGTTTCGTCTGAAAAACTAAACTATATTTGTATTTGTTGTTGACGTACTCACTATAAAACTCAAACTAGGAATGTTGATTTATATTTAAAAAGTGAAAAGGAAAACAATGGTAAGTGGCAGCAATTTGGTGTTTATTTGTTGGTAGAGGGTCAGTTTGACTTGGCTACTGATCAAGTTATTTGTAAGTACTGTTACAACAAATTAGAAGAAAACAAAATGCCGGCTAGAGCAGTACAGAACAACTTAGAGTTGGTGCATATTTCTCAAGAACTGGCAGATTTAAATGCATATGAGTCTATTCTTATTCAATATGGAGTTTACCCCCATTTCAGGCCATAGTTCGTATGGAGCCTAAAACAGGTAAGCTGCCACCAACAGATTTACAAAAAGGTCTAAAAGGAAGAGTTGTGTACTTACCTTTAGATTTTAAGAAAAACATTAACACTGTTGGTGTAGATAGAGAGGAAAATGAGTCAGTAGTTATTCTAGTAAATGGGGTACCAACAAAGAGTCAAAACATCTGGCAAGAGTATGTAGATGTTAATAAACTTCAAACAGCTATACTATACCTACTACAGAATAATATTTATTATAAGAATGTAAATGTTGATGAACAGGTAATATGCTTATAGATGAAACAGTAATTTCAAGTGGCCAAATTGAAAAAGTCGACAAGTACAGGACTGAAGAGATTTATGAACATTATACTACACATCCTCTGGATTCGAAAGAAATCATAGGAAACAGTATTGAATTATTTCAAATGAAGGAAGCAAAGGGAACTCCCATGAGTGTATGGGAAAAAAGTTTAAAAGCTTGTTGTTTTCCACAGCTATTCCCCACTGGAGAAGGTGGGTGATTTGATGAGCGAGCTGTACGGATTCCAGCTTCAGAATACCGGTCAACCAGATTGTACTCTGAAGATCCAAGATTTCGACAGTGCATTCCATATATATTTCATCTTCTGTTTGAAAGCAATTTGTCTGCACTTTCATATGCAATGAACCACATATTAAAAACAGGAGTTTATCTTCAATATGTTTCTGAAAAAGAGTTCATGGACAAAGTTCAACAAAGAGATGAAAATTTAGAATCACAGTTAATTAATTTGATGGTGTGTCAATGAGGTACCGATGAATATTGGTATCATCGTCATGGTGAACTTAAATGCATGTTAAGAAACTTAGGTCCACCTACATGGTTTGTAACACTTAGCTGTGCTGAATATGCGTGGGAAGATTTACTTGAATTTTTGTGAGAAGCAAATTCAAATCTTAAAAACATTGAATTGAAGACACCTGGAGAACTCTGTTCCTTGGATCCTGTAAATGTGTGCAGGTATTTTAACCATAGGTTTCAAAGTATTATGTTATTTATCTGCAATAAAAACATGCCACCTCTTGGAGAAGTAACTGATTTCTTTTGGCGAAAAGAGCACCAAGCCAGAGGTGCTCATCATATACACATGCTATTATGGATAAAGAATGCACAAAAATTTGGAATTGATAGTGATGAAACTGTTTTGTCTTTCATTGAACAGTATGTTACATGTGCCATTCTAAAAGATGGAGGAGAAAAGAGCTTGAAACAACAAACGGTTTCAAAGTCATCGATGTGGGAAATACTGCTGACGAAAATACAAGTGTAAAGGGGAATTTTATACAAAATGCCGTTTTGGATTCCCACATCCTATAATTTCTAAAGGAAGACGAAATAGTTTTTTGCCAGCAGTAAGACATACAATAACTCAGAAATCTCCTAAGAATACATTCAACTTAAAAAGAACAGAAGCCTCAAAAAATACATTAATGACTACAATCCAGTTATTTTGAAAATGTGGAATGCAAACATGGATATTCAGCATGTTGCTCATAATTCAATTGCTGTTACTCGCTATTTTACATCATATATAACAAATTCTGAAAAGACAGAGATGAAAGAAATGTGAGAAGAAATTTCAGCAGAGGAGAGACTTAGCAAGAAATTGTACATCTTCTGCTAGAAAATGCTTTCCCATAGAGAGATTGGATCCTATGAATGTTCGGATCGTTTGAGCTGATTCAGTTTATATTAAAAAAAAAGAAGAATCATTTGGGTAAATCTAGGTCTTGCCTCCACACGAAATATAGTTTTGAAATCTTTACAAGAAATTGAATACTTAGCACAGTATGAACCAGAAAGTACTGATATTGTTAAAACTAATATGTTGGATACATACTATCCCAAATGGAGTCCACATCTTGAAAACCTATGTCTGTATAAAGTACTTCAGCACTATACATTTAAAAAGAATGTTAGAGAAAATATAAAAGAAGAAAGATATGCAGTAATTGGATGTGAGGGATGTCTAGTGAAACATGTCAAAGGGAATCTTATTAATCACAGAAAACTGACTTGTGATAGTGCATAAGAGAGAATTTTTCTATTTAGCACTTCTGCAACTATTCAAGCCTTGGCGTACTGAAACAGAATTACTTGGAGATTTTGACTGCTATGAAGATTCTTTTAATGCAACAAAAGACAGCATTCAGTGCACAATGTTTTCAACTTATCCACAAGTGTTAAATGATGAGATTAAACAAGAAAGTACTATTGCAGCTGAAATAGCTAGAGCAAGTTCACAAGGTAGTCAAAGTTCTGGTCCACTGAGTCAAGATCCACAAGGACAACCAATTATTGAAAATGAAGGAGCGATAGCCATGAATGAGGTAGAAACAGCAATGCAACAAGCACTACAGGATATTATTCAGTTGGGAAAATTAGAAGAACAACTAAATATTGAACAAAAAGAAATATATCTACAAGTCAAACAACAGGTACAACATGGTTTGCTGCATGAATGAATGAATGAATGAAATAACACTTATAAAGCGCGTAGCTACCCGAAGGCATCCCAGCGCTGAACGATTCATAGAGGTGAAAGGGACACCTAGGGGAAAAGCCACGTCTTTAAGAGTTTGCGGAAGGCCAGATGATTAGGTTCCTTCCGCAAGGGCAAAGGGAGTGTATTCCAAAGCCTAGCGGCGTTAAAGGAAAATAACCGTCCACCACTTCTAGCCCTTTTGATTCTGGGAACAACTGCTAATAAAAGGTCATCTGAGCGCAGATGCCTATTAGCTCGATAGGGCTGGATCAAAGAAAGATTAATTGGAGGACCGTTCCCTCCAAGCGACCTGTGGGCAATACACAGGGCCTTGAAGTGGATTCTCTCCTGAATGGGAAGCCAATGAAGGGACCACAAAGCGGGCCTTGCCGACTGACGGGACGGGATCCCCATAAGCATTCTTGCAGCACAGTTCTGCACAATCTGAAGCTTTGCAGTTACAGAACTTGGCGCACCTAAATATAGGGCGTTACCGTAGTCCAGCCGTGACAAGACAAGTGCCTGGACCATCAGTTTTCTGGCCTGGAAGGGAAGAAGAGGAAGCACTTTACGGAGCATTCTAAGAATGCCGTAACACGAAGCTGCAACCTTCCTAGCCTGAGCTTTAAAACTAAGATCCTGATCCAACCAAACTCCTAGACTCTTTATTTCAGTCTTAGGGGCAGGGGGTGGGCCCATGCTGGCTGGCCACATAGTACTAGCTTTAAAATGTATATGGTCTCCAAGAACCATAAGCTCAGTCTTATCACCATTCAGTTTCAAATGGGAAAGGTTCATCCACTTGGCGATTTCCTCGAGGCAAGGGCGAAGGCCCTTGGACCCCTGGTCGGAACTGTTCAGAGCCACAACCAGCTGAGTGTCATCAGCATAAGTAACTATGTGGACCCCGAAAGGAAGTACAATATCCGCCAATGGGGCCATATAGACATTAAAAAGCATAGGGCTTAAGGATGATCCCTGGGGGACTCCACAACGGAGAGGCAGGCTTTTTGAGACTGCCCCGCCCTGAAAAACCTGGAAAGATCTTTCCTCCAAGAAGGACTGCAGCCACAGCAGGACAGTACCGGTTACCCCAAGACCTCTAAGGCGGTGAACCAGGATTTGATGGTTAACCGTATCGAAAGCTGCACTCAGATCTAGGAGGATCACAGCAGCGGATCCTCCTGCGTCAAGGATTTTTCTGGATTCCTCGGCCACTGACAGCAGTGCAGCTTCAGTACCTAGGCGCGGACGAAAGCCTGTTTGAGAGAGGTGAAGGAGTTTATAAGATTCAAGGTAGTTAGAGAGGATGGAGTTCACATACTTTTCTGCGATCTTGCTAATCCCTGGGAGAAGCGAGATAGGGCGGTAGTTACTCAGGCAGTCTGGGTCCAGATTAGATTTCTTCAGGAGGGATTTTACCATAGCCTTTTTCCACTGGTGGGAAACTATACCCCCAGAGAGCGAGGCATTAATCAAATCAATAATAGTTGGCGCAACTATATTGATTGCCTGCTTCAAAATATGTAGGGGAGCCGGATCAGATGGTGATCCGCTCTTGACCAGTGTTAAAATAGCCTGGAAAGATTCCTGATTAATAGGGGGGAAAACCTCTAGAGAGTGTCCCCGAACTAGCAGATCAATATCCTCTTTATTGTAGTTAAGATGATTATCAACCGAGGGAAAGGAGGAGTATATGGCTTGAATTTTATAATGAAAATGATCTGCATGTTTATTGCATCGATGACCTGATACATCAGGGATATCTGGAGGGGGGGAAGCTTTAAGAAGTTTTTTCACGATGCGAAAGGTTTCCCGTGGAGAATTAGAGGCCAGGGAAATCCTCTCCTCATAATATGAGGCCTGAGCCCTTTTAATTTCTACTTTGTAAATTCTAACTGCCTCCCTGTATTCCAGTTTCTTGCTCAGGGAAAAATCTCTCCTCCAGACTCTTTCAGATTTTTTACACTTCTGTTTTAACTCCCGAAGTTTAGGAGAGTACCAGGCCATTTTATTAGGCCCTCCTTTCAACTGAACCATCTTTTTCGGAAGGACCCGATCGAGGGTGCCCTCTATCCAACCATTGAAGCTTTCATTAGCAACATCCGGATTGGAGTTCAGACTAGGCTTTGACCTTTCCAATTCCCCAAGCCACTTATCAACAGGGAGTTTAGTCCAGGGACGGGACAACACTCGCGTAGGATGTGTATGGAGAATCATATTTCTGGGATTCCATAAAAAAGGCACCAAGAAGTGGTCCGACCAAGGTAATGGAATGGGCTCTTTCCCAAAGATATCTTCCAGATTGGAGTATATTGGATCTAGTAGATGTCCTTTAATATGAGTGGCAGACAGGACCTTCTGAGAGATCTGATAAGCAGCAAGATCCCGGGACAATTCTGTTGCAGCTAAGGAGGTAAGGTCATCAAAATGCAAATTAAAACCTCCCAGCAAGGTAACATTTGCAGCAGTAGTGACGAGATTCGTAACTACTTCCATTAATGATTTACTAAATTGACCGTAAGTCCCAGGCGGGCGGTAGATAAGAATACCAGAGAAAGTTAAAGTAGGAGTAAATCCAATTGAGAAGTGAAAATTCTCGCAATCTTCTACCAAACTGCCAAATAAGTGACAAGAAAGGTTCTGTTTAAAAATGATGGCAATACCGCCTCCCTTACCTATCGGTCTATCCAATCTCTGGATCAGATACCCTGGCGGGAGAGCTTGTACAACATCCGGCTCAGATGCTGTATTAAGCCAAGTTTCTGTAAGAAACAACACTTCAGGGCCATACTCTTCTAAGAGAAGAAACATTTCTACTGTGTGCCGGGGTAGGGATCTACAATTTAAAAGCAGCATGTTGTAGGCTTTCTGAGTGGGTGGAGGGACAGATATAGAGGGCAAAAACTTAAAAGAGCAATGGGAGCAACCATAAACTGGCTCACCGAGGAGAATAGAGTGAGAGAGTGAGAAAAAAAAGAATGCCAATGTTCATCATTTAAACCTATTCCAATGTACATTAGTGGTGAAGCTGGAACAGGGAAAAGTTTCTTAATCAAAGTTTTGACCAGTTATCTACACAAAACTACAGAATCGCATTTATCTTATGTTGTAACAGCTCCAACTGGATTAGCAGCACACAACATTAAAGGTATTACTTCACACTGATTACTTATGCTACCTGTTGAACATGATAATACATTGGAATATCAGAAGCTATCTGTAGACGCTTGTGATAAAGTCTCAAGCGTACTGAAGAAAATTTAACTTTTAATAATTTATGAGGTGAGCATTGTCTCAAACCTAATGCTTGCCTGTGCACACTTGAGAATGCAGCAGATTTTAAAAACAGATTACGATGTTCTGTTTGGAGGAAAACACTTAATTGTATTTGGAGACTTACTACAACTTACTCCTGTAAAAGGAGAAACTGTTTTTAAAACTCTTCTCCATGATGACACAAGGAAATCTTTGGGAAGTATTGGGAATGTAAATATTTGGTTAAACTTTGAATATAAAGAACTTGTTAAGAATATGCGACAAGCAGGTGATGAAGACTATGGCAATATTCTTAAAGACATAAGAATTGGTGTCTTGACGGAACATAGGAAACAAGCTTTAGAAAGTCGACTACTAAGAAACTTGTTTACAATTGGACAATTGGAGAAACAGCAGCTGAAGTAATGTACAATATGCTTGTAGAAAACAAATCTTTAGTTTGTATAATGCCTACACTGCAAGAGTGTTCTACATTTATTAAAAAACTTCTCAAACTGGAAAAACAAGAAATTGTGGAAATTAAAGCGATTGACAAAATTGAACACCAGGGAGTGACAATTCGTCTTACTGAGAAACTACAGGATAAATTAAATTCTTTGGGAAAGTCTGTATCTAAAACTGCAGGATTAGAAAAGACTTTACATGTAGGTAAAAAATGTAGAGTAATTTTACGGTGTAATTTGAATGTAGAAGAAGGATTAGTAAATGGAGCAATGGGAAAAGTTGTTAATTTTTGTAAATTTTCAAAATAGACATGGAATAGAATTTTTTATTATAAAATTTGATCATGTTCATGATGTAAGACAGATTGGGTATTGTGTTGTATGTTTTTTGCTTGTAAAAGACTTATATGTTCACAGACAACAGTTTCCTCAGCCTCTAGCATATGCAGTAACTATTCATAAATCTCAAGGTTTAAGTATAGACAGAGCTTTTGTAAATATTGGAAGTACAGTGTTCAAAGAGGGAATGGCATATGTTGCATTGTCTTTAGTAAGAACATTGTCTGGTTTGTATTTGATAGATTTTGATGATGAAAAGATTAGTGTTGATGCAAATTATGTAAGAGAGTTCAATCGTTTAAGAAGACTTCATACTCCTGATTTAGGTGAATATCCCATATATGAGAAACTTATAGTGTGTCCAAAACGGAAATATGTCAAACATTCAACTGAGGTTCAAAAAAAGAAAACAATTGAAGAGAAACTTAAAGGCGTGAAGAAAACAAAATGGAAAGTGTTGATAATATTGTAGGATACCAGTTGGAAAACAGTTCAGGTATCAACTGTTATGCTAATGTGATTCTGAATATTGTGTTTCATATACCACATCTTCATCATGAAATCATGGGAAATAGTGAAAAAAGATTCTGTTCTGCACTACATCATGTATTTTAACAGTTGGTAAGTGACAGAAGTAAAATGCATAATGCTTCTGGCATTCAGCATCTTTTAGATATATGTACTGGTTCATTGACATTTACTCTCAACATACAACAAGATGCACAACAATTTCTAATGCTTATACTTGGAGCATTAGAACGTGAAGGAATACACATTGAAAACGTATTTGGACTAAGTTAAAGATTGGATAATAAGTGTGAAGAGTGTTCATTTACTTCTACCACTCAAATACAATGATTCCAATACCTATCAATACCAGACTGCATATCAGTACCTTTTAACTAATTGACAAAAACAGCAAATCAGGATATGAGATGTTCACATTGTAGATCAGAGATGATGTCTACATTACATATAGAAAGATTCGGAAAATATCTCACTTTAATGTTACAACGTTGTAGAACAAATGGCAGAAAATTAGAAACAAAAATTACACATTTTAAAGGAAGTCAAGTATCTATTTAAGGAAGTACTTTTACAACAGTGGCTATTATTTTCCATAATGGACCAACTACAACATCTGGACACTATACTGTTTATTTAAAGTGCAATGAAGGATGGACGCATTGCAATGATGCCCACTTGGAATTCAAATCTAGATTGCCTTATGAATTGCACAATCCTTATATGTTATTTCTGCAGCCAAAGTTTTGAGTACATCATTCGGCCTATTGGGGAAGATGTCAACGTAAAGTAGAGAGCACTGCAATCTATTAGTGTTTATAATTAGTGATTTGATTATTATTTGTGCTAATTGATATTACATTTTCAAAATTGTGTTTAAAAGCAAATAGTTTATATAAATGTGGTCCATATTGTACCTAATGTAAATGAGAGTGTACATTTTGTGAAATGTATTTGTGATAAATAATAGAGTTAATGTACATGAAAGAAGTGATTAGCAAAGTGTAGATAGGAAAATGCATAGCTACACATATTGATAATGATGTTCTATGTTGATTTGGTTTTTTTCCGACAATCAATTTCATTGTTTTTTTCCCCGCTGTTCAATGATGATCGTACATTGAAATCACTGTGTATGGTGAACGTATGTGCAATCTGAGAACAACAAAAAAGGGAAATTGAGAATCTTATGTAATTCTAAATTAATTTTGTGTTCTCAAAAATATAATATTATAATTTCTCTAATATATTATCATTGAATAGCATTTCTTCTTTTTCTTCTTTATAGTAGCTACTGTTGAAGTTTGAAAACAGTTTTAATACTGTTTAGAATATTACTACTCTAAAATAGATTTACTCTCTGATGTATCTAAATTACTTGAAAGGTAAGGATACATAATACAATATGCATGATAACCTGGAAAAATGTTTCAAATTTAATTATATATTATTTGTTTCTAAGATAAATATTGTTCATCCTTTAGACTATTTGAAAACGATCATCATATTTCTGAGGAGCAGTATCACACTTACTTTTACAAAAGAGCATAAACCAATAAAAGTGCTTTTTTTGCAAGTTATTTAATCCTCATTATACAGGGCAGGTGTGTATTGATATCTCTATCCATGGACTTTTGAGATACATACTTAGATAACAGATGTCTGATTTTGTGACTCAATACTCTAGTATAACTGATAAGATTTGTGCACCTGTATGATAAGCTACATAGTTTTGTACTTAGAGTCAACAGATGCACAACATGTGTCAGAATACATGTAGAAGCCTAAACATACTATAATATGTCTGTTTCACACCACATGTTTTCGAAATTAGCATACAAGAAGATGTATTTATTACTTTCTCCTCCTTATACAGGACAGGTGGGTATTGAAAGTGTTTTTTATTATATTTGAAAATTTGACACCTTTGAAGTATGATGTATCTTCTCATTTGAAGAAGTATTTTAAGACATATTATAGAGCTAGTACGACTACGTTTTAATAGATAGAAACTACTGTATACGACATAACCCATGCACTCATCCAATCATTCAAACACTATCCTTGCATTAATTAATTCATTCAGGCACTATGCATGCATCCATCCAATCATCCATATACTACTAATGCACTCATTCAATCACCCAGACACTACTCTTGCACTGTTCCAATCACCCAGGCAGTACCCATACACTCAACCGTTCACCCAGGCACTGCACTATTTACCCAGGCACTATCTATGCACTCATGGAAATACCCAGAGACTACCCATGCACTCATGCAACCAAACAGACACTATCCATGCACTCATCCATTCACTCAGTCAGTACCCATGCACTCATGCATTCACTCAGACAGTACTCATGCACTCATCCAATCCCTGAGGCACTACCCATGCACTCATCCAATCAGCCAGGCACTACCCATACTCTCATTCATTCATTCAGGTCCGCGTACATAAAAATGTGTTTTAAATGTCTTAAAAATATTTTACAACTATACTAATACTAATTTTTTATATTAAAAAATAAACCTCTTTGTTTAAAAAATATAAAATATTTCAGTGTAAGTATGTATTTTAGACATACATTCGTATAATGGATTCGCGCACTCTCAACGCATAGATCTGCAACTGGTGCGCGATACCGTTGCATCCTTAAAAATCTGTTTGAAACATTTGAAAACAAATTTATAACTTCTATAATACTATTTTTTTGCACTCTGTAATAAACCTCGTCATAAAAAAATATATTAATTCATTCAAAACATGTATTTTAGACTGACATTCTTATAACGGATTCGCGCACCCACCGCGTAGGTTCGCGATCAGTGCGCGACCCTTTTTTGTAAACTAAAAAAAAGATATAAAGAAGATAGTTATCATAATGAGGCAACAAAACATCTTTGTATATGTATATATATTCACAAAATAAAAAAAGGTTAAAAACCTTAGAAAATCACTGAAAAAAACAGAGGTTTCAGGGACATTATAGTTAGTAATTCGGATTTAAAAAAACCTTAGAAATTCACTGAAAAAAACAGAAGTTTCAGGGACGTTAGAGTTAGGAATTTGCATTTTAAAAAACCTTAGAAATTCATAGAAAAAACCAAAGGTTACAGGGACGTTATAGTTAAGGTGACATTTCACTCATACGAAACCAGAGAAATTCAGCTGTTATAGTTAGCTGAGCTAACTATAACTTGCTGCCCCGAAATGTACTGTGAATGACGTCACATATTACATCACTCATGACATGGTCAGTGACATCATTGATGACATCACTGATGACATCTCAAATGACATCACTGATGGCATCATCCACATAATCTCTGATGTACCAACTCACACCTCAATATAACCTTTCATACACCCACTCCAAATTTCAGACTACCATTCTTGAAACCATTGACTTACCAAAACCAGTACGTACATACCCACTCACTGATTCATAGGTCTACATACACATCCACTCACTCACCCATACAGGCACTCATAAAGCCAGTCACTCACCAATGCAGCCGCTGAGATATCTACTCACGCCCATACAGCCACTCATCCACCGTCAGTCACCCATAGAGTTACTCACACACCTTCTCACTCACCCAAACATTCAATCACACAGCCACTTACTCACCCATACAGAAACACACACAAACTCACTACTGATACAGATACTAACAAATACTTACTCTCCTTACAGTCACTGATACAAGCACCCACACACCCATACAGCTACTCTCACAATCACTCACTTGCACAGCTAACTTTAACTGCTGAATTTCTCTGGTTTTGTGCGAATGAAATGTCACCCTAGATATAACGTCCGTGTAACCTTTGGTTTTTTTCTATGAATATATATGTATGTATTCCACAACAATTTCCACTAATGCCCGCCGAACACTTTTCAGAATGGGTGCTCCTGTCGTGCAAGTGGTAGCACGTAAACACATCAACACCAACACTCCCAAGGAGTAAGGAACACTCATGGGTCTCAGTTTTGTCAATTTGATTTATTTTCCCAAACAGACGCATTTTGGCATCCTTGCCTTATTCAATGCTTGGTAACCTGAAGAGTGGTACACCTCTTTCATATCAATCTTTTATACACTCCCACTGAAGGTAGATAGACATCACTGACGAAGGATTGCTCTTCACCAGTCCAATCAATTGCCAGCATACAGCTGTAGTTCTGCAATTTTAAAAGATAGTTTCAAACAAGGTGCATTGTGGGCATAGTACACCTTAAGTAGTCTTTCTCCTCACAGTGAATAGCACAATGCACAAAATTAATTGCTGGCACATTAAAGTACTTTCAGTAAACCCTCTTGGGAGCAATATGCGGCATTCTATCTCCCTCATTCAGCCGCTATTACCTTTTCTTTTGCCACATACCTGCAGGCGTTCGTGTTTGATAACAGACATCTGGTTCATTTAGTAATGTCCCATTCATATGGGCAGGTGTGGCATTAGTCAAGGTTACGAAGGTTCTGGCATACTTTTATAACATTCCACAACAATTTCCACTAATGTCCGCAGAACACTTTCCAGAATGGGTGCTCCCGTCGTGCAAGTGGCTGCACGTAAACACATTAACACCAACACTCCCAAGGAGTAAGGAGCACTCACAGGTTTCAGTATTGCCAATTCGATTTATTTTCCCAAACAGATGCGTTTAGGCATACTAGCCTTTCTCAATGCTTACTAACGTGAAGAGTGGTACACATTTTTCATATCAATCTTTTATACATTCCACTGAAGGTAGATAGTCATCACTGACAAAGGACTGCTCTTCACCAGTCCAATCAATTGCCAGCATACAGCTGTAGTTCTGCAATTTTAAAAGATAGTTTCAAACAAGGTGCATTGTGGGCATAGTACACCTTAAGTAGTCTTTCTCCTCACAGTGAATAGCACAATGCACAAAATTAATTGCTGGCACATTAAAGTACTTTCAGTAAACCCTCTTGGGAGCAATATGCGGCATTCTATCTCCCTCATTCAGCCGCTATTACCTTTTCTTTTGCCACATACCTGCAGGCGTTCGTGTTTGATAACAGACATCTGGTTCATTTAGTAATGTCCCATTCATATGGGCAGGTGTGGCATTAGTCCAGGTTACGAAGGTTCTGGCATACTTTTATAACATTCCACAACAATTTCCACTAATGTCCGCAGAACGCTTTCCAGAATGGGTGCTCCCGTCGTGCAAGTGGCTGCACGTAAACACATTAACACCAACACTCCCAAGGAGTAAGGAGCACTCACAGGTTTCAGTATTGCCAATTCGATTTATTTTCCCAAACAGATGCGTTTAGGCATACAAGCCTTTCTCAATGCTTACTAACGTGAAGAGTGGTACACATTTTTCTTATCAATCTTTTATACATTCCACTGAAGGTAGATACTCATCACTGACAAAGGACTGCTCTTCACCAGTCCAATCAATTGCCAGCATACAGCTGTAGTTCTGCAATTTTAAAAGATAGTTTCAAACAAGGTGCATTGTGGGCATAGTACAACTTAAGTAGTCTTTCTCCTCACAGTGAATAACACAATGCACAAAATTAATTGCAGGCACATTAAAGTACTTTCAGAAAACCCTCTTGGGAGCAATGTGCGGCATTCTATCTCCCTCATTCAGCCGCTATTACCTTTTCTTTTGCCACATACCTGCAGGCGTTCGTGTTTGATAACAGACATCTGGTTCATTTAGTAATGTCCCGTTCATATAGGCAGGTGTGGCATTAGTCCAGGTTACAAAGGTTCTGGCATACTTTTATAACATTCCACAACAATTTCCACTAATGTCCGCCAAACACTTTCCAGAATGGGTGCTCCTGTCGTGCAAGTGGCTGCACGTAAACACATTAACACCAACATTCCCAAGGAGTAAGGAGCACTCACAGGTTTCAGTATTGCCAATTCGATTTATTTTCCCAAACAGATGCGTTTAGGCATACTTGCCTTTCTCAATGCTTAGTAACGTGAAGAGTGGTACACGTTTTTCATATCAATCTTTTATACATTCCACTGAAGGTAGATAGTCATCACTGACAAAGGACTGCTCTTCACCAGTCCAATCAATTGCCAGCATATGACTGTAGTTCTGCAATTCAAAAAGATAGTTGCAAACAAGGTGCATTGTGGGCATAGTACAACTCCAGTAGTTTTTTTCCTCACAGTGAATAACACAACGCACAAAATTAATTGGTGGCATATTAGACTACTTTCAGTAAGCACTCTTGGGAGCAATATGTGGCATTCTGTCTCCCTCATTTGGCCGCTATTACCTTTTCTTTTGCCACATACCTGCAGGCTTTCGTGCTTGGTAACAGACGTTTGTTCATTTAGTAATATCCCGTTCATACGGGTAGATGTGGCATTAGTCCAGGTTAGGACGGTTCTGGCAGACTTTCATAACATTGCTTAACAATTTCCACTAATGTCCGCCGAACCCTTTTCAGAATGGGTGCTCCTCTCGTGCAAGTGGCTGCACGTAAACACATCAACACCAACACCCCCAAGGAGTAAGGAGCACTCACGGGTCTCAGTATTTCCAATTCGATTTATTTTCTCAAACGGACTCGTTTCAACATCCTTGTCTTTCTCAATGCTTGGTAACATGCAGAGTGGTACACATCTTTCATATCAATCTTTTCTACACTCCCACTGAAGGCAGATAGTCATCACTGACGAAGGACTGCTCTTCAACAGTCCAATCAATTGCCAGCATACCGCTGTAGTTCTGCAATTTTAAAAGATAGTTTTAAACAAGATGTATTGGGGGCATAGTACAACTCCAATAGCCTTTTTCCTCACAGTGAATAACACAATGCACAAAACTAATTGCTGGCACATGAATGTACTTTCAGTAAGCCCTCTTTGGAGCAATATGCAGCATGCTGTCTCCCTCTTTCGGCCACTATTACCTTTTCTTTTGCCACATACCTGCAGGCGTTCGTGTTTGGTAACAGACATCTGTTCATTTAGTAATGACCCGTTCATATGGGCAGGTGTGGCATTAGTCCAGGTTACTACGGTTCTAGCAGACTTTTATTACATTCCACAACAATATCCAATATGGTCCGCCAAACACTTTCCAGAATGGGTGCTCCCGTCGTGCAAGTGGCTGCACGTAAACACATCAACACCAACACCCCCAAGGAGTGAGGAGAACTCACGGGTCTCAGTATTGCCAATTCGATTTATTTTCCCAAATAGATGCGTTTTGGCATCCTTGCCTTTCTCAATGCTTAGTAACGTGAAGAGTGGTACACGTCTTTCATATCAATCTTTATACACTCCCACTGAAGGTAGATAGTCATCAATGATGAAGGACTGTTCTTCACCAGTTCAATCAATTGCCACCATACCGCTGTAGTTCTGCAATTTTAAAAGATAGTTTCAAACGAGGTGCATTGTGGGCATTGTACAACTCCAGTCGTCTTTCTCCTCACAGTGAATAACACAGAGCACAAAATTAATTGCAGGCACTTTAAAGTACCTTCAGTGATCCCTCTTTGGAGCAATATGCGGCATTCTGTCTCCCTCAATCAGCGGCTATTACCTTTTCTTTCGCCACATACCTGCAGGCGTTCGTGTTTGGTAACAGCCGTCTGTTCATTTAGTAATGTCCCGTTCATATGGGTAGGTGTGCCATTAGTCTGGGGTACGACGGTTCTGGCAGACTTTTATAACATTCCACAACAATTTCCACTAATGTCCGCCGAGCACTGTTCAGAATGGGTGCTCCTGTCGTGCAAGTGACTGAACGTAAACACATCAACACCAACACTCCCAAGGAGTAAGGAGCACTCACGGGTCTCAGTATTGCCAATTCGATTTATTTTCCCAAACAGATGTGTTTCGGCATCCTTGCCTTTCTCAATGCTAAGTAACGTAAAGAGTGGTACACGTCATTCATATCAATCTTTTGTACATTCCCACTGAAGGTAGATAGTCATCACTGATGAAGGACTGCTCTTCACCTGTCTAATCAATTTCCAGTATACTGCTGTAGTTCTGCAATTTTAAAAGATAGTTTCAAACAAGATGCATTGTGGGCATCTTGGGAGCAATATGCAGCATTCTGTCTCCCTCATTTGGCCGCTATTACCTTTTCTTTTGCCACATACCTGCAGGCGTTCGTGTTTGGTAACAGACTTCTGTTCATTTAGTAATGTCCCGTTCACACGGGCAGGTGTGGCATTAGTCCAGGTTACGACGATTCTGGCAGACTATTATAACATTCCACAACAATTTCCACTAATGTCCACCAAGCACTTTTCAGAATGGGTGCTCCTGTCGTGCAAGTGGCTGCACGTAAACACATCAACACCAACACCCGCAAGGAGTAAGGAGCACTCATAGGTCTAAGTATTGCCAATTCGATTTATTTTCCCAAACGGACGCGTTTCAGCATCCTTGCCTTTCTCAATGCTTGGTAACGTGAAGAGTGGTACACGTCTTTCATATCAATCTTTTATACACTCCGACTGAGGTAGATAGTCATCACTGACGAAGGACTGCTCTTCAACAGTCCAATCAATCAGCAGCATACCGCTGTAGTTCTGCAATTTTAAAAGATAGTTTTAAACAAGATGCATTGTGGGCATAGTACAACTCCAGTAGTCTGTCTCCTCACAGTGAATAGCACAATGCACAAAACTAATTGCTGGCACATTAAAGTACATTCAGTAATCCCTCTTGGGAGCAATATGAGACATTCTGTCTCCCTCATTCGGCCGCTATTACCTTTTCTTTTGCCACATACTTGCAGGCGTTCATGTTTGGTAACAGACATCTGTTCATTTAGTAATGTCCGTTCATATGGGCATGTGTGGCATTAGTCCAGGTTAGGACGGTGCTGGCAGACTTTTATAACATTCCACAACAATTTCCACTAATGTCCGCCGAACACTTTTCAGAATGGGTGCTCCTGTCGTGCAAGTGGCTGCACGTAAACACATCAACACCAACACTTGCAAGGAGTAAGGAGCACTCACGGGTCTCAGTATTGCCAATTCGATTTATTTTTCCAAACAGATGCGTTTCGGCATCCTTGCTTTTCTCAATGCTTGGTAACGTGAAGAGTGATACAGGTCTCTCATATCAATCTTTTATACATTCCCACTGAAGGTAGATAATCATCACAGACGAAGAACTGCTCTTCCCCAGTCCTATCAATTGCCAGCATACCACTGTAGTTCTACAATTTCAAAAGATAGTTTCAAATAAGGTGCATTGTGGGCATAGTGCAAATCCAGTAGTCTTTCTCCTCACAGTGAATAACACAATGCACAAAATTAATTGCTGGCACATTAAAGTACTTTCAGTAGGCCCTCTTGGGAGCAATATGCAGCATTCTGTCTCCCTCATTCGGCCGCTATTACCTTTTCTATATATATATATATTCAAATAGCATCTCAACTTCTTCATGAAGACGTAGAACGGCACTCCTCAGTGAGTTTCAATATTCTTTTATTCGCTAGAAATGCTGTCAACACGTTTCGATTGCACCTGGCAACCTTGTTCACGACCACATGGGCCATCTTGTGAAAGGTTTATATACATAAAAAGTGATAAACATAAAAAACGGGTTTAGGTTACTGTAAATGCATTTAGATAGCACCATCTTTAAATGTATGAGTTTAAAACCACCTTATGTCCGTGTATCATAGTGCGAATACAATAGAAATTCACTGTGTAAACAGCTATCTCATTAGTCAAAGCTTCCATATTGTCAAATCTATTTCTCAATAGACAATTCCAAATAATTATATTGCATAAAATTAGAATTCATAAGAATATTTAAGTTGATTTCACATATTGTTAAAAATAACATTAAAAGCTTATTATAGACTTTAAAATACAAACACAATGACTATACAGTTATAGAGCATGCATAACGTGGAATTTCTGAATTTATCATGACGTTTCTTTTGGCCAGCCCCTGATTGTAATCTTCTTTGACATTCGCCTATCCCCTTTGAAAAGTGCTCAGTGCCTAATAAATAAATAAATAGCGACTGGTAAGCATAACCCTATACTGACAGGCTCTATGGTTAATCATGCATCACTTATTAGGATTCTAAAAAGATACATCTATATATTTTGTGTTACATATCTAGCAAAAGTGCAGTATACAAAACTGTACATTGTTACTTAATTTATTGATGATGATGACATCTTTCATTCCTTATCGTACTAACTCATCTTACTAACTTATCCAAGTTGATAAAATCTTCCTAAATACTCCTATACTAAATTAAAATCACTTCTTATATTCTTGTAAAGATTAGGTATATGTGTAATATATAACCTCAAATAATTTTTATAAAGAATCCTTATATCTTGCTATCTTAACCTCATACCCATACTAAACCTTAAAGTGTAATGAATAAAAGAACAATATTTCATAGAAGAGTGCCTGGGGAAGGTGTCTCCTGCATAACTAAATTTAAAGGAGACATGTATATAACTACTCATCCATATTAAATCCAAATGGCTCTTTACTTTCTAGTTCCAAAATCAAAGATGTTTCCAGTTTATGCAACTCCTTTTCTCTGTTTCCACCCCTCTTCTTCTTAGGTACCTGAGCTATACAGCTGTATCTCGAATCGGTGGGTTTGCTTTGGTGATGATGTTCAAAATGACGTGCAATAGGGTAGTTTCGATCTTTGTTGACAATAACTCTCATAAGCTGCAATATACATCTGTGCATGGGCAAGATGGTACTATCTACATATACTTTTTTGCATGGACACCTAAGAATATACACAACAAAGTTGGATTTGCATGTTAGATGGCCCCTTATTTTGAGTTTTCTCTTGACTGGTGTAACAAGTGTTGTTATATTCTCACCACTTTTACAAGCCTTGTACCTAGTGCATTTCTTAAAACCATCTTGTTGTGCCAACCATGTCCTGTGATTTATACCACCTTTGTATTCACTCTAAACCGAATAGTTCCTCATCGATTTGGATTTTCTATGGCTTATCTGTGGGTGTTTAAACATAAGCGTACCGATAACGGAATCTTCTGTTATGAAATGCCAGTGTTTCTGCATGGCCTGTCTCACTCTTCCATGCTCTTTATTATATGTGGTAATGAATCTCTGTGATTGTGTCATGTCTCTTTTCTTTAGGGTTGTTATAGATGGAATGAAAAGAGTTTTTTCCCGATGTAGTTGTCTAGCTCTCTTTGAAGCAGCATTAAGTATGCCATCTGAGTACCCTCTTTGTTTAAATCAATTTATCATTTCCATCTCTGTCTTATCATATTCTTCCTCTGTACTACAGATCCGTTTGGCTATGTAAAATTCCCCAAAGGGAATACTTTTAATCAGAGTGGCAGGATGAAAACTACCCACATGGAGGGTGTTATTCCCAGCAGTACTTTTTCTGAATATTGAAGTTTCTGATTTCTTATCTCCTACCTTAAGAAGAATATCTAAAATTTCTACAGATGTGGAACTTTTTTTACCTGTGAATCTCAAATTTAGGCCATTATTGTTTAGTTCACTCATGAATCGCTCTGCTTCACTATCAGTGAACTGACACAACACAAACAGGTCATCAATATGCCTAAGCCATAATATGGTATATTTTGACCAATGCTTCATGGTATGGCCTCTGAGCACCTGCTCCTCCCACCAGCCCATATGCAAGTTCACATAGCTGGGGGTGAAGCAGGTGCCCATAGATGGGTCTCTCTGTTGTTGGTAAAGCTTATTGTCAAATAAGAAAATGTTCCTAATAAACACCACTCAATCATTTCCAAAAGCATGGTGTTATGAAGCACAAAACCTATAGGTCTCGTGTGGAAGAAATGTTGTACTGCCCTTAAAGTATCCCGATGTTGTATACTCGTGCATAAGGTGAATACATCTTAGATCATAAGTAACATGTCTGATTTCCACTTCAGATCATAAATATGTTTAAGAAAATCTGATGTGTCATTTACATGGGAAGGAAGAGTAGTGACTATAGAATTTAATAAATAATCTATATATTTTGAAATATTTTCAAATAGGCTATTTTGCGCTGAAATTATAGATCTCCAGGGTGCCCTCAATGCATCCTTATGAACCGTAGGTATCATATAGAAAGTAGGTATTACTGGATGATCCTGTCTCAAGAAACAATATTCATCCCAACTCCAGAGATCCTGGTCTCTCCAGAAAACAAATCTATGTGTAAATTCTTCTTGGACTGACAGATACACATTCATTGTTACTGGCATATAAAATTCTGTATCATTTAATTGAGACATTGCCTCATTTAAATACAATTCTCGGTCCTATAGGACAACGTTACAGCCCTTAGCCAATGGCTTGACTATTACATTGTCAATTTTCCTTCATTTCTTTATTGTTTTGATGAACATTTTATCTTTCTGATTGATTTTGTCCAGCTGTTTTTAGTAGCCCAATTAATGTGGCGTAAATCCCTAGTTACATTCTCTGAGAAAATATCCAAGTTGTCCTTCGTCATCTGTGGGATGTATTTAGATTTTGGACGTAAGGGGGTAATTCCCCCTCCCACCATGATGTCTGCGACCAAACCTTGTCTTGAGAAACCTTGTATTATCTGCTGATCGTGTTCACTCCCGCCCTACTCCTGTAGGGCCATAAGGTCTACCACAGCATCCAAGATACTACTAGATTACTCAATAGATTTGTAAGTACTTGTTCTATATCTGTTGACATGTTTGCTGTAGTAGAAACTGACGTTTCTCATAACTTGTGTATTTTAGTTAATTTTAATTTTCTAATGAATTTATAAAAATCCACTCTAGTTTCAGGATATTTGAAATTATTCCTGTGACAATAAGATAATCCCAATTCTAAAGTTGTGATGTCACCATCAGTTAGAGGTGTTTTACTTAAATTTACAACTGTTTTGGTATGATTTTCGACTTGGCTATTTGTTTACGGTTCTGTGTCGATCTCACTGTTCCTCCTCCTTGTGTTCCATCTTTGTCCTTGGCCACCCCTCCTTTGTTTCCTCCTCCTCGAGGTCTTCCTCGTCCCCTCATCACTCTGTGGTCTGTTCTTTGGTCCTGTTGTAAAAAATGCAGCTCAACCGATACTGTGAATCTGGTTGTTACGCCATCACTTCTGGCTGCATCGTGTGTTTTTATTTCTGATCCTGCACAGCTGATTTCACTGCATGAACGTTTTTCTTGTGACTTGTTTGTATCTTCTACTTTTTGTCTTCTTGAATTATCAAAGCATCTTGCGAAAGTATATATTTGCCCTCTTCGATAATTTAGGCGGTCGCATAACAATTTATTTGCTTTCCTTTCTTTAATTCTCAATTTATATATAGCTAACCATTCCTTCAAGTCACTCTTGAATTTTTTTATTCTTCTTTGCTTTGTATCATTTTCCAAGATGTTATTAAGATCTTTAATCTTTTGCTGTACCTCTTTCTCTTTCAATCTCTGCTTTTTAATTAATATATGTATCATGCCCATAAAACTTTGACCAGTATGTTCTGCCCACTCCTTGAGGAGATCCGGATGTGGGTTTTCATAAGTAGAGGGCGATCAAACATATTGTATTAACAAGGCACTCTCCCACCAGCGTGAAATCTCTCTTTTTTCAATTTTTCCAGTAGTTGTAGATTTTTTCCTAGGTCACTATTGACCGTTATGGTTGTATTCCCTTCTGCTGGTGCATTGCCAAAGTCTGTTTCTATAAACAGTTTTAGAGCTTGCTGTTCCCTGGCAGCACATTCCTCCTCGCTCATTCCCACAGCATTTTAGTTTTGCTGAATTCACTCTGCTCTGCACTTGCTCTGTGTGATGTACACCTTGACCGGTGTTCGGCGAGTGCACTGATCCCAACTCCCGCCCTCACTTGCTTGCCACTTACCTGAAGGAGAAGATCTCGTCCGTCAGGCGTCCTCCGACTCCCTGCTCGTGTGTCTGCTCTCTCCGCTCTTCAGGCAGCAAAGTACAAGTCCATGGGGGCGTGCCTGCCTCATAACTTTTTCCTGCATTATATATATATATATATATATATATATATATATATATATATATATATATATATATATATATATATATATTTCCTGGAAAAAACAAAGGTTAGCAGGGACATTATAGTTAGTATCAGGTTTCACTCATAAAAACTGTAACTCGCGCCCCCGCAATGCACAGCTTATGGCATCACATATTACATTACTCATGACATGGTCAGTGACATCACTCATGACATCACTCATGACATCCTCCAGTGACTATGAGTGTTTTTAAAAAGTTTATGAGAGTTAAAATATAACCAAGAAGGTGTATTGGTGAATCAGTGGGTGTATTAGTGCCTGTATGGATGATTCTGTGGGTGCGTGGCTACCTGTATAAGTGAGCGATTAGGTGTCTCAGTGAATGTATGGGTGAGTGACTGGTTGTGTGAATGTCTGTATCAGTCTGTCAGTTGGTGTCTAAGTGGCTGTATGGGTGTGTGAGTTGGTATGTGAGTGGCTGTATGGATGAGTGATTGTTTATCTGAGTACCTGAATGGTTGTCTGAGTGTCTGTGTGGATGGGTGAGGGTGTGTGTGACTGCCTGTATGGATGAGTGAAGGGGTGAGACAGTGGCTATATGGGTTAGTGGGTGCATGAGTGAGGGGCTGTATAGGTGAGTGAGGGTGTGTATGGCTGTGTGGGTAGGTAAGTGGATGTGTCTGTGGTATATGGATGAGTAACTGGGTATGTGAAAGGCAGCATAGGTGAGTGATGGGGTATATGAGTGGCTGTATAGGTGAGTGAGTGAATATGAGAGTGGCTGTATGGGTGAATGTGTGTTTGTGTCAGGGACTGTATAAGTGAGTGTGTACATGTTAGTATCCGTAAGAGTAAGCGAGTGGGTGTGTGTGTATCTGTATGGGTGAGTAAGTGGCTGTGTTAGTGAATAGGTATGCAAGTTGCTCTATGGGTTACTGGCTCAGTGTGTGTGGCTGTATGGGTGTATTAGTGGATATGTCAGTGGCTGTATTAGTGAGTGGGTGTATGAGTGGCTGCATGGGTGAGTTAGTGGATGTGTGTGTAGATCTATGAATTAGTGAATGGGTGTGTAAGTACTGGTATGGGTCTGTGAATGGGTTTATGAATGGTTGTGTGGGAGTGGGTGTATGAAAAGTTTGATGGGGTGTGAGTGGATGCATTAGTGATTCTGTGGATGATGCCATGAGTGATGCCATGAGTGATGTTATTTGAGATGTTATCAGTGATGTCACTGATCATGTCATGAATGATATAATATGTGAGGTCATAAGCAGTGTATTGCAGGGGGAGCGAGCTATAGTTAACTCAGCTAACTAGAACTGCTGAATTTTACTGGTTTCATATGAGTGAAACCTGAACCAAACTATAACGTCCCTGTAACCTTTGTTTTTTTCAATTAATTACTAAGGTTTTGTTATTCCATTTCCGAACTATAACATCCCGGTAACCTTTGTTTATTTCAGTAAATTTCAGAGGGTTTTTAAATGCTGATCCCTAACTATAACGTCCCTGTAACCTTTGGTTTTTCAGTGTATTTCTATGGTTTTTTCACTTCACTAATAGTTGCATTTGCAGTGTGGTGGAGAAAGGGGGCGGAAATCTGACCAGCTCTCAGCAATCCCACTGTCTGGGACTTACAGTAGGTAACAGAAGGGGCTCCTGGCCCCCAAGGACCCTCAGCAACCATGGGTACTTCATCCTCCAACCAGCAGTGCACCTGGAGGAGCGTTTGTTTGCAGGGTGGTGGAAAAAGGGGGCGTGGCCTCTGACAACCTCTCAGCCATCCTGCCCTGTGGGAGTTACTGGAGGTAACAGGGGGGGTAGACGGCCCCAAGGACCCTCAACAGCCAAGGGGACTTCCTCCCCCAACCAGCAGTGCACCAGGAGGAGCATTTGCAGAGTGATGGAGAAAGGGGGTGGGGCCTCTGAAGACCTCTTAGCAATCCTGCAGTGTCGGCCGTACTGGAGTCAACAGGAGAGGTAGTAGGCCCCCAAGGACCCTCTGGACCCAAGGGGACTTCTACCCTAACCAGCAGTGCACCAAGAGGTTTGTTTGCAGAGTGGTGGAGAAAGGGGGCATGACCTTAAAAGTCTTCTAAGCAATCCCGCTGTTTGGGACTTACTGGAGAAACAGGAGGGCTTGTTGTCCCCCAAGGACCCTCAGCATTCAAGGGAACATCATCCCCCAACTAGTAGTATACCAGAAGGTGCATTGGCAGAGTGGTGGGAAAAGGGGGCATGGCCTCCAACCACCGCTCAGCAATCCAGCTGTGTGGGACTTACTGAAGGTAACAGAATGGGTTTCTGTCCCCCCAAGGACCCTCAGGAGGCAAGAGGACTTCATTCCCACAAGTAGTGCATCAGGAGACGTGCTTGCAGAGTGGTGGAGAAAGGGGGCGTGGCCTTCAAAGACCTCTCAGCAACCCCACTCTGTGGGACTTAATGGAGGTAACAGGAAGTCTTGTTGGCCCCCAAGGACCCTCCGCAGCCAAGGCGACTTCATCCCCAACCAGCAGCACGCCAGGAGGCGCATTTGCAGAGTGGTGGACAAAGGAGGCGGGGCTTTGGGTGAGCTGCCGGGTATTTTATAAAAAAAAAAATTTTTAGAGGAGGGGGCTGATTTTGGACCCGAGGTCCCAATCCCCTGGGGCAAGGCATTTTTAGAATGGGGAGGATGGCCGCATGGCCCTCCTTCCTGGACCAATTTCAGCTGCGGGGACCCCATCTCCTGAGGCCCGGCCTTTCTTCTTTTATAAATAATGGGAGAAGGCCAAGCGCCCACCTGGGCCAATGGCCCTGGGGACCCAATCCCCCAGGGCCCGGCCTCTAGTCTGGGTGTCCTGATCCCATCCAAGACACCCAGACACTTTGTTGGGGACTGCAGAGGGAGCCTGAAGGCCCCTGTGGTCCCTTCTGACTCCCTGCATCCTGCAGGACACAGAATTGCTTTTGGACAGAGGGACCAGCTGAACATGCAGCTCCCTCTGTCCAAAAGCAATTCTGCTCTGCTTTCAGCAAGCGAGAGCAATTGCAATCCTCTTTTTTGCTGAAAGCGGAGCAGTGTTTGCTATGGCTTGGCAGGAGCAGTAATGCCTCAGCCAAATCATAGCAAACAGCTATGTCCCGGGGGTGGCCACCCCAGGACGTAGCAGGAGCCAGCCCTGGGGGGTGGCGGTCCCTAGGGCCATCTATGGCTCCAGGAGGGAGGCTGCATGGCCCCCCTCCAATCTTTACTTTAGTCCTGGGGTCCTGGGGAGGCAGTGGTCCTCAGCGCCGGGGCTGCAACAGACCCCCTCCATTATATCATTTGAGCTCAGGGGAGATGGCGGTCCCCGGGGCTGCGGGGGACCGCACAGCCCCCAAATTTCTACAACTTAACTGCCCCAGGGAAGTGGTGGTCCCCGGGGTGGCGGGAAGGCTATATGGGCCTCCTCTGCATTTTTTTAGAAAGAAGCCCAGGGAGGTGATGGTCCCCAGGGCATTAGTAAGCCCCAGGAGGGGGGCCCGTGTGCCCCCATCTTATATTTGCATAATGCCCCAGGGACCTGGCCAACTCGGGGGCCAATAATGAAGAAAGCGCGGGAGCCCGTGCTTCATTTCTTAGAAAAAAATGTGGCAGGATCCACGGATCCCACTGAAAAGTTTACAAAAAAGGCTTTTTTGGGCCCTGCAGGGTCCCAGTGGGACATTTCCCCCCCCCCCCAAAAAAAGGCCTAGGGGGTCAGGGTGTGTCTACCCTGCCCCTTTTTCTTTTTTTTACCTTTTTTTCAGTGACTCGATTCAACCGAGTCCCAAGATGGCTGCTGACACTTCCTGGTTGAAGTGTTGGCAGCCACTCAAATTTCAGTAGGATTTTGGGCTGCCAGATGTCTATATTTTTTAAACATAAATATCTCTGAAACTACTGAACAGGTTTACGCCAAATTATAAAAAAGCACACTTTCTGGACCAACATCTAGCTTTCTGCCGTGTTCAAAAACCAAAAAATTCCTATTGACATAACATTGGGGGAAATGCGCTTTTGGACCCCTCTTTTTCTTGGCCCCCGCTTGATGGATGAACCCCGTACTGTTAACACAGCAGCTGATCCAAAAAGGAGATTTTTTAAATATTTTGTGAAGATTCGTCGAGTGGCGCCAAAGTTATTAGCAATACAAAAACCTTTATTCCAATGGAGACTTTGGTCCTAACTATAATTACCTACTGTACATCAATGCTTTATAAGGTGCAAACATATGTTCAGATATTCCTAATATTACCTCAGAATTAAAACACCTACATTAAAGAGGATATCCCAATATACTTGGAATTTGAGCTCATACCTCATACCTCATAAAGTGCACGTGCAAAAGTGTAAACAAAACACTGCATTGGCCTCTGCTCCATATCTCATATATTATACAGAGACAACAAGGAAATGGATGTTGGTGCATAGAAAATTATACCCCAGGCCAACAACATCATTATAGCTCCATATCTGAGTACATGCATATACAGCCAGGATTAATATCTATCTAATTTTCTACCTGCAATTTCTTACATACCCACCTATCTATAGGGAAGTACCAAGATGTAGTAAAATGCAAATGCTTAATATAACTATATGCATCCATCTCATTATCTGCCTGCATCACGTTCCACACCCAATTATCTGCCAATGACTCAAAGATACAATAAAGTGCAGATGCCAAGTATCTATATGTAAGTCAATTGACTCCAAATCCCAATTATATAGAATATACTTGCCCACAAATAAATATAGATGTGGTTAAAGTGCAAGGGCAAATAAATATAGATGTGTAAAGTGCAAATGCATATGTGCATCCCTAGATCCTATGACTACATGTAACCTCTCATAGTCATATGGAGTCCATTACATGACTTTTGTCCCTAATACGGAATTGTAGATAAAGTGCAATTGCAGAGATAAGGATGAAAACTCCTTCCCTAGTAAAGTGCTGACATCAGTATAAAGTGCTAATTTGATAACAATGCATAATAATTCCTAATGCGGTGTGACAGATGTTTGGGTCTACGTCAATATTTCATTTTACTCGAAATCTTTAAATTAATTTAAAGTGCTGGTGCATATACCATGTGCAAATCACAAATATAAAATCCTTGCAACATTACTGATGATAATGTACCCTTGGTGATAAGATTCAGTGCAGCATGTCATCACCAGATACACATTTCAAAGACACAAAAGTAATCGATTCCATTCACAATAAAGTTCAAGTTCTAAAAGGTACTTAGAGAGACAAAATATATATATATATCTCAAACACCACAACTCGCACAACCCAAAATGTTGTTTGGTGTTTTCAGCAGGGCAGACACCACAAATTACACAATTTACAGCATGTGTTGTGTGCTTTGTTAACCATAGCTGGTGAATTTCAGTGATTTGTTGTGTTTGAGCCAGAACAATACCTCAGTTTTTAACTGTTTTATTCAGTGAAATCAATTTTTTATGCTGTAACTAATTTCCAATCCTTGCCTTGCACAGCCTTTAGTCGTTAATGGCACCAGTGCAGTGCAGAGCTAGACTTTGCACCCAACTCACCGCATGTGGGTACCTGCTGAGTGTGGGCAATCCCCACTGCGCATTGCCTTCAGTAATGCTCAGCTGGAGTTGGGCACAGGGCCTGGCCTATGTGGGCAACCCCATCTCAGCCTCTTGGGCATACAACGCCTGCTGCACATGGCCTTCTACCAGATGTGACCACCCACCACGTGTGGGTCGCGTGCAACCGGTTAGGCGCAGGCTCAATGATCTATAATTAGCCACTTTTTGTGAAACATTTATGAATTCGGCACAAGATTCACTCCCTGAAACTTGACCCGACTTCTGAGTAACTTGTTACTCTCGAGGCAAGGACGTCTAAAATGGTGGCCTGGAACCATGGCACTAAAACTGGAACAGAGGAGCCCTGCCATCCGTTTTGGCTTCTGTGACCCCCTACCTCAATCCTGGGGCTTAAATTACTTTTTTAAAACAAAATTAAGCAAAGGGGGAGCACTTTGGAGCACAGAAACATAAATTCAGTTTTAGTTCAGGTCTTCATTCCAAAGCCATTGGCCACTCATTATTGAATGTCAGTCCTACCATTGATGAGTGGATCCTATTTATCAGTTACACCAAAAATCTTAACATGCATACTAGATTTCATCTGCATATTAATGACTGATGAAAAAGCTGCATTGTTCAGCACCAGTAAATTTAGGGAATTTGAAGCAGGAGGGGGCCTGAATATTGCCTAAATATTTTTCCAATTTAATTCATAGATTCATGATTAGAAATTAGGCAAGCCATTTAAATTCTGCCTCAGATTAATGTTTCTAAATTTAGCTCTCTAGAAAATGCCACTCTTTATCTTTGCTTTCAATGGTTGTCAGAAATAAACTTTACACAATTTGCATTACTTATTGAGGAGGACACTAAAGTCTCAGGTTTAGAGAATTTTCTTTTGATGTATGCTCTTTCTTGCAGTTGAGCATTACTCAAAATGAAAATTTCATGAAATGCTTTAGAAAACAACAGAGATTTAATAAAAGGATGTTCACAAATAAGACTCTTGAGTGCATGTTACTCCTCTATAATTGTACTTGTAATTGAAATTGGAATTGCATTTATAGAGTGCTTACTACTCCTGACGAGGCACTGAAGAGATTCATGGCAAATAGCATGATACTCGGGAACCTAAGGTTAGTGGTAAATTCAGCGGTATTGGGATTAATCATGTGCTCAAGAAAAAAAAATTATATGCATTTACTTCAGTTTCCTTGTTGTAGATTAAAATTATTACCAGTTAGGTGTGTTCATTAGTGGGGGCCATGTGATTTCAGACAAATGGTTGATAAGATAAATAGGCTGGCAGATGTTAGATATTTTTAGGTTGCAGGAATAAGGTTTTAAAGAAGGAGAGGCTGTGATCAATGAAATGAATTGTGAGCCCCTTGCAGAAATATAATAACAGAGATTAGGACAGACAGGCATGTGACTGAGAGACTGATATAATCAGAAATAGATGGCATGCAGAGGGTCACTCTAAAAAAAGCAAAGGACATAAATCAATCCGAAGTACAGGTCAAATTTTCATGCAGGGTTTTAGAAGTATAGTGAAAGAAGGCTTTCTGAGACAGCCAGCAATCTGAGGGTGTAAGCTGGGACAGATCAATATGTTGTGTACACACACTGTGATTGAAACTATCTGTACAATTTTCAAGGGCTGAATCACAGAGGAATATAAATGTGCATACAACAGAGGGAAAGACTGCGAATGTTGCAACAAAGTTTATATATCTATGGTTGGTTGTGAAGGCCCTAAAACTGCATTTGATTAGATCATTCCTGTAGGACTCCAGCAGAAGGCAAGGATTGTGTTTGGCCAGTCTGTGTTGCGTCCCTCCCCCGCCAACATGTTCCTGTCCATCCATTTTGGACGCCATAGGTAGACACTTGTTTTCTTTAGGGTCTTTGGCATGACTACATGGGTTCCCCAGATAAGGAGAAAGTGGAAATGTGTTTGTTGATGGTAAATGTGGCAGAAAATATTGAAATATAAAGCCTTGTGAGGCATCTACTTTTGACGGGAATCCTTGCTATTTGAAGGTTGAAAGTAAGGAAAGTTTTTGTAAACAAAATGAGGGTTTTTTTAAAAATGAAGATACGCTAAAGTAAGGTTATTTTTAGCATGTCAAAGACATGCATATATTCCTTACTCTGTGATGAAAATGGCCCTTGCAATATTTCGGAATGATACAGACACCACTAAAGCACTCGTTAAAAGAATTCTCTCATTTGGATTTGTTTGCCTCTTTTTTAGAAAAAGGATTGAATATTCACATTAGGAGCAGTTCTGAGCCTACCATATTTTGATGCAGATAACGATAGATATCACATAACCTTTCCACAATAAAATCAAGAATGATCATGACTGTAGTGTCACCATTACTCAGATTGATTTAGAGGTCCTCGTCGGTATGTGCACTAGGCAGATCTGGATTCCAAAGGAAAATCTGTGAACGCCTAGGTTTTTGTTCAGGCCATTTTGAGCAGATTACCTTTTTCTAACCTGATTGCCAATAAAGAGAAACGTAATATTCTGGTGGTAGTTATAAAGCCCTTTTGGGTGCATGTATGACTTTGTCAAAAAATATTATAACCAATATGTGTTTAAATATTCAAGATATTCGAGGATCTCACCTTTCAAAATATTGGAGCACTATACGATTGAATCCTTCATATAGTATCCTGTATTGTAAACATCTAAATATTCCGTAAGGTAATTACAAAATAAAGCGGCTTAGTGAAATGTTTATATAACAACTTATTTTCATTGTAAATGTACTTAATAGCTATTTTATATAGACACTTTAGAGTTAAGCTTTGCTTTCTTTTTCATGTTTCACCAAATGTAATAATTTTTCGGAAGGTGGCATATAATGCTTGCTAAGAGACATAGGGGGATATTCACAAGATTCGGCAATAACTAACGCTAACCTCAGTTAGCATGCGTTTAGTTATCGCCGTGTACTGCGGGAAATTATCGCTGTGTTAGCGGCGTATTCACAACACGCCGCTAACAGGCGATAATTTCCCCTACCGGGTCAAAAGTCAGGCGATAAGGTTAGCGTCATGGCGATAAAATCTGTAACGCTAACGTGAAAAAAGTGGTGATGGGCCAATTAGCGACCAAGAACGGCACGCTAATCAGCGTCAGCGCACCTTTTTGCACGTTCGGCGGGAAAAACCACTATAAAACGCCCGCCAAGCAGCCCAAACAAAAAAAGAAGGAAACCTATGAGAAGAACCATGGAGGAGGCTGGACCCAGCACAGAAGCCAACAACAACCCCACAAACACCCAGGAGGACCAGCCAGAGCCCCAGGGGGGCAAGCCGAAGAGGAAGAGGAAGACGCGGTTCAGTCAGCAGGAAAACCAGGTCCTGATTGCGGAGGTGTCAGAACACCAACAACAACTTTTTGTCACCTCCACTGTGTCATTGGCAACCAAAAATGCAATATGGCACTGCATCGTTGCCAAGGTGAATGCTGTCGGAGAGGTGAGGAGGACAGTGAAGCGCAAGACCAAGCTGAAACTCGCAGCCAACCTGAAGGCAGCAATGCAGACTGGAGGTGGGAGTCCAGCGCCACAGGAGGAGCTGGATCCGTTGGAGGAACAGGTGTCCCAAGTCATCAGTGAGGAGACAGTGGTCGGAGTCCCGGGACAGGATACTGCTCACACGACCAGACACAACAGCAACAGGGTGAGTACCAACCAAGGACTGGGGGGACGGGGGAGATGGGTCCAATGGCACTCATGCACAATCAAATATATTGCAGTGCACACCCACAATGACTGTGGATCATGTCCCATATCCCCTTGGCCCTGGTGGCATAGACACATATCACCCTACTCAACCAATACATTGCAAGACACATATTGGTGGGCACACAGACATGGAAATGTGCACAGAAAAGTCAAATAAATATAGTCCAAGTATCATATCAGACCACAAGAGAAGGGCTACATGAAAGAGCAAAGGCACACATTGATTGGAGATGCGGCAGGCTGTCAAAATGGCCCCCTTGCCTCAACCCTACGCAAATGCATGTGCCCGTATGTCGGAGTTGTGTGCAAGAATGTGCATGTACAGCAAGGGTGACACAACTGCACATACACAATCTTGCACACAACGCAGACACATGGGCACAATGCCACATGTCTGATGACATTGGTGGTGGCATGCACACTCATGCACATGCTCAGTCACACCCACAGTGCATCCACATGTCAAGTATCAGAGAGATGGGGCCCTGTGCAGACGATTTAGAAATGTGTGATGTTGAGGCAAGGGGGCCATGTAGACATCCTGCCACATCTCCAGTAAATGTGTCCCCCTGCATGTCCATGAGATGCAGTCCTGTGTACACATTGACGGCTCGCAGCGTGAGCCCTGTGGGGCGATGGTGCATGGCGGTTTCTGCTGGGTGGGGGAGGGGCAGGATGGGGGGTAGTGGAGTTGGAGAAACGACGTGCTGGAGTTAGGCAAGGAAATAAATAAATCCAAACAATTATCTCGAGCTTACTGCATAGCTAACTCGGCGGTGCAGCAAGTGCAAGTCAAATAGTAGGATTCATCAATTACTTACCTAACTCAAGCACGTTGTGTCCCCAACTCCACTACCCCCCATCTTGCCCCTCACCTACCCTGCAACAGCCCCCCGCACCACCGTCCTGCAGAACTCCCACTGCGAGCCGTCACTGTGTGTACACCAAGTGAGAAACCATCTAGTGAGTCTGCATACCAGAAACACATGCAGGGTGATATACACAAGGAAGTTGCGGAGAGAGGCGTTAGCCTTCTTGGCTTAACGCCTCCCTCCACCACCTTGTAAAAGCAAGGCTGCACCATATCCACAAGGACATGGTGCAGCCTTGCCTCTCCCCCTGCGATGGCGCCAAGTCTTACAACTTAGCACCAATGCAGGCACCCTTGCACCAGAGTGCAAGGGTGTCTGCATGCAGGGAGGTTACCTTTATGTACAGGAAGCTGTCCCTTCCTATACATAAACAAACCATGGCATTTTGCTTTTCCCATGTGTGCTGCACAAGGCAGCACACATGGACAATGCAAAAACGACGAGAAATAAAGCAGTCCTCCTCGTATCGCCAACTTGAGACAAGGGTTTTCCTGGTCTCAAGTTTTGCATTGGCTCCTATTTAGGCTGCCCTTGTGATCATGGGGCAGTGTAAATATCAATGTGTGTGGAGGGGGAAAGCCCACCACAACACCCACTGCATGCCCCTTTCACGCTAAACACAGCGTGACAGTGGGCCTAATCACAAGGCAGTGTTAAGCCACGTCAAGTGGCTTAACGCTGCCTAGTGAATAAGGCGAGGGCCCTATCGCCACCACACGGTCACAGAAAATTACGTTGTGGTGGCGAGAGGGGCCTGTGAATATGCCCCGCAATGTCACAACAAACTGACCATGCAGCCAAATGGCACAAACGTGCATATCCCACAATGCACCCAAACAGCAGACTCCACTCAAAAGGTGATGTAATACAATGAGCAGGGGGGCTATGCCCACAACACCACAGGGCGAGGACAATGCATATCAGGAATGTGGCAACCAAATCTGTACTGCATGACTTGTCTGTGTGCCAGACTCACAGAACTACAATGTCCCTGCAAAGAAGTAAGACAACCAAAGCATGACAACAAGCAAGGATAGCAAAGTAGCAACAAAGAATGACAAGTAGCAAAATGGCACACACACCCCTTAGGTTGCATTGCACACCTCCACTACCAAGTGTACACATTTGCCATAAAGAAAACACCATTCCACATCAGTCCTGGTGTCAGTTGCCCATGACACCAATATGTGCATGTAAACATAGCTGTTTGTTAAGTCAACTGTGTCAGTGACCAAATATGCAGTCATGGTCGTTATCACCCACACGTAAATCCATGCATTGAATATCCGTAACCAGGACAGCATGTATCATCCATGTGACCAGCTGCGTGTCACATACACAAACACACATCACCTTGCCAATTGATTCTGTTGGCAGGGTGGTGGTGACGAGGCCTGAGCACCACAAATATGCATTGGAATTCCACATCCATCTAATCCCGGGCCACTTACACATCACACGTGGGGTCAACGTAAAGGGCCATTGTTGTTGACACTGTCTGTCCAGCCAGCAACAACAACATAAACTCACGCAGCACCATACTTACAACGGGTAAGCCAACAGGAGGGCAGCAAGCAATGCACATAATACAAACCACAATAGACAAAGCTATCTGCATGCATATGTATACAGCATAGTGCAGCACACATTGAAACAGCAAGTAGGCCTTAGTAGCCAATGTGCCTAAAGGGGGCTTTCCTCACACACAACTAATCTTGCAATCAACCGATGCACATGTGCAGTACACAGAAAAGGTGTGGTTCTGTGAGCCACACTGACAATGCAAGTGCCAGTGCATGATGAATACCATGCCTGCACCCCAAACATCTCCACACGGTGCAGGCCACATCACAGAGGTGGCTGAGTGTGGGCCACATCCTAAAGGAGCAGGTCACACTCTGACACATCCACGTGTACATACAACCCCTGACGTAACCAAGACCTCTGCTCGTAAACAATGCACAAGTGTCCCAACTCTGACCATGGCACATATTTAGCCCAGCTTGCAAAATCTCTGCATTGGAAATGCACAGATGTGGAGGCCCACTGCCTGAAAGGGATAATGGGCAGAAAAACAAAAGCCACATGTGCGAGTATTCCACAATGCAGTGCACACACATAAAAATTGGAGTTCAACCACATTGACTACAATGTTGGACAAACTGCATCACCTTCACAACTGAACAGAGGACACAACTGGTGCCGCCTGTGTGTATGAACTGCCCAACCAGATTAGTCATTGCTGTAAATTGTGAGAGGACAATGTACAAGTACAACCTCATACCTGTGATGTAGTTGAAAAAGGCAACATCCAGCAAGAAATAGGCAGCCCCTCACAAACAGTCACAATGTACATTGTCATGCAATCTGCTTGTAAACTCATCCAATGTATGATCATCCATGAAACACACAGTTAAAATGCCTCTCCCCTTTAAAAACCTCCTGAACAGCAGCCTGTCCCAATCTTCACTGATGAAGAGGAGGAATTCTCAACCATCAACACGGACACCTTCCAACAGCTGCTAGACTCCATCAGCACCCCACCTCCAGGAGCAAGGCAACCCAGCTGCATTGTGCTAACCCCACCCCCTGCACAAACCACACAGCAGCAAGCACCTACCACCATGGCTGTCTCCCAGGACCTTCCGGACCCAAATCTTGAATTCCAACGCTGTGTGTTAGAGGTCCAGCAGGAGATGGCTCATCAGGTGCGGGTGGGGTTTGACAGCCTGGCGGCCAAACTTGATTCCATTTGTGGGTGTCTGAGTTCCATCCGGGACCACGTACTAAACATCACGGACACCCACAGTCCGCTCAATGCTCTCCAACACTCCTTGGCTGCCATCGCTGGAGTCATGACTCAGAGACAGGAACAACTGTCCAGTCAGGGTGGCTCTAGAGATGGCAGCCGGGAGTTGGGCTGCATGCGGAGGATAATGGAGAACATGGAGCGGATGCAGGCGGAACAAATGCCTGCCACGGCTGCACACCAGCAAGATGTAGCTGGAATCTTCCATGCCCTGCAGATCATCATCACTGCATTGCTACAGCAAGGTCTGGTGCAGATGAATGCTGCTGCTGCTGCTTCTACATCCACATCTCCGCCCCTTGATTTGTCAGTGCCTCACAGTGCTGCAGCCAATCTACCACCACCCACATGTGAGGCACATGACACATCAGAGGACGAAGTTGAGGATGAATCTGCCTTGTTGCAAAGAAGGAAGCGGTAGCATTCATCTAGGCCAAATGGCCAGTTTCAACTTGGTTCTGAGCTAAGCATCATGCCACGGAATATCACCTTCCACTGTCCCCCAATACACTTTGTGACACTCACCTTGGACCTCGACATGGACTGCCATATTTCGTTTGGTTACCAATGACACAGCAATCAGACTGCTGACTGAACTCTTCCTCATCCTTTGGACTTGTCAACCCTAAAGGACTCTGGCTGGCCCTCCACTGGGCATCAATGTAATGTGGGGATTGCATGGCCAAGTACTGGTCCAGTCTCCAACTATGTCAACAGACATGTGAATAAATATCTTTCAATCACACAGATGTCTGTTGTCCTTGAACAATCCAGTATAGCTGTCTCGCTAAATGTAGGAGCAGTGAATCCACCAAAAGGTACATCCAGGTAAATAATACAAATGTCAATGTTTTACTGTGATCCTGATAGGCAGTGAGAGGACTGGGTATGTGTGGACCAGCTGTGCCCCCATTGCTCCAAAACACCAATCTGGCAGTATCCCAAATTAGCCCCACATCCATGGAGGAAATAGGAATGTCTGACAAAAGGCAAAGTCTGTTGCAGGCCACAAGTAGTGTCACCCTTTACAATTGCAGGAAGAATATCTCCGGGCATATCTACTCACACCGTACAGGCTGGACGGAGCCTGTTGTGAAGGTGCACATTGCATTTTACATCCCAAGATAGTGCACACCATATACACATTGATGAAGATACGTAAGGGCACATGTCTACCAGCCACTAATTGAACCACAATGTTGGTCTCAGTGAAGTAGAGTTGGCAATAGGGACTCACCCCAAAGTGTAAGGCGTCAGTCAGCCCCTTCCTGTGGACGACCAATGCTTACTGACTATGGAACCCTCACATGGTGTGCCCACTGTGAGCGGGTAGGGCAATGTGACAAGGGATGCATGGTGCACTGCACTGACCATGAAGTCAGAAGCAGTGCCACTATTTCAAGGGTGGCATCACTATGAGCCAAAAGGTAACAGATGTGAGAATATTCCATGACACTGGCACAAGAGGGAGCAATGCAACATATTACCTTTTGTGGGCAGCAGAACTGTGTGCATGGCCCAAAACGTTAAAGGTGACAAAATCATGACTTCACAACTCCATTGATTCCCAGGAGGCATATAGGAGAAGTGAAGTCAGTACATCTAACTGTACTACTCCTAAATGCCTGTTGTGAATACCGGAAAACTTAAACGCATGACTTACTCTCAGATGACTTATTTGTGAATCAGGACCACTGTTCTGCCATATGCATTTCCCAATGGACACACAGAAAGACTACTACTTGCATGGCACAGAGGTTCTGCCTCCATGCACAGGAACATCTAATTGTAAAGAATCTGACACACTTGCACGACACAGCAAGTGTGCCAAGGTCTGTGCAATGTAGATGGACTCTGCGCAAGGAGCATGTGAGATGCAGGGCTATGATGCAATCTGTGGTACCCGGCGCATACATCCATCTCCATGATGGATAACAGTAGCTACTACAATATCCTCTCAATTCCATGTCCCTTCCTTGTGTTGTAAATGCACAACAATGTGCTGGGCAACTCTGTGAGTCACACTTAAGATGTACAACTTCCCAACGACTGCCCCTAGACTAGGCCGTAAATCCTACTTGCCACCCTGTCAACCATGCAAGTTTTCGGTGCTAACATCTAAGGTATCCTGACACAATCCATCCTGCTAAGTGACATGTCATGACCACACTTACACATTCAACAGAGAGTCCATTGATGATATGAGATGCATACAAGGTAAAAATACACACTCCACCACATCACCCCTGACATAAGTGCAATCCGAAATCCAAACTATTAACCATTTATTATAAAATTGAAACATTTACCTATCCTACACTAACTATAATCATTACTACTACTAATCTAAAATAAACTAACTAGAATTAAGAGTAAAAGTACCTAAACTATCTACCCTAACTAATCCTAAACACGCAAAATATATCTAAGACATCAACCCCCCCTCCCACCCTTAAGGCACATCACGAGACAGGACAAAGATCTAAGCTATACATAACTACACATTTAACCTACAAAAAGATATGTTTTTTTATTCAAAAAAGACATCAACCCCCCACCCAAAGGAAAAGGAAACTTATCCCCAAATACTATACAATATAAAAACACTAAAACTACCTTAAAATCTAACACTAACTATACCTACACTAAAACTACACTACCTAACACTAAATAAACTTACCTAACACTACCTAAAATACTAGTTCAAACATTGGTGGAAGGGAGAAGAGGGGGATGGGGCACAACATGTCCAGACATCATGGCAGTCCCAGGTGTTTTTTAATGTCCTCAAGGTGCCTTGTCTGCTCGACCATTTCCCGCCTTATCTCGGCCAGCAGCACGTTGTTGTCCATTATGAGCCTGCTGTGCCGGACAGTAAATGGAATGACCTGATCCGCAGGGCCACGTGGGATTGTCCCTTGGGTGGGGGTTGTTGTAGGGGGATGGGACACTGACTGACCACGTTGGGACCCACCACTGATGCCAGAGGGGCCTGGGGTGGCCTGTGTGCCACTGCCTTTTCCACGTGTTGCCACATCGGCCACAGATTTCCACTTGCCAGCCGCACGGTCGTTCTGGTACCTCTGCGCCATGTTGCGGTACCCTTTGGCAACCTTCTTGATATGCTGGTACCGCTCCTTCCTCACCTGGAAGGCGTGTGACTCAGTTGGCGTCATGTTGTCTGTAAAATGTGAACAATGGGAAATTGTGAGTCCTTTAGACTATGTCAATGTTCTCCATTCAAATCCAGAATACAAGATCACTTCAACATGGGAGCCCACACTCTAGCGTAACTATGTGAAGTCAGAGAGTGACGTGGACAACTAGATGTTGAATCATGGATCACTGACAACATGCTGTGGAGACTGACATGACAGTGCATGGCATGGGACATGTTCTGTCACAACCAAATTGTAGTGACAGTGTCCAATGATGTTACCATGACATTCCCTGACTGAGTGTGACATGTACTAGGAATCGGAGGGGGAGGCATTAGCCCCCGGTATGTAGCACCACCCTCATCCTCTCCTGTGACACAGTGCTGCATCATATGTGCAATGCTCATGTGCAGCCCTGTGTGTCCCACAGTAACGGTGTGCAGTTCATCTAGTCAGCGGTAACACAGGCACTCTTGCACAAGAGTGCAAGTGTGTCTGTGTTTAGGGGGGCTTGTTGATGAGTAGGAAGGTTGCCCTACCTGCACAGGAGCAATCCTGGGACAGCCCTACTCACACTTTCATCTGTGCTGCATAACGCAGAACACATGTAAACAGGTTGGGTGGCTGCACACTGACTTGTACATGAGGCGCTGTCCCTCTCTCCACCACTACTTCACAATTGGTGACGTGTTGCAGCTAGAAAGGGGGAAACATCCTTTCCTCTAAATTGTCACTCATGCATGTCTTGGATCCACTAATATCACTCCGTAGTAAAGCCAAATATGCAGGCCTTCACAACGCAGACTGTTACAATGCATTCACCATTGTAACGGCACCCTGGAGTCATGATGGTTATAGTGTTGTCATGGGTAATCCTTTCTCACAGATAGGGTTCTAGAGGCCTGCATTTTGAAAATATGGCACAGTAATAAATGCTGAGCCAAAGCATGCGGGGTAAATGCATGCAGAGTAATGTCAACAATTGTGACAGAGCAGCTTGTACACCTGATCCTGAGTCGGCCTGGGAATGACCCCAAGGAGACAGCTTGACAACCCCATTGCAGTGGACAAATATGCCAATGAGATTCATAGGGCCATCTTTGCTCGGTGTTTGCGGAACATGCCATTGATATGCTTGGCTCACAGCTATGCACTGCCACTCCTGTGAAGCTGGTATGCAGCATACCTACGAAAGCACAGTGCAGACCTGTGTCTGAGCACGCACAACCTGAAAACCACTGCCTCCTTGTGCATGATAGGGCACACTTGCACAGTCTTCTCAGTCAAGGATGTACATGCATTCCATGTCTGATGATACTCATCGGCAACACCACTTACATGTCTCCTCTCCTATCAGTGCGCTCTGGAATCCACATGCATGTGCTGTGGTGACAGAATCCATAGACCTTATTCCCATGTGTATCACTGACTGCGGATGTGCAAACTTACAACTGGGAGGCAAATGTATTGCTCCACCTTCACTTACAGATTTGTACACACTTCTGACTTCCACAATACATCATCACACTGTATTCATGGTACATGTGATACACATAATAACAACTAATAAGTCTGGTGGTCTATAACAGGGAGCTTCAACTAAGTTATCAAATATCTTGATCAGTGCCAACACCCAAAATTACCAACAAGTGTGAAGTAACCTTTACAAACTATTCGGATTTCCATCAACTACCAAGAGAGGTCAGTGTCATCATTTGGATATCCTTCCTTCCTACCACTGCTCCTCTAAATCACAGAGGAGGATCACGTGGATCGGATTTTGACCAGGTCACAAAGATCACAACAGAAGGAAAAGGAACCAAAGAACGGGGGACTCTATATTCACCTTGTAACAGGTCTCCCCAATAAATTTTGATTACTACAGGGTGATGGAGTTAAAGTGCAGTGCAAGTGAGTGAAAAATAAAAAGGATGTGGAAGAGAAAACTACTTTTAATACAAATATCTCTGCCAGTCCTATTAAAAATAGTGCAAAAGCAGCTTTGAACACATAGGCCACTTTTCAATGGTCAACTAGTTTCAGCCTCATGGGCCAATCGCCCAGGCTTTCGTCAGGACCCAAACAACGTATTGTGATGCTACTGCCTTACCAAAATAACCATGTGACTCTTATAAATATAAAATTGTCATAAAATACGACCTTCTATATAATCAATCCTCATGACAAGCGGAGTATTCTTCGCACCTGTAACAAATAAGCACATCGAACCTCATTGTGACATGATAAAAAAGTTAAAACAACTCCCCAACATTAATTCATCCTTAATGATACAATCTTTGGTTACTCTATATACCACTAGATTAGTCTAGTTACACCGCTATAACCATTATTTCGCTGGTGCTCTCACCTGTCTTGTATGAGGTCAATACCTCACCTCACCTGGTAACAACTCAGGTATGGGAGACCCCGCCCTATAGGTAAAGGAAAAACATTTTTAAGGGAAGAAAACTTATTTTCTCTTACCCTCATTTATATGAACTTCATAATGAACTTTACGGCTCAAATACGGACACCTTCCCAAGAAAAACACTTACATTTACAATGTCAACATGTGAAGCGATGCTCAGAAAAACTCCAAGTATCCCCCTTGCTCTGCTCACAATTCTTATTTCATTTGTCCTTCGATATCAACAAATTGTCAAGAATTATGGCATTTCGTATTTTTGATTGTTTAGACATACCAATAATACTTGTAATGAAATAGACTAAACTCTTTTCATTATCTACGATTTTCTATATCAAAAAAGATTAACCGTTCCTGCAGACACATACAGCAAAAACTAGCGCTTTACAAGTGGTTAGATATAAAAATATGTAAAAAATATATATAGCAAGGAAAGACGCAGAGTGTATTAACGGAGCTACAAAGCCTCAAAAATTCTAGTCCTCTTGATACACACGTACCTGGCCAGCGCAGTGATAACAGTATATGCGAAAGATGCATAGTGTAGCTGCGCATATTTAACAATGCTGCAAAGCCTCAAAAATACTAATCCTCCTGATACACTCATACATTGCCAGCGCAGTGGTAATCATGTATGCGAAAAACGCATAAGGAAGCCGCGCATGATACAACAGCGAAATATCAGCGCGGACACAGCTAGAGGTCTTACCTCTCCGTCGGTGCCTCGGGCTCTCCTGAGTAAGTGGGAGGTGCACCACCGCCTCTCTTTTCCGGCTTTGTATCTAGCATGGCGCTGCCGGCAGTTGAAAATGACGTATTTGGACTACAAAATTACGTCATACTACCCGGAAGCTGTAGTTCTTCATTTCCGAACTTGGGGACTTAATATAATTGATCCTGCTATTTCTTCTATGTAGATGAGTACAATCATTTGTTCAGCCTCCTAAATACATACATTCACAATATCAGAAACTATTCAATGAATATATAAAAAACCACACAAGGATAATGTGCGTCTTTTCACCTACATTACAACATTTCTTGGTAGCCAATATATCAGACAAAGGGCTGCTTATAATCACTAATGGCGTCATTCTTGATTCTAAATAAACGTAGTTATTCACGATAACTATTTTCTAAATATAACGGGAACTCATTAGTTAGTCGTTCTTCTAAAGTGCCTGAAACCTCTTTAAGAGGATGCATCTCACTATCCCTATATCAGCTAACCAAACTTGATGTTATAAACGGGAACTCTTTAGTTTGTGGTTCTTCTACAGTGCACGAGACCTATTTAAGAAAATACATCTCACTATCCATATCTCAGCTAACCAAACTTGATGTTATGAAATGAATCACAGTCAACGATCATAACTAAACAGGACAACTACCTCTGGTTACTGTGAAATACACATGACTAATAGTCATGCCTGCCTCAATTTTCATCTATATTGGAGTGTTATAAGGCAGTCCAAGGTATGCCATCGTTCAGGCCTCTGGTGTCACTATGGAGTTTGAACACCCACTTTTGTTCCTTACTAAAGAGAAATCTGGCTTTATCAACAACATGAGATGGTATATATGGTTTTTCTAAAACAGTCCACATGAAATCATCAGCCTGATGAGCAAACTCAACAAAATGTTTCGTTAGTTTCGTATTGGTTTTCTTGCATCTAAACGTGCTTTTGTGTTCTAGCATCCTGAGCTTGACTTTGCGAGTCGTCATCCCTACATATTGATATTTGCAGGGGCACTGTATCAGGTAGATCAAATTATCACTGTTACAATTGGAAAATGTTTGTTGCACCCAAGGTCTCATAGTTCCGATATCAACTGTTTTTGAATGTCTTGTTTGTGGGCAAATGACACAAGCCCCACATGGAAAATGTCCCTGAACCGGGGGTAGGTCCCACAATGTGCCTGTTCTTTTCAATTCTTGCTCTTTTGGTCGTGTGTGCACCAATTTGTCACGAAGATTGTACCCTCTTTTAAATGCAAACATAGGCAATGAAATTTTATTCTTGCCGATGTTCAGCAATCGCCAATTCTTGCGAATATTCTTCTGGATACCATTGGTTAACGTGCTGAACGTATTCACAAAAGTGAGACGCCCCAAGGATGGTTTCTCGGCCTGTGGTTCCAATAGAGCCTCTCTATGATTGTTACTAGCACGTTTGTATGCTCGTTTGATGAGTTTCTTTGGATATTTCTTCTCTGTCAGTTGATGAGACAAATTCTGGGCATGTTGTTTATATTGCTCGAAACTCGAACAATTTCTTCTCACTCGTAAGAATTGGCCATAAGGCAAATTGTCCCGCAAGGCCTTCGGATGTTGACTATCATACCTTAGAAGGGAATTCCGAGCCATTGGTTTACGATAAAGCTCGCTTTCTAATCCTGTGGGAGTGACAAAAATAGATAAGTCGAGGAAAGCTATTCGGTTCTTATGTGCCTCTAATGTGAATCTCAAGAAATTATTCCGTGTATTCAGCCATTGTTGGAACTGAACCACCGATTCTAAATCTCCACGCCACACTACAAATATGTCGTCAATGTAACGCTTCCATAGTCTTATCGACTCATGGAAGGGGTTATCGTCATTCAGCACATGGTTTTGTTAAAAAGTATGGACGTAAAGATTAGCCAAACTTGGCGCAAAAACACTCCCCATACTCGTGCCCGAGACTTGCAGGTAAATAGTTTCTTCAAATTTGAAGAAATTGTCTTTCATGGCTAAGTGGGCCAGGGTCATAATAAAATGAACTGGTGTGATAGAATTCAGGTCGGTGTTGTTTAAGATAGAGGCAACTGTATCTAACGTCTCATCTTGAGGAATAGATGTATATAGTGATTCAACATCGAAGGAGACTAACAAGTCTCTCTCCGAGTCGAATTCTACCATAGGTAGGAGACGCAACACATCTTTTGTATCCTGAAGATACGTTGGCATCTTTTTAACTAAGGGCCTCAAGAAAAAATCTACAAAAGTAGATAAAGGCTCAAGAATTGAGCCTATCCCCGAAATAATGGGTCTTCCTGGTGGTGGTCGTTGGATCTTGTGTACTTTTGGTAAAATGTAGAAATACGGCATCACAGGATAAGTGGTTTGAAGAAATGCTGTTTCCTGTGGTGTAATCCACCCTTCATTGGATGCTTCTTCCACTATTTCTGTGATGGCTTTCTTAATTCTTTCTGTAGGATCTTCTTTGAGAGGACGATAAAATCTCCTATCGCCCAATTGTCTTAAGCACTCTACTCGATATGCCTCAGTATCTAAGATCACAATTGCACCGCCTTTATCCGCGGGCTTGATTGTTATTTCACGATCTTCTGTGAGGGCTCGTAGGGCCGCTTGCTCACTCTTAGGTAGATTGCTGTAATTCTTTCTTTTATTGGTACATAGGTCAGTGATTTCATCTTGTACTGCTCTCTCAAATGTAAGTACTTGTGGTGGTACGCTTTGTAGTGGAGGATTGAAAGTGGATCGCTTCTTCAGCCCAGTATTCACTGCTTCTATCGAGGGCTGTGTCAGATCCTTATCTTTAAAAAAATGGTACAGTCGTATCTTGCGAAAAAATCTTGCAAGCTCACATTGTACTAAAAAGTCATCTCCATCTGACGTCACCACAAAGCCAAGACCTTTATTAAGAACACCTTCTTCTTCTCGAGTTAAGATTTTCTTGCTCAAGTTCACTATTAGGTTGCTTCCGCATTCCTCCCTTGTTGTGACTGATTCTGCTTGGTTTTGCTGCGTGTATCCATTTGCTGAGGCCCTGATGGTGATTCGTTCCAATGAACTTGAAGTTGACGATTCTTTCTTCTGCCTCGGTATCTGCCTGGGCCAGACCCTAAAAAAGACTGGTTATTATAGTCTTGTGGGTACATCTGGAAAGGCGCTCCTGATGGTTGAAAATGTTGTGGCGGGAAACCCCATGGTGTCGGAGGCCACCATTGTTGAAAATGAGGTGTTGTGTGGCCTCTCCAAGTTGCTCTTCTCCCTCGACCTCTAAACTGTTGTCTGTTTGTATCGGGAAATTCAGAGTCACTTGAACTCTCTTCGGAGCTACTGCCCGAATATGTAGAACCGTATCTCCTGCCCTTCTTATTGAACTCTGGGGGAGTATAGCTATCACTAGTGTACGGGTAAACCACCTCATGTTTGAACTTAGCCAGATCTTTCTTAAATTTCTCAATTTTGGATACAAGTATCGAATCTTTAAATTCTTTATTCGACCTATTCGATTCTTCTTGGTTCTTTTTAAAAAGTGTAGCAGTGATGGTAGTTTTAATTTGTGCCTCCATAACTTGTATCTCTATAAGAATGGTATCAGCTATCCGTTTGGCCATGCTAATTATCAGGATTAGCCAATCGCGCGTACAGCGCCAGGCTATCAAGGACCAATCTTTAAGAAAAGATTTATCCTGAAGAAATAAACGTGGGGCATTTGTAACAATCAGCCCAGAAGGCGCACAATTGCCCGGCAAATATTCAGCCATTATGGCACCATGTACTCGTGTGCGTGAATGGGATTTCTTCAATATCAATACTTTACCCCAATCGTCAACATTAGGACCTCCAGAGCTAGTAATACTGTCTAATATGCTCGGCGTATTGTCCAATATAGTTTGATAAATGGCATCATCATACGCTAAACCACTAAACTCTGCCATGTCAAGAACAAATAAAAAGAAAAAAATGTATATGTGTCTACTCTCAAAGATGAACGTCCAATATCTAAGCTGCAGAGCTCGATCACTGATTAACTATCCATCAGGTATAGGAAAAAGTGTCTATAATTATGGACCCGCAGCCATCAGCTGCACAAGAACATCATCAACAACTCCAAAGGAGAGAGGGTCCTAGGGAAAAGTTTAACGACCAAACTACAGACTCAATCCCCACTGCAACTTATAATAACAACTAATAAGTCTGCTGGTCTATAACAGGGAGCTTCAACTAAGTTATCAAATATCTTGATCAGTGCCAACACCCAAAATTACCAACAAGTGTGAAGTAACCTTTACAAACTATTCGGATTTCCATCAACTACCAAGAGAGGTCAGTGTCATCATTTGGATATCCTTCCTTCCTACCACTGCTCCTCTAAATCTCAGAGGAGGATCACGTGGATCGGATTTTGACCAGGTCACAAAGATCACAACAGAAGGAAAAGGAACCAAAGAACGGGGGACTCTATATTCACCTTGTAACAGGTCTCCCAATAAATTTTGATTACTACAGGGTGATGGAGTTAAAGTGCAGTGCAAGTGAGTGAAAAATAAAAAGGATGTGGAAGAGAAAACTACTTTTAATACAAATATCTCTGCCAGTCCTATTAAAAATAGTGCAAAAGCAGCTTTGAACACATAGGCCACTTTTCAATGGTCAACTAGTTTCAGCCTCATGGGCCAATCGCCCAGGCTTTCGTCAGGACCCAAACAACGTATTGTGATGCTACTGCCTTACCAAAATAACCATGTGACTCTTATATATATAAAATTGTCATAAAATACGACCTTCTATATAATCAATTCTCATGACAAGCGGAGTATTCTTCGCACCTGCAACAAATAAGCACATCGAACCTCATTGTGACATGATAAAAAAGTTAAAACAACTCCCCAACATTAATTCATCCTTAATGATACAATCTTTGGTTACTCTATATACCAATAGATTAGTCTAGTTACACCGCTATAACCATTATTTCGCTGGTGCTCTCACCTGTCTTGTATGAGGTCAATACCTCACCTCACCTGGTAACAACTCAGGTATGGGAGACCCCGCCCTATAGGTAATGGAAAAACATTTTTAAGGGAAGAAAACTTATTTTCTCTTACCCTCATTTATATGAACTTCATAATGAACTTTACGGCTCAAATACGGACACCTTCCCAAGAAAAGCACTTAAATTTACAATGTCAACATGTGAAGCAATGCTCAGAAAAACTCCAAGTATCCCCCTTGCTCTGCTCACAATTCTTATTTCATTTGTCCTTCGATATCAAAAAATTGTCAAGAATTATGGCATTTCGTATTTTTGATTGTTTAGACATACCCATAATACTTGTAATGAAATAGACTAAACTCTTTTCATTATCTACGAAATTCTATATCAAAAAGATTAACCGTTCCTGCAGACACATACAGCAAGAACTAGCGCTTTACAAGTGGTTAGATATAAAAATATGTAAAAAATATATATAGCAAGGAAAGACGCAGAGTGTATTAACGGAGCTACAAAGCCTCAAAAATTCTAGTCCTTTTGATACACACGTACATGGCCAGCGCAGTGATAACAGTATATGCGAAAGACGCATAGTGTAGCTGCGCATTATTAACAGTGCTGCAAAGCCTCAAAAATACTAATCCTCCTGATACACTCATACATTGCCAGCGCAGTGGTAATCATGTATGCGAAAAACGCATAAGGTAGCCACGCATGATACAACAGCGAAATATCAGCACGGACACAGCTAGAGGTCTTACCTCTCCGTCGGTGCCTCGGGCTCTCCTGAGTAGGTGGGATACACACCCATACTGCATACTACAACGTAGATCATTTGAGGCAGACATTCATCACACCGCACTGTGCCAATATATGATGTCCAAACTCACCTGTGGCGTGTGGGTCCTGGAATCTGTCACTGTCCCCCGTGTGATGATAGGTCATCCAGCTGTGAGACAACAAAAGTAATTTGTGTTAGTATCAGACGTTAAATCACACGTGTCATATTCATCATACAAATCATCACCATAACTGAAAATGCTACGTAACTGTAGTGTTGCGTTTCATGTTGGCTACATGATTGGGGGTACTTTGCCTGCCATTCACACAAGACCTGTGAATGCTGAGTCTGGCCAAACAAGACAATAATGCAAGCAAACATGCACATACTAGTTGTGTGACACATTCACAAGGCCCCATTTCTACACGCAAAATGATGTAATACATGGTCTGTGTACAAATGCATCGCTGCAGATCGCACACGGCAGTTTCACAGATGTTGGTGGTGTAAGTCACCCCAATTGACACCCTATATTTCATAATTTACCCCAATTGACACCCTAAATTTCATAATTTACCCCAATTGACACCGTAAACTTCATATTTTACCCCAATTGACACCCTATAATTCATAATTAGCACCAATTAACACCCTAAATTTCATAATTTACCCCAAATGACACCCTGATATTCATAGTTGACCACTATTGACATCCTATATGTGATTGGAATCCACATATGACACGCTGAACAGTAGATTTTCAAAACACATTTGACACCCTAACATGTCTAGTTTAGAACTGATGTCACACTAAACAGCATCTCTGTTCAGAGGTGACAGATCCACCATCATTTTCTAATTGAGATATTGTGACCACTTAATGTTACACTTACACGTGTCAGAGTGATGTACTCATGCAGATGTTAACATGCACACAGGGTATGTGTGTGGAGTTTTTTATTTAATGTATACTGTGCTTGGGATCGTTTGGAACAGATATATGATTGGTAGGGACAGTCACGATGTGATGTGCTCATGTGAAGAAATTGTCTATGATTCTGCTCCTTCGTGCTGTGCCTGCTGCAGAAGCTGTGGGGTGTGGTCCACCTGCCTCATCTTCCTCATCATCCGGAGCATCGCCCGGTGCATCTGGCACTTGGATCCATGGGGCATTGGTGCGTACACATATATTGTGCAATACCCAACACCCATTTTGCACACTATTTCTGGGCTGTACAACAGTCTTCCACCTGTGATGTCAAGGCACCGGAAACATGAATTTAGCACGCCAAATGTGCACTCCACAATGCCCCTGGTGCGTTCATGGGCAGAATTATACTGCCTCTGGGCCTGGGTGTTGGTGGCTCGCAGGGGTGTCATCATCCATGGGGTGAGTGCATATCCTTGGTCACCTGTAACATGTAATGGAGAGATGTGTCCATTAGTAGTTATGCATGCTGTGTGGGCACTGTTAATAGTTTTTTGGTGTGTGATTGGTGCTACTTTGTGAATAATATTTGCCATGTGTAGCTTTTGGCCAATTGACCAGCATCAATGCAAATTACATTGGCTCACAGATGCTCGTACCTCCCCCACAGCATATTCACTTGTGTGCGCTGCGCGGTTGCATTACTAGCACTCCAACAGTGCACCAATGTCAGGCCTGTCTGCACATGTCCGCAAGCCTGACACCTACACAAGCAGGGTCCCTGGCTCTCATAACGTCTAACGCTGTCACCCATCCGCACTACTCACAGTCAACGCCAGGATAACGTTTAGGTACTAATGGGCCACACCGGACACGGCTCACGTTCTGTTCAGCTGCTGCCGCTGCCGCTAGACATTCCCCACCACCCAACACCTGCAGTTTCCGGTCCAGACCTGCCACAAGGCAACAGTCAGCGGCACCCTCAGCTGCAGGGCCCACAGAGGGCGGGAACACTTAGCATTCACCATCAACGTCACACCACGTCATCTACTCCATGGGCTACCTACTCAGCCATGATCAGGGACTCCACCTCACATACCACAAGTACTCCAAATCCATTACCCTCTGGCAGATGCTTGCTAACATCGAACTGAGGCAACTCTTCTCGACACTGATCCACAAGTCAGGGCCCACCTTTAACCCCATCTTCACATGTGGAAACTGCGTCCACTTCAACAACACCACTCAACGCCCATGGTGTGACCAGCACAGCGTACAGTTCCTCGTCATGAAACCCCATGACACACAAACCCACAGCAGGTGCCATACAGACTTACAGGAGCTGAGTCAATGAGGATCTGGTACATTCCACCATCAACAGCAATGCCCACACTGCTGCAGGCAACGCCAACAGCGCAGGCCAGATTTTTCAACCATGTATCTCCAACTGCACATACACACTTGCCCCAATATGCAATTCCAACATACAGCGTGCTATGAATGCCACATCGTTCACATACAACATCAAAGATGACAGATGCATCTGCAGATGCCTGGAGTAGGACTTGAGCTACATGAAGGGAAACATTGGACATCACCACCTACACGGACACGTAGCTCATACTCTCGCTCAACATGGCACCCCCACACACCAGACTGGGGTTCCAGGGAGGATTGCAGCAAGTTGCAACATGGATGTTCAACAGCTGGGGGGTGCTCTACATAGGGGGGACATTGGTCCTCATCCTCCTGACCACACCATCAGCATGTGGCAACACCTGGTAGGCCACCGCCTTGCCAGCCCAACACACAACAACTCTAGATACCTAGGCATCATACTCGACTCCTCCCTCTCCATGTACATACAGGTCTACGCAGTGGCCAGCAGCTGCTTCGACAGGCTCTGCATCCTACATGCTGCCTTCACATGGTTCCCACCCCCGTCAGGTAGGACAGTCAACAACGCTGTCATTGCCATCAGGCTGGACAACGGAAACGCACTATATGCCCACTTGGACCTGTCTGTGCTCTGCACAATCAAGACTGTCCAGCACACCACTGCCACACTCGGCCTTGTGCACATTCTTTCTTCGTAGGTCGAGTGCCTACATTGCACATACTTGGTTGCCACCTCTCACCACATTTGCTAATGTGTGGCAGAGGGGCTATGCCTTTGGTGATGGTTTATCTACATGGCTGACCCCAGTTACCAAAGTTACTTGTGTTGGAGTGTCTGGTAGGTGGGCATGTAGATTGGCATGTTGATTGTGAGTTTGTAACGTGTGCATTCTCACAGTTGTGTGTTCCATGATTGTGGAGTTGAGGTGTGTGTTGTGTTGTGTTCAGTTAGTACTTACCAACGAGCAGTGCGTTTCCATATGTGCCATCCTCAAAGCGCTGATTGATGATGGACTGGTGGAAAATGTAGAAATCATGCACACTGCCTGGGAACTTGGCTATGACATTGGTGAACAGGTCCCGGTGGTCCACTATTGCCTGCACATTGATGGAATGTGTGTGCTTTCTGTTGCGGTATATGTGGGAAGTGTCCGCAGGTGGAACAAGTAGGACATGTGTGCAGTCAATTGCCCCCAACACATGCTGGAAGCCAGCTATGGCGTAGAAGCCTTGCTTGGTCTCCAGCTGTTCCTGCGCAGTGTTGGGGAAGTGAAGGTGCTGGGGCATCTGGCTGATTATGCCATCCAAAACTGTTGTGAGGAACTTTGATAGGGCTGGCTGTGAGACTCCTCCGACTCTGGCAGTTGTTGGTTGGAATGTACCTGAGGCCAACATGTGCAGCACAGCCAGCAGCTTTGTTTGTGGAGGGACGTTGGTTATCCGCTGTGTTGGTGCCGTCAGCCTGTGGGCTATCTGTGTCAGGATGCGGAGGATGGATGTCCTTTTGAGTCTGTAGTGGGCAATGACATCCTCTGGTGTTAGGTCTGTGAGGATGGTGCGTCGGCAACAGACCCGCTGTCTTATTTGGCACAGCCTCAGTGGTGGTCCTGGTGGCATTGGCAGTGGTTGTTGTGGCCTTCTTGGTGCTCCAAGCTGCATGATTAGTACCTCCGTGGCATCAGTGGATCATCAGATGGGGCTCTGGGGTAGTCTCCCTTATATGCTGCCACTTTTCACCATTTTTAAGACCTCCTTTTGTCTGGTCTTAAGTTCCTGCAGCTAACGAGCCTTAGCGTGTGTTTTTGTATCCCATCGCCGGTCCGGGCGATCGTTGAGAATATCGCGTAGTAGGGTTAGCGTGCGTTCTAGCACGGGAACGCCTACATTGCATATGATTAGCGGTAGTGGTCGCTGACATCGCTGGCAATGTTGTGAGCAGCCGCTATTGCAAGAAATCTGTCGCTAACGGCTGTTAGTGACAGCTTGAGAATAAGGCGATAAAAATATCGCCGCTTTAGCGGCAGAAAAGTGCCGCAAACGCGGCGATATCGCCTTGAGAATATGCCCCATAATCTGTACAAAAGAGAAACGTTTTACTTTTGCTGTGTATCAATGCGCAAGATTTCTCCACTGCGGAATACACCATGCTGCTCATCAAGAAAACACAAACGGAATGAACGCCAAATATTTCATTATGCATTTATCTCCAGCCCCAGCATTCGCCATTGTTATCCATGAAGCCAATGCAAAGTTCCAAACTAAATGAAACTCGTAATGCAAATTTCATGCACAAAATAATGAGAAAATATTAAAAGTTAATTATAAGTCAAAAGAACAAATAGAAACATGCAATCATACAGATTTATTGGAAAGCAATCCCCAATAGGGCTAAATACAAAACAAAGAATTGCATAGTTCTGTTATCCTAAAATAAATCAAGCAAGACATTAATAACACATAAATACCAACCTATTCGTATTACAAATCCATCTATAACATTTATACAAATAGGATCTAAGAAGGTAGGTATTATATATAGCATAAATGACCCACTATAAAGCTGTGAGATAAAAATATCATGAACCATACATTCAGTTAGAACAAATATTATAAAAGAATTAAATAAAGTGTCTGTCATAAAATGTCATTTCATAAATGAAACATCATGACTATAGCATAAACCAATTGTACAATTATCATGTCATTGGTGATCAATGATGTCATGAAATAATATATCCCATGTAAATAGATTACCGCCTAAAAAGACCACTGAACAGAGAAAAGGCAGAACATGAAGTAGAATAAAAAGTCGAATAAGGAATAGAATAAGGGATCAAATATCTAATAGCAAAGGATTTAGAAAAAGGAAACAATAGAAATGAGTAAGAGAATAAATATATACAAACAGTAATTCAATTATAACAATATACCTGCAAAGAACCATATGAATTAGGTCGACCAGCATTGTACAGAACAAAACTAGGGATATAATCCCAAGTAGAAGTAAATACAGTACAAAGAGTTGCATTGTCCTGTAAGAGAGAACAACAATTAATAGAGAGTGACTAATCTAGAATGAGCGAAACATCAGTGTAAACATCACCAATTGTAGGATGCGCTCAAAATACAGCAACAACTACAAAGATTGTGGGCAAAACACAAAGAGAGGAACCAGCGTATGTACTATATAAATGAAAAAATATTAGGCACAGACCATGTCAATAAATACAAATCATTAAAGGCGAGAAGTACCAGTAAGAGAGTCTGAGTCCATCTGCGATTCAAATTGATTATCCAAGAATGTCGAAAGATCTGAAGGTTCATAAAAAATCTGTGGGCGACCTTTGAAAGTGATCCGGAATCTTGAGGGACCAGTAAAAGAGAATGGGATATTCATATCAGTGAGTCTCTTGAGTAGATTCAGGAAGCCTTTACGGTGGATAACCGTGTCTCTGGAAAAGTCTTGTGAAATGGATATTCTGTGACCTTCCCATTGTATCGACTTGATTTTCCTCATTTGTGCTAAAATTTGATCTGTATGTTGGTGGCGCTAAGGTTTAAAAATCAGCGGCTTTGGATAAGACATTGATTTTGGTTTAAAGGTTGGAACCCTGTGAGCACGCTTGATCTCATAGTCTTTATTGAAAGAAATATTCAGGGTATTTGGGATCCAAGTAAGCAAGAAATCAACTACTCAAGGAGCAGGTAGGTCGCTCCCCCGCCACACAGCTCCGCCTGTGGTGTCCTGCCCGCTGCTGCTGCTGGTAAGCTCGCCCCTCTGCTTGTGGCCTCGGTGCCCGTTTTCCTTCTGTTTCCCCTCGCTGCCCCCATTTTCCCTGTGTCCATTTTCCTTCTGTACCCCTCGCTGCCCCCATTGAACTGTGTCCTTTTTTCCTTCTGTTTCCCCTCGCTGCCCCCATTTTCCCTGTGTCCTTTTTCCTTCTGTACCCCTCGCTGCCCCCATTTTCCCTGTGTCCTCTTTTCCTTCTGTACCCCTCGCTGCCCCCATTGAACTGTGTCCTTTTTTCCTTCTGTTTCCCCTCGCTGCCCCCATTGAACTGTGTCCTTTTTTTCCTTCTGTTTCCCTCGCTGCCCCCATTGAACTGTGTCCTTTTTTCCTTCTGTTTCCCCTCGCTGCCCCCATTGAACTGTGTCCTTTTTTCCTTCTGTACCCCTCGCTGCCCCCATTGAACTGTGTCCTCTTTTCCTTCTGTACCCCTTGCTGCCCCCATTGAACTGTGTCCTCTTTTCCTTCTGTACCCCTCGCTGCCCCATTGAACTGTGTCCTTTTTTCCTTCTGTTTCCCCTCGCTGCCCCCATTTTCCCTGTGTCCATTTTCCTTCTGTACCCCTCGTTGCCACTCTCCACTCCCGCCGCTGCGTCCCCTGCGGCCCCGTCCCCCTGACTGCCCATTCGCTGCCCCTGCCTCCCGCCTCCCAGCTGCTCCTCCCTCCCACCTCCCCATATATGGCGGCCGCTGCGCGGTGAGGAGAGCGACCCTTGACCTTGCCAGGTAGGTCGCTCCCCTGCCACACAGCTCCGCCTGTGGTGTCCTGCCCGCTGCTGCTGCTGGTAAGCTCGCCCCTCTGCTTGTGGCCTCGGTGCCCGTTTTCCTTCTGTTTCCCCTCGCTGCCCCCATTTTCCCTGTGTCCATTTTCCTTCTGTACCCCTCGCTGCCCCCATTGAACTGTGTCCTTTTTTCCTTCTGTTTCCCCTCGCTGCCCCCATTTTCCCTGTGTCCTTTTTCCTTCTGTAACCCTCGCTGCCCCCATTTTCCCTGTGTCCTCTTTTCCTTCTGTACCCCTCGCTGCCCCCATTGAACTGTGTCCTTTTTTCCTTCTGTTCCCCTCGCTGCCCCCATTGAACTGTGTCCTTTTTTCCTTCTGTTTCCCCTCGCTGCCCCCATTGAACTGTGTCCTTTTTTCCTTCTGTTTCCCCTCGCTGCCCCCATTGAACTGTGTCCTTTTTTCCTTCTGTACCCCTCGCTGCTCCCATTTTCCCTGTGTCCATTTTCCTTCTGTACCCCTCGCTGCCTCTCTCCACTCCCGCCGCTGCGTCCCCTGCGGCCCTGCCCCCCTGACTGCCCATTCGCTGCCCCTGCCTCCCGCCTCCCAGCTGCTCCTCCCTCCCACCTCCCCATATATGGCGGCCGCTGTCGCGCCGAAGGCACGCCTAAGGCAAGCCCGTCTGCGCCCGTCCACGCCTGGACCGCGCCCAGCGCCAGAACCCCTGGGCCGTGCGCCCCCCGCACCAGCCTCGAGGACCGACGCCGATACAATGCCACCACACTCCACGCTCTCAACCCTGGACGGACACACAACTGCTTCAAGGCCGCCCCGAAACGCACCCATGGTCCCTTCACCTGCCGGAACTGCAGCTACACCAGCCTCAGAGCCACCGAAACGCCCGCCAAGAAGGACCTCAACCACCTCCGATGCATCCTACTGAACACCCGCTCCGCACGCAAACACGCCGTCGAGCTCTGGGACCTGCTCGACACATCATCACCAGACGTCTCCTTCCTGACAGAGACCTGGATGAACGACTCCTCCGCCCCCGACATCGCCATAGCCATCCCAGACGGCTATAAGATCACCCGCAGAGACTGCGTCAACGCAGTAGGAGGAGGAATCGCCATCATCCACAAGAACACCATCAGGGTCTCGACCAGCACCGACGACACTCTCAGCACCGCCGAACAAATGCACTTCCAGATCCACACGGACCCCAACACCACCCTTAGAGGCACCCTTGTCTACAGACCCCTGGGCCCCGACCCCAGTTCAGCGACTCCATCGCCGACTTCATCAGCACGCACGCCCTGACCTCTACCGACTACATCCTCCTCGGAGACCTGAACTTTCACCTGGAGAACAACAACGACAGCAACTCCACCACCCTGATCGACAACCTCGCCAACCTCGGTCTGAGCCAGCCTCGTCACAACACCGACCCATTCCGCCGGCCACACGCTTGACCCCATCTTCTCCTCAAGCTCCCACGTCTCCTTCAGCCACACCACGGAACTCCTCTGGACCGACCACCGCTGCATCCATTTCACCTTCCAGAAACCCACCACACACCACCGCACCCAACAGATCCCATGCCGCTGCTGGAGCAAAGTCACCGAAGACCAACTACGGGCAACCCTCGCTCTCAGCCCTCCCTCCGACCCATCCAACACCGACGATGCCGCCTGCAACCTCAGACGATGGATGGACGACTGTGCCAACACCCTCGCCCCGCTAAAAAAACTCACCTACAGTGACACCACCAAAAGACCCATCTGGTTCACCTCGGAACTCCTAGCTTCCAAGCGCACCTGCCGGAAACTAGAGAAGAAATGGCACAGTGATAAGACACCGGACAGCCACGCAGCCCACAAAGACGCCATCCGTAACCACCACCACCTCATCAAGTCCGCCAAGAGAATCTCCTTCAAAGACCGCCTCGACAACAACGCACACAACAGCAAGGAGCTTTTCAACATCGTGAAGGAACTCTCCAACCCCAGCTCCAACACCAACGACATCCCGCCGTCGCAACCCCTGTGCGATTCCCTCGCCACCTTCTTCCACCGCAAGATCGCCGACATCCACGACAGCTTCAACACCCAGACAGCCCCAACTAAGATCGATGCACCAGACCCGCCGCACACCATCGACCACGACCCCCTGCCAGTCTGGGCCAGCGTGAACATTGAGGACACCATCAAGACCATGAGCACAATACACTCCGGCTCCCCATCAGACCCTTTCCCGCACCACATCTTCAACAAAGCCAGCAGCTCCATCGCACCCCACCTGTGCAACATCATCAATCTCTCCTTCGAGACCGCGACCTTCCCAGAGAGCTGGAAACACGCAGAGATCAACGCCCTACTCAAAAAACCCAAGGCGGACCCGAGAGACCTCAAGAACTTCCGGCCCATCTCCCTGCTTCCGTTCCCAGCCAAGGTCATCGAGAAGATCGTCAACAAACAGCTAACCCGATACCTCGAAGAAAACAGCATCCTGGACCCATCCCAATCGGGGTTCCGCAGCAACCACAGCAATGAGACTGCCCTCATCGCCGCCACCGACGACATCAGGATCCTGCTGGACAACGGTGAGACCGCAGCCCTCATCCTGCTGGACCTCTCCGCCGCCTTCGACACTGTCTGCCACCGCACTCTACGCGCACGCCTCCACGATGCAGGGATCCGAGACAAGGCCCTGGAATGGGCCACCTCCTTCCTCACCGGCAGAACCCAGAGAGTCCGCCTCCCACCATTCCGATCCGAAGCCTCCGAGATCATCTGCGGCGTACCCCAGGGATCGTCCCTCAGCCCAACACTGTTCAACATCTACATGGCCCCGCTCGCACGCATCGCCAGACAGCACAACCTCAACATAATCTCCTATGCCGACGACACTCAACTGATCCTCTCCCTCACCAAGGACCCCTCGCCGCCAAATCCAACCTCCATGAAGGAATGAAGGCCGTCGCCGATTGGATGAAGATCAGCCGACTAAAACTGAACACAGAGAAGACAGAGGTCCTCATCCTCGGCTCCAACCCCTCAGCCTGGGATGACTCCTGGTGGCCAACGACGCTGGGAGCAGCCCCGACACCCACCGACCACGCACGCAACCTGGGAGTCATCCTCGACTCAACGCTCTCCATGGCCAGGCAAGTCAACGCAGTCTCATCCTCCTGCTTCAACACCCTCCGCATGCTTCGCAAGATCTACAGGTGGATCCCGACAGACACAAGAAGAACAGTCACCCAGGCCCTCGTCAGTAGCAGACTTGACTATGGGAACGCCCTCTACGCAGGAGCCCCGGCCAAGCTCATCAAACGACTGCAACGCATACAAAACGCCTCCGCACGCCTGATCCTCGATGTACCACGCCACAGCCACATCACCCCCCACCAGAGGAACCTGCACTGGCTCCCCGTCGACAGGAGAATCTCCTTCAAACTCCTCATCCACGCACACAAGGCACTCCACAAGACTGGCCCAGCCTACCTCAACAGACGACTCCTCTTCTACGTCCCCAACCGCCAACTCCGCTCCGCCGACCTCTCCCTCGCCACCGTCCCTCGCATTCGAAGAACTACCACCGGCGGCAGATCCTTCTCCCACCTCGCCGCCAAGACCTGGAACACCCTTCCACTAAGCCTACGACAGACCCAAGACCTGCTGACCTTCAGGAGGCTACTCAAGACCTGGTTGTTCGACCAGTAGCAGCACCCCCCCCCTTTTTTTCTCCCCAGCGCCTTGAGACCCTCGCTGGTAAATAGCGCGCTTTACAAATTCTGTGATTGATTGATTGATTGATTGACTTTTCACAGTCCTCCGGTAATCCAAAAATACAAAGATTACTGCTTCGATTTCGATCTTCCTGTTCTGTGAGATCTCTCCTCAGTGAAATATTGGAACACTCCAAATTTTGGATGTGCTTTGCTTGTTTATTTGTAAAGTCTTCCACACTACTTATTCTTGTTTCAGCATTAGAAGCACGTAGTGAGAGAGATTTAAGATCATTACGAATTGCAGCCACCTCTGCCTGAAGCAAATCAGTATTTGTTTTGGTACTTTGTGCAATATCATGAACAGTATTGAGTTTAAGTAAAATCACTTCCAAAGTTGAGGTAGACTCAAGACTACCCTTAGTTGGTGATTCCGGAGTAGGAGAAGTCTGTTTGGAGCGTTTTAAATTTCCCTTGGAGTCTCTGTCTTTGGTATTAACACCCATGCCTTCTGCCATTAGATAAGATCGTAACAACCGCCACCAGAAAGCCTTAAGATTGTTAGAAGGAGCAGATAAGGCGATGTATGACCTTAAAGTCAGAGTGAAGAATATACTCTCCAGTGGCCAACCAAATTATTCCTGTCGTGCCACCAAATCAATAAGAAGCACCAAAGCAGAATACTATCATGGTCACTTTACATCACATGGAACGAACAATCAGCACTACAACCAGGCTCAATACCAGATTATAGCCATTCAGTTGAATAGTTCAGTATGAGGCGAAATTTCAGTCAGCTGTTGCCATTTTGAAGCTTCAAATCATGAAGAGAAAGCATCCATGGGCAATACTTGATAACTATGAACACAGTGCTGTGTCAAGCGAAAATAATGCAGTAAAGTCAGTCTTGTAAAGCGCTCTGATGTTTTTGTTATTCTTTGATGCTGTAATTTGTCTCTTACCGTAACTAGCTCTATCATGTAAAGCGCTCTGATACCTCTGGGTCCAACCAGCGCTATATAAAACCTCTAAAATAAATAAATAAATAAAGGACCTTAGGCAGCATCAAATGAATACTTAGGAGCTTTAATAGTGAGACTCAGCATCCTCATGTTGTGAAGAAAATTACATAGACGGGCGCCATTTTGGAAAATATCGCGAAACCACATTTCATGTTGCAGCCTCAAATTAGGTGACTCGAGGGGGGGAACACTCCCTGACATTCCTTAGCTGGTTTGCCGTTCTCTGTGGCTGAAGGGCAATTGGAAATCCCCAGTAGCGTATGGGAATTAAGCAACTATATAGGCAATGTCACAAAGCCCAAGAGAATGTAGCCACCTCCGCAGTGCGATAAGCCACTCCCCTATATTTATGGACACAGCAATGTGTCGAACAAAAATAATATAGTACAGTACCTTAGGGAGCATCAATATAGCAAATAGGCACATTAGTAATCAAATGCAACTTCCATACGTTATGTTGTGTGGAGAATTTCACCGGCGGTCACCTTTTTGAAAAATATTTCGACACCACACTTTCATATTGCTGCCTCAAATTGAGTGTTACGCTGAAATAAAACACTCTCTGATGTTCCTTGCCCATTCCGCCGCTCTCCGGAGCTGAAGGGCGATGAAAAATCACCCGTATCACATGTTAAATGAGTGTCCGCACCGGCAGTGTCACGGAGCTCAAGAGACAGCAGCCATCTCCGCTGCCCGTCAAGCCATGCCCCCTGGCATAATACAGTTTAGATAATAATTGCTACATATGCCGGTGTATAATCTCTGGTTACTGGTTTGACTCATGATAAAATAGCTAACAGAATGAATGTGTCTGCTCTACGGCATTGTGTGTAACCTGAAGGCCAGAGCTCTTTGCTCCTGCTTAGATAGCTCTGTGGTTTAATGTGGTTTTTTTTTGTCCTCATCTGTGCAAAAAGAGATATAGGTAGGCAGCTATCCCTCTTATTGGAACTTTACCAGCTAAGGATTTTTCTTTTCTCGCCTCATCCGGTAGAAGGGAGCGCCTTCTTGTCTTGAGGTGAGATTGTGTTTTAAAATCTCCAAATTCAGCCGGAGAGTCACTCATGGTTCCACCGTGGTAACAGTCCCAGAATTTGTTTTATTGCATTACGTGTAATCATTGGACATCCCTTCCTACCCTGCCTCTACTCTCTGTCTTGGAGTTTATTTCTGTCCCATAAGTCCCAGAATTTCGTTTGGTTACTTTTCTCTCTGGACTGATCCAGCTTTTTAACCTTACCCACTGAAGTCAGCGAGTCATTTAGTGTCAGGGGGTTTGCGAGTATCCACTTTATACATAACTCCCGTCTAGCAAGTAGGATTAGTACAAACAGTAGGTGCTTTTGCTTGTCGTAGAAAGGGTGGAGACCCACTGTCACTCACAGTACCAGAAATAGTTATATCTGTGCTTACCTCAATGTCTTGTCCCAGGGCTTCATTTATAATCTTACCCACATTGGACCAAAACAACTAAAGTTGGGGGCACTGCCGAAACATGTGGATGTCATCTGCCCTTATTTCACCACATTTTTGACAATTTTTCACCACTTGCTTGTTCATCTTCGTTAATCTTTCTGGAGTCCAGTACGCCCTGTGTAATGTAAAGAGCTGGTTTTTCCTAAGAGGTGCAGATTTTATTACAAGCCATAATATAGAAAAAGATACTTGCGATAAATATTGCAAATTCTGTGCTGGCAGCTCTTTTTCCAAAACTCTAGGGGTAGTGTAAGGTCTTCTTCTCCCGCTTGGATCATGAGCCAGTACCATTTAGATATTACCTTTCACGCTGGGTCACTTTGTAGTTCTTCCTCTACCTCCATATTGTCATCTTGGTTCTTCTCCAAGCCTTTTGCCCAGCTTGTGAGTTGGTAATACTTTAATCTAGACAATTGCCCATCTGTACTTGTTAGTAAGGAATCCCAGCTTATCAAAGCTCCTGCTTTTATCAACGGTCCCCACTTTGTTATACCTGCATTCTTTATGGAGGCTGCCAGTGCGTCTTTCAAGCATTCTGGAGTCCCTGGTGATTCCCAGATAGGTGTTAAGATGCTGTGGTATGGAATATTTAGTATTTTCCTAATCTGGTACCAGAGTTTGCAGGCTGAGCATAGGACCTTTAGCTTAATTTTCTTAAAGTACTTTGGGTGGTCAAATTTGTATAGACAGAAGTCCCCTTCCATTATTGCTTTGAAGTACAGGGTGTAGAGAGAATATTCCTTAAGTAGTACCCTGATGTTCTTGAACTGGAAGGCCCTATAGTAATATAGAAGATCAGGGCTTGCGATACCTCCTTGATCTTTCCTCCTGCGCAGTTTTTTCCAAGCGATTCTTACTCCTTTCAAGGCTCATATAAACCCGTTGAGTTCGCCCTGTATCTTCTTAATCCACTGAATTTTGAATTTTAGTGGGATGGTGTTGAAGATAAAGGAGAACTTAGGTAAAATGGCAATCTTTATATCATTGGATCTCCCCATGAACGAAAGTGGCAAACCGCTTCAGGTTCCTAATAACTTCCTTGTCTCTTTCACTTTTATCTCAAAGTTTACTTGCACAATTTTGTCAATGTTTTTTAGTATCTCTATTCCCAGATACCTAATTCTACTTTTTGCTAATGCAGATGGGAGTGGGGAGTTCCATTCCATGATCTCCGTTTTTTGGTGGTTAACTTGATACCCCGAGACCTTTCCGAATTCATTTAGCAGATTAGTGATATTAGGGAGAGATGTCTTCAAATTACATGTGAATACCATCAAATCATCTGCATATAAAGCCACCTTCTTTTCCCATCCTTAAAAATTAAACAGAATAACTCCTTGTGACAATCTTATGGAATTGGGTAGTGGTTTAATGTGTTTGTTGTAAGATCCTTGTGTACATTGCAGGTCACAAGTTCTAATTCTTGTAAAATAGCTAAGGTGGTGATACTCTAGTGGCACATAACTGCATTTGACATGTCAGGCATATATATGAATCCTTGCAGTAATAAGCAATACTTTTATTCTTCTATGGATGATACAAGTGATGCAAATTAGTTAGGAAGTAGTAATTAAAACTGCTGGACTTGGTCCTCTCTGCAGGGTCACCGCCAAATGTTTTTGCCTTCACACTATTTTTTCTGAATGCGTTTTTGTTGTCCTCTGGACTCTGTGCACTTTATCACTGCTACCCAGTGATAATGTGATTTTGCTTACTCCCTAAAACATGGTATAATTGGATTACACCTGATTGGTATATTAATTTACTTATAAGTCACTAGTAAAGTGGTAAACCATATACACAGGGCCTGTAAAATAAATGCTACTAGCTGCCCTGCAGCACTTATTGTGCCACCCATTTAAGTAGCCCCTTAATATATGCCCCATGTTTGCCATTTAGTCTGACTGTAGTTTTAAACTGCCATTTCGACTTGGCAAAATAAATCCCTTGTCAAGCCTTAAACTCCCCTTTCATTACATATGTCACCCCTAAGGTAAGTCCTAGGTAGTGCATAGGGCAGGGTGCATTACAATTAAAAGGTTGGACATATACTTTTAAGTTTTATATGTCCTTGCAAATTCATGTTTCACTACTTTGAGGCCTACCTACCCCATTGGGTTGCCTTATTACATTTAATAAGTGCAAACGTTTGATTGGTAACAGGTAAGGATTTCATGTTTGGTGTCTGGGAAGTTGTAATTTAAAATCCTCTTTAATGGTAAAGTCAGATTTTCAGTTACCATTTTGAAAATGGCACTTTTAGAAAGTTGGTATTTTCCTGCTCTATTTGGTGCCTGTAGCCTGTTTCTGGCTCACATGACTGGGTGTAGTTGGCAGTTGGACTTTGTTTATTCCTCACAGACAGCCACACAATAGAGGAATTAGGAGTACCTGTATGGGCCTTCCCTGGCAGGATGGGGGAACAGATCTGAGCATATTCCCACACGCAACTGAATAGGCTGTGCCCTGCTTTCATACAAAGGACTTGTCACCACTGGATTGTTCATGCAGCCAACTTGGAACTAGGGCAGGGGAGGCACGAAACATCAAGCACTTCAAAAGTAATGCCCCAGAAATGCCTCCTACTTCAAAGAAGGCGCCAGGTGTAAAAATAGGATCCTCATACTCACTCTTTAGTACACTTTCTGGACCTGTGGAAGGGCTCTTAGAGGACTGCCGACTGCTGTGACCTGCTATGAACTTCAGAGGACTGCTTTGCTGCACCTGGAATAACTGCTCTGCTGCCCGAAGCCTGTATTGAACTTTCAGAGGCTTGCACTGCTTCTTGAGCTCTCTTCCACTGGTGATCTCAGAACTACCAGAGTGACTCCAAGGGCTAGTTGGCTGGCCTCCTGATCAGAGCCCCAGGGACAGAAAAGGTTCCACCCATCTTGAACTCGCACCCAAGTGATTTCATCCAGTCATGGACCCTTGATGCCCAGATAGCCAAAATCCCAAACTTGGGACTTAGAAAATTTGGGGTAAAAAAACCTGCTCTGAGAACAGAGAAGAGACCAACCTCCTTGTCGATCCATTCAAGGTGCTTCGCCGGTCAGCCTGACTTCACAGGAGCTCCTTCTATGTTCTTCTCCACAGCAGCAAATTCTGTTCAGCAGTCTTTCATGGAAGGGGTATCCAACCTCGTCAAACTCTTATCAGCAACAGCCTCCAGCTTCGTCCCACTGGATATTTTCAACTTCCAAAAAAGAGACTAAGTCTGAACGTAGAAATCGTCACCGTGACTTCATCCAACTGCTCCTCAACAAAGACGCCTCCTCCTCAGATACTCCCTGTAGCCTTGTCCCACTGAACTGTACCTTCTCAGAAAATGTTTTACTGAAAATTCTTCTAAGTCTCAAGGTAAGAGTCGACCAGGCCCAAACCACTCTTTGCAACCTACTCTCACTCCATTGCGATCAGCCATATTTTTGGACTTTGACCCGGTCTCACATGAATAGATGTCCATGGTTGGCGCTTTGATCTTTTAGGTGCTAGTTTTTACTGTAAACTTTAAAAATTGATAACTCCGGTTCTACTGATACTATTTTTGTTGTTTGGTGTTAGATAATTTATTAAATATTACTCTAGTTTTCAAAATTTGTGTGGGATTTTTCTTGTGTTGTGTTTTCACTTTATATGGGCTGCACAAATACTTTACACATTGCCTCAAGGCTAAGCCTGACTGCTTTTGTGGCAAGCTGCCAGACAGTTAAGCAAATGTTAATTTAGTGACTTTTGTGGTTCACCATGACAGGGATTGTGACAGGTGCTTGAGCAGGGTTAACACCCCACTCAGTTAACCATGTATGAAGGTTATTTAAACATCAGGTACTGCAAGTTCTGAGCCAATCACTAGGGCCTAGGTCTGGGGTCCGGTTTCTTTCCCTAGAAACAATGTCAGAAAAAAATTCAACCAAGCAACATAATGGCAAGGTGGACTACCATCAGATTAAGAGAACTGCAATGCAACTCTCCCATTGAATTGTACGTCGCACGCAGTCGTGTTCTCACAATCCACCCGTCCTCCGTGGGGTCCCTACTTACTCACCTTGGGTGGTTCCTTGGGGTCCCAGCGATTCTACATTCTCTAGACACTGTCTTGACTCGAGTCGTGGTTCTTATACCACTATTTTAGTATATGGTTTGGTCTCCCCCTGGAGCCCACTGTGTATTAGTGCTACTTACGATTGTTTCTGTGCTACAGTATTGTGTGCTTTGTGTTTATCTGCGTGTAGCAGATACTGTGAGGTATTTAAGGTGTGTTATAATAATAAATACATATTTTTATAACTACTGTGTGGTTCTCCTTTCATTTAACCAATACAATAAGGTTGCATTCTGGTAAAACAAGCTGCTTAACATTCCTTCAAGACTAAGCCTGAAGGCTGCTCTCCACAGCTACCACTTGGATAGCTTTCTAAGGTTATCTTTGACCTCTTAAATCACCATAAGGGTTGTTTGGACTGGTGCAAGGTGCCCACTTTGATTAGTGGACATCATATACCAGGCCAACTTCTCACAACCTCAACTTGAAGTTGATGGTAATTAGCGTTTCCTAAATGCACAGTTTGCATTTAGGAAAGGCTACATGCATCTGCATTAGGGAATCACAAATTGTGATTCCCTAAATGCATTTGCAATTAAGGTAATCGCAAAAAATTGTGATTACCTAATTGTGAATGCCAAAACCTACGGGCCCGATTCACAGAACTAACTTACTACAAAATCCTAAACTTACTACCATTTTGGTATTCACAGAAGGCACTTACTCATTTTGGTGTTCACAGAATGTACTTACTCATACTAACTTTATGTCCGCCCTCGGGCCGGAGATTCCGGCCCGTTGGTGGAGATTCCGGCCCTTTGGTGGAGATTCTGGCCCTGTGGTGGAGATTCCGGCCCGGTGGTGGAGATTCCGGCCCTTTGGTGGAGATTCCGGCCCGGTGGTGGAGATTCCGGCCGGTGGCCGAGAATCCGCCACCGGCCGGAATCTCCACCACTGGCCGGAATCTCCACCAAAGGGCCGGAATCTCCACCACCGGGCCGGAATCTCCACCAGCGGGCCGGAATCTCCACCAGCGGGCCGGAATCTCCACCACCGGGCCGGAATCTCCGGCCCGAGGGCGGACATAAAGTTAGTATGAGTAAGTACATTCTGTGAATACCAAAATGAGTAAGTGCATTCTGTGAATACCAAAATGAGTAAGTGCATTCTGTGAATACCAAAATGAGTAAGTACCTTCTGTGAATACCAAAATGAGTAAGTGCCTTCTGTGAATACCAAAATGGTAGTAAGTTTAGGATTTTGTAGTAAGTTAGTTCTGTGTATCGGGCCCTACATGTATAGGAAAAGGCCTTTTTCCATTCACAAACTAGAAAAGGCTTGATGGGTGTGCCCCTTGATTATTAGTTGTGCAGGATGTGAGGCCTGTGCAAGTAATAGATCCACAATTTCCCCTTACTGGGAGCCACGCATCTCATTGTAAAGCTTGACTCTCTCAGGGTAGCGAAGCAGAGCAGTCCTTGGCCTACTCTGGGGAGATGGTGTGGGCTAGTGATCATCATTCACTGACACGCAATAATAACACTCAATAAAAAACTGTCCAGTCTGTGCTTTTTCTTTATAAATGGGAAAGTACATTTATTGCACCCACACTACTAAATACTATGCATTAATTTACAAATATATACATTATGCAGATTGAAAATACCATAGATGACATTGAAAGAACACATGATAAATAAACCATCAATTTGTGCATAAATGCAATGATAACCATATGTAATGCACTTATTAATGTTAATAAAGCATTGTTACCTTGATCAGTAATGGCTGTCTGCATTAATATGTCAATAACGCATTTAAAAATGAACATTACATGTGTCTGTGTGTTCTTTATATACTTTTGAGCCATTAAAATGCAATCATAAAAACAACCCCCATAGAGTGCCTTTTTCTGATCACATAAAATGCAACCATAGATCCTACCCCTAGAGAGCACTTCATTACATGTATCTTTGATATACACCTTCAGGCCTCATTAAATGCAACCATAGAACAAGCTCCTAGAGAGTGCTGCACTAAAAGTTGTAAGGCTATGGTATCAGCCATGGGAGTACTTCAAAGAATGAAATACAAATCCCAGAAGGTCATCGCTCTCTGGACACTGCAAACATAGGGTCCGTTGTTAAGCCTTACTTCTGAGGGGCTGCTGTAACTCCTACAGCCCCCCAGAACACTTTTGAAGTTCCATTGATGGTGCTCCTGTTGACGTGAGGCTACCCCAAGGCAAGAAAAATGTGCAAATGAGGAAGCATTGCAGGGCATTATGTGGCACTCCAGCAGGAGCAGTGCATATTTTCTTAGCAGCTATCCTGCTGTGCTGGGAGAGATGTGAAGAGTTCCTATTGTGTTTTTTTGAGGGGTTGGGGGTGCCTGGTCCTACCCCGAAACCCCCATGCTCCACAGGGTTGGGGCACATGGACAGCCCACTCCTGCGTGGCCCAGCTGGCTCCTCGTGACTGGCTTCATCCTTGCTGGCACAGGAGCTGACAGTTTCCCTTTCCCTGCCTGCTCCATGTGGGGAGGGTGTAGCAATTTGTTGTGGCTGCCCCACTCCACCCAGACACGGGCACGGGTGCAGGGCCCCTGGCATTGGGGGGGGAACGCAATTGCGCTCCTCCATCCTCTTTTGCTTTGGCTGCCGGGGATGGGGTACTGACCCCCTTTTCAGTATATAAGGTTTGTGGGATGAGGTCCCCAGGCCAATAAAGGGTTTGGGGACGGGGCCCCATGCATGCCCTCTCCCTGAAGAAATAAATAGATAAGTCTTGTGCCGACCCCCGGGCCCTGGCTCACCCTGGGGGTAATTTGTAGGAAATGTGTCAGAGCCCCACATGCTCTGTTTTTGGTAAAAGGTAAAAGGCTGCCAACCATTAAACGACCATAGTTCAGGCCCCATTGAGCTGATTTAGACTATCCTAGGTTCATTTTACTCCTAGTTACTAGGTCTAGTCACCAGGAGCAGCTTTAGCTCACCTCCTTACCTCCAAGCAGTGTAATCTGCAGGGAGCTGGTTCCACTGGCTCCCTGTGACAGCTTTCCTCCTGGTCTTTGTCTCTGGGTGCAGAAGTCCAGGGTTTTCCCCCAACTGGTCCTCATTGGGTCTAAGGGGGGCAACCTCTAAGGCCCTTGGAGAGACCCACTGGTCCTGGGGTCAACTGGGAACAGAATACTTGGTCCTTGTGGAAGTCAAGGGGTTTTTCCTTCCTGCTGTCCATGGCTGTCATAGTCCCAGGTTCCAGCAGCAAAAAGCGCAAACCAATCAAGAGAGCCTCCCCTTTTGCAAGAGTTTTTAAAGAGTTTTTAAAGAGGGGTGGAATGTTCTAGAAGCCAGGCACCCATAGCAAATCACCTGTCCACCCCTGTCCCAACCCTTCTGCACAGCATGATGGGACAGTTCAAGATGGCGTCATCCAGGATTTACTGGTCACATCTGCTTCTGGGGTCTCAGCTCCACCCCTTGTTGACATCCTGGATTGACTCCAGTTGCCTTCCTCCTTTGTTAAGTGGGACTGGGCTGTCCCCAGTCCTGGTGCAGTGCTATCCCTTTTTGTGGACACTATATACAATTGTGCATGAAGAGAGAGGCCTTTTCTTGAACTGAAGTAGGAATTCTTTAATATTTCCAGGAGTACTTTTTATACCACCGATCCTTCCTCAGGAGCTGAGGGAAGTACTGTTAATATCTCCTTTTTTGTGGTGTGGCCTTTATTCCTGCAGTTTAAGAGAAATGTAATTACTTTGGGACAGCAGTGTGGCAAAGGCCTGGGCTCTGATCCTAAGCTGAGCCACAGAAATATGACAATTCTGAATGTCCCATAAGTTGTACAGATATACTCCTGGAAATTGCAAATTTTATTTTTTCGCAAAGGTTTCACTCCACTTTGATATGTCACTGGACTTGTGGGCCGAAGGGAAGCAAAGCTATGCTCTAAGGCAGTTCTCCCCCTATGTGTGTAATAAAGTGTCACTACAGACAAAACAGTACATCACACTGACTTCCCCTATGAGTATACACTAACATTAAATGGCTTACCCCAGGTCAATATCTAATCCTGAAGAGTCCCCCCTGTGCCAGGCTACCTGTGAGCAGTTACCGGACTGTGCACAATGGTAGTCTCACAAGAGCAGCCCGCACACATGCACATGAGGGTATGCACATGTGTACACTTGGAGCCAGCCAATTGCCCCTTCACCTAGATGCATCACAGCGGCCTTATCTTAAAAGGTGGATACTGGCAGTAAACAGTAACAGTCCATTTACCATGTGATTTACTTTGGGTGAGACACATGTAGTGAGACTAATCCACAGTAAAGAGTTCAAAACCGGGGGGGATCCACAGAGCAAAACATCTGGGCGTGCTGAATGGGCAGTTACCCAATTGCAAGAGGGACCAAAATAAAGAAAAATATGAGGGTGACCCACTCTGTCTTCAGGCCATGCCCCCACCCAAAAGAGACAAAAGAGTCTTTCTGCCCCCAGGGGCTGAAAGGAGGTTCGCCCTGACTGGGGTTTTTTCCTCTAACCTGCCCCCAGGATGGTTGTAAAGACCACTAGATACCAGGTGTTTCACATTTGTGGAAAAAGGGGTGGGACATCCCACCGTGGCATTATGCCATACCCCCACCCCAAAAGGGGTACCCCAGTATTTCTGCCCCCACTTCCCAAATCTGTAGGAATTCGCAAAGTTCCTACTACCCAAGGTTCCCATATTTATCCTCATTAAACACTATCCCACTGGTTTGACTGGGCCTAGTGCCCTGGTTTGATTCATTCCTGTCAGGGGCACTAGTACCATTTTTATCAGAAAATATTTGGGAAGGCTGGGTGGGAGACTTTTGTGGATCCCCCGCAGTTTCAGGAACTTTCCTTCACAGATATGTGAAGGAAAAATGTGTTTTAAGCCAAAGCTTGAAATTTACAAGGCCTTTCTTGGCAAAAAAACATCATGGGTTCCGATTAAGATATACCATTATGAACTCCTAAGGATGTCTAGTTTTCAGGAATCATAAACTATGGCCACTAGGAGAAAGGAACTTCTCTGGGGCCGGAAGGGCGGAGAGGGGCTCGTAGTTGGGATATGTCCTCCTAAGTTAAATACAATGCCAACAGAAGTACCCCACTTAAGTCAAGGACAGTTGGGAAAAGAATCTCCCAGGGTGTCAACCGCTCAAGTGCGGGAAAGGAAGCAATTCCTTTTTGTTAAATAACCCTCACACACTCTAGTAGTGTCATGCTTCATCATCAGGTTCACCCTGACTCCTAAAGGTCAGGGTGGGCTCAACCATGTTTCAGGGAGCACTTAGGAGAATATGGCCAGGGGGTTTAAAGATTAAAACTCCTCCTGCGGTTCCAGGTATCCCTTTATTCACGGAACCGTAGGGAATATTAGAATTAGAATAAATGATTAGGGGTCGCAAGGAGATGATAGTCCTATGACCCCAAGTTAACCCGGAAGTCGTTGGTGTCGGAGCAGAGAGGCCGCAGTAACTACATGAAATTTTCACCCGCCAAGTTGCAAAAAGTACTAAGGCAACAATATCAGTTTTTTCGCCGTCTAATTCTGAAAAAATTCGGCAGAAAGATAATCAGTGGCACTTATATTTTAGGCTGCTGTTAAATAACCTCTGGTGGTGTAAGAAAATATAATTCCTTTCTTTCATCGGTGGCTCCACACAACGCAATTATCATTTATGAATACCATATCAAAAGGTATCCTTCCTTTGTTTCATATTACGAAGAAGGTTCCATGTCTGGTAACTCACCAAGGACTCGCCTAACAGTGGTTAGAAAACTCTGTCCTGAAGAAGGTGTTTGTATCAAGTTACACCGAAACGCCGCGTCGACCCTTTTGTTGTAGTTTTCTTTTTGATTTTGTATTTTAATACTGATTTATGTATCTAATGTATTGTTTTTATTCTTTGTATATTTAATTCATGCCCAGTTTTTTTAACAATACCTTTTTTAAAATAATGATCTTGAATAAATTTAACATTTTGAATTTTAATATCTTTATCTGTGTTTTTTTGCGATTGTTTTAATGTGTATATATGAAATTTGTTACACTGTTATAGTTGTTTGTGCAACACATGATCCGGACAACTACACTAGGGACTGTCTTAGTTTCCTATGACCCTAGTGCCAACATGTTTCAGTCTACGAAAAATGGCCCATTCGGGTCCTGGACTTTCTTCAGGGCAAAAATGGTGTCCTCCCTGGTTTCGTTTATATAGGAATGGCCTATGTTTTAAGTTGTAAAGGGCAGAAAGCTGCGCTCAGACGAAAAAGGAAAACAGATCACTTATCTCTCATCCTGTTCCGTAATGTTTCCAATCCATCTGTAAGAGAAACATAAAAGGGAATTTGTTATGCGCCTCCTTTCCCCATCCACGCTGTGCTCTCAACACCCATACTAGCCATTCGGGGTGGGTGTGATAGTGCGACTGGATACTGAGGTTATCCTACGCATAACCAGGGAGGACACCATTTTTGCCCTGAAGAAAGTCCAGGACCGTCATCTCCTTGCGACCCCTAATAATTTTAATATTCCCTACGGTTCCACGAATAAAGGGATACCTGGAACCGCAGGAGGCGTTTTAATCTTTAAACCCCCTGGCCATATTCTTCTAAGTGTTCCCTGAAACATGGTTGAGCCCACCCTGACCTTTAGGAGTCAGGGTGAAACCGATGATGAAGCATGACACTACTAGAGTGTGTGAGGGTTATTTAACAAAAAGGAATTGCTTCCTTTCCCGCGCTTGAGCTGTTGACACCCTGGGAGGTTCTTTTCCCAACTGTCCTTGATTTAAGTGGGGTACTTCTGTTGGCATTGTAGTTTTCAGGAATGCCTGGGTTTGGTAGGTTTCCGTGTGTGTGTGGCGAGTGAGCCAGGAATCCAGGACCCAAAATACCCAGTTATCTATATTTCTGACATGGATCATTTTTCACTCAGATTTTTGGATGTCTCCACACCCTGTTTTGGAGCATTTGGTGTTGCAAGTGCTAGGCCTAGTTCCACAGGTGTGGTGATGTTTTTATCACGAGAAGCTCGGGGATGCTGGGTGGTAGGAATTTTGTGAATCACTGCAGCTCTGAAATTTTCTCTCAAGTAAATGTCAGGACAAGTGTTTTTAGTGAAAGTTTAAGGCTTGTAAGGTCTTCAGGGAAAAAAACATAATGGAATCTACATGAGGCACACCACCCTGGACTCCTCTGGGTTTCTAGTTTTTAGAAATGTCTGGAATTGGTAGGTTTCCCTGGGTGGCAGCTCCACTGGGGACCAATTTCCGCCCCTATACATATCGTAAAAAAGCGTTGATTTTGTTAGATGAAATGTGATGTTTTCAAGTAATTTTCTGGGATGTTTTGTCTCACAGGCACCACTATCAGCCACACAAGTGGAACACCTTTTGTATTAAGAAACATGTGGGAACATAGCATAGAAGATTTTTGCTGTAACCACTTGACTGTCTGTGTTTTTTTGGCTTCCAAATGTAAACTAGCGTGCAACAAAGAAGAGATTTTTCAAAATGCCATCTAAAGCAGATTCAATGGTGTACAAATAACCATTGTTCCTAAACTCAGAATCTTCACATTTCAGACCCTTCACACCCATTTTTCATTCATTCAAACCCATTTTGCATTCTTTATATTTTACCATATGGATTACTGTGTGGTTTGTAGACAATGAAAAATCAGTTCTAAGCTGCAGCTTGGTTGTTGACTCTGGGTATTCTGTCTTTCTGGAGACCCTGCAAACCCTATATATCTCCATGATGAAAAGGGTCTGTCAAACATAACAGTATACTGCTTGTGCTCAAAAGAGCCACATTTAAATAACGACGCAATATTAAAATTGTATCCGCGTCATGACAATGTCAATCTTGCTTCTCCGGCAATACTACATACTATGCCCAACTCCATTGAGCTTTGGGGATTGTGCATCCCGTATTGGAGATAGCATGCTTCGTTTAATTTATGTAGTCATTCATACAGGCACTTATGAAAAATAAGTTAACTATTAATCCAAATTACGGATTTGCTCTATGTTTATTGAAAAGTAAAACTAAATCAATATAATTTACATGTTTGACGAGACCAATAGTTTTCTGCATTCACCTGTAACAGCTCTTTTTGCTCTTTATTTTAATTAATGCGCTATAACACAACTGTATTTAAATGACAGCTGCTCACTCCTCCATTCAGATTTTATGACGTTCATTTTTTTTCTGGGATTAGTGGAATACATTCAGTGAACAGATTTTAAAACCCGCTCGCAGCTGTGCTGTGTAAAAAGAAGAGAAAAGAAAATGGGACAGTAATTTAAATCTTTTCACTCAGCAGAAAAAAAAATGATTGTCTATTTTCCTTATGTAGATGTGTCGGGAAGCAGCTTGTTGCGGGTGTGATGTGTGGAGCCGTACCTCTGCAAGCAGGACCTTCACCGCTACCCTGGTCCTATGCACGTGGAATATTAATCTCCTGCTTCCAAACCATCAATGCAAACGCGCTTGTTTTCTTTGACATTCCTCTCCCTAATTGAATACAATCCAAAGCAATTTATATGAGGCCACTGAAAAGGGAATGTGTAGATATTCGACCAACAAGGGGAAATCAAAATGGAAATGTGGGATTCAGTACACACGTTAGATGTCATTTGCTCACAGATTGAAGTTCTGTGTAAAATTTCAGGGGTGTCCAGCAGAGGCTGAAGAGACACGGGGGCATATTATCAAGAACGGCGTTAAAAATTATCGCCGGTTTAGCGGCAGAAAACTGCCGCTAAAGCGGCAATAATGGCTTGATAATATGCCCTTGAGAATAAAAAGAAGCCCATGTTGACGAACATGGGCTTCTATTGGAATTCTCAAGGGCATATTATCAAGCCCATTATCGTCGCTTTAGCGGCAGTTTTCTGCCGCTAAAGCGGCGATAATTTTAACGCCGTTTCTTGTTAATATTCCCCTGAGGGCCTTATTTATGAGCCCTTGCATCACATTTACACCACCTTTGTGTCACTTTTAGTGACGCTGCGGCGGCGTAAATAATGCGCCACGTTGCACCATATTTACGAAGTGTTGCATCTAGGCAGATACGTCACTTCGTAAACCTCTGTGCTACATTATACCTGCGCCTGGTATAATGTAGGCAGGGTGGGCGTTCCCCCGCATCAAAGCCTCGTAGAAGTGGCGCATTGAAATCTATAAGATTTCAGTGCGCCACTTCTAGGATGCCATTGCGTCAAAACCTTACGCCTGCCTCATGGCAGGTAAGGGTGACGCAGGCCCTTTCACATGGGGCTTGCCCCATGTGAAAGGACACATTGCTGGAATTGCGTCTGTTTTCAGACACACCCCAGCAATGCGCCACTTTTGCGCATACAGATACGTCAGTAATACTGATGTATCTGTAACTCCTTGCGACATGATGCGTCATACAGTAAATATTGCGCATCGATGGTGTCGCATGGAGGGCCCACAGAGAAGTGTTGCATCACTGCTTTGTCGCAGCGATGCATCACTTCTCATAAATAAGGCCCTGAATGTCTCCGATAATTTTCGGATGTGTTAAATACCTCAGGCTTTGTTAAGTTTCGGCCGGTCAAGTGTACAATATTTACTGAAACATCCGGATTTTGGTGCGTTAAACACTAAAATATGCATGTTATTTTCCACAGACTCGTAATAGGTGCATTCCTTGCACCCGAAAAATAGCGTACCCCATGGTATTGTTATTTATCATGTGAGCTAAATAGCGCCTACACTCGTAATCAGGCACTTAAGGTATTACATCAAACACTCAAAAGGTGATGGGAGGAATCCTTGCACATAGTCTAACCCCTGGCAATTGCTCAGGGAAGCATTTACACCCAACGCATATATATCAACTATATTATGACTAGAGACAATGATATACAGACAGGGTGCCAGAAGGAGGGGGAACATGGCGGCTGCACGTTAGCCGCTAGCGCCTGGAGCTCTGCGCCAGCCACTATGGACCCGGGGAGTGAAAGTAGCCCGTAATTGATCGGAGGAGGAGCAGGGGGCCGTTACCTGAATGCTGACAGCTCTGCTGGAGCGTCTCCTCGCTGCCCTCGCTGTTCGCACCGGTGCCTGGGTTTGTGGATGCGGCGTTGCTCTTCTGTGAAGCCGCGAGCAGGGAGACGCTGGGCTGTCACTGGGGATGCCGCGCTTGTTGGAGGACGCGCGAGAAGGCTTTCTTTTTTCCAGCTTTTCCCGGCTTGAGCCGGTGTTGTTGGCCTGTGGCGCGGCTCTTTTCGCGGCTCTTTTGCGGGGGCTGCGGAGGGGAAGAACACTGGGCGTCGGACGTCGTGGAAGCCAGGGATGTGTAGAGAGGAGGTGGGGAACCGTTTTCCTATGCCTCCCCGCCTGTTGGAAGCCACGCTGGAGCTCAGGAGGGGGCATAAGGCAGTAGCGCGGGGCCTCCTCAGGGGGGGCAATAAAGCCAGTATTACCAGCTTTTTTCAGCGTGGGAAGGAATTGGACTTGGATCACGGCCAAGAGCAGTAGCAAAGACAGGAGCAGGAGGAAAGCGGAGTCAGCGGTAAGGTTGGAGAGGATGGGGAGGAGGCTGCTGGTGATTTAAACAGAAGCATTGAAGGTGTGGTAAGGGTAAAGAGGTCAGTTCCCTTATCAGTACAGCATTCGGGGAAACAACAGACTACCCTCAATATATTTGAGGTTACCTCTCCTACCGCTGGAAGCCCACAGATAGAAGTTGGGACAGGACAAAAGAAACCAACAAGGATGCCCACAGGGGGTCCTAAGAAAGTTATTGTAAGTAGTAAGAAGGGCAAAAAGTACACTAAAACTACCTCAGGAAAAACAAATATTGGTAAGGATCCCCCTGAGGCTGTGGTACCACAATTCCTCGCTGCTGCCGAGCTTGCTTCTCCTTGTGGAGTACAGGCCTCTTCAGGTGAAAGAACCAAGTTTACTGGTGGTGACTCTGCCTTTCAGGTCTAACAGGTGAAAGGGAAGTCTATTAAACCTAGGAGGCCAAAAAGTAAGGCGCCTAGTAGCGTGGCTAAAGTGACTCCATCATTACGCTCTTATTTTAGGGTTCAGCCAGAAGTGTTGGTTATTGGTACACGACCTGGATCTCTGGGTCAGTGTCCGGCAAGTTTAATTTCCCCTACACTTCCATCTACGCTACTGGTTGTTTCCTCAGATATAGCTTCTGTGACAGGGATGCAGTCTGTAGTCGAATCAGGAAAAGCCACAGATGTAGCCATACCAATGGACCTAGTCTCCCAAGCAACAGGCCTGGCCCCCCAATTTAAGGATTCGGGGGTGCCTTCAGGGAATATGAGCGCTCCTAGAGACGGCTCGATGATTATCGCTTCAAGTTTAGTACAACCACTATTAGGAGCACCTGATAACAGCACTGTAGAACTACCAGAAAGGGGATCCCTTCCAGCACAGCCAGTACAGCCAGCTTTTCCTTTGCCCGCGGGTTTGGAGAATCTCTTCGTTGCACTAACGGAGGACATAAAGAAAGGATTTGCAGCATCTACAGTGAACCAAGGGGAGATCAGGAATTACTGCGAATCCCTGGAAAAAAAAGTTGACCTTATAAATTCCAGAACCGTAACTTTAGAGAATGCAGTGGGTGAAATGAAAGAAGATCTGGGCCAGGCAAAGTCGGAAATCAAATTCCTAAAATCGGAACATCGGGAACTCAGAGACAGAGTGGAGAAATTGGAGAACAACGCACGAAGGAACAATTTACGTTTATTGAATGTACCAGAAGGAAGTGAAGGATCTGATATTCGGTCCTACGTGGTTTCTCTACTTAAGACCTCATTACAGCTTGAAGTCTCTGAGGGAGAGCTTAGCCGAGACATTCAGAGGGTACATAGGGATCCTTTCGGAGGAACCCTAACAGACCCAAACCCAGAAAAATTCTCATTAATTTCCTCACATTTGCCTTGAAGGATAAGATCTTAAATTTAGCACTGAAATCTAAATCAGTGCGGGCAAAGGAATTTGCGTTTGAGATTCGGTCGGACCTCTCAAGCTGCACTTTGGAGAGGCAATGGGAGTTGGGCAAGAGACTGGAAGGGTTCAAAAGTTAGGGGCGGTAGCCCAATTAAAATTCCCGGCCTTTTTAAAGGTGATGTATAACAATAAAATGCACAATATAAGGTCGGCACAGGAAGCGGATGAGCTGTTGAACAGCCTAAGTAAAGGGGACCAATAGCTGGCCCAACTACAGTGTAGTCAGTGAGGTGATATCTCTCCTACATAGAGAAGTTAATAGCAATGAGAGTTTTTTAATTCTGAGAGGCTGTCTGGAGTTGTGAGGAGCGCTCCCTTCCTGGTTGCTTTTAGTATAGTTAGGCCTCCCCGCTTTTCTTTTATTCTTTGAATCTTATTTAGTTTCTCTCTGGGTGTTTTGTTTTGGTGGTGTTGTTTTTTATTAAGGTGGGGCTGGCGCAGATATCTCCAGGACGCAATTGCCTGGACTCCATCTGTCCAGATAATTGGGGTATGGGTTCCCAGTGAGGGGGGGAGGGGGAGGGGTAGGTGGGGGCACGGGGTAGGGGTTGGGGTTGGGTGTAGCAGGAAAAAAAATCAATAAAATCCTCATTCGCCGTTTTTTTGTGTGGGATGAACTTACGTTAGGGCTTGGTTGAGAGTTTTGGAGCTAGGCTGGACTGATTGCTGGCATTGGTTACCTTATATTCAGCCCTCGGTTTTTAGGCTGGGCTTCTCGATGGATACAATATGAGTCCTATACAGATTTTATCTTGGAATATTAATGGCCTGCGAACCAGACCAAGAAGAGATAGGATAGTACAGTATCTCCAAGATTCATTGGCTCAGATTTTGATCCTTCAGGAAACACATCTCCTAAAACAGGAGGTATGTTCCCTTCTTAAAAATAAAAGATGGGTAGGTTCATACGTGTGCACGAATCAGACAGCTAATGTTAGAGGAGTCCTTATAATTTTCAAGAAATCAGCTCAAGCTTATGTTTTACAGCAATTGGTTGACCCAGGTGGCAGATGGGTCATCGTTAAAGTTAAGATGATGGAGACCCTGTATACGTTGGTCGGCTATTACGGGCCCAATCAAGATGATCCCTCAATTCTTAAGACCATCTTTTCCCATCCATTAGATTTTCCTGAGCCAATAATTTTGGCTGGAGATTTTAATATAGTTTTAAATCCCGGCCTGGATAAAACTCCAAATAGCAGAGCTGCAGTACCCTTAAAATCTCGCGTTTTTCTCCTAGAGGCAATGCAGCAATTTGCTCTTTTAGATATATGGAGGGAAAGATCAGGCTTACAGCAGGGGGTATCATTCAGAAATTATAAATACTGGCATCAATCGAGAATTGATTACATGCTGATAAGTAACTCGCTCAGGGACAGAGTTAACGATATTACCTATCTGGCCAATCATCTTTCTGACCACTCAGGGGTCCTTTTACGCCTGGAGAGTCCATCTGTAGGGTTTATTCGTTCATGGTCATTTGATCGTTCTTTACTCCTGATAGAGGAAGAAAAAGCTTTCTTGTCACAAGAAACTGAATGGTTCTTTGAAGTAAATTTAGAGTCAACATCAATATTAAATGTGTGGGACTCTTTTAAAGCTTTCCTGCGGGGTCAGATCACAAGCAGGGCAAGTTTCAGGAATAAAAAATATAAAGTGGAGGTATCTTCCATTGAGGGGAAGTTGAAAGATCTAGAAGCTGATACATCCTCGTTAGCCTCGCCTGAAGCCCAGCAAGAGTGGAAAGTTAAATGGGATAACTTAAAAGGGCAACTAGAAAGTATACTGCAGTCCAGGCTTATACGTAGATGGGAGGCCAGTAAAATCGCCCATTTTGAATATGGAGAAGGCGCAGGCAAACTTCTTGCCTGGAAAGCTAAGCCGACCGGGCAAGGAATCAGATTAAGGAGATCATTAGCGGAGATGAGACCTTCTGCTTAGATGGGGAAATCAGCCTGGCTTTTCAGAGGTATTTCGAGGAGATATATTGTGAGGACAAAAGCCTAGATGTTACTAACGTTCAAAACTGGTTAAGGGATATCCCCCTTCCCTCGTTAGGACAGGACCAACAGCAATATTTGGATCAAGCCTTCACTCAAACTGAGGTTAGAGAAGCCATCCAACGCTCCAAGTCCGGGAAAGCTGCGGGACCTGATGGCCTTCCAGCAGAAATGTATAAGATGCTGGGAGAAAAGATCATCCCTGTCTTAACGCAGCTCTTCAATCATGTGCTGGAGGCTGGTCTAGGGCTCCCAGCTTCTTGGAACAATGCTTTAATAATTTTGATATTAAAACCCGGGAAGCCTCCGTCAAGTTGTGGGTCATATAGACCCATCTCGCTCCTAAATGTAGATTATAAAATTTTTACTTCTATTCTGGCAGCGAGATTGGGTCTTATTGTGGGAGATGTCCTTCATATAGATCAGAAAGGTTTTGTAAGGAATAGGCAGCTCTCTGATCTCACGTATAATCTTATTGGGGTCATAGATCTTGCCTCTACTTATGCCCTCCCATTGGCCGCCATGACTTTGGATGCAACCAAGGCCTTCGACAGAGTAAATTGGATTTACCTGTCGGAGGCCTTGCAGAAATTTAATTTAGGGGGAAGATTTCGTCATATGGTACAATTGATCTACCAGAATCCCACAGCTAGACAGCTGGTTAATGGGAAGATTACCGACTCCTTTAAGATCACAAGAGGAACCAGACAGGGCTGCCCACTCTCCCCTCTTCTATTCGATCTTTACATTGAGCCATTTGCTCAACGGCTTAGGGCGGATCCTAACATACCGCCATTTAAGTATGAGGAGTGGGAGAGGAAGGTAGCCCTGTATGCCGATGATATCTTGGTTTACTCCGCGGATCTACAGTCAGCTTTTCCAGCGGTTATTAGTTTGGCCCGGGACTTTGGCTCAGTCTCTGGGTATGAGATCAATGCTACAAAAACCGAAATCATGACTTGGAACCTGTCGGAGACACAGCAGGGTTACCAGCCTAGCTCCAAAATGAGATATCTGGGAGTTCAGGTGGTGCAGGACATCACAAAGATAGCTGAGATCAACTTAGCTATGGTGGCAAGGGAGTGTAGAATGCTTATGAAATCTTGGGCTTGTCTTCCATTATCAATCTTGGGAAGAACTAATTTGGTCAAGATGACGATACTCCCAAAGATTTCTTTTCTTTTTAACTGTATCCCTCTTTATTTTGAAAAATCCACGATTGCGAAGCTTCAGAGTGACATTAATTCCTTCATCTGCGCATCTAAGGCATCTAGGATTGCCTGGAAGAAGCTGAGGCGGAGAAGAGAAAAGGGTGGCCTGGCCTTACCAGACCTTCAGATATATGCTTGGGCGTTCCAACTCTCACATTCACGCATGCTATTGAGAATGCCCGTAGATACCGGGGCTGGAGGGATGTTTTTGGCCATGCTAAGGGGTGTTAAACTGCCAGAGAACAGGTTTCTGTTTAAATTTGGGGATCCGAAGTTTAAAAAAAAATTAGGCTGAAGGTTCTTCAGGGGTAGCTAAAACTTGGGCCCAAGTCAGGGGGCAGTGGGGCTCGACTATTTTTCCAGTTTAGCTCCCCTTTGGGATTCTCCTGGAACCCCAGAGTGTTTAAGGGACAGTTTGGCAAACCCCTTGAGGAATGCAGGGTTATTGGTTTGGGGAGACCTCCTTGATGGAGGTATACTTACCCCCTGGGAACACCTCCAGGATAGGGTTGGGGGAGGACTTTCTCGGTTTAAGCATTATCAACTTGCAAGCTGGGTCCAATCTCACCCGCGGAAGCATGCCTTGGGATGTGGAAGTATTTTAGAACATCAGCTCGTGACCAAAGCCCCAGGGAAGAAAGAAGTCTCCCTTTGGTACCAAACCCTGTTGGAGGAAGTAGATGGTGAATTCAAGCTTGCTGAGGAACTGTGGGGGGGGTCTTTGCCCACACAGGACTGTGCGAAATTATGGCAGAAATCATGTAAGATCCTATATGAAGTTGTGAAACCAGCCTGGCTAAAAAGAAATCACCTGTTCACCATCCACAGGGCTTACTACACTCCCCACAAATTGTCTAAAATCTCAGTTGGGCCTCCAGCCAGCTGTAAAAAATGTGGCTTGGTTTCCGCCTCAGATATCCACATGTTTATGGAATGCCCTTCTCTTGCTACTTTCTGGCAGGAGGTCGGAGATTTTTTGACAAGTGTTTTAGGCTGTGCTATTAATATAGATTTGCCTTTAATAATATTTGGTCTCGCAGAAAACATCACTGGGCTTGCCGAAACTTTGCTTTTTTATTCTGTTTTGTTAGCTAGGAGGCAAATCTGTATAAGGTGGACGGAATCCAGTCCTCCCACTTTTGCGGACTGGCAGTCATCAGTTTTATCAGTCTCCAAATTGGATCTGGCCAGACAGGGAAGTAGAAAAAAGAAGGCATTTTGGAATCTTTTGAAACTTAGATGGGATTCTCAGACGATGAGGTGAAGTCGTGTTTTTTTTTTTTTTCTCCTGAGTCCCATGATTATGCTGTCAACACTCCTTGGGCTAAGCCGTGCGCTGCCAGGTATGGTGGCGGTTAACCGGCGAAAGTCTACCAGCCCTTGAGCTTGGCAGAAGGGGTATCTCAGTGGTTTCTTCATTTGATACCCAGGGCAGGTCTGGTATTAGTAGGCGGGGCCTTATTCCAACATTCCAACAGCCTACTTTCCTCAGTGTTATGAGAGTGAGTACAGACGCCCAGGGTGGATATTGAAGTGAGATATACGGCGAATGAGGACAAAAAAAAAATGATATACAGACAGATCAACATACTTAAATACACCCATATACACAGATGACCAGACATGCTTCCCAGGCACACATCAGACTTAGCGGAACTCAAGCAACAGACTTCTGGACATGCTGTCACCCATGCACAAAGACCAATAGACATTCAAGTACAAATGCAAATACAGGTACAAATACACATATACAAACTGAACAAGCCTCACGCACAGATATATATACACATACAGACAACACCCCCCCACCCCAACACATACACAGTTAGAAAGCACACAAACAGACACAAATAGGCATGTGAACGAAGGACAGATTAAGTTACTTGCAAAGGCATCGTCGTGTGCACCATTGTACACTTTATACAATTGTGCATGTAGAGCAGCACGTTCTTGAATTAAAGTAGGAATTCTCTGAAGTTTTCCAGGAGTACTACTGGGTACGTGTAACTGTCACAGGTGTCAAGGACTACTCTTAAAAACTATTGGGAAATTTCTAAACTTCGAAAATATGTTGATAAAATTGCGGATAGAGGTTTCCAAATGTATTTGCGATTGGGACCAGGGGCATATTATCAAGAACGGCGTTAAAATTATCGCCGTCTTAGCGGCAGGATAATTGGCTTGATAATATGCCCTTGAGAATTCCAATAGAAGCCCATGTTGACACCAGAACATGGGCTTCTATTGGAATTCTCAAGGGCATATTATCAAGCCCATTATCGTTGCTTTAGCAGCAGTTTTCTGCCACTAAAGCGGCGATAATTTTAACGCCGTTTCTTGATAATATGCCCCCCAGTATTTCTGTGTTTTACCTCAAAGAGTTTGATTTCGAATGGAAAACAAACATCATTTTTTCCTTGTAAGGGACATGGAGGTGTGACGTTTTACAGGTGCCGGTAGAGGAAGTTATATATGTTGCCATGTGTCTTACTATCAATGAACCTAGTGAAATCGATTTGCCGCTATTACACGTTAAATTGCGTGTGCATGAAAAAACTTGAGGGCATATTATCAAGAACGGTGTTAAAATTATCGCCGCTTTAGCGGCAGAAAACTGCCGCTAAAGCGGCGATAATGGGATTGATAATATGCCCTGGAGAATTCCAATAGAAGCCCATGTTGACACCAGAACATGGGCTTCTATTGGAATTCTCAAGGGCATATTATCAAGCCCATTATCGTCGCTTTAGCGGCAGTTTTCTGCCGCTAAAGCGGCGATAATTTTAACGCCGTTTCTTGATAATATGCCCCCAGTATTTTTGTGTTTTACCTCAAAGAGTTTGATTTCGAATGGAAAACAAACATAATTTTTTCCTTGTAAGGGACATGGAGGTGTGACGTTTTACAGGTGCCGGTAGAGGAAGTTATATATGTTGCCATGTGTCTTACCATCAATGAACCTAGTGAAATAGATTTGCCGCTATTACACGTTAAATTGCGTGTGCACGAAAGAACTTGGGGGCATATTATCAAGAACGGTGTTAAAATTATCGCCGTTTTAGCGGCAGAAAACTGCTGCTAAAGCGGCAATAATGGGCTTGATAATATGCCCTGGAGAATTCCAATAGAAGCCCATGTTGACACCAGAACATGGGCTTCTATTGGAATTCTCAAAGGCATATTATCAAGCCCATTATCGCCTCTTTAGCGGCAGTTTTCTGCCGCTAAAGCGGCGATAATTTTTAACGCCGTTCTTGATAATATGCCCCCAGTTCTGTTTCAGATTTCACACTGACTTTCTTTTAAAAAGTGTGAATTTCGACGTCAGTATTTATGACTACATCCTAGGCAAGATCTCCTCATAGCGGCATGTCGATGCTGTGCCAGCGCAGTTTAGTCATCGCTCATTGAATGAATGTTACATGTAAGGCACGAGTTTGAATCCTGTCAAGGTCTCCAGAGTCCTGCTTACTTTCAAGGTCAAACATACAATTCCATCTGAAATTTTACATGTTTTTGGCATGTGTAGATTTTCCTCCCAGGGCAATATATAATTACCTACTACATTTAGGGTAGCGTAGTTTACTGGCCTTGTACTATGCATACCATTTAGTTCTATTCTTATATTCTGCAGTTGGGTTACTTCATAATATTGATCATTTAGCATTTTACAGGCGGCAAACCATCTATACATATCACTAAGGCCCTCTTTTGAGTGGTCTGAAAATACATCTCCGCCAGGTAATACGAGTTAAGGGGTCCATCGGAATTCTTTGGTCCTTACATGGAGAGCTCAGCTTCTCAGAGGAGTCGAAATCTCAGTGTGAAATTACAGGGTAAATCATAGGGTAATGCGTATGGAAATACCGATTCCCACATGGTATGCCCAAAACCATGTAATTCCTATTATTTCCCCAACCTCCTGAATTACTGGGATCTCCAATAACTGTAATTCCGGAATGAAGAAATAACAGGCCCCTTATAATGAGTGCTGTCGACTAAAGTGATAACACTGAGGGCCTGATTATGAATAAAGCCAACCTATGGACCGCCGCAGCCACTGTGGCTGTGTGGGTACCGCTGCACCGGTGGTCCGACTGCCTAGTACAACTTGGGCGGTCGGACCGCCATCGCACCGCCGCAACTGCCATGGATCAAGGATCCCTGGTGGTGGTGCGGTGGTCTTGAGGCTGCAATATGCTTGGTGGGACCACCACGGTCCCGCCAAGCATATTACAAGTTTCTTCTCCGCCACGGTTTTCATGGCAGTTTCTAATCCATGGCGGAGAGGAAACAAAGGGGGCCCTACAGACCCCACTGTTGCCACAGGGCCATAGGGTGCATGCAGGGGGGCACATGTTGTGCCACCCTGTGTGCATGCACCCCAGTACCTGCACGGCATGGACTGCACCAGTCCATGCCGTGCAGGTACTGCCTTTGAAGTTCCCATTGCGGTGCCTATTTCATAGGCCCCACCGTGGGACTGCCAAAGAACCACCCGCCAGAGACGGGCGGTGTGCACACATGTTTGACTGTGTCAGAGCGGGGCGGCGGCGTGCTGTTCCTGCTCCCACCCCGCCAATCTCGTATTCGGGACCTTTGTGTTCCATCTGTTCCTAAGCCTGAATCGCGTCAAAGGAAGTGCCTTGAAATACTACCTATTTATCGATATTTGGGACTCCTCATAGATGATTTGTTTCAATGCAAATCACGTTTTGTGGCTAAAAAAGATGGAGTCAATTTACACTGTTCAATGTTTGAATTTCTTTAAGGAAAAGTAGAGTGGATTGTCCATTCTTCCCGAAAATTGCGTAAAACTCAGCTGCAATTTTACCTACAGCATCCTGCAGTGCTTCTCTATGGTGGAGTGAGGGAAGACTACCTTGATGATATTGACGGAGCTCTGCTGCTGCAATATTTTGGCCTAGGGAAATCTGTTGCAATTCCGGATTTTTGAAGGGAGCTTGAAAGAAATTCATCTAAGGCCATGACACTCAGTCAGTCATACTGCTTTGGTATTACAAGAAAAATGCATGTGCCGTACTCTACTCGACAAGATGCATAGCGAATTTCGCCATATATAGAATCATGAGTCTCCAGTTTTGCCTTTGAGTTTTACTTTCACCCTGCTACTATCACTAATAGAATGCTATTCAGGAACAGGCTGAACGTAGAGGCAAGATATTGAAACTGAAATGGATCTGGCCCCTTAGAGGACTTGGAAGTCTAAATCTGCCAACAAAAGAGCTCTTATTAGGTACTATTAGTATAATTATGCACATTTGGATGGCACAAAGATTGTTTGTTTGGATGAGGACAACTTCAACTTCTGTTACATGAAAAAAAGAATAAATAAATAATAAATACATGCATACATAAATCTGCCAAGGTACTTCCTGTTGCACAGGACATTCAGAAATGTGGCCCTACCAGTGACATTATTTCTGGTTCTTATATCACTTCGATAGATTTTGCTAGGGGTAAGTGCTTACAGCTGTTTCAAAACAAATGACACTTTTTTGAGCCCCAAAAGCCCAAACGTCGGAGTTGCAATTGCAGCTTACTGGTCATAGAAGATGTCACCTATGAACGTTTAGGTGACTGACCTTATGGACAGTACTTTCTGGATATGAGTACCACTCTCACACATTGGTCTATGTCTTAACCTTTCAACTGAGTATACACTTTTTATCTGCGCTAAGTAATTGAATTTTATTTGCACAATATAAAACCCATTTGAATCATGTTTTCAGACCACACATTTCATGATCTAATAAGAAAAAAATGAGCCCCAGAGTTATATTTTTCCTTTCAACTAATACACACTAAGAAAGCCATTTGGGGTGTGGGGAAGTTTAGCTCAATGACAGTGAGGCGCTTATTTCTAGGAAAACTGGGAAATATAAAATAATATAAAGTTGATTCACAAGTGTTCTACCTGTCACATGCTTATTTGTAATGAATATACATTTAAACCACATACTCCTTCCTTACTAGAAAAACATGTGTGGCAAAACCAACAAAGGCGCTTCTAGGAGTCTATGAAGACTTAGGGGATATAAATCAACCACAATAGTTTATTATAGAAAACAGTCAATTAGGCAAATTGTTTGTATAGAGGTCAATGGTGAAAGCGACTCTTTATGAGATGTAGGGCTCATTAGAGGTTAACTCAAAAATGCATAGTGTCTGATAGACCAAGGGACTGGGGCCAGATAGAGGTTTTACTTTTGGAATCAGTTTGAAGCACAAATCAGCACAGATGGGGGGTGGCTTGGGTGCATTTGAGGTGTGCCACCATTACTTCAGGCCACTAAAGTAAACAAAAAAGTGATGGATGAAATGCTTGAATTAATCCCAGCCACTGGAAATTACTTGGGCCGCATCCCAGTCCATCGTTACTTTGCACATCATGCAACCTTAGTTTAAAACCATTCATATGCAAATCAGTCTTGACCCTGCTCCAATTGGAACAGCCCAGCCCGAAATGACAGCCCAGGTACTGCCTGAACTGCAACACAAGCAACCCACGACCAGTTTTACCCTATCAAAATATGTTTTAACTGGAATGACAAGCGGCTACTGTCAGGTTTTGTAAATTTCATATTGGCTGTGCAAAAGAAAATTTTAGCAACATTAGCTGCCTTGGCCATCTGATATGTACAGGATCCCTTTACTCATCCAGCATCAGGGAATTAGCCATGCAGCTTGAGCTGTCTTTGTCTGTCCTAACTTTGATTTATCGTATGAAGAACAATATATTTAATGGGCCTGATTGATAAAGGTAATTTACACTTTCGAGCAAGTTTACACTTTTGAGTAAGATTACTACATTTTGGCATTCCTAAAAAAACAAAAAAACAGAAGTAAGTACAGTACTACACATGGCCAGCCAATGGTACTGCAACACTCTCTCATAGAAACAAATGGAGGTATGTACTTAAAATAAAACCCAATAGGAAATAATGTTAAATTAAATTATTTAAAATAGTTAAAAATGTAAAATATAGCTTAATGTTTAAACATATATTTTAATATAAAATATTTTAATATCCTATTTTTAACGTATACAAATCAGAAATATGAATAATTAAATTAATTTTAATTAATTCTATACATGACTTTTAATAATTATTAATGCACATACAAATATGTTTTTCTTTAGATGGGAATTTATTTTTAATTTAAACTACAAAAAATAATTTTAATTCAATGTAATTTATTTCCATTCATTAACGACTTAATCGAAATTTATTTCGATTCTTTAGCATTTTTTTAATTGTTTTCTACATTTTATGTAATTGTTTAAAATTAATTTTCATTAAAATAGTAAATAATTTTTTTTAAAAATAATTTTGAGTTAGATAACCTTTTTTTCTTCCTATAATTTACCATGCAGAAATCTCTGCCCAAACTACAGTCTTTAAATGGTAAATTATAGGGAAAATATAAAAATGTAATTAACTTGAAAATAAAAATTCAAAATCTTTTAAGTTAAATATGAATGTAACATCATTTTATATATTTACTCTAAATCTAGAACAAAATAAAAAACTGCTACAGCACTCTTGAATTAAAATATTAATTATTGGAAATGAATTAAGTTAAACAACAACTTCCTTATTAGAAATGAAGTATGGAAATAATTAAAATTAATCTAAATATTTTTTTGCAAGATTTATTCTGACATTACTTTTAAATTTTAAATATTTATTTAAACATCTTATAGTCAAATGTTAAATATGTACTATTTTTAGAAAGTATTTTCAATATTAATTTATGTATATATATTTGTAACTATTTTAAATAATTTCATTTAATGTAGTATTATTTCCTATGGGGTTTTATTTTAAGCCCCTGTCTCCATTGTATTCTACAAAGGGTGTTGCAGTACAAGTTATTGGCCATGGGTAGTGCTGGATAGTGCTGGACTTACTAAGTTTTTTTGGTTTTTAGCAGTAACTTGCACTAAGAGTTTGTGAATATCGAAAAGCAGTTAACATTCTCAAAAAAACTTACTCAAGAGTGTAATTTACCTTTGTTAATCAGGCCCAATGTGTGGTTCATGAATGATTTTCAGTTGCAGCCTCCAGGCTGCCTAATATTGCATTTAGCATGTGTTGTTGTATTGCTGTACTATTGTAAATAATATGCATTGTTGTCTTTTATGGTTTAATTTACATTTATTGGATTTTTTTGCACTGTAATGGTTTTAATTAATCACAAAATAAAATGAATATTTACTTTAAAAATCCATATCTTCAAACCTCCTTATTGGATTTTAGTTGTTTGATGTCATTTTTCTTATTAAACTTTTCTTAATATCTGGAAAATGGGTGTGGGATTTTTTATGAGTAGTGTTTAACATTTTGCCTGTTTTAGTGTTGCTAGACACATCACACATTGCCTGTCTGGTGCTTGCCATAGCTACCAGGGGTGGAGTCCAGTTTTAAATAAAGAAGCCGCATGTTTGACCTTTCAGGATTTTGGGCTTTATTACTTGGGTAGGACTCACATCCTCTCCAACTAATAACCCATTTTCTTTCAATACACACATACACATATGTTTAGATGATTAATGAAATATAATTGTTAAAAATAATTTAAATTGAACAGAAAGAATGTTAATTTTACAGTAACAAGTAATTCATTTTAAAATTAACTTTAGAGTTAATTAATTTGAAATCAGGATGTAAATAAATAAATATAAATAAATGTAATCACGAAAAGTAATTGATATTAAAGGAAAGTTAATTTAATTTAAATACTAATATAATTCAATTAATTACTTTTAAGGAAACATTTAAAGATACATATTATTAAATGCAATTATTAAATATGTATATTATTTTATAATGCATTTTAAGTTATAAGTGAATAGGCATACGAATATATTATCAAACATATTTATATAAGGCACTAGTATGTATATAAGAGGAACAAAATTGTTTTTTTAAATAAGTGAGGGATTTTGCTCAAAACAACAAATGCACAAACACACGCACACACACACTCACGCGTGCACATATGCACACATTTGCACATGCACACACAGATACGTATGCATATATAGATGTATAGATATAGCTTTATTAACATACATGTAAAATTATGTACACCATAATGTATTTAAATAATATAATTTCATTCTAACTAAAAAATATGTTAACCGATTGGCTGCTAAAGTATGCACACCAATTTTTAACCCTTTTTTCCAACATCCTGGAGATTCTACAGGTACCCAGGGTTTGTGGATTCTCTTGGAGGGGACCGAGGGAATAACCAAAACTTAGCTACATTTTGGGGTCGATTCCGATTCGGGCCGGAAAAAGCACCGACCGACTCGGAGCCGGAATTAATTCCGACCGACACGTACCTGTGGCGCCCGACACGGCAAGTACGATGCAAGGCGTGCAAAATCCGACCGACACGTACTGAACCCAAGCCGAACGACCGAGCCGCACGGAAAACAGCAATCCGGCCGGAAAAACACGCAAATCGAACCGACCGACACGCACCCGGAACAAATCCAACCGAAACGTACACGCGAACTCCAAACCGCAAAGTACGATGCAAGGCGCGAAAACCACGACCGAGTCGTACGGAGGACAAGCCGTACGACCGACACGCATACAAAACCGAGCCGAAGTAACACAAAACACCGCGACCGACGCGTACGCAGCATAGAAAACTGCACAAACACAGCGTGAACGAAACGGAGAAGACCGTACGAGACAACTGCAGGGTCCGACTCAGTCACAAGAACGTTTCCAACATGCACAGAAAGTACTAAGGAAAAATACACAAAAAAAGGCCAAACAAGCAATTACAAAGCCAATAAATACTGGGGGGGTGGGGACAGACCCCACAACACACCCACAACTCCACCCATATAAAGGACACAAATCCCAACCATGATCCTTTGCAAATGCTATTCTACTGCCAGCACTCAACAGACAGCAACCACACACCCACAGCTCATCCCTCACACAAGCCACACACCATCAGCACACCAACAAATAGCTACCTCACATACACCCAGAAAAACACACACTCACACACCCTACACACCCTCACCTGCACACCAACACACACATCACTCACCATCACCACCCATCACCATGCCCCCAAAGAAGAATCACAAGTTCCTAGATTGTGAATTGGAAGTCCTGGTAGACGAGATCCTCAGGGTAGAGCCACAGCTGTTTGGCACACTGGTCCAACAGACACCCATCTCCCAGAAAACCAAGATGTGGGAGAGGATCATCAACAGGGTGAACGCACAATCACCATGTCTGCGCACAAAGACTGACATCCAGAACAGGTGGTATGACGTGCGCAGGAGGGTACGGGAGCTGCTGAAGAAGGACTACCTCCTGAGCCAATACACCGGCAGTGGCCCTCCTGCCAAGCCAGTATACCTCAGGCCCTGGGAGGAGAAGGTGCGGGCCATCCTTCCTCCAGTGAGCGTCTATGGACTAGAGAACATCCCAGAGCCTGGTGAGTACACAACAAATGTACACAATATTCTGCCACAATACACACACACATCACTGTCAAGGGAGAGTCAAACCATGCACTCATAGCAATTACACAGCAACCAGAACAGAATCATCCCAAAATGTGTATGTCAGTCAGATAAACACAACACATGCCATCTCAAAGTTACATTTAACCGTGTCATCACATGTACAAACACAACTACAACTACAGCTAGGCAGTGGCACAAATATAACTAACAAACACATCCAGACATGTAGCAACCACTACAACACCAACACACAGTGAAGACCACTGAAAGAAAGGAATTCTGTGTATGCTGGGCAAGTCAGTGTAGCCAATAGCATCATGGGAGTCGTAGTCACAGATATTGCTCACCCCCACAACTGTCCCATCAACACCACCATGAACCATGCGCACATCACAGGGAGTGGAAAAGGACTCACAAGATGGCTGACACTGGCTACTGCTGTGGGGAGCACAAGGCCCTGCTGGCAACTGGGCAACAACCAACAGCAGGACACCACTGACTGACATCCTGAGAGACAACTTCCACTCCCTGCAATGCAAGCACGTTCCATGGTGGGATATCTGGCTGGGTGGGAAGGAGGACTTGCAGCACTGACCATAGTCACAAGCACCTCCCCTCACACACCCCCTCAACACATACTCCACATAACCCACCTGGGAGAATGCAATGCCTCACATCCTAACTCAAGATCCCACAAAGAACCACCACCCTGGGTTATGTTGTGTGAAGCACAGGGACACTCTTGCGACTTTTAGCCAAACAACTGCCAGGACAACACTCCCAGCCATCCTGTCAGCACAGGCAGACCACCCCACAGGGAAGCAGAGTCAAAAGGAAGGAAGCATGGGCGTGCTGGGAAGGGGGTGGAGGCAATAGCATGATGGGAGTAGTAGGCACAGATATTGCTCAGCCTCACAACTGGCCCATCAACACCACCCTGAACCATGCTCACATCACAGGGAGTGGATAAGGACTGACAAGATGGCTGACACTGGCTACTGCTGTGGGGAGCACAAGGCCCTGCTGGCAACTGTGCACCAACAAACAGCAGGACACCACTGACTGACATCCTGAAAGACAACTTCCACTCCCTGCAATGCAAGCACGTTCCATGGTGGGATATCTGGCTGGGTGGGAAGGAGGACTTGCAGCACTGACCATAGTCACAAGCACCTCCCCTCACACACCCCTCAACACATACTCCACATAACCCACCTGGGAGAATGCAATGCCTCACATCCTAACTCAAGATCCCACAAAGAACCTCCACCCTGGGTTATGTTGTGTGAAGCACAGGGACACTCTTGGGACTTTTAGCCAAACAACTGCCAGGACAACACTCCCAGCCATCCTGTCAGCACAGGCAGCCCACCCCACAGGGAAGCAGAGTCAAAGGAAGGAAGCATGGGCATGCTGGGAAGGGGGTGGAGGCAATAGCATGATGGGAGTAGTAGGCACAGATATTGCTCAGCCTCACAACTGGCCCATCAACACCACCCTGAACCATGCTCACATCACAGGGAGTGGATAAGGACTGACAAGATGGCTGACACTGGCTACTGCTGTGGGGAGCACAAGGCCCTGCTGGCAACTGTGCACCAACAAACAGCAGGACACCACTGACTGACATCCTGAAAGACAACTTCCACTCCCTGCAATGCAAGCACGTTCCATGGTGGGATATCTGGCTGGGTGGGAAGGAGGATTTGCAGCACTGACCATAGTCACAAGCACCTCCCCTCACACACCCCCTCAACACATACTCCACATAACCCACCTGGGAGAATGCAATGCCTCACATCCTAACTCAAGATCCCACAAAGAACCTCCACCCTGGGTTATGTTGTGTGAAGCACAGGGACACTCTTGGGACTTTTAGCCAAACAACTGCCAGGACAACACTCCCAGCCATCCTGTCAGCACAGGCAGCCCACCCCACAGGGAAGCAGAGTCAAAAGGAAGGAAGCATGGGCATGCTGGGAAGGGGGGTGGAGGAAATAGCATGATGGGAGTAGTAGGTACAGATATTGCTCAGCCTCACAACTGGCCCATCAACACCACCCTGAACCATGCTCACATCACAGGGAGTGGATAAGGACTGACAAGATGGCTGACACTGGCTACTGCTGTGGGGAGCACAAGGCCCTGCTGGCAACTGTGCACCAACAAACAGCAGGACACCACTGACTAACATCCTGAAAGACAACTTCCACTCCCTGCAATGCAAGCACGTTCCATGGTGGGATATCTGGCTGGGTGGGAAGGAGGACTTGCAGCACTGACCATAGTCACAAGCACCTCCCCTCACACACCCCCTCAACACATACTCCACATAACCCACCTGGGAGAATGCAATGCCTCACATCCTAACTCAAGATCCCACAAAGAACCTCCACCCTGGGTTATGTTGTGTGAAGCACAGGGACACTCTTGGGACTTTTAGCCAAACAACTGCCAGGACAACACTCCCAGCCATCCTGTCAGCACAGGCAGCCCACCCCACAGGGAAGCAGAGTCAAAAGGAAGGAAGCATGGGCATGCTGGGAAGGGGGTGGAGGCAATAGCATGATGGGAGTCGTAGTCACAGCTCTACATCCCCCACCACATGGCCCAGCAAGCTCACACTCACGCATGCACATCCCACAGAGAGTGGAAAGGCCCATCAAAGATGTCTGACACTGTTGCTGTGTCGTGGGGAGCACAAGGGCATGCTGGGAACTGCACACCAACCAACAGCAGGACACCACTGTCAGCCATCTTGCCATTGCTCTCACACCCACACACACTGAACTCCCCACAAAAGCAAGTAAGTATGGGAATGCTGGGAAGTGGGGTGGAGGCAATAGCATGATGGGAGTCATAGTCACAGACATAGCTCATCCCCACAACTGTCCCATCAACACCACCCTGAACCATGCTCACATCACAGGAGTGGAAAACAACTGACAAGATGGCTGACACTGGCTACTGCTGTGGGGAGCACAAGGCCCTGCTGGCAACTGTGCAACAACCAACAGCAGGACACCACTGACTGACATCCTGAGAGACAACTTCCACTCCCTGCAATGCAAGCACGTTCCATGGTGGGATATCTGGCTGGGTGGGAAGGAGGACTTGCAGCACTGACCATAGTCACAAGCACCTCCCCTCACACACCCCCTCAACACATACTCCACATAACCCACCTGGGAGAATGCAATGCCTCACATCCTAACTCAAGATCCCACAAAGAACCACCACCCTGGGTTATGTTGTGTGAAGCACAGGGACACTCTTGGGACTTTTAGCCAAACAACTGCCAGGACAACACTCCCAGCCATCCTGTCAGCACAGGCAGCCCACCCCACAGGGAAGCAGAGTCAAAAGGAAGGAAGCATGGGCATGCTGGGAAGGGGGGTGGAGGAAATAGCATGATGGGAGTAGTAGGCACAGATATTGCTCAGCCTCACAACTGGCCCATCAACAACACCCTGAACCATGCTCACATCACAGGGAGTGGATAAGGACTGACAAGATGGCTGACACTGGCTACTGCTGTGGGGAGCACAAGGCCCTGCTGGCAACTGTGCACCAACAAACAGCAGGACACCACTGACTTACATCCTGAAAGACAACTTCCACTCCCTGCAATGCAAGCACGTTCCATGGTGGGATATCTGGCTGGGTGGGAAGGAGGACTTGCAGCACTGACCATAGTCACAAGCACCTCCCCTCACACACCCCCTCAACACATACTCCACATAACCCACCTGGGAGAATGCAATGCCTCACATCCTAACTCAAGATCCCACAAAGAACCTCCACCCTGGGTTATGTTGTGTGAAGCACAGGGACACTCTTGGGACTTTTAGCCAAACAACTGCCAGGACAACACTCCCAGCCATCCTGTCAGCACAGGCAGCCCACCCCACAGGGAAGCAGAGTCAAAGGAAGGAAGCATGGGCATGCTGGGAAGGGGGTGGAGGCAATAGCATGATGGGAGTCGTAGTCACAGCTCTACATCCCCCACCACATGGCCCAGCAAGCTCACACTCACGCATGCACATCCCACAGAGAGTGGAAAGGCCCATCAAAGATGTCTGACACTGTTGCTGTGTCGTGGGGAGCACAAGGGCATGCTGGGAACTGCACACCAACCAACAGCAGGACACCACTGTCAGCCATCTTGCCATTGCTCTCACACCCACACACACTGAACTCCCCACAAAAGCAAGTAAGTATGGGAATGCTGGGAAGTGGGGTGGAGGCAATAGCATGATGGGAGTCATAGTCACAGACATAGCTCACCCCCACAACTGTCCCATCAACACCACCCTGAACCATGCTCACATCACAGGGAGTGGAAAACAACTGACAAGATGGCTGACACTGGCTACTGCTGTGGGGAGCACAAGGCCCTGCTGGCAACTGTGCAACAACCAACAGCAGGACACCACTGACTGACATCCTGAGAGACAACTTCCACTCCCTGCAATGCAAGCACGTTCCATGGTGGGATATCTGGCTGGGTGGGAAGGAGGACTTGCAGCACTGACCATAGTCACAAGCACCTCCCCTCACACACCCCCTCAACACATACTCCACATAACCCACCTGGGAGAATGCAATGCCTCACATCTAAACTCAAGATCCCACAAAGAACCTCCACCCTGGGTTATGTTGTGTGAAGCACAGGGACACTCTTGGGACTTTTAGCCAAACAACTGCCAGGACAACACTCCCAGCCATCCTGTCAGCACAGGCAGCCCACCCCACAGGGAAGCAGAGTCAAAAAGAAGGAAGCATGGGCATGCTGGGAAGGGGGGTGGAGGCAATAGCATGATGGGAGTCGTAGTCACAGCTCTACATCCCCCACCACATGGCCCAGCAAGCTCACACTCACGCATGCACATCCCACAGAGAGTGGAAAGGCCCATCAAAGATGTCTGACACTGTTGCTGTGTCGTGAGGAGCACAAGGGCATGCTGGGAACTGCACACCAACCAACAGCAGGACACCACTGTCAGCCATCTTGCCATTGCTCTCACACCCACACACACTGAACTCCCCACAAAAGCAAGTAAGTATGGGAATGCTGGGAAGTGGGGTGGAGGCAATAGCATGATGGGAGTCATAGTCACAGACATAGCTCACCCCCACAACTGTCCCATCAACACCACCCTGAACCATGCTCACATCACAGGGAGTGGAAAACAACTGACAAGATAGCTGACACTGGCTACTGCTGTGGGGAGCACAAGGCCCTGCTGGCAACTGTGCAACAACCAACAGCAGGACACCACTGACTGACATCCTGAGAGACAACTTCCACTCCCTGCAATGCAAGCACGTTCCATGGTGGGATATCTGGCTGGGTGGGAAGGAGGACTTGCAGCACTGACCATAGTCACAAGCACCTCCCTCACACACCCCCTCAACACATACTCCACATAACCCACCTGGGAGAATGAAATGCCTCACATCCTAACACAAGATCCCACAAAGAACCTCCACCCTGGGTTATGTTGTGTGAAGCACAGGGACACTCTTGGGACTTTTAGCCAAACAACTGCCAGGACAACACTCCCAGCCATCCTGTCAGCACAGGCAGCCCACCCCACAGGGAAGCAGAGTCAAAAGGAAGGAAGCATGGGCATGCTGGGAAGGGGGTGGAGGCAATAGCATGATGGGAGTAGTAGGCACAGATATTGCTCAGCCTCACAACTGGCCCATCAACACCACCCTGAACCATGCTCACATCACAGGGAGTGGATAAGGACTGACAAGATGGCTGACACTGGCTACTGCTGTGGGGAGCACAAGGCCCTGCTGGCAACTGTGCACCAACAAACAGCAGGACACCACTGACTGACATCCTGAAAGACAACTTCCACTCCCTGCAATGCAAGCACGTTCCATGGTGGGATATCTGGCTGGGTGGGAAGGAGGACTTGCAGCACTGACCATAGTTACAAGCACCGCCCCTCACACACCCCCTCAACACATACTCCACATAACCCACCTGGGAGAATGCAATGCCGCACATCCTAACTCAAGATCCCACAAAGAACCACCACCCTGGGTTATGTTGTGTGAAGCACAGGGACACTCTTGGGACTTTTAGCCAAACAACTGCCAGGACAACACTCCCAGCCATCCTGTCAGCACAGGCGGCCCACCCCACAGGGAAGCAGAGTCAAAAGGAAGGAAGCATGGGCATGCTGGGAAGGGGGATGGAGGCAATAGCATGATGGGAGTCATAGTCACAGACATAGCTCACCCCCACAACTGTCCCATCAACACCACCCTGAACCATGCTCACATCACAGGGAGTGGAAAACAACTGACAAGATGGCTGACACTGGCTACTGCTGTGGGGAGCACAAGGCCCTGCTGGCAACTGTGCAACAACCAACAGCAGGACACCACTGACTGACATCCTGAAAGACAACTTTCACTCCCTGCAATGCAAGCACAGTCCATGGTGGGATAACTGACTGGCTGGGTGGGAAGGATGGCCGGCTGTCAACCAAATACAACCAATGCAGACCATGTTCACACCCCAACAAATACATAGAAATGCCCAAATAATGCAGGACAATGTGCTACACCAATATCAACCCCTGACTGTGACAACTTAGGACAATGCAATGTACAGGTCCGCACACAGAGGCACAGTAACAACTGTCAGGTGTGTCAACCATTGATGCCTGCAGAAACATAACATACATTGTGTGTGTCTCCCAAAAACAGGTGATGATGGGGACACAGCAGCAGGCGCTGAGGAGTCCCAGTCCCAGGCTCAAGAGGATACGGAGCTCACTGGTGTCGTACAGCCTCTGCCCTCCTCGGACGAAGAAGACCAACCTGGCACCTCCGGTGCAAGTCAACATGCAGCACCAGCAGGAACACCAGCTGCAGCACCAGCAGGACCACCAGCTGCACCCCCTGCACCCACCCCTCCAACGACTGTCACCACAAATACCATCCCTGCCGACATGGACAGAACAAGGAGCACCACCAGCACAGGGACCCTGGACCAACGTGGGGCCATGGACACCACCACCAACCCCCAAGGGGGACCAGGGTCATCTGTGCGTGCCACTGCACGCACTGCACATGTCGGCAGGGGTGGTGGGAGGGGTGGGAGACAGAGGTCGCTGCTTGCAGAGGTGTCTGGTGTGCATGATGACCCACAACTGGCACGCATAGCCAATGCGTACCAGTCCAGCACCAGAGATCTCAGCCAGGTAGTGGGGCTCCTCAGAGACATGAAACAGCAGCAGGCTGCCCATCATGCCCGCTTGGACTCACACATGTCCCGCGTGGAGTCCAAGTGGGACACACTGCAGAGATGACGGCGGTGCACAGGGACATATTACAATGCCTCCGCCAGATGAACAGCAACCAGTCTACACCTCCCTGTGTGCCAACAACATCTGGTGCTGAACAAACTGCAACTGCCACAGGGAGGGAGGATGACTCTGGCGGAGAGTCCCCTGCACCGCAGCAGCCTGTACTTGAGGGCCCCCCAAAGAAGAGGGGTCGTCCGAGGAGGGGCAAGTGAGAGGCCGATGGCCAAGTGCAACCCCCAGGAAGCCTGAACCTGTTCTGGATGTTCACCTTTGTGCACAAACTGTTCACCCTGTTGACGGCAACACAACTCCCACACATGACATGGGGAGTACAAGTTGGACCAATGTCTCAGACAACTGTGGCCCCGATACTGGGGATTTTGTCTACCAGGACTTTCAATTCATCTAGGAACTTCTGATTGCAATATAAATGTACAGCACTAACCATCCTATGCACTATTCACACAAATGTATCACAATAAACACACTAATACACCATACTTGCCTCTGTTGTGATTCCAACATGGGTGCTGTCATGGGGATGATGAACTGCAAAATTACACTGTGTATGCGAACTGCAACAGCAAGTACAACACAGGCATGTGAGTAAAGGCAAAACACAAAAAAAGAAGCTACTAACAGCACACCATTGAAACATATGTATTATCCAGAAATAGTACTGGTCCAAAATCGAGTCAACTGATAATGGAATTGCTCATGTATAATGTGGACGATACGAGAATATCCAATATAAGCAAATCAATCCAGTGAGATCGTCAGTCGAGATTTCATATTCTTTATTATTGTCCAATGGTTAAAAATTTCCCAGCACACGATAGCCGACACGTGTTTCGTAATAACTAAGACTTTTTCAAGGCTGGAATAACAGATATATTGTAAACAATATGTTATATACATTAAAGTGACCATATTAAAAACCACAAAATATACAAATAAAACTGTCCTATACAAATGATGTACAAGACATGTCACTACTAAAATAAGGGAAGATAAACATGCGCCCAATGACAAAATTCATATATTAACATGAAAGATACTCAGACACCCAGTGCATGTACAGCACTAACCATCCTATGCACTATTCACACAAATGTATCACAATAAACACACTAATACACCATACTTGCCTCTGTTGTGATTCCAACGTGGGTGCTGTCATGGGGATGATGAACTGCAAAATTACACTGTGTATGCGAACTGCAACAGCAAGTACAACACAGGCATGTGAGTAAAGGCAACGTGACACATATGAGGGAGACACACCACCAGGGCTACACAACACATACACACCTAGGCCATCTGACTCATTGCCTACACTGATGTTGCCAGGAAAGACGGTGCAATGCACAGACACCACACCTATTCCCAGTTGTAGTCAAGTAGCCCACAGGTGCAGTAAGCAAATGGCAGTCAAATGTGTGACCACAGACACCGCACATCACAAAGTGAAGCACAGGTTTATTACACAGTTGCAACATGTCGTAACCACTACAGATGCAAGGTAATCCCACCTGGCAGCGGGCACACAGTCAACAACTGTAGAAGGAAGGAAGTCCATGGGTGTGGCGCACATCACCTGTAGGGACACAACAGCTATCACCCTGGAAGTACAATCACGTCGTCGGTGGACACAGTTGACCAAACGAATCTGAAAGTACCCTGTGAAGGACAGAAATGACACACAGTCAAAAGCAATGGAGAACAGGACAGAACAGCAAAACTCATGCACAATACATGTTACAAGATACCCACCCAGAACCAAGTTAGCATGTCAACACTGTTGGGGAGTACAGACCACCTGTAAGCACACATCGCTACACACATCCAGTCAAGTAGCCCATGGACACACTCCAACAGCACCAGAGCACCACCTACACATATCATGCCAACTCACATCATTGACATGACACCTCAGGATACTCACATTCAGCTAAAGAAGTTGGTGATGAGCTGTGTGCGGACATCACCCTCATCATCATCATCATCATCACTGGCATCGTGGTCCAGGCCAGGATCCTCCACAGGTGGCGGATGTTGGTCATTGTCATCCTGGATGAGAGGCAACTCCTTCCGCACTGCCAGGTTGTGGAGCAGGCAGCAGACGATGATAATCTTGCACACCTTCGCTGGGGCATATGGGAGGGACCCTCCTGTCTTGTCCAGGCAGTGGAAGCGGCTCTTCAGGAGACCAAATGTCCGCTCAATCACTCTCCTGGTCCGACCATGTGCCTCATTGTAGCGCATCTGGGCTGGTGTCACAGGGTTCCTGAGGGGTGTCAGCAACCACGGCATGTTGGGGTATCCCGAGTCACCTACGGACAGACAAGTGCACATTAGCTGACTTGGAAAAGTGGGCGGAATACTACAGATCAGATCACACACAATGGCACAAAGTCAGTACACACCGACAAGCCAGGCACGCTGGTTCTGCATCTGTACCATCATCCTGGGGATGCGACTACTCCCTCATCACAAAGGCATTGTGTGCTGAACCAGGGAAACGGGCACACACGTGTGAGATGGTCATATCTGCAAGACACACCACCAGTGCATTGACCGAGTGGTAGTGCTTGCGGTTACGGTGAGGCCTGCTCCTGGGCCTGTGGTGGTACCAAAGCCACATGTGTCCCATCAATGGAGCCAATGACATGCGGCATCCTCCCCAGGGCATAGAAGTCACTCTTCACGTCAGTGAGTCATTGCAGTCTAGGGAAATAGATGTGCCGGTTCAGGTATAGCAACATTGCCTCCAAAACATCGCGGAGCACACGGCTCAACATGGTCTGTGACATCCCACCAGCAGTCGCCACAGTATGTTGGAAGGTACCGGTGGCAAAGAAGTGTAGGGCTGCCATCACCTTCACCTTGGGGGTCAGCGCTGTAGGATACGGCCGGCCAGGCTGCAAATGTGGGGCCAACTGCACTGCCAAATCCTCAATCAGCTGCCTGGTGAAGCGGTACCGTCGGATGCTGTCCAGTGCCACCATCGTTGCCAGGTCTGGGAATGGTCTATGGACAGCAGGAGCCCTGCAGTGCAGAGGAGAAGAAAGCAAGATTGTCAGTCACCCCACATATGCGGCATTGAACACACTCAATATCACATCATACATCATTATGAGGCACAACTACATGAAGTGTGCAGTTCCGTAAGGACATGTATGGTACATACATGGCCAACATCTGTCATCACGGTTCAACAAGTGGCATCAATAAGTCCCAGGTTGGCCCATTGGATATCATGAGGCCGTGTCACAGTTCCCATCTCCTGCTGCCATGTCACAATTACCCCCACAGTGACATGTGAGGACAGATGTGCCCCAGGCATCACAGCTCAACGACAGGTACATTTCCAGGGACCCTGTATTGCCACATGGACACTGGCATTACATGGAGTATCATGTATACACCACAGCAAAACAACCATGACCCCCACAGGTAGTGGTTCCACTTGCCTCTGCAGGACAGACATGGACGTCTGTGACACACACACACACAACATCAAAGTCCATGCACACACAACGTGGATGTGGAGACTGTCTCCCATTGTGCACATGAAATCAGAGACATTGTAAACACTACATGCACACAGACTGTGGAGGGCCATCACTATTGTGCCACTGGGACACCCTGGCTCAAACATACCGTCCCACATGGGACTCACGGGGTATGTGACATGACATACACAAACACCACTGTGAAATGTGACCATGACACATGCACAGATATGAACAGTTGCACATCACAGTGGTCATGTACACGTAACACCCAGGATCCTGTCCCCATGAACACGTGCACAGCCTGGGGGTGGCTGCCACCAGGTGACACCCACAGGACAACATGTACACCAACATACACACAAGAGGAAATGCAGCCATACATGCCTTATGATACAGTTTGGACAGGCTGTGGTGTTGTAGGTGTGCCCCTCACTCCCTGGGAGCTATCTGTGGCTGGCATATGTTCATCTGAGAAAGGCATGGTGACATATGCCAGTCACTTGTACAGGGATGCGTTGAACAGCAATGGACCGATCGGTGCACCCGGCCGGCCCATTGCATTCAATGTGTGCGGGTACGCGTTGTACCCCTGTACGCATTGAACAGTAATGGACCGATCGGTGCACCCGGCCGGCCCATTGCATTCAATGTGTGCGGGTACGCGTTGTACCCCTGAACGCGTTGAACAGCAATGGACCGATCGGTGCACCCGGCCGGCCCATTGCATTCAATGTGTGCGGGTACGCGTTGTACCCCTGTACGCGTTGAACAGCAATGGACCGATCGGTGCACCCGGCCGGCCCATTGCATTCAATGTGTGCGGGTACGCGTTGTACCTCTGTACGCGTTGAACTGCAATGGACCGATCGGTGCACCCGGCCGGCCCATTGCATTCAATGTGTGCGGATGCAGCGTTGTACCCCTGATACGCGTTGTACCGCAATGGACCGATCGGTGCGCCCGGCCGGCCCATTGCATTCAATGTGTGTGGGCACGCGTTGTACCCCTGTACGTGTTAGTACCGCAATGGACCGATCGGTGCACCCGGCCGGCCCATTGCATTCAATGTGTGCGGGTACGCGTTGTACCCCTATGCGCAGTTGTACCGCAATGGACCGATCGGTGCGCCCGGCCGGCCCATTGCATTCAATGTGTGCGAGTGCGCGTTGTACCCCTGTACGCGTTGTACCGCAATGGACTGATCGGTGCGCCCGGCCGGCCCATTGCATTCAATGTGTGCGGGTACGCGTTGTACCCCTGTACGCGTTGAACAGCAATGGACCGATCGGTGCGCACCCATTGTCAATGGCCAAGCCTGGCAACTGACGCGTTTTCGAAATTCGAACGAGTCGGTTGCTGGAAATTCAGTTGGTCACCCACAACAATGTTGCAAAATCATGTATGTCATGAAGTTGAAGATTTGAAGGATGCTGTGGGCGTGTATTGGTGCTGCTATTCCATGGATTGGCCAGATTCAGAAGATGCAAACGACTTGGACCTATCACTTTGGACACATGGGACAGTATCTGCCTCTGCAGCACATATATATTGCTGGCTGTTCCACTGAGAGCTCACTTGCCTGCACTACATGCTCCAGGACGACATCTGCCACTGCACTGCTGCTGTCTCTGCCCCTCTGGACCCTGCAATGGCACGTACTGTGGAGAGAGCCCCAGCCTTCAGCCTTGAGGAGAACCAGGCCCTGCTGGACAGCCTACTTCCACAGTACAGCAAGCTGTATGGGACACCAGGGGAGCAGGTGAGTGTTCTGTGCACTGCCTTTCTGAATGTGCATTTTGTCTGACTAGCAAGGCTGAAAGTCTGCACGCCACTGGCTAGCAGGCTCACTGAGTAGTTGTCACCCCCCATAGTGTGTAGTGACATGCACTGGACAGGTATGGTGCAGTGACAGTGCATTTGAACAAGGTTTTACTTCCCATGCAATGATACCATGTAGTGACTTCTGGCAAACTGTCCATGGGCAGCGTTGCACTGCCTGTGTACATCATGTGCCCCTGTGATTGAGACATGTATATACAACTGTGTCATGCACGGATATGTTGCATGTGTAGTAATGGCCTTTTCACTTTGTCATCCTGACAGGTTAATGCCCATCGGAAGCAGGAGACCTGGAAGGACATCGTCCGGGCTGTCCGGTCCGTGGGGGTCTACAAGCGCCGGATCCGCAACTGCCAGAAGAGGTGGCAGGACCTTCGGGGCTGGACCCGGAGGATTGCACGGGTCCAGCTGAAGCTGTCGTCTCCTCGCAGGAGGGGCGGAACACGGACCCTGACCCCCACATGCTCCAGATCCTGGCGGTGGTGTTTCCAGACCTGGATGGGCAGCTGAAGGCCAGACAGCAGCAAGGAGGGGTGAGTCAAAGACTGCACTGTGAACTCTGTATTACATGCTATGTGCCCTCCTCTGGCCTGGTTAAACTGCCACAGTACAGCAGTCATGTTGTTCAGGAGCCATGTCCCTCTATTGTGCACTGCCCACTCCTCATCTGATACCCAGGTGTGGCCCTTACATTCAGGGAATTGTGTCACTTGGGACTGTGTCCTTGCAGTTTGCTTCACTCAAGGTGGGGGACAGCATCTGTTTCCCTAACTCTGTTGTGGGCATCATGGGTGGGTCCATTGTTCACACAACGCCTGTGTTCGGACATGTAATCTGCGTGTTGCTTTGATATGCGGTCCACTTGCTGAGCTGAGCCACCACATGTGCCTGGGGCATCTGGCACACACCCATGCAGCGGGTGGGAACAATGTTTGGGCCCCAGGAGTGTGCAGATTACATGTGTCACACATACATAGCCAGCTATCCACTGTCCAGGGCTCATCCCTCATTCATGTGGGGCAGGACAGTCATGCCTACTCCATCCAATACACCTGTACTCCCACTCCCGTGTATCAGCTGACACGTTGTGCGCAGTGATTTGACCCCTCAGGTGTCTGCCTCTGTGTCAGTGTGCTGTGGATTTGTTGCCAGGACTGCTGGGGTGTTTCTCGGTGGGGGCTCAGCATGCCACTGGAGATGTGACCATAGGAGACAATACTTGTGTGTCACATAGGTGTTTGATCAGCTGCCCGTGCAGACTGGGGTATGCGAATGTGAAGTTCAGGCAGCTGTTTCCCATTCACAGCAGATTGTGAGGGGCTCAGGTTCAGAGGGTAGTGTCACAGGTCTCCCATATGTCCAATCGGTATGACCTGGACAGATGAGGGTTAAGATGATGTGTTGTGTGGGGGATGTACATGTGCACTTGTGCAGCTCCAGGACTTGCATTCCCCATGACCTACTATTGTGACACAGTACAGAGTGTTGCTGTCTGGCTGCCAAGTCATACATCACTGAGACAGTGATGTATGACTTAGCAGTCATGCCTCCGCCATGGCATGTGTCTACTTATTGGTGATCCTGCAGGGAGTGACATGTGCTACATGCACACCATTGTGGCGATGGCTATCAGGACATGGGTGCATCATGGTGTCTGTCGCTGGTATGCATCAGATGCATTTCCTATTTGACTCTGGGCATCCCTTTCAACCGGAAACCTGTACTGACTCAGTGGCAAGAGTTGTGATGTGTGCATGTCCACATGCTACACCGTGTCCTCTGCACTGTCCAACTACTGTGTAGGTGGTGCATGTGTCCACACTGGGGTGTTGCTATCCAACAGACACCAGACAGATGGGTGCAAGGCCATGTGGGATGTGAGTGCCATGGTTGGCATCAGACTGACAATTGGCTTCTCCTGTTCAGTTAGGGCACTTTTAGCAATGTTCAACTAATGATGCCAGGGCTTGCTCTGTGATGTGCTGTGCTCACAGTGGTGTGTGCGTTTGGTGCAGGTGACTGATGTCTGTCTGTTTCCCCATTGTTTGCAGATACATCCACGGCCACGGAAGGGGACAGCTCCACGGACCAGGAGGAGCCAGAGAGCCAGACTGGGTCAGCAGCCGAGGAGTGGTCGGAGGGACCCAGTGGCACAGAGGGCGAGGGGAGCCACACTGAGGAATCCTCAGCACCATCCACCTCAGCTGAGGACCAGAGCAACTCAGAGGATGACTCCCTTGTGGAGGCGGGTGTCAGCAGCCACCACATCCCAGCTAGTGTTGCTGTCCCCGCCACCACCAGCACCACCACCGCCCTCCCATCGGCTCCCATTCCCCAGGTCCGTGGAGGCTCCCATGTTCGGGAGCGTGTCTCCTTTGGGCCAGGCACCGCACCCCCTGCCCCTGTGTCCCCTGCTGCCCTGAGTGAGGAGTCTGTGTACCTCCTTCGCCAGCTCCATGTAGGGCAGACAGCCATGCTGAGTGTCCTCCATGCGCACACCACTCTGTTGACTCAGCTGGTGTCGTTCATGGAGGGCATCTCATCGGGCAGGTCTGACCTACAGAGGGGCAATAGGTCCATGGACTCCTCTCTGACGGCAGCAGTGTCCCTCCTCAGACAGTCCCTCACCCCTCCTGCCTCTGCTCCATCCACACTCCCCAGCACCTTACCCGTCCCAAGCACACACACACCGGCACAGGCACACACCAGCACACACACGTCCAGCACACAGACACACACGCCACAAACAAAACGCACTCGCACGCACAGTCAGGGGACTGAAACCAGACTCACAGGGGATGGGGCCCTGGAACACACACACGCATCCATGAGCACTGCGCAGTCCTCAGTTGCCTCGCCCTCCAAAGCACCCTCCCTTGCCTCATCTGCAACCCCAAAGACCCAGCGGCTCTTCCTCAGTGACCTCGGCCTCTTCCCCTCCGATCCAGCTGATACAGCATTCAGGGGGAAGAGGAAGCCCACCCACACGGAGCAGAGTGCCCCTCGCCCCCGGACACCCTCCCCCAGGCGCAGACAGACTGAGGCCCCCACCCGCAAGTCCCCCGGAGTCATAAGAGCAAGACCCCGCCGCCGCCCTGCAGCTCAGGCACCAGGCCTCCTTCCTCCATCCCTCAGGCCCCCACTCCACAGGTGCCCTCACCACACCCTGCCCCAGGTTCCCCCACCCACAGATATACCATCCCCAAGAGGATCCAGCCTTCTCCCCCTGCCACTTGCTCTCCCGGCACCACACCCCCCGCTGCGCTTGTCTGTGCCACTGATGTGGTGAGGGTGTCCTCCCCCTCTGTCCAGCCCACCTTGCCTGTTCCCCATTCTCCTCCCCTGGTGGTAGGCACTGCAGTGGAGTCCACTACCACCCTGTCTGACTTGGGCACTGCAGTGGCAGACCTGTCCACTCCATCTGCAGGGTCCACTGCAGTCGTGCCGGCACCCACAACATCTGAGTCATGCCCCCCAGTTGTGCCGGCACACACCATGTCAGACACCTCCACTGCAGTTGTCAGTGGCTCTCCAGCACCCACCACCCCTTCCCTGCCTCCTCCTGGTGAGCCCTGATCCTGTCCCTGCGGTGCCTGGCCTGCCCCCCCAGTTGCCCCTCCTAGTGGATTGTCCCTGGTTTTGTGCAGTGCAGGCATGCGTAGGGTGACATCTGCCACTGTCACCCTGTTTGGACTTTGACAATGGACTGGCCATTGGCCTTTGTGTTTTTTCTGGACTTTCACTTTTAAACACACATATGCTGAATAAAGCAACTTTCTGTTCTCTAGTGCTTATGCTTCTGATGTACATGTTGTTGATGATGCTAACCATGCCCTTGCTGCAGTGATGGTGATATTTGGTCTCATGATAATGAAGTGTTACTGTGCAGGAACACATGTGGTCCAGGGGGAATGTGTCCTATCCTGTGGTGTATCCATGTCATCCATAGCAGCATCTGAGGGTGTCATGTGTTCAGTATTTGGCAATGGGATTTCCTACTTACATTAGCAATTTCACATCTGTGGCTTCCACCCCTGCACATCTGTTGTGCCTGCCATTGTTCAATTCGCCTACTTCCCTGACCGTGTGGCCATCTCCACTGGACATGCAGGTTTGGGCATCAATGGGGAAGGACTCATCTGTGTTGTCAGTGCAACATTGCTATACAAGTGTGTTGGATCTGTGCTGATGATTTCGTTGGCACTTCCATGACCAGGCTGATGTGACGGGAGCCTTCATTTGGTGCTAATTGTTGATTGTGTGACCAAGTGCTCAGCTGACATGATGGGGCCCTACTGAGGCAACATATGGCACAGCTTTCCTCTCACAGGAGTGGAGTCCCCTCATGGCAGTGTGTACTCCTGTGACATTGCCTGCGCCCAAGGTGTGTGTTGTATGAGCATGTCTGTGTGTTCACTTCCGTTTTGCTGTGCATGCTGTGATCCCTAGTGTTGTACCTGTTTGTGATGCTTGCTGAGTTGACCTATGTTCCCCCAAAGTCTTCTCCCTGGGTTCTCTGTGATGGGGTGCATGGCACATTACTGGTCATCAGGGTGTCACCCATAGGTGTGTTTGCTGTCAGGGCTGAGTTTGTGTGCAGACGCAGATGGGTCACAGTCAGGTTTCCCTTGGCACTTGTTGTTTGCACCTGTCATGTGATTTCCAGTTTGTGTTATCTTTCAGTGATTGTGACACGTTGTGTGTGTGACTGCTGGCACTCCTCAGGGTCCGGGCTGCAATGTTGGTTGTTGTCTATGTGTGTTTTTTGTGGGTGACCTTGGCTTCTTCATTGGTGTGTGACTGTGGCTGGGATCCCATTGGTTGGTGTGGTATTGCCATCATGTCCATGTACAGCGTAGTGTGCAGTGTGTCAGACATTCAGGAGTCTTGTTGAGTGGCCATGTGTGATGTGTTTCTACACCTTGGTTCCCACCCACCACCCTGGAATTGTCATGGGTGCATGTGCAATGTCACCAGTGCATGTGTGCTTCACTGCTGCACATTGTTGGAGGTCGAGGTGTGTGGTGTTGAGTGTGTGCAGATGAGAGTTGTTGCCCGGCTAGACCCCTGCCTCCATGTTGGCCTTGGCTTACTGGCCGTGCTGATTGATTTGTGCTTGTGTAGGTGTGATGGTAGTTTGTTGCTCAGGACACATGACTGTGGTTCACAGTGTGAACGACATTTAGCTTTGTCATCACAGTGGGATTGTAATGCAGCCCAGGGTCACCACATTGTGGGGGCCCTGGGGGTAGTGCTGTGGTGTGTCTGTGTCTTGCTGTGTCAGTTGCTGTTCCTACGTGCCTGTGTGACATGTGTGATTTGTGCTCCCTCTCATCTGACAATGCCTGATTGCCCACATAGGGGATTTGGATCCATGAGTTACCTTTGTGTGGCACTGTATGCACATCTGTATAATTGGTATTCAGGCCTCCTCATGTGTTGTGTGGTTGCCTGGGGACACTGGCACCCCCCCTCACCTGTTGTGTTTGATGTGCAGTGTGGGTCTGCCTGTTTGTGTTTGTGCATCTGCACCACTGCATTGGCATATCTTAGGTGTGCCATTGGCTGTATGTAGTTTGGTGGGTTTCCCCTGCTGTCCCTGGGACTCCTAGGTCATCAGTCAGCACAATGATCATGGTTTGTGTGTCCCATTGCTGCCATGGTATGGTATCTGTTCACCTCACATCTACAGTCTCCACAGGGTATCTGCATTTGTGTGCCCATTGGTGCAAATATGTGGGTCTGCATTCTGATGGTCACTTCTGTCATTGTGTCATTGATGAATGTTGACTGTGTCAGCCCCCATGGGTGTTGTTTGTCTGCACATGGCCAAAGGTATGTCTTATTTGCACTGCTGTATTTGCCTCCCCCAATCTATGTTGCAATGGGACACATGCACTACTTTGCCACTGATGTGTTTTATGTTCTGTGACCAGGAATCATCCATGCAGTTTGGCAGTTGCAGCTTTTTCTTTGTCAACACTTACATTTTGGTCACTGTGATGATGGGGGTTTGGACCCCATTGCCACACTGTTCAAAATGTGCTTCAGCTATGGACCCCACACTTACATTTTGGTCACTGTGATGATGGGGGTTTGGACCCCATTGCCACAATGTTCAAAATGTGCTTCAGCTATGGACCCCACACTTACCTTTTGGTCACTGTGATGATGGGGGTTTGGACCCCATTGCCACAATGGTTATGGCCTGCTTGCATTGTGGGGGCCACACACATATATGTGTGGCACATGTGATAGGGGGTCACATTGTATGTTCAAAGTCATGTTCAGTGTTGTAGGCATTTGACACAGTCTACACACGCTTGTCATGGTGTTGGGGGGATGTCTTTTTCTTGCATTCCCTAGGTTGTGGTGTGCTGGTTGTGTCATGCATTGTCTATCCTATGAGTGGGGGTGGTGTTGGTGGTAGGCATCCAGCCCCCCATGGGTAGAGGTGGTAGTAGTGACAGGCATCCAGCCCCCCCTGGGTAAGGGTGGTAGTGGTGGTAGGCATCCAGCCCCCCTGGGTAAGGGTGGTAGTAGTGGTGGGCATCCAGCCCCCCTGGCTTAGGGTGATAGTAGTGGTAGGCATCCAGCCCCCCCTGGGTAAGGGTGGTAGTAGTGGTAGGCATCCAGCCCCCCATGGCTAAGGGTGGTAGTGGTGGTAGGCATCCAGCCCCCCTGGGTAAGGGTGGTAATAGTGGTGGGCATCCAGCCCCCCTGGCTTAGGGTGATAGTAGTGGTAGGCATCCAGCCCCCCCTGGGTAAGGGTGGTAGTAGTGGTAGGCATCCAGCCCACCCGGGTAAGGGTGGTAGTAGTGGTGGGCATCCAGCCCCCCTGGCTTAGGGTGATAGTAGTGGTAGGCATCCAGCCCCCCCTGGGTAAGGGTGGTAGTAGTGGTAGGCATCCAGCCCCCCCTGGCTAAGGGTGGTAGTGGTGGTAGGCATCTGGCACCCCCATGGCTAAGGGTGGTAGTAGTGGTAGGCATCCAGCCCCCCCTGGGTAAGGGTGGTAGTAGTGGTGGGCATCTGGCACCCCCATGGCTAAGGGTGGTAGTAGTGGTAGGCATCCAGCCTCCCTGGCTTAGGGTGATAGTAGTGGTAGGCATCCAGCCCCCCCTGGGTAGTGGTGGTGGTGGTGGTGGGCATCTGGCACCCCCATGGCTAAGGGTGGTAGTAGTGGTAGGTATCCAGCCCCTGGCTTAGGGTGATAGTAGTGGTAGGCATCCAGCCCCCCCTGGGTAAGGGTGGTAGTGGTGGTGGGCATCTGGCACCCCCCTGGCTAAGGGTGGTAGTAGTGGTAGGCATCCAGCCCCCCCTGGGTAAGGGTGGTAGTTGTGGTAGGCATCCAGCCCCCCTGGGTAAGGGTGGTAGTAGTGGTGGGCATCTGGCACCCCCCTGGCTAAGGGTGGTAGTAGTGGTAGTTATCCAGCCCCCTGGGTAAGGGTGGTAGTAGTGGTAGGCATCTGGCACCCCCTGGCTAAGGGTGGTAGTAGTGGTTGACATCCAGCCCCTCTGGGTAAGGGTGGTAGTGGTGGTGGGCATCTGGCACCCCCATGGCTAAGGGTGGTAGTAGTGGTAGGCATCCAGCCCCTGGCTTAGGGTGATAGTAGTGGTAGGCATCCAGCCCCCCTGGGTAAGGGTGGTAGTAGTGGTAGGCATCCAGCCCCCTGGGTAAGGGTGGTAGTAGTGGTGGGCATCCAGCCCCCTGGCTTAGGGTGATAGTAGTGGTAGGCATCCAGCCCCCCTGGGTAAGGGTGGTAGTAGTGGTAGGCATTCAGCCCCCCCTGGCTAAGGGTGGTAGTGGTGGTAGGCATCTGGCACCCCCATGGCTAAGGGTGTTAGTAGTGGTAGGCATCCAGCCCCCCCTGGGTAAGGGTGGTAGTAGTGGTGGGCATCTGGCACCCCCATGGCTAAGGGTGGTAGTAGTGGTAGGCATCCAGCCCCCCTGGCTTAGGGTGATAGTAGTGGTAGGCATCCGGCCCCCCCTGGGTAAGGGTGGTGGTGGTGATGGGCATCTGGCACCCCCATGGCTAAGGGTGGTAGTAGTGGTAGGCATCCAGCCCCCCTGGCTTAGGGTGATAGTAGTGGTAGGCATCCAGCCCCCCCTGGGTAAGGGTGGTAGTGGTGGTGGGCATCTGGCACCCCCCTGGCTAAGGGTGGTAGTAGTGGTAGGCATCCAGCCCCTCTGGCTTAGGGTGATAGTAGTGGTAGGCATCCAGCCCCCCCTGGGTAGGGGTGGTAGTGGTGGTGCGCATCCAGGCCCCTGTGTGCATATGTGGCATTGGTGATGGGCATCCCGCCCCTATGGTGCTGCTGTTGCTGGTGTAAGTAAATTCTGCATCCCTCTGTGTGTGTGTGATGTGTCGTGTACGTGTTGTATGTTTTTGTGGTTGGTGTCTGACTTACCTTCTGCGCCGTACGCGTCCGTGCCTGTTCCGGTAGTAAATGTAGAATATTGGTAGGATCGGGACGAAGGGATTCATGGTTGGTTCGTCTCGCTTCGTCTTTCTCGTTGCTTCGCGTCGTCCTCGTCGCTGGCGTGTTCGCCTCGTAGCCATGGATCGTGTTGTGGCGCGAATCGGAGCTTATGTGCGCTCTCCCGGAAGCTTTGACGTGCCGGACGTAGCGACGGGTTCGGCGCGTACGGAAAGCGCATCGTACTTGTTCGGCCGGACGGGGCTGCATTTTCCCTTCCGTGCGACTCGATTCTGCGTTTCCGGATTCGCCTCGGTCGGAGAACAGGACCTGGATTGGGTGAGTACGACTCAGCCGGATTCTGTGCTGTTGTGCGCATCGTACTTACTCGTTCGGTATGATGTACGGATCGGTCGGGAAACAGGCATTCGCATGGCTTTTTTCCCGACCGAATGGTATTGGGTGCGCCTCCGACCGAGATCGGAATCGGCCCCTTTGTGTTTTGCGGGAAATAGGAAAAAAGTGTTGCACAAGAAAGAATATGATTTTATTTCTGAAAATGGCATCAACAAAAGGTTTGCTCTGCTTGGACCACCATCTTCCAAGCTTTCAGGACCAAGCACAGTTGTATCAAAAAAAAATTTTTTTTACCACAGCATTTTCATTTTCCAAGAGGTAGTCCTTTTTTCCGAATTTTTGTGGTTTCAATCTACTTGCAGTACGTGGTGGAAACAGGTGCAAAATCAATGGGTGATCCGAGAGAGCTATACGTTTTTGAAATGTAGCCAAATTTCTGGATTCAATAAATGGTCATCTGTGACATGAAACAATGATGAAAATTAGTAGGAATGAACTGGTATTTGTGACTTCATTTTCATCTGTAAATTATTTTCAAAATGGTAGATTTACAAAAGCAATATACTGCTATGTTTGTTAGACCTTTCTAATCATGGAGATATATAGGGTTTGCAGGTTCTCCAAGAATCCGAGGTACCCTAAGCCAACACCTGTGCTAAACATTACAATGATTTTTCATTGTGTGCCGACTATACAGAAATTCATATGGCTAAATAAAAAAAATGTAAAATTAATATTAAGGAAGCCTATGCCTTTCTGTAATGTACACTATATACTGAGTTTAGGAACAGTGGTTATTTGTACACCTGTGAATTTGAGGTTACTCAAATTATCATATGATTTGGAGAGTATTTTGCAAAATGTTTAGTTTTTTGCACACTGGCTTACATTTGAAAGATTTTAAAAGAAAGGGAGTGGCCCAATTATCCAGGGGACAGGGTGCCAAATATAGTAACACTATCAAAAGAAATTATTCCCTTGGAGTCAACTACCATGCAATAACCACATTCAACCGTTCCTCATATGGATCACTCGCATAAATGTGTGTTATAAAAGAGAACCCAACATGTAATTATAAACACAAAATATTAAAAATCTCATGAATTTATTCCAAATATATAAACACTGATGACTTATGCAATTCGTTAAAAAGGCAAAAGGCCAAACACAATACAAATTTCATAAGACTAATACAATAATAATTACATCAACAAAAAGAGACATATATCCAAGTCATATCATTATACACGATTTCTGACTCAATAGTTCCTCGAATTTAACACCACAGGAGCGTCGACGCGTTTCGGTGTGCTAACAGATTTTGCACCACCTTCTTCAGGACCTTTCAAGATAATTGTCTCTTAATTGGAAATAACTCAAAGATCATGTGTGCCTGTATTGGAACAAAATACATGATTCATACATAGTTTGTGCGATATATCGCTATATATACGCCATCATTATGTTAAAAACAATGCAAGCATATATAAAATCAAACTAAGATAGATCTAAAATAAATCCACAATACTGCATCATTACTCAGATCTTCAAATTACAAATACATTGATATTTATTATAATTATTGTAGGGTTCTCCAAAAATCACACATATCTATTCATACAAAAACAATCAGTCCAGAAACAATCAACCTTCTTAAGGAGATGTTAGAGTAGCCAACTGCTATATCAAGGGTCTGAACGTATCAATAGTGTTCTTCTCATCACTACTCATCACTACTGATTCTGTGCGACCTCATCACTGCTAACTCTTTGAGACCACTAGACCTCTCAGAGTTATTTTAAAGGATACATATGCTAAACAAATTAATATGCACATACCTCAAAATTAATAAGCGAAGTGGATAAAACTCAGTATGAGCGTAGTCTCCACATTAGGCTCCTCCAAATAGGGCTTGTGTTATCTAAATATTCCCTGGCCTTATATACATATGTTTATATGTTTTGCAGGGATATTGAGTACCTGAATATTTTTATGAAAGATTCCGATGTTGTTCAACACGGATTGATTCTGATATTAGCAGAAATGTTGCTGTAAGCACGTATCTTAACCGAACCAGGTGGGAGAATATAACTACACCAGTACAGAATTTTTAGTATGTATTATGTGATGTGCCTTGATTAGTCCTACAAGGTTGTTGTTTTTATTTAGATAACACAAGCCCTATTTGGAGGAGCCTAATGTGGAGACTACGCTCATACTGAGTTTTATCCACTTCGCTTATTAATTTTGAGGTATGTGCATAATTAATTTGTTTAGCATATGTATCCTTTAAAATAACTCTGAGAGGTCTAGTGGTCTCAAAGAGTTAGCAGTGATGAGGTCGCACAGAATCAGTAGTGATGAGTAGTGATGAGAAGAACACTATTGATACGTTCAGACCCTTGATATAGCAGTTGGCTACTCTAACATCTCCTTAAGAAGGTTGATTGTTTCTGGACTGATTGTTTTTGTATGAATAGATATGTGTGATTTTTTGGAGAACCCTACAATAATTATATTGAATGGTGTTAAAGTTGGTAGGACTTACAGTGGGGTCAAAGAGATGCACGGACCAGTATATTTCCTTTTAGGTGGGTGGATCTGATGATGTATGAAGTTAGCTGAATAGAGCTGATGGGCCTTCAGGCTTGACGTCCCAAGGGAGTTCACAATTTCAGAAGTAGCTCAAATATTATTTGTGCCAGTTACTTTGATGGCAATTAATTGAAGAATCCATCTAATTTTGAGCATTGATATACGAGGACTTTACTCCTATGGCATCAGTTGAAATCAGAATCTTTTTAAAAAATGTAGCTAAAATCACAAATCAATGTTTCAGCTGTGAACATCCATTCTTCTTCAATATGTTTCCTTCACCTGAATCTGGTACCTTAATGAACTAATGCATCCCCTCCAGGAATCAGTCTTTCATCTCATGGTCACAGTTTCAAAACCCAGTCATTCCACCTTTCATTATTCTGAGGTCTATAAAATGAGTACTGTTGAGTGAGGTAACAATAAAGATCTGTTATTCACCGCCAAGATGTTCCCAGGAGTGCTTTATATGTGGGCTTTATAAGTAAAGGTAATGCTATGTTATGTTACTGTTCACTGCCCCATTGAAATCATAGTTCCGCCAGACACTTCTGTCTGTCACTAAAATATGCAAATTATACTAAATATTCCAAACTGAATGATAATGACTTATGTTTTGGCATCAACTCATATAGTTTCAAATGTGTTTATTGATTTTCCAAGCACACAGGCCATTGCCTACAAGCACTGGCTAGAGAGGCCCTATATAGTCGTCAGCAAATAATTTTTACCCCTTTCCCTGCCATCCCTACACCTTTATCTCATCCAACAGGTGACAAATCATTTTTACATATGCCTCCTCACACCTAGGTTCAACTGATTAGTGTTGATAGGCTAAAGTGTGTGCATGCTTATTATGCTACATGGAGTACCAACTAAAATACATGACATGTTATGTTATGTTATAGGCATTTATAAAGCGCGAGCGGTTACCCAAAGGTGCCCTGGCGCTAGCTGCTCTCAACTGTGCATTGGGGTGGAGGGTATTTTTTACAAGGTAAAGAGCCATGTCTTCAGTTCCTTCCTAAAAGTTAGGATATTAGTTGTGTTTCTCAGATAGAGAGGGAGATCATTCCAGGCCTTGGCAGCACCGGCAATAAAGCTTCTCCCTCCCCATGTGACTTTTTTTATAGAATGTACTGATACCAACTTAGCGCCAAGGGAACGAAGAGTTCTTTTAGGTTGATACCATTTAAGATGCTGTTTAAGGTAATCTGGGCCTGTACCTTGCAGTGCTTTGTGCACGATGCATAGAGCCTTAAAGCGTACCCTTTTCCTAACAGGCAACCAATGGAGTTTTTTGATTTCCTTGGAAATAGGTGTAAATTTCGGGGTACCAGTAAGCAATCTTGCCACCGCATTTTGTAACAATTGGAGCTTGTTAAAGAACCGTTCTTGAATATTTAGGTAAAGACCATTGCAGTAATCCAGCCTTGACATAATAAGTGCCGTGACAACTGTCCGCCGACTGTCTACCGGTAGGAAATGTAATATTTTCTTAATCATTTTGAGGGTATAAAAGGTGGCTGAGGCTACTGCATTTATCTGGTCACCAAAATTGAGCTTGTTGTCAATTATCACTCCTAAATTCTTTACTTTCCTAGTGGGTGTAGGGAGAGTGCCCAAAGTATCCGGCCACCAATTGGGGGTCCAGAAGTTGGCATCATTTCCGAATAAAATGACCTCAGTCTTACCTGAATTAAGTTTCAGGCAATTTTGCGACATCCACCTCCCGACTGCCTCCATACAGTCGTGGAACTGAATGTCTATTCCTGCTCCCTGTCCTGGTCGCAGAGCCACCACAATCTGTGTGTCGTCCGCGTAAGAAGTCAGGTCAAAACCAAAAGAGCCAATTAAGGATGCCAGGGATGAGACATATACGTTAAAAAGAGTCGGACTAAGGGAGGAGCCCTGAGGCACTCCGCAAGGCAGGGAGAACGGTTTAGAGTAAAATTCATCCAATGCCACAATTTGAGATCTGCCAGCTAGGAAGGACTTCAGCAGCTTCCATGCCTTACCCTGGATCCCGCATGCTAATAATTGGTTCAACAGTAGGTCATGATGCACCGTATCAAAGGCCGCCGATAAGTCTAACATAATCAAGGCGGCCTTGCCTCCCCTATCCAATACTTCTCTAATCTCTTCAGTAGACTTAATGAGGGCGGACTCAGTGCTATGTCCTTCTCTGAACCCATATTGAGTAGGGTCTAAGGCTTGGGTTTCACCTAGGAAGGCACTGAGTTGTACATTCATTGATTTCTCGACCAGTTTGGCCGGTAGAGGGAGACGTGAGATTGGACGGAAGTTATTGGGGTCATTGGGATCGAGATTGGGCTTTTTCAGCAGCGGCAGTATCGAGGCAACCTTCCAAAGTTTAGGGAACTGCCCTGCATCGAACATTGAATTAAACAGGGAGGTGAGTACAGGGGCAATAAGTCCCGAAGCACCTTTGATCACTGAGACTGGGCAGGGGTCGTAAGGGGAGCCTGACCTTGCTGCCAATAAGAGCTTTTCTGTATCAATAACAGATAATGGCTCAAATTTATCGAAGACAGCGGCGCTTCTTCCTTCCAACTGTGTTACCGCCCCTGTAGTGCTTGGGTGGAGAAATGTCGAGAAAATGACCTCTACCTTATTTAAAAAGAATCTGGCAATGTTCTCACATAGTTCCTGGCTCGTCTGGATTTTTACAGGACGGGGGGAAGCCAAATTAGAAACTGTTTTAAAAAGTTCTTTAACCGAGTTTTTTGTAAGAGTAATTCGGTTTGTAAAGAACTCTTTTTTTGCATTAAATATCATTAGTTTATAGATGGCAAGACTTTGTTTATAGCGTTTTTTCTCCGCTTCCTTGAATTCTTTCCTCCAATTCCGCTCAAGGGATTTACAGTTAAGTTTCTGTTTCCTCAGGTCCTCCGTATACCAAGGGGCCGTTGGTTGAGATCTTTTGGGAGACAAAACTTTTTCTGGGGCTAGTTTGTTACAGGCTGTTTCTAGCCACTTAGTATAGTGCATAGTGGCCTCCTCTATTCCTGTGGGTAGTTGATCCACAGTTGATGCAAGCTACTCAGTGCTAGAGAGATCAACAGTATCCCTTGGGAGCAGCAGTGTAGTGCTCCGTGGTTTACCATGTAGAGATCTTATGGAATCTGGGCTGGCATACATGTATTATATGACTTCAGCCCAGTACCTTCCCAGTGTCGTACAGTTTGTGCCCCATCGGTAAAACTGTGCATTTGTTGGGCAACATAAACGTCAGGATTGTGCCAGACTTAGCACATGCACACCCTCAGGATATGTTGGCCTGTGTTCCTGCTATCCCACAGTGTGCCATCTGGACCCCCTAACCTTACAAGGTACCAAATGTGTAAGCAACTTCAGAACATGACAACCCTAATCTCCCAAGGAAATCATGATAACCGATCTAGAGCCCTTTTGTTTGGACTCTCATGCATACCCAAAGACATACACAAGAAATACTCAGCAAGGCGTTACAATATTTATTGAACCATTGTGATTCTTGTATAAAATACGTGCACTCCAATAATTAGTAGAATGAAACAGATTAGCGTAATTAGCATTATGAGAAAAGTGAAAAGGATGAAAAGTTCCACCATTGTGCTAAGACAGTTGATATATATGCGGGCATACAAGTACTATGTATAGTGTACTCCTACCTAGCGCTCCCTAACCTAATCTTGCCTAGAGTGGGTGATCTGGCAAATCCTAGCCGAGTGGACTAACTCCCCATTACCTACGGGTAGGTGTCATCAGGCTGTCCGTCTTGGTGTAGTTCTGGACATCCCTCATGTTGGTAAACAGGAATCAGCTGAGCTGGAATTCCAGCATGCAGTGACCTCACATTGTCAGCTGAGTGCTCCTCTCCCTTAAACAAGGAAGTATTCTGTATATATAATAAACAGCACTCATGTGGCCGTGTTGCAACCCCTGACAGGTTGCAATTGTTTATTCTAGCTGGATAGCGTCGTCGCCTACCGGACAATAACAAACGATGGCATTTGTGCAGTGAACTTTATTCCTTGTACTGAATGTTCAAGGTGTCACGATAGTGTGCCTACAAAGTGTAAATATAAACAATGCTGATTCAGAGAATATTATCCTGGGTTTTCATGCACGCAAATGTATGTCAAAAGTCATTGTGTGTAAGAGAGAAGGCAACTTAAGAACTGTGACAGGCAAATGGTGGTGTTTCTTACAAGGCCTATCCTGACCACGTGACACCCACTCCTTGGACATAAGTAGATAAAAGCTATCCCTAGACAAATACAAAAGTATAAGGGCCAATAAACATAAAAAAAACCCTACTAAAATCTAAAAAAGCATAACGCTTCTTTAATAGCAGAGAGCTTAAAAAACCCTTAAAATGTAAAAGTTGCATTAAACAAATCTAAAGCAATTTTGCATTAAAAGAAAGCTAAATTAAACAGTCCCACAACTCGAAACTGCAAGATTGTTTATGTGTTCTGAGATTTAGTCGAAACAATGCTATTTCCAGCAACTGCAGATGACGTTCCCAGAGGCAATCATCGGAACAGATCCAGAGAGCAAACATGTTCCCATCCATGCACTTCAGCAGCTGCCGAAGGAGGAACAGCCAGTGTGGGATCCGCAGAAGCCAAGCCAAGATCTTAACCACTAGGAGTGCAGCATCACAGGAGGGCTCGTAGAATGTGATCAGAAGCAATGGCAAGCACACGAGACAACAGTGTATGTGGGCCGTTAACAGGCTCACCAGTAGGTCAATGTCCAGTGACCGAACCAGTTGTGTTCCTAGGCATATGTCCAGAGCACACTCAAAAATGCACAGAAGACAGCGGAATACAGTCTGAATGCACTGTAGAGACACAGCTGAAAAGCACAAGAACAAGTATTAATTTAGTTCCTAAAGCAAGGGTGCGCCAAAACACTGTATCATGCATTCATGACACAGGAGCACAAGTGGATGCGCCAGTTTCATTTGACCTCTTGATGGGACATCTAATGCAGAGAAGAAAAAGTAAAAGCTAGTCCCGACAATCAGGAACAGGACCAGCGGAAGACCTCCAAAAACGCTTCCCAGCACGGAGTGTATGAATGATGGAATAACTCTGAAGACTGTCGGAAAGGTACTAACCAAGCCAGAGCCTATTTTCTTAAAAAAGTATGCCACTCCTGCGGTGCTAGACATGTTAAAAATATGGTGCACAAGTTCCCCAAAACGTAGCAGGAAATTTGTGCAAAGTAACGACTGTATCTCAGTAGAAAACCTTGCAACTTGAAGATCAAACATCCCCATTGCAGATATTAAGGCTAGATCCTTCTGGAACGGTAAGGCTTTCAGTCTGCTCAAAACATCAGAGAGCACATTCGAAAGCTTTATCAAAGGCGAAAGCGTTGCCTCCCTAACTTAGCGAGCAGGTAGAAACAGTGATTGTGTGCAACTGGTCACGACTGCAGAAACAGTCACCAGATTGGCGATACCCAGTTTCATGCCGCAGCAGCTCTGTTTGTTCAACATCAAATAACTCCCATTCAAGAGTAATCTGCAAGCTGGATGAATCACTGCAGCTGGAGAACCCTTCAGATAGCAGGACACATTTGCCATGAAAGCATTACATGGACCATGAAGTGAAACCTCCCTACACACTAAGGAATGCCCTAAAGTATTCTTACAGTCAGTCACTCTAAAAAAAAAACTCAGTCTCACCATTCCCATAGCAATATCTAAAAGGTAAGATCCATAAATCATGCACGTATCCTTCTCCTGGTGCATCGTATCTGCCTGCTTGATGGTATTGCAGACAGTATTGGAAGGGAAATGTCGAAATTGACGGAGAAGTAAACCCATGGACTATCCAATCCGCTGAAGGTATTTCTGCAACAGTGAATGGCAACTTATCCAACTTCTCTTTGTGTACCATAGTGTATGTTGAGTCCTTTCTTGCCATGATGGTTTTCTGTTTTGTTAGATTGTAAGGTAAAACAAGTTTGTGGCATTCAGGTGTCGCCCCATGGTACGCGACCGGCATGAGGTGTCTGAAGAGTCCAGGTCAGTAACATAATTGATCTAAGCTGTGACTGCCCATGTTGTAAAGAGGACATGTCATTCTGTATGATATCTATTGCAGACGACATTATGTTACCCAGAGAGTATATCCTAGTGGACAATGCAGTCATACCATTATCAACTCCTGTTAGAGCCCTTTTCAAAATTAGCTCTGTAAATTTTGTGCAGTCTCTCAGCAGCCTCCTGCTGGGAAACCTCCCACACTTCATTGTATAGTGCATACAAGAAGAGCTTTTGACATGGACCTAATAAAAAGTCCTGTAGTCCCATGTCATCAGAAAGAAGGGACAAGTGATGTTTCACCTGGGACAAGGCTGAGGTTTTTAGTCAATCTAGGCACAACTTCCCAACACTGTAAGTTGTTACCACCCCTAAGTGTTGTATCTACGTGTAACGTGAGTCAGGCCTGTTGATCTTAAACCCTTTGGTGTCACCCAGGAAACGTGCATGACATCCATTAGCATCTAAGAACCACGCTAACTATCACTCCTTATTGGTCCCTGAAGAATTGTATGAACCGTTGCGAAGTATGGTGTCTAAAATTTCCTCTGTGTAATTTGAGAACCGTTGCCTGTTTGCAAAACGTGCAAATGTGGAACTGTTGGGTCTATTTAAATCTTTTATCTTAGCCAGACCAAGACATGATGTTTGCTGCACAGTTTTGTTCAGGAAAATCATTCGCCGTGGTATCTGGCATGCTCTAAATAATGCCTCATTCCACTGAACCTGCTAATATTTAGTTCCCCAAGTAGATTTTAAATCAACTGTGTCCCTCCAAAAGTCAAACCCTTTTGTGGACACTGGAAAAGAAAAGATTCAGAATATATACATATTTCTTTTTGCCGGTGATGGTGTGAGCCTATAGTAATAAGACATTGGGTCAGCTGTATTATGACCAGAGAAATATGCAAACTTCTGTGCAAATGTTTGTTGGCTATCCCGTAGTGGTGTAGGACAGTGTTCACATTGTATGTAATTAAATATAGCACATGGGGTACTTGCTTTATGTAGGAAATGTTGAAAACAGAACATTTCATCATAAATAATAGTACCATCATTCATTTCCTCAGAGTTAAATACAGTGGAATACTCTAAATCTTCTAGCATTTCATGCACTGTGTCAATGTCCCAATCATCAGAGACTGTACATGGGGTGATAATATCATTTAAAGAAATGTGAAATACATATAGTATTTGCAAAAGTTCAGTAGGACAAATATATCATATGATACCCTATCACAAACCTTTCCATCAGGAACCGAAACAGCAGAAATGTCCACTGGGGAAAGGTCTCTTCGCACTTTGTGTGATGAAGAATGGAGTGTTAAAATCAAGTTCACCAGTTGTACAGCAGAGCGTTCTGGGAGATAGTGTACATTCAGAAGCAGGAATAGCCACAGGTATTGCCATGGAGAAACAAAGTACATCTTCTTCAGCTAAAAGTAGAAAGCATGCAATCTACCTCGGAGTGGTGAAGGTGGCTCAGATGAATATGAAGAGAAATCATCAAAGTCGATAAAGTAACTGGAGGCTGTGTAGTACTTGGAGTTGACTCGAATTCTGGTACACATCATCCATGTCTGGTTTACAAATAGAAATCTGTGTTTCTGTACAAGTTTGGGAGAAGAAGCTTCATCGCTGATTAATGCTTCCAGTGAGACTTTCTGTATAGTAGTGAGAGGAGACAGGTAACTACGCAGGAGCCCACGTGGCCTACTGTGTAGAATCGGCCACATGATGCGGTTTGATGAGATCTATTACCACAAATCTCTTGTTTTAGAAATCAGCAAGGGGTGGTAAAAGTACAGTTGTGGTACCTTCAACAGCCAGAACAGGTACAGGCGCTCCATAAGATGGCCCAAATTCTTTCTTCTCCTCTATTTTCTCATGACCAGTTCACCAATCTTGGGGAGCCAACCAGGAGTCACTGGTGCTTTCTTCACTGCTCCAGTGGCAGTGCATTTTACTTGGACATTGCTCTGTCAACCCAGAAACAGGTCAGTTCCTGTAAAACAGTGAAACGCTCACTGATGTCAAAGGGTGTTTCTGCTTCCACTGTGCTGGCACTCTCGGGGTCAGGAACTCACATCTTAACCCCAAACAGGATTTCATTGGGAGTCTGACCCAGCGATTTTCTAGGCAGACTGTTGAAGGCTCTCTGGACCCCATGTAGGTGATGGACCCAACTGCGGCCTAAGCTCAATACCCTAGCTGGTAAAGACTGCTTTAGATCCCAGTTTTTCCTCTCCACTATTGGATTTCCCTCAGGATGATAGGGTGAAGAATACTGCATGCCTTTGTAAGCCTTAGAGGTGAACGCTGGACTCTAGTCTGAATGGAATGTACCAACTGCATATGTCCCGACGAAGATTTGCAGATTTTTGATAACAGTTTGGGCATCAGCTGATCACTGTGGCCAAACCCACAGGAATTGAAAGCAGGAATCCACTGCAACAAGATGTATTTGTAAGCCCCATATGATCGTAACGGGCCGCAGTGGTCCAGATAAATACAAGCGAGTAGCATGTTTGCGATAAATAGAGGTGTCTGTGGTGGTCATGCTATGGTGGAACCCATCCTCTGCTGGCAGATGTTGCATTTATCTACTAAATCGCTAGTCTGTTTATGTAGATCTGGCCATCAATAGCATTGCTACAATAATGAAATTGTAGCTGTCACCCCTGCGTGTGCAGATGCTAGACCCTAATGTGCTGCTAGGATTAAACCTAACCTGCAATCTGAATTTGGTATTACTCTATCCACCCCTCCATGATTACGAGCAAATGGTATGTTTTGCACACTTAACTGGTAGTAGTACTTTGCTGCAAAGCCTTTCAGCAGGTGGGTGCCATCACGTGCAGCGTTGACAGCCACCATGATGTCTCTATTTATCCTTGCACTGGAACGAGTAATCGCTGTGGCAGCAGCAGTTTGCACTGTTGCTTTTTTGGCTTCATCAGCCATGGAATTCCCTGCAACATGAATTCCTACACGCTGATGACTCAAGGTGTGAATCACATGAGTCTGAGGCAAGCACTCTTTCAGCTTAGCCACTTATCCCCAAAGCTGTGTACTTTATGGTGTACTTGTAAGCCCCATCTGATCGTAACGGGCCGCAGTGGTCCAGATAAATACAAGCAAGTAGCATGTTTGAGATTAATAGAGGTGCCTGTGGTGGTCGTGCTATGGTGGAACCCTTCCTCTTCTGGCAGATGTTGCATTTATCTACTAAATCGCTAGTCTGTTTATGTAGATCTGGCCATCAATAGCGTTGCTACAATAATAAAATTGTAGCTGTCACCCCTGCGTGTGCAGATGCTAGACCCTAATGTGCTGCTAGGATTAAACCTAACCTGCAATCTGAATTTGGTATTACTCTATCCACCCCTCCATGATTACGAGCAAATGGTATGTTTTGCACACTTAACTGGTAGTAGTACTTTGCTGCAAAGCCTTTCAGCAGGTGGGTGCCATCACGTGCAGCGTTGACAGCCACCATGATGTCTCTATTTATCCTTGCACTGGAACGAGTAATCGCTGCGGCAGCAGCTGTTTGCACAGTTGCTTTTTTTGCTTCATCAGCCATGGAATTCCCTGCAACATGAATTCCTACACGCTGATGACTCAAGGTGTGAATCACATGAGTCTGAGGCAAGCACTCTTTCAGCTTAGCCACTTATCCCCAAAGCTGTGTACTTTATGGTGTACCCTTTGCAAACTCTGAATACATTCTGGCTCCAGTAGTGTAGATACTCATTGTAAGACCGGACACAATAATACAAATCACACACTATGAGTTTGGGGAATGCGGGATCCATATTCTCAAGTGCTAGAATTAGAGCTCTAAGTTCAGCCAGCTGCACTGTGCAGTCACAAGTGACTGCATGTAGTTTTTCTCATGGTGGAATTCTCCATTCTGTGTGTGACCATTCACGGCGGCGTGCGCTGCAGAGTATTGCTGTTTTGTCCCTAGGGCAGGTTGGGCAGAATCATCAGTATAAATGATATTCTCATACTGATAAAGAAGCATGACTTCATTTGGCTCAGGTTATTCATTTTCTGAATGCAGATAAGCTTGTGTATGCAGTGTACAGTCGAATCTGTAAACTACATCTGTTGCAGTGAGAGAGTTGGCAAATTGTATCCATTGCAGATGTAAAGCCTTAGCGTTATGAATGCTGTCCTTTGTGAAAGAATCTAAGGCTGGCACTGGAGTCACAACAATTATTTGGTTCCCCTGAGCCAATGCTCTCTCTCTCACCACACAGTGTGTACCGCTGTCAGAATCTTTTCTGTCAGTGCAAAACGCATCTCAGCACTTGTGTATAAATGAGATTTATATGTAATTGGTACTGTATCTCCCTCATTTAATGTAACGTAGGTATATCCTGATGCATCCGTAATGATACGGATCAACAGGTTTGTTGGCTTTACACGTGTGTGTAGGTGTTTTGAAGCCAGCATGTCAGCTTGTTCTGAACGCAAAATTTGTGTGTGTTCAGTTGTCCAGTGTGTGCGTGAAAAGTCTGGATGAATCAAATCGTAGAGTGGTTTAACATGTTCTGCGTAATTTTGAATGTAAATACTGCCAGATATAGGAATCACAATATGAATTGAAGTTTCTTCAATATGTTGGATGTTTGTAAGAGCACACACTTCTCTAAGATGTGCGTCATAAGGCTGTTGCCTTGACTTGACAGCTCATATCCTAAATAGGACATTGAGGTGGACTATTTTTGATTTCTTAAAATAAAATTTGTAGCCCATATGAGCAAATCCCAGAACTATTCGATCTACTCTAGTCAAGTGTGTAGAAAGGTCACCATCCATCAAATAAATGTTATCAACATTGTACAATGCTTGGTCATCAAAATTTTGTAAAAAGTCTGTAACCTGGGCTGAAAACAACCCTGGGCCTGGTCTTAAACCCCTGGGGCAAACAACAGAACTGTTTTGAGAACCCAGAATGCTGAAGCTTGTCAAATATCTGTTTTCAGGTGCTATATTTTGGCTGAAGAATCCATTTGCGATATCTAGTGTTGTTTTGTATCCTTTACGCACTATATTATTCATTAGTGCCACACTGTGCACGTTCTGTACTGTGAATGTATGTGTAGCTGTGTTTAGGTGTCTGTAATCTAATACTAGACGATATGAGTGGTCTGGTTTCATTACTGGAAATAAAGGATTATTCGTAGGAGAGGTGGAACTTTCTATTACACCTTGGTATTCAAGTTGTGTGAGAATCTCTCTAACTTGTTTTTTAGCCTCATTTTTTATGCGGTATTGTCTTTGAGGTTGTGGGATCAACCTCACTGGTATTACATGATAAATGGAACTGTCATCCCACCCCACATGGTTGCGGTATAACACAGGAACTAGAGCTAAAGCCCACTTCTTGGTGTATGAATGTTTCACTGTCTTTGGGACGAGGCCAGAGAAGGAAAGGTAAAATTACTGCTTCCTCTCAATCAATCAATCAAACATTTATAGAGCTCGGCAAATCATCCGTGAGGGTCTTGAGGCACTGGAGCTGTTTGCTGCTGTGTGGAAGTTTGATCATTCAAACATCCAGGTCTTTAGTTCTCTTCTGAATTGCTGGAGCAACGGTGTGGTCCTGAGATGTAGGGGGAGGTTGCTCCAACAATTGGCTGCCAGGTGCAAGAAGGAGTGTCCTTCGCTGTTGGCTTGACGGACCCGAGGGGTGTCTGCGAGGGAGAGGGAAGTTGATCAAATGTGTCTGGTCAGTTGATGGAGGGTCAGGCGTTTTTTGATGTATGCTGGTCCTTCGTTGTGCAGGGCCTTGCAGGCGTGGTTATTTTCACAAGAAGCGAGGACCGGGAGCGTTTGAAGGTGCAGCATACATGCTCCTAAAATAGCTATAATGTAATGAGTAGGTCAGTCAAGTCCCACAGAGTCAGTGGGAAGTGTGGGAAGTGGAGTAAGTGCCCTCACACACCCAGAATGGTGTCATGCTTGATCATGGGGCGAGCTTCATGTAAGGCCAGCGCTGCAATGCCCGACGAGCACCCACAAGTGGGCTCTTTACCGGAGATCTTTTCGGTATGCCATTTTGAAATGTATGAAGCCTCGGTGTGGGGCTGTATACTGTAAATTGGTGTGAACTGATTTTGTCAGCTGTGAACACTAGAGAAGTGCAGGTTAAAAATAGGTCAAGAGGTCCTCTAAAATAGTTTTAATCAGTGAGTCCCCTAGCCTATATTAAAATAAGGTGTGTGCTATTAACAGAAATTATGATCTATGATAGCTGGTGGGTCGGCATGTTTCTTGCCCTGGTGAGTTCACAAGGGATCTGGTGGCAATTCTTCAGGATCAGTAAATCCGAATCTACACGAGAGGTTGGAATCGGTAATTATTAAGTGACCCAATTTCCAATCAACAGGGAATTGCCTTTATCCATAATAATACCTTTAAAATGTATATAAACACTGACCCTATTATTGTGCGGTGGGACTTCCTCGAGTAGGGGCTAAGCTATCGCTAATTACGCACGAGAATCTACATCGAAGGTGGGCTGGACAACCTACCCTGGCTCTGGAGAACATTAATATATCTTGGTACATCCCCCTCCAATTGAAGTTGCATCTCATATAAACAATGAGGGACATTGTATCTAGTGTTTCCATCTAGATATAGTCACTCAATGCTACTGCCACCAGACAATCCATCAGGTTCCAGGAAACTATCGTGACTTCTGCTGCACTGTCCAGCATGGTCAGCGCCCTTTCCCCGTTCGGAAGCAGAGTCCTCAATATCCCTGGTATGCTTGACTTTAAGTCCCGCTGCCTTCTTCTTTTTAATTGAGGTTTTGACTGTTCAGATTTGTCTTCCTTTTTTATTATGTAGTCTGAAGAGCGTTGTGAGTCCTTCTTTGGTTTCACGCACTCCTCTGATATGCGCTCTGACCGTCCACCTCTCTCTGAGCATTTTTGTAATGACTCCTGAAAGGAACGTGATGAGCATGTAGCACTATCTTGATAACTGTCAGGCGTTTTAATATTATCACGGTTACGCAAATTATAGCGCTTCTCGGTAACCTCCTGTTGAAGAGATCTGCCCCATGACTTAGGGCCTGATTACAAGATTGGCGGTCTCGCAGCAGGCCGCCACACTAGCGCCTCTCTGCGTGACCACCAAACCCATAGTTTGACCACCCGCCTGGATTCCAAGTTGAATCCTGTGCGAGCAGTCCTGCTCCAGCGGTCCCTTGGCAGTGCCTTTTAAGGCTCACAGGAGAGCCATAGAAAGGCAGCACCATGGGACCACAGCAGCACGTCTCTGCACAGGGAGGAATACACCATGCTGTGCATTTCTTCCTGTGCAGGAACTGGGGGTACAAACATGCAGGGGGGCACAACATATGCCCCCCTGAATGCCCTCCCCTGCACAAAGGCTACAGGGGGCCATGTAAGGGCCTCCTGAATTGCCCACCTCCACCCTTTCCATGGTGGTACTCACTGCCATGGATAGGGTTGCAGTGGGGCAATTCGTAATATGCTAGACGGTGCTGCATCAGCACCACCAGCATATTGTGGCCTCTGACCACAGCTCCACTGCCGCAGGATCCACGATCCCCGGCGGTTGCAGCAGTCCTGTGGTGGTCTGACCTCCAAACTTGAAATAAGCTGGTCCGACCAACAGTGCAACAGTTGCTGCACCGCCACCACAGGTTTGGCGGTCCCATGGACCATCAAACTCATAATTGGGCCCTTAATCTTTTCTTTAATTTTCTTACTATCCCATTTCTTCTTCGTAGATGTCAATGTTATAATTTGTTATTGTCTGGTAAGCGACAACGCTATCTAACTATGTAGGCCTATCCTGATCACATGACACCAGCTTCAGACAATGCCAGAGCAGGGACAACAGCAAGCCCATTGTAACACATCCTCTCCAGCAATCTCCTTGTTTGTTTTGTCCCATTTTTCCAATTTTTTGTGGTGTTTTATACCAGCCTGACAGCTTCATACCGATATCTGGGCCCTACCATATAATCTACCCCATTCTTTATCTGTAACTGAACTCCCCAAATCCTGCTCCTACCTTCTCTGTCCTGGAATCTTTTGTTTGGACTGATGCACAAGTAATTCCTTATGCATAGCTGAAATGATGTGCTTGTCCTGTGATGTGTTCATGAACCATTTCTCTAAAGCAGTATGCTGCTGACTCCCCCTTTATTGCTGGCTGCAGTTCCCAGTCCAAAAATCAAAAAGAGGGGGAGAATGGACCACTTGTCCTGTGTACCAGGGTCAGGTTCGTTATTGTTCCATCTAAAAAAACCCTCATTCACGTACAAAGGATTCGGGCGGTATATCTTGATTCTCCGCCTTTCTGTAGCGTGACAGCATCATCATAGGGTTTATTCTGAGAATATGCTGACCTCCACCTGGAAGAAGACCAACTGGTATTGCAGTAGTGTCCAGAGATAAAAAGTGAAGTGCCCTTGTGAAGTGAATTAAAATTCCCTACATCAACATATAGGTAAGTACTTTAATGAGTTTGGTGGTGTGGAAAATTAAAAACAAAGTGGTGCGTGCGTAGAACGAGTTACCAATCTACCGCACTGTTGGTGGTCGACATGTTTCAGCCTCGCTGTTCATCTGGAGGCTTTCTTCAGGACCGGTAAGTATGTAGTAGCACGTTGTGGCGACTACTAGAAGCGGTTAACTTACCACTCCTATTCTGTAGAGTCAGATCAATTGTACCTGTAACTGGAATAAAAGAAAGGTGCAGTTGTATACTTTCTCTTATGGTATACCCTAGATGGTGATACTTGCTAAGGCTATTTGCATCTTGCTGCAACAACTAATCTAAGCATATTAACACTGTGAGGAGTCAATGAGGAAATAAGCACCTCTTGTAGGAACCTCGTGGTATAGGTACCGCACGCTTGGTAACATGTTGATGCAAATCGCGCTCATGCCCGGATGTTAGGTAATGCATCTTGGTCATGCTGTATGCGCGCTGGTAAAAGATTCTTGGTGTCTGTGATAAAAATAGTGGCTACATTACTCCAGTGAAATAAATAAGAGCGATGTGGCCAATATAAAGCTACATTTTGGAAAAAGATTCTGGTACGAGATGTCATCGTGGATAATTACTATTATCACGGAGTTCCTGTTAAATCAAACAAGCGTTGCATCTGGGATCATGTGAAACTGTTATTTAGACTAATGCAGCGAAAAGGTTGACAGGGATGGGAGACGCATGGTCGCTGTCGTGATATATTTGATTATATACAGTTTGCGTGTACTTTAGGTGCATGCTGTTGTGTTAAAAAGCCGCTTTATATTGCGCTGCGGCCATGCGGCGTTTATCTTAAATACCTCAAAATCCCATTATCAGGGCTTCCTCGTGGTGCCAGCCGGCTCTGCGGACCTGCTCTGGGGGGATAAAATGAGGTTAGAAAGCCTTACTTTCAGCGGTGAGGAGAGCGTGGTATCGATCGCGTCTCTCACCAGTGGGAGCTTGATCCTGACTTGTGCTGGCTCTGTTCACGGCGCCTCGGGTCCATGATGAGCCAGCATTATCTACTCTTGGGCATGATAGAGTGAGTAGATAGATTCTTACAAATGGTTACACTACGTGTATGGTAGTGAATGGTTTACAGAACTTCAATTTGCGTGATTAGTACACTTATATTATTGGTCAAATCTTTATAAGTAAAAGGGGATATGTACATTAATTATTTGTTTTAATACAGCGAACATACTGGATATGATTTCAGTACCTCGTGGTTCTTGTTTCCATGTGTTGGCCTTGTCAGTGTAGTTACCAAAAAGAGATATTATTGGCAATATGAGGCTGAGTGAATGTCAGCCTAATACGGGGTTATATGCTGATTGCATGTTTTGCAAAAACATTCAATGATAGAGCTTTGGGATAACCATTAATTTGGTCAACAAGTGTCTTGTGACTAATAGTTTGGGATGTTTTTAGTTAGAATCGCGCAAATTGGTCATGCAGTTTAATTGATTGCTCGAGATGACCAGCGTGGTGCGTGATTTGCACTCCTATGTCATATAGGGTTGGTATCTGTTCTTCTCAATGGCACCGAGCTAGCACATAATTAATATGCTTCAGGTTCTAAAGAGTTTGTAGGTCATGTAATTCTTATGTTAGAGCATGCCAGGGAATGTTGTCGTTCAGTCCCTTTATCTTTGTCTGGAGGCGGTGTACCCAACGTTGTTCCTTTTCAAATAAAATTCTTTCAGCATTGTAGCTCTTCACATGTAGTGTTTCAAGGACTACCCAGTTTAAATCGTCGATAGAGTGGTTAAAATCGATGCAGTGTTTACTCATTTTGGTTGTGGCTCTTTTGCAGTTAACGTTGCTCCTGTGCTCACAAATACGTTGTTTTATTTTGCGGCAGGTCATCCCTATGTATTTCAAGTCACAGGGGCAAGTAATCATGTAAATTACATGTGTGGTGTTGCAGTTGGTGTGATGACGTATTGTCCAGGTAAGGTTGATAGATAGTTGTAATGTCTTGGTTACTTTGGTTAGTTTGCAAACCGAGCACGATCCGCATGGGTAATGTCCCATAATGGGACTCAGGTTCCATGCTGTTGTGATTGTATCACTTTTCACCTTAGATACCGGTCTTGTGTGAACAAGCATGTCTTTGATGTTCCGCATTCTCTTGTTTGCAAATCTTGGTTTAAGCCATTGTAGTGAACCGGAAGTAAGTGTTCTCCAATGTTTATTGATGATCTTTTTTACTGCATTTGTGGCCACGCTATAAGTCATGACACATGTCAATCGATCTTCTGCTGGTTCTTTGGGCATGGTATCTAGTAAGCATTCTCTTGGTTGGTTGCATGCTCTCTTTTGGCACTCTTTTATTGTTTTTGTTGGGTAGTTTCTTCATTTAAGTGTCTGGCTCAGTTCCTCTGCTTGTACTTTGTAGTCCTCCAGTTTGCTGCAATTACGTTTGAGGCGCAAGAACTGACTGTAAGGTAGGTTGTCTCTCAGTGGGCAAGGATGAAAGATGTTATATGAGAGCAGACTGTTTTTGGTTGTTGGTTTTTGGAAAGTTTTTGTCTGGAGAGTGTTGTTTTCTACATATATAGTGATGTCTAGGAAGTCTAGTTGTTTCTTATCTGCTGAGCAGGTGAATTTCAGACATTCATCTCTTGTGTTAATCCATTCTAGAAATCTTTGCAGGGTTTCACTTGTATCTTCCCAAATCATGATGACGTCATCTATGTACCGTCTCCAGAAACGTATCTTCCCAATATATGGGTTTTGTTCATTTTGAATATATTGCTTTTCGAAATTGCTCACGTAGAGCCCAGCCACACTAGGGGCGAAGGTGCTGCCCATCGATGTTCCATGGCATTGTATAAACAGTGTGCCTTCATATTCAAAATAATTCTCAGTTAAAGCCAACCTACAACATTCCAGAACAAAGTGTCTGGGTGTCCTGTATTCCCATTGTTCAGAGAAAAGTATGTCCTCTAGTGTGTTTAAGGTCTTTTGTTGTGGGAGGCTTGTGTAGAGACTCTCCACATCGAGACCTACGAGGTACATGTTGTTCTCGTTGTAGTGTTGTCCTTCCAGTTGGTTCAGTAGATCACGTGTGTCTTTTAAATAGGTTGGTGTTCTCTGTACTAGCGGTCTTAGGAACTGGTCCACGAATTGTGAAAGAGGTTCAAGTACCGACCCAATTCCCGAATCTATTGGGCGTCCTGGAGGAGGTGTCTTGTTCTTATGGGTCTTCGGGAGTGAATAGACGTATGGTGTTCGTGGTGTTTTTGTCTTGAGGAAGTCAGCTTCATGCTTTGAGATCCATGAATTGATCTCGGCTTCATCGACCATCAATTCAACGGTACGTTGTAGTCTTTAGGTTGGGTCAATGTGTATTTTCTTGTAGAACTTATCATCTGAGAGGAGGTCAAGGCATTGTCTGTTATAACCTTCCTTACTGAGGAGGAAAATTCCTCCCCCTTTATCTGCGGGTTTTATGACAAGATCAGCTTGCTGTCGGAGATCATTAAGCGCTTTTTGTTCTTGCTTCGTAAAGTTGACGAAGGGTTTTTTGCTTGTGTTTTTGATGTTCTCAACTTCCTTCATGATGGCCTGTTCGAACGCCTGGATTTCGACAGGCACCAGGTGGTTAGGAGGACAGAAGGAAGATTTTGATCTTAGATTGGTATCACTTTCAGGGGTCTGGTATTCCTTGTTCATGAAAAAGGCCTTCAATTTTATCTTTCTGCAGAATTCGGCCATCTCGCATTGTAACTTGAAGGTATCCAGTGTCAGTGTTGGTACGAAGCCCAATCCTTTATTGAGTACTCGTTCAGTGAGAGTAATGTTGGTCAAATTGACTATTAACGATTCGCTGAGCTGGGTCCTGGTCGTGCCTGGGACATGCTCCGTGTTAGTACCTGTCTCTCCTGTTCACTCCAGGTGACTCCTTTTCGTCTTCCTCTTTGGGTATTCTGGCCTCTCCCTAAAAAAGGCGGTTGTTGCATGTTGTTCGGTCCCAACATGTGTCCCGTGTTCTGTGGCCCTTGAAAGTTGGGGTTCATCCATCCGTGGAAGTTTGGACTGTATGGTTGGTACATTGGTGGAGGCTGGCCGGCATATTGTGGTGTGTGCCAAGTATTTGGTCTGCGGCGCTGGTTTCTTCTGTATTGGCCCCTGCCTCTTCGGGGGTTAGATCTTTCATCGCCGCTCCCATCAGAGTTGTTGCTGGAGGCATCTCCTGATGACTCATCGTCTGCTTGCTGATCTGGTGCAGTGTAGTCATCTTTTGTATAGGGGTGCATCTTTTCCATTGAAAATCTTTTAAGGTCTTTACCCAATTTTTGTATCTTGTTTTGAGTGATGTAATCTCTAGTCTCATTCATTTCACGATTTATTTCGTCTAGCCTCTTTTTATATACAGAGATTTGCACCATAGATTTCAGTTTGGACTCACTTATTTGTATCTTGATGGTTAATGCTTCAGCTAATCTCGTGGCTGTTTTGATGATTAATATTAGGTAATCCCTAGTGCATTTCCAAGATATCGATGACCAGTCTTTTTGGAAAACGACGTCGTGGAGAAAATGCGTGGTGCATTGTGTACCCATAAGCCTCTCGGAGCTGCGTTTGCATGAAGGTATTCGGTCATAATAAGCCCATGTATGGCCGTTCTCACCTGCTCTTTCTTTGTCTCAGCTAAGTCATCCCATTGACTTGTCTGTGTTAGTGTCTGAGTTAGTTCATTCTCTTTCAGTAGAGAGGGTCCTGACAGGATTTCGCTTAGTTATTTCCTCTTCAGTGAAGCTTAGGCCTGAATGTTCTGCCATTTTTCTATGTTGGCTGATTAATAAAGAGTTCCCGTGGCTTGCTCACGTTTTGGTGGCAAAGATTTAGGGAGGACTGACCGAAGGTTGGTCCGTGGGGGTAACTCACGTTACACGAGAATTAGAATTCCCACAGCTGTGCGCTGCTTTAATGCGGTTTAATCAAGATGGAGGGAAGGAGAAGCTATGGTCCATTCGGCTTCCATACGTCAGTCCAAAAATCAAAAAGAGGGGGAGAATGGACCACTTGTCCTGTGTACCAGGGTCAGGTTCGTTATTGTTCCGTCTAAAAAAAAACTCATTCACGAACAAAGGATTCGGGCGGTATATCTTGATTCTCCGCCTTTCTGTAGCGTGACAGCATCATCATAGGGTTTATTCTGAGAATATGCTGACCTCCACCTGGAGGAAGACCAACTGGTATTGCAGTAGTGTCCAGAGATAAAAAGTGAAGTGCCCTTGTGAAGTGAATTAAAATTCCCTACATCACCATATAGGTAAGTACTTTAATGAGTTTGGTGGTGTGGAAAATTAAAAACAAAGTGGTGCGTGCGTAGAACGAGTTACCAATCTTCCGCACTGTTGGCGGTCGACATGTTTCAGCCTCGCTGTTCATCTGGAGGCTTTCTTCAGGACCGGTAGGTATGTAGTAGCACGTTGTGGCGACTACTAGAAGCGGTTAACTTACCACTCCTATTCTGTAGAGTCAGATCAATTTTTATTTATTTATTTTATTTATGCAATTTATAAAGCGCGCAAATACCCAGGGGTGTCTCGGCGCTGCGGAATCGAAGGAAGCAGCTAAGTTGGATGACTACTGGTTGAAGAGCCAGGTTTTCACTTGTTTCCTAAATGTCAAAAGGGTGGGACTAATTTTGATGTGGAGGGGGAGAGTGTTCCACAGTCTCGCCGTGGCAACTGTGAAACGTCTGTCTCCCCAAGATGTTTTCTTCGTGCGAGGGATAGTCAGAAGGTGGGCTGAGGCGGAACGCAAGGATCTAAGTGGGTTGTATGGACTAAGTTCTTTTTGTAAGAACTCGGGTCCCGTCTTGTTAATTGCTTTATATGCAATGCACAATGCTTTAAATTTAGTTCGACTTCTGATAGGCAGCCAATGGAGCTGCCATATAACTCTAGAGATTGATTTAAACTTGGAGGAGCCAGACAGAATTCTGGCAGCTGAGTTCTGAACTAATTGCAGTTTATTGAGGACTTTCTCCTGGGCATTTAAGAAAAGTCCATTGCAATAGTCAACCTTAGACATCACTAATGTGCACATGAGAGTCTTACCGGCGCTAGGGGGAGGAATGGTAGAAGTTTCCTTATCATTTTAAGGGTGTAAAAAGACGAGGAGACGACCGCGTTCGCATGATGGATGAAAGATAGCTTGTCGTCAAACATTACACCCAAATTCCTGACCTTAATGACAGGTCGAGGAGGGGGTCCCAGATCGATTGGCCACCAGGTGGGGGACCAGCCCGGGGCTAGGTTGCCGAAGATCATTACTTCCGTTTTATCGGAGTTAAGCTTTAAACAGTTGCTTGCCATCCAGGAGCTGATGGCTAGCATTCCCTCTCTGAAACTAGCAGCAAGCGTTTCTCCATCGTTATGTACTGCCAGCACCAATTGGGTGTCGTCGGCGTAAGAAGTTAGTCTCATCCCGTGTGCTTTGATGACCCTGGCCAAGTCCGACACATAGATGTTAAATAAGGTCGGACTTAGGGAGGATCCTTGGGGCACACCACAGGGAGGAGAGAATACAGGGGAATAGAAGTCGCCAAGTTTAACTGAGTGAGTACGATTGGAGAGGAAGGAGGTTAAAAGGGCTTTAGCCAGATGATGAATACCGATGGTGGAGACACGGTCGATCAGGATAGCATGATCGACCGTGTCAAAGGCAGCTGACAGATCCAATAGTATCAGGACTGCAGCGCCGCACTGGTCTAGAATCATCCTGATTTCATCAGATGCCTTAATAAGGGCTGTCTCGGTTCCATGGCTCTTCCTAAATCCAAATTGGGTGTTATCAAGAAAATTATTGTGGTCGATAAAATGTGATAATTGAATGTTCATAATTTTTTCAAAAATTTTTGATGGAAAAGGGAGGCATGCGATAGGTCTGTAGTTTTTAGATTCTGCGGGATCAAGATTGGATTTCTTCAGTAAGGGTTTGATAATAGCCTTTTTCCAAATTGAGGGGTAAGAGCCTGTACGGAACATTGAGTTACAGATGTTAGTGAGAATGGGGGCTATCGAGTCCGGGATAAGTTTTAGGATGGAAGGGGGACATGGGTCAAGGGGAGATCCAGATTTAATGGAGAGAATTAGCTCTGTTATCTGCTCAATTGAGACCTGGCTGAATTCAGGGAACACAGTGGCCGGGGCGTTGGTAAGGATTTTGCAGCTAGAATGATCAGAATTGGCCTGGATTGAAAAATTTGAGTAAATTTCATTGACCTTGTCTTCAAAAAAGTTGGCAAGGGAATTGCAAAGAGTTTGAGAAGCATTTATGGGTGAACTGATAGGTGGACTAGATAGTTTGGTTACCAACTGAAATAACTGTTTGGTGGAGTCTTGGGCCGATTCCATTTGCAACAGGTAAAATTTGCTTTTCTCTGAGATGATGAGACGTTTATATTTAGCTATCGCGTCCTTATAGCGGGTCTTATCATTGTTATCATAGTGCCTACGCCAACGTCTCTCTAAGTTCCTACAGTGTTGCTTCTCGAGTCTGAGCGTCTCTGAGAACCAAGGGGCGGAGGGAGCACTTCGGTTGGTAGAGACATTTTTCAATGGTACCAGAGTCGTGAAGGCATTCTGTAGCCAGAGTGAGTAATTATTGGAGGCTAGATCGGGGTCTAGTGTGGATTCATATTGAGTGGAAGAGAGGGTAGTTTTTAGGAGATGGGTGTCAATGTTCTTCCACGCTCGAAATTGTTTGGGAGAGCAGGAGATGGAGTGCGGGAGGTTAGTTTTCCTAATCTGGATAGTAAACATAACTGCAAAGTGGTCTGTCCAGGTCAGGGGAATGACAGTGGAGAGGGAGATGTGGCAATTATTAGTAAAGAGACCATCAAGTGTGTGACCTGCTAGATGAGTGGGTCCAGTCACTAGCTGTTGTAGGCCGGCTGCCTGTAGGTCTGATGTGAGGGAGATTGAGTCCTTATCATCGGGGGATTCCAAATAAAAATTGAAGTCTCCCAGTATGGTGTAATCGGTAGCTCCTGCCACTGGTTCTATCAGGCTACCCAGAGCTGTTAGAAAAGCAGCTCGGGGGCCAGGTGGGCGATAAAGGAGGGTACCTTTAAACGATTGGGTGTTTGAAAGCGTAATGGAAAAGGTCAGGTGCTTCGCAGACCGGTGAATCGATTGTCTCTATTTTAACTGAAAATTTGTCCCGGTAAATAATCGCTAAACCTCCTCCTTTTTTGATAGGTCTATCCTGTCTGAGTACGTAGTAACCATTGGGAGTGGCAATGCAGAAGTCGGGTCCAGATGAAAGATCACCCCATGATTCCGTTATAAATAGGAGGTCTAGATGATGGTTAGATAATAGTTCGGAAATTTCAATTTTATGCTTAGGGAGGGAACGAGCATTAATGAGGGCGGAGTGAATAAGTACAGGGTCTGAAGGATGGAGATGCGAATTCAAGGGAGAGGGTAAAGTGGGTAGGACCAACTTAAACAGACAATTAGGGCAACATGTGGGTGTATTGTTGAAAAATGATTTCAGGCTGAATTGGGGGCAGTGGTGGGTATTAGTGGTATGGTTGAGATCCATAAGCTGGGAGTTTGTGTAGGTTAAAACCTTTTTGCCTGATATTGGTATTGGAGGGCCAGGGGGTATAGCACTAGGCACGGTACAGGCGCGGACGGGCGCAGACGGGCTTGCCTTAGGCGCGCCTTTGGCGCGCCGGCGGCGCGTCCGCTGCGCGTTAAGAAAGGCATGTGGATTTTATGGTTCGGTAGGTCAGCTGCTAGACTGCTGACCTCCGTTGTCACCGGAAGTGTGAGGGGAACACTTCCGGATCTTGCGATCTATCCCTCCACTCAAACTGAAGCATCAGCGGTGGACCGGGGAACACGCAGGGGAGCACAAACAGCGTGGTGAGCAGAGGCGATATAAGGTTTCTTTATGATTTTTAAAAGAGAACAAGTGACGAATAAAACAGTTTAAAAGCCCTTTACCAGGCGCTTTACACGACAGTAGCGAGCGTGCTGCTAATGTTACCTTCAAATGAAAATTGAATCCACTGCGTGCTGCGATGGCATGCGAGTTTTATGGTGCGGTAGGTCAGCTGCTAGACTGCTGACCTCCGTTGTCACCGGAAGTGTGAGGGGAACACTTCCGGATCTTGCGATCTATCCCTCCACTCAAACTGAAGCATCAGCGGTGGACCGGGGAACACGCAGGGGAGCACAAACAGCGTGGTGAGCAGAGGCGATATAAGGTTTCTTTATGATTTTTAAAAGAGAACAAGTGACGAATAAAACAGTTTAAAAGCCCTTTACCAGGCGCTTTACACGACAGTAGCGAGCGTGCTGCTAATATTACCTTCAAATGAAAATTGAATCCACTGCGCGCTGCGATGGCATGCGAGTTTTATGGTGCGGTAGGTCAGCTGCTAGACTGCTGACCTCCGTTGTCACCGGAAGTGTGAGGGGAACACTTCCGGATCTTGCGATCTATCCCTCCACTCAAACTGAAGCATCAGTGGTGGACCGGGGAACACGCAGGGGAGCACAAACAGCGTGGTGAGCAGAGGCGATATAAGGTTTCTTTATGATTTTTAAAAGAGAACAAGTGACGAATAAAACAGTTTAAAAGCCCTTTACCAGGCGCTTTACACGACAGTAGCGAGCATGCTGCTAATATTACCTTCAAATGAAAATTGAATCCACTGCGCGCTGCGATGGCATGCGAGTTTTATGGTGCGGTAGGTCAGCTGCTAGACTGCTGACCTCCATTGTCACCGGAAGTGTGAGGGGAACACTTCCGGATCTTGCGATCTATCCCTCCACTCAAACTGAAGCATCAGCGGTGGACCGGGGAACACGCAGGGGAGCACAAACAGCGTGGTGAGCAGAGGCGATATAAGGTTTCTTTATGATTTTTAAAAGAGAACAAGTGACGAATAAAACAGTTTAAAAGCCCTTTACCAGGCGCTTTACACGACAGTAGCGAGCGTGCTGCTAATGTTACCTTCAAATGAAAATTGAATCCACTGCGCGCTGCGATGGCATGCGAGTTTTATGGTGCGGTAGGTCAGCTGCTAGACTGCTGACCTCCGTTGTCACCGGAAGTGTGAGGGGAACACTTCCGGATCTTGCGATCTATCCCTCCACTCAAACTGAAGCATCAGTGGTGGACCGGGGAACACGCAGGGGAGCACAAACAGCGTGGTGAGCAGAGGCGATATAAGGTTTCTTTATGATTTTTAAAAGAGAACAAGTGACGAATAAAACAGTTTAAAAGCCCTTTACCAGGCGCTTTACACGACAGTAGCGAGCGTGCTGCTAATGTTACCTTCAAATGAAAATTGAATCCACTGCGCGCTGCGATGGCATGCGAGTTTTATGGTGCGGTAGGTCAGCTGCTAGACTGCTGACCTCCGTTGTCACCGGAAGTGTGAGGGGAACACTTCCGGATCTTGCGATCTATCCCTCCACTCAAACTGAAGCATCAGTGGTGGACCGGGGAACACGCAGGGGAGCACAAACAGCGTGGTACCTGTAACTGGAATAAAAGAAAGGTGCAGTTGTATACTTTCTCTTATGGTATACCCTAGATGGTGATACTTGCTAAGGCTATTTGCATCTTGCTGCAACAACTAATCTAAGCATATTAACACTGTGAGGAGTCAATGAGGAAATAAGCACCTCTTGTAGGAACCTCGTGGTATAGGTACCGCACGCTTGGTAACATGTTGATGCAAATCGCGCTCATGCCCGGATGTTAGGTAATGCATCTTGGTCATGCTGTATGCGCGCTGGTAAAAGATTCTTGGTGTCTGTGATAAAAATAGTGGCTACATTACTCCAGTGAAATAAATAAGAGCGATGTGGCCAATATAGAGCTACATTTTGGAAAAAGATTCTGGTACGAGATGTCATCGTGGATAATTTCTATTATCACGGAGTTCCTGTTAAATCAAACAAGCGTTGCATCTCGGATCGTGTGAAAAGCGAAAAGGTTGATAGGGATGGGAGACGCATGGTCGCTGACATATTTGATTATATACAGTGTGCGTGTAATTTAGGCGCATGCTGTTGTGTTAAAAAGCCTAAATAAGTCTATTATGGCTCTTAGTGTCTGCTGACCCCTCCCATGCCTCGGGCTGCCCACAAGACTTGGCTGTTCCAAAAGGGGTCTTCTCTAAGTATCCCTACTTCTTTTGTTGGTTTCTCTTTAGCTTGTTCGATCTCATTTTTGTAGGGTAAAGGGCTTTTCCGTGCTCTCAGAAACTACTTTTACCCACTTTGGACTCAACTCCTCAGGTGCCTGTGAGGTCTGCTCACCGGGAATGCCACAGATGGTGCAAGCTTCCTTGCCTGTTTTGATGACAGGTTGCTGAAAGCTCCATATAAATATCAACCTGATGGGGTGACCTCATTGATATGGCATATCATGGTGCTGCAATAATTCTGTGACTGCTCTGAACTCTAATTGCCTTCTGAGCATTCAGAGTTGACTGGGCCACCATTATGCAGCAATCCCACAATTTCCTATGCCTTGTCACAAAATGCTATTAGATCCTGAGGGATTCTAGGGTCTGCTAGCTGCTGATAGATGATATGCCCTATCGGTTCTGATAGGTGCATCATCTGGTGTGTTACAGATGTGATGCAACATCTACGGCACATAATCTTTCACTTCACGTTAGTTGCAGCCTCCTGATTAACACATCATCAGGCATGTGACACATTCCCCTTTAATGCTCAGAACGCAGTGCAAAGTCCATCGGTCTGTGGCCACACCTGCTTGAGCAGGCCAAGATGATTTCTGCCCTTGAAAATCCAGGTGTGGAGCCCCTAAATTCTGCTGCTGGTTTAAGCAATAGTGTGGCAGGGGCATTTGATGGCCTTCTATATCAGTTATAAGTTATTGGGGCTTGCTCACAAGGCCCCATGCCTGGGTTGTCTCCTCTGTCTTGGGTTGCTATGCCAGTCTTTTCTTCCTAAGCAGCCCTCAGTCTATTTTTCGTCCCTCTCTGGGACATTGGCATCGCCATGTTCCACTGAGCAGGCAGGTGTGACAACTAAATCACACCACTCATCCTGTGGTCAGGTCCTGCTCTGCCCACCAACCAGGCCAAACATACCATTGTTCTTCATTATGGAGTCCCCCACTTCATTCAGATCTGTTTACCTTCCACTTGTGGCCAGTTAAAGTGGCAGACTCGCATGCTGCACTGGTCTGCTGTCTACACAAGCTTGTCTTCCATCACCATAGCATGACTGGGCCCCAATGAGAGCCTCTTGATTCCTCCTGATCTTACTCACTGGGGGCATCTGCCCATCAGCCTTCAGGCATGGTGCCATACCAGGAGTCTCACTGTGCAGACCAACCTTTTTTCAGACACCTGTAACCTGTCAAGGGAGCAGTGACCCACTATAATGCCCCACTGCCCCAGTGGTTGTGCCCAACTTCTCAGTAGACTGATATGAAATCCTGCACTGTATATCCTGAGCCAACCTTGCCGCACTCCCAGAGGCACTGTGTTACCCAAAGATACACCCAGCACCACCAGCTCATCTCCGATGTGGTTCAGGAGAGGTGGCTACACCCCTTGGTCTGATCTCTTCATTTTCTGACCACGGGTTACACAAGATGGCCACTTTTGCACCAGGCCTCCACAACGCTCCGGACCTTATCTCCTCCAATGCAGCACAAAGGCAAGCAATGCTCCACAAGTCTGCACCTTTAACATCAGAGCACATTTGCTCCCTCCATTTTAACATTTAGGGCTGGCTGGGGTGTGCTAATGGATGATGAATTTTGGAGTTAGGAGTGGAGCTCTTAAACCTACGCCTACTTCATTTGCTCCCTGGCTATGACCCTTTCCCCTTCATTTTTAGTTGGCCCCCTTACCCCTATTTGTTTTTTCAATTACATATTATGGTCAAATAGGTAGGACACACTAAAAGAATTGCAATTTTAAAGACACTATTTTCCCAAATTACAAATGCACCACAATCCTGTGGTAGTTAACATTGTTTGATGCAAACTTCTCACATTAGAGGACCTGTGAAATGTGTCTTAAAGCTACCTCTCAAAACTCCTTGTGCTCTTTTTCTGTCTCTGGTTTGGACACAGTGGCCAGATCATTGCCATTTACATTTTGTGCAGCCTTTATTTGGAAAATGACAGAATTCTGAGGGAGGTGGGAGAGTGTCCATTACATTACATTAAACCAAATCTGAAGAAGATTCAAGTGATCTTCAAGAGTCAGTCTTGATCATATGATGGTTATGTACTACTCACACACCAAAAAAACAATACTTGAAATTTGCATTGTTTCGGTGGAAGCCTAGTGTCACACAAAAAAGATGGACGTAGGTCTTTCATGAGAGAACCACTCACAATTAAATTTATTTTAGCCAAAATCCCATCTCAAAATGTCAATAAGTAGCAACCCCAGCATTGCATTTGCTGCATTTAGGGATTTGTGTTTCTTTCTTGTCCAGTAACAGAGTAAAAATGTGCCTTATCAGTGCTGTATGTTGTATAATTCTATGCCCCACATTCAAGCAAATTATATTGGTGAATCAACCTCTTGGGCACTGCTCCTTTATTAGTTACTAAGACAATCAGTTGCCCTGGTTAACCCTAACTATTATTGGCTCTGAATATAAGGCTTATAAAGCAAAATATTAGCTATGCATTAATATTTTTTCCGAACCCTTAACTGATGAAGTAGAAGTGGAGTCATAATTGGAATGTTTGTGAAACACACCCAACACTATGTAAAATAAAATCTGTGTTGTTCATTGTAGGAAATCTGTCTTTTCTGCATGGTCACCTCAGATTTTTGCCTTTATCTAGACCCTATTTTCTGCTGCATGTAGAACTGTGTACTAATATCCATACTAAACAGGAGTAAATTGTCTGTGCTTCCTCTTTATAATTGGTTTAACCCTAACTGACTTATGTAACTTGTCTGTGAATCTATGATATATGGCATAGAAAATGTATCCAGGGCCTAGCTGTTAAATGCCACCCGTGGCCTGCAGTGCTTATTGTGACATCCACAGAGTGGGCCAGTAAACCATGGGTAGCGTGGCAGCAGTAGCATTTATCCTGCTGCACAGACCTTTCAAATTACTCTTTTGACATGTAGGGAAATCTGATTTTAAATATTAATTAAGTCAGCCCTAAGCACATTTTGCTGCCTAATAGGTAGGGTGCATAATACTTAAGAGTGGAACATGTGGGACATTAGAAATGGAATGCTTCACCAGTGACTATGCCCAACACTACATTGTCACAGGCCAGGCTGTAACTGGGACACAGGAAAAGTGAAAGTATAGAATAGGTACTTGTACCAGCCACAGACTCCATTCAAAAACTTATTTTAATAGTTAATAAAATATCATTCTAATGGTAAAGTCAGATTTTTATTAAATCCATTGGAAACGTACATTTAAAAAAGTTACATTTACCCTTCCTGTTGCCGCTGGACAGCTTTAGCAGGTGCAACTAGTGCAGCCACAACGGCGCTGACCTTGGGGGTTGGGGGATGCTGGGTTTAAAAATACCATATGGGTTTTAATAGCACACACTGCAGAGTTCCATGTGTGTCTGACAGTTTTCAGGCAACAATAAAATGTCAAGATTAATGTTCCTGTTGGAGCAAGATCGAGTTTTGTCTAGTGACAGTTCTGATTCAGCATAAAGAAGCGCAGATGGTTAAGGTGCCGGCTGCAAAGAATGTGTACTGTACAGAACTGTATTATATGTAGCTAGCTCAGTGGATTACTGCTTTTGTCACAGAGATCCTTTTGTTACTTGCAGTGCATAAGTTGTGACCCTAATACACATGCATACTCTAAGGCAGAAGGTTGGAACCTTATGTTTTGCTCGAGTCTTTCATTATCTTAATGTTGTTAAAAGGGTTAGTTTAGGTAGAAATACATTCTTATTAGTAAAGCCACTCTTAAAATATACTGCCTACTAGTATGGATGACATGATTCCTACACCTTGTAATTCTCTAATGTACCATTTCCTATAGACTGATTTACAGATGTAAGACTCATTGGAATGAGTAGCGCTATAAAACAAATGAAATGCATGTGAGAGAGGGGCTATGGAGAGATAAGGGGCATTTTTGGAGGATGGTAGTGAAGGGATCTGTGGAGAAGGTGGTCATTAGGAGGTGCCAAACAGATTGTTGCACTGAGCCACGAGTGCTAAGGCCAGCCCTGCTGCTGGAGGATAATTGGCATTAGCTCTTCAGCCCTCTGCTCAGCCTGTACTTTGCCTGAATGAGGTGTGAAAGTGGTGTGAAAACTGCTCCCAGACCAGGGACAATGGCCTGTGAGTGGGGAGGTGTTTTCTTCCTCTGGCAGTAAGACGAGTGGGGGTGGGCCCAGAAACCTAATTAAATTCAAAAGGGCAGCCTGTCACAAGTAAATGTCAGGTGACACCTGGAAAGCCACAACCGTTGTCCCATAGTCAGGCTGGCACCAAACCCAGCAGGAGTAAAGCTACCCTGAAATCGGAAAGGGACTGCTCCTTACCCTGCCTACACCTCTGGGCAGCCAAACAGGCCCTGCACATGGGAGAAATGGTTTCCTTGTTGTATTTTGAGAGTTATAGGCACTGTGGAATTGTTTACAGTAGGCAAACAGGAACTGCTGAAAATGTAGGTAGGGTTGTCCATTGGTTAGGGAGTGCCCAGGATCACCCCACCCACTAGTTGGTGCCAAGCATAAATGTGGCATCTGAGGCACCATCCTCAGAACACTTACAGGACCTGTGCAAGATCGGAAGAGGACTGGAACTGCTGTCTATGAGTTGGTGGAGCCCTGAAGAACTGCACCTGCTCTCTCCTGTACCCAAGTGGACTCCAATGGTCAGTTGACTGACCTCTTGTGTAGCTACACAACAATCTGCAATAGACCTTTTTCCTGAAGTGCCCACCAGACCAGTGGCAACTGGACTTTGCTGTTGGCCTCTGCCAAATACCGATAGTCTCTAGGTGCCTTCACCTGAGGCTCTCTGGTCCTTAGAAGTGCACTCCTGTGGTTGTTTGGGCACCAAAAGAAAGTTTGGAAACTTTTGAAAACTTTTCCCCCAAAGGTCCAGCAGGACCTGCGGGAAAAAGTACCTGAGCCAGCATTTCCACGGCATTGGATTCAATTTCAGCTTCGTCTCGCTCACAGCTCCATGCACCTCCAGAAAAATAGCTAAGCCCCTTTCTCCATTTTCTGTGAGAAATCTCTAAACCCATCCTCTGGTTCCATGGCAGCAGATACAATTTAACTAGCCGCCTGCTCAGGGAAGCTTTTTCCTCTCTAAAACTGACAAAGTCTCTTTTCGCCCTGGAAGAAATTTCAAAGCTTTTCTTCACAACATCGCACCTACATACTTGTCTACTGCTTCCAAAGACTTTCAGTGACTTTCTGGTGCTATTTCTACTTAAATTCTCTAAAACTTCATATCTCAGGTTGCCCTTATTAGATTTTTGTTGTTTTGGTGTCATTTTGTTTATTACATATTAGTTTATTTTTCTAATTCAGTTTGGGATTTTTATTTCTTGATGTTTTGACTTTATTATTGTTTTGTTACTTCATAAATACTTTACACATTTAGGGCCCGATTACAATGGCGGTTCGACCGCAACCGATGGCTTGTCGGTTTTAGTCCGACAGCCATCTGCTGCTGCGGTCTGACCAACGCATGCATGTGGTCAGAGGCAGCAAGTGGAGGAACCATCCAATGCTTTCCAACAGACACAAGGAGCCTGTTGGTGCCTTGGAAAGACCTAATAATCCCTCTATGTTGGCGGCTCTGCCGTCTTGATTATGATGTTGGTTTTTGACAGCCATTCCATGTTGGAAAGCCGACATGGAAAGGCAGTCGGAAAGTGACATTGGGGGCTCCTAGCAGGGCACCTTCCCCCTTGACCCTCCGCATTATGGCCTGGGGGGCACCTATGGTGCCCTGTAAACATCCCTACATGGTGCAGGGATGTTTACAAACCTCCATTTGTCAATGGAAGCTTGTGCTGCAGGCCTTTTCCACCCAGCGCACATGCTTCCATTGACAAATGGATGTTTCCGACCACCCTGTGGGTGGTCGCATCCAAATACTGCGGACAGAACCGCCGACCTAAGGGCTGTTCCCAATCTGCAATGGTGTCAGGCAGACGTAAGTCCACCCGACTTCGTAATCAGGCCCTTAGTGACTTTGAGGGTTCACCCTGACAAGAAGTGCTGTTATTCCTTGAGGTGGGCAGTCGTCCAACCCAAAATGTATTAACTTCTATATATTAATTTTCTAGATTGTTTGAGGAGGGTGAGGTGTGGCACAGCGGCCAGAGCGGCTGACTCCGGAGCATAAGGCTCACGGTTTGATCACCGGTGGCAGGTCAGCTCAGTACCATGTGACTCTGGGTAATAGCTCACTTAATTTCCCCGACAGCCCCCAGTGCCTTGAAACCTTAAGGGGTGATATGCTTGTGCTTTACAAAAGTATGAATTACTATAAGGAGAAATTTCCATCAACTTCCTTGTTTTTTTTTCTAGTTAGGAATTTCCAAATTAGGGTACAAATAGCCTGGGTTTATGTTACCATATAAATATTCAGTTGGGAATTATTTAGGGGTTAGACCAGATTTCAGCAAGTGGGTATATATTTATTTAAATTTAGTAATTTCAAAGATTTACACCATGACCCTGCAATGTAGTCTGTTGAATACAACTCAACTCACTAAAAGGTATCAACAGAGGATTTATGAACTTCATATTTTGTTTCTGTTTTCTATGAGCAGGGGTGCGGCTCAAGGGGCTTACGTAACTGGGACAGGACCTGTATTCGGTGCGCCAGAAAATAGGACTGCCTGTCAGGTGGCAATACCCCTAATGTCCACCAGGTAATTGGAAAGGTAATTCAGCAAATTCCAGGCCGTGCCTAAAACTGGTGGCTTATTTCAGTATTTAATGTCCACAAGCATATTTAATATGCATTTATTGAGATCATCAGGATTTGAGCCTGATGTAACAAAGTGCAGTCGACACGTGTTTGGCCCAATGTGGCTGACATGCATAGGGCTTTCTCAAAGCTGATAAACACAATAAGCACATAAAACATTATGTACAAGTAACCATAAAATGTCAAGGGAATATGAAATATCACATAGTGATATTAGGACAAAATATAAGATAATTGTAATAATAAAAATATTAAACACACAATAAGCAAGAAGGATAGGGTAAAAAGGTTAGGAAAGAGGGTGGGGAAGAACAATTGTTACATGTTCAATACTAGTTTTGAGATAAGAAAGCTTATATTGCATAGTCATTTTTATAAAGTAAAGTGAATATTTGATAAGCAAACAAGTTGTGCCATATTCATGACATATTCATGGTTTAATTACTGTAAGAGAAAACTATAGTGATAATAGAATACAATAGTTAGTCTGTGACTAGGCGGTAAACCGCAGATAGCTAAAGTAGCTTAAAAGGCATCTGATACATATGTATATAGATTGCTTATGGTTCATCTCTGTTCTGCCATTCGTCTGTGTGAGTGGAAGTCTCTGCTTCCATCCATGACAATGTACTGCATGAGATATTGGCTCAGTTTACATCAGTCATTGGCTCTCTTGCCCTGTGAATGACAGCATTTTAAGATCACATGTTCATCCACCTGAAAATCAGTATGTTTCAGTGTGAGAGCTGATTGGCCACTCCTTTAGTTATCAAGTTTCTCTTTTCATATTTACCCTTTTGTTAGAAATGGGATTTCTGATTGGCTAGGGCATGCGCCTAAGCTTGGCAGAAACCACCACTCTAGTCAGGGCAAGGGAGTTACACACTGAAGATAACCCCTGCTCACCGCCTTGGTAGCTTGGCACGAGCAGTCAGGCCTATCCCAGAGGCAATTTGTAAAGCGTTTGAGCAACACACACACACATACAGCAGCGACACACTAGGCACACCACAAAAGAAACTCCACACAAGGTTATATAAAAATAGCCTTTGTATTACTCATAAAACACACCAGAGCTTAATCACATATATACACTGTGCCACCTGGCACTAGGTATTACTTTACAGGGGATTATATACATTACAGGGCCAATCGGGCCACTGTCATCTCCATTAGAACACGCAAGTAGTGAAGATCACAACCAGTAACCACTGGCACCATGGATGTAGCAAAAACACCTGGGACATGAGCATTATGACATCACCTAGGGCAACATATCGTGCAAAACCTAACAGTCACATTAGGCCCATCTTAGGCCTGTACCTCATCCGCAGTGCACGGTAATCACTGATTAGGTGCACACACAGTCCCTCTTGGTTGCTCCCACACAGCATGAAGCATCGAGGCCTCCGACCGAGGTCTCGTTCTGACCTTACACTTAGGTCCGTGTAATTCCTCCTCAGCGACCCTTCCCCAACCGGGGTCCCTACTGGGCTCGCCCGCGTACGCCGAGAAATGCAGAATGCTCACCACCACCCGGTGAGGGTGCAGCTGCCCGCATCCATGCGGCGCAGCAATTCACTGTAGAGAAATGGCAGGGCCCTTCACCACCGCGACCTGGGTCTCAGTGACCAGAGGCTCAGCCCCACTCACCACTCCTTGGGGGCTGAGCGAATGCGCTCCCAGCCGGTGGCTGAGTTACTCAGGAGCCGGGAGGATTTCTACCTCTCGTTGGCTCCGCTCATGGGGGAAATGCAGAATACAGCCGAGGGGAGCCCGCGAGGCTCCGGTCCTACTCTCACCGCCGGTCTCGCTTTCCACAGTCTCAGCAGCACGCGGGCTCTCCTTGAGCATGGGAGCCCCGCTTCCTGCACAGTCACAGCTTCCTCACCCGAGGGCACGATGCCCTGCCCACCGTCAGGCTCGTCTCGCCTGTCTTCCTGTTCGCGTTGGCGGCCGCTTCTTTGCCGCAGTGGCCACAGGAGCCCCCTTCTCGGGCTCTGCGGGGACGATACACACTGCGCCCACCACGCGCTGTTACAGAGGAGCCCATGCCAGGTGCTCAGCACCTGGGACTCCTGGCTTGCTCCAGCCCATGTCCAGGGCAATGAACAGAGCACGCAGTGCTCGGCCGGTCTCACCCGGCAGACACCACCAGGAAACAGGCACCACTTCTTTCCCAGAAGTGCACAGGCAGGCCAGCACACCGGGTCTCCTGGGCAGACAGCAGATCCTCCAGCTGCCAAGCAGGGCAGCGGGTCAGTCCCCTGGTGGCGATTCCTCCTGGCAGTCCAGCAGCCTGCTGGCCCCAAGTAAGCACCAAGCAGCACACACACTTTCATGGGATCACAGCCCCAACACTTATACCCATGTCAGTCTTTGTTCTGCCCTGGCACAGGGCTTGGGACCCAGTCCAAACCAGTTCTGGGGGGCACTTAACAAGAACACTACAGTCCCCATTGACAGTGTAGGTCCTGGCCCCAGACACGCCACAGGGGGGCGGAGCCAGCATTGTGTAAGGCAGGCACAGACCTATTCAGGGTCAGGGACTACTCCTCCCACTACTCCAAATGCAGAGGGCCTATTCAGCCTAGTGCTGACTCACCCAGCCCCTTTGGAGCCACTGCACCTCCCCAGCCCCTGTCACTCCAGGGCCAGACATACAATACACATCAGGCAGGCACAAAGACACATAGCACACAGAAATGCCCACTTCTAAAAGTGGCATTTCTAAAATAGTGATAATAAATCTGCAAACACCATTAAGTAGCATGTATTACCACTATTCCAAACATACCAAACTTGACCACTCTACTCCTCTCAGGTCAGGAATTACCACTGGATCACATATCAGGGAATCCCCAATGCACTCCTATGAGAGGGCAGCCTTACAATAGTGAGAAACCAAAATGGCTGTTTGTCAATACCAGGACATGCCACACAGTTAAGGCACATGTCCTACCTTTTACCTACAGCGCACCCTCCCCATAGGGCTAGCTAGGGCCTACCTTAGGGGTGACTGGTATGTAGTAAAATGGGAGTCACAGACGTGGCACCCACTTTATGTGCCACGTCACAGTGGCAGTAAACTGCGCGCACAGGCCCTGCAATGGCAGAGGCCTGAGACAAGTTTGAAAGGCTACTTTGGTGGGTGGTGCAAGCAGTGCTGCAAGCTACCAGTAGCATTTAATTTACTGGCCCTGGGTATCTGAGATACCACTTTACAAGGGACTGATAGGTAAATTAAATATGCCAAACAGGTGTAGACCAATCTTACCATGATTTACCATAGGGAGCACATGCACTTTACACTGGACAGCAGTGATAAAGTGCCCAGAGTCCTAAAACCACCAACATCAGGTCAGAAAAATATACCAGGAGGAAGGCAAAAAGTTCAGGGATGACCCTGAAAAAACGGCCAAGTCCAACACCTTTCATTTAATTTCTTCTTCTCTTCTTATTTTAATGTTTCTTACGACCAGCAGCAGCTCCTCTGCCATGGTGGAAGAGTGTCGCTCCCCCTGCCAGCAGCTGAAAAATGAAAAATAAAACAATAATGAACCTGTGTTTATTATTGTTTTTCTCCGAAGAATCATCTAGGGGGCGGGGCCATGGGGATGACAGGCAGAGGGGGAGTGGTAGGTGCACTGGTTGAAGTACCCATCCTCTGGTTCCATGGCAGCAGATACAATTTCTCACATTCTCAATATCTCAGTCCGGCCAAACCATCATGCGCACTGACGCTCTCTCCAACCCCAGCTGCATTGCTGGGTTGGACAGAGCAGAGACAGGCTCCCAGTCAACCTAGGAGTGCAAATCCACGGCACTCAGGCCAATCCTGGTGCTGCTTTCATGCAGCATCAGAATTGGCCCAGGGGATTCTGGGAGCCTGTGCCTACAGTGCATGGCGACAGAGTCAGAGAGGAGCATCCGAGCTTCGAACAGGTAAGTTCTTTTATTATTATTATCTTTTTGGTTGTTTGTTCCTGGTCTACCCTCTATCTCAGCCCACCACTGTGCCCAGACACCGGCCGCTACTGCTTACGACAATTCTACAACTCTCAAGGCAGGGCTACCGGGTCATTAACTTGCTGCTCAATTCATCTGCAGTGTGCCGCATACCACATAGCCACTTCCTCTAAACCAGGAGACCAATATGGAATGCTGCTGTTCATAGTGTATTTTCCCATTCCGAGATGGCCAACATTTTGGTTCTACTTTAACTTTAAAACAATGATGGAATATTTACAATAGCTCTGCAAGATGACACCAGCTTCAATATTTAGTTTCGCTATTGCAAGCATGTGCCCACCATATTAAATGGCAGCATGTTTTCTTTTTTCTACTTGTATTCTTTTAATTTACTATGTATATGTTGTTGAGTTTGTGTGTGTTTTATTGTGGTTGTGTCAGAGGGTGAATGCAAGAATGAGTAAGTGGATGGATGAATGGATGCATGAGTGCAAAGATGAGAGAGAGAGAGTACATGTATGATGACTTCAATGCGTAACCCCATCAGTGCACAAAAGGCATTTTTTTCATAAGCCAGGCCTATCGACATTGCCAGTGCTTGTTTTATTTGCATAGAATTTGACAAACAACCTGATGACTTGTATCATATTGTAATAACATGAGAAATCAGTTTTTAAATACCTCAGTTATCAATTCTAAGATAACTCTACACTATATCTATACACAGAAAATACTTTTCTACATTTTGGAAGAGGTATACATATGGGACTCAGAATAAATCTACCATTTGGGCAGTTCTTATTGAAAGACGACTCTATTGTGAAGTTGATAAATACTTAAAACATGCAGAGAGCCTACAGTGTAAAACAAACTTAAGTAAGCAGTGTTTCAAGCAAAAAAACAGGGTAGCTTCTACAATCACAGATTGTTCACTGATTGTAAGCGAATTACAAAAAAACTAGGGATTGAATTTATGCACGTGATAAATGTTATCCTGATTGAAAGTGAAGGGACAAATTGTGAGCCATATGCAGACAATTTTCCTGCTGAAACTTATTAGGGATAAAGACCCAGACAAAAGCATGTTAAAAGCTAATTTTACATTTAAGAGATATTTAAATGCCTAAACCAAGGGTGCAGTAAATACCCTGCTCTAATTCAGATCTTGGTGAACTGACTATTCTGTAGCCAGAACCTATTCAGAAACGTCTATGGGACATATGTACAAGGAAGTGGCGGAGTGAGGCGTTAGCCGTCATGGCTTAACGCCTCACTCCGCCACTTTAGAAACGCAAGGCTGCACCATATTTACAAGGATATGTTGCAGCCTTGCGTTTCTCCCTGCGCTGGCGCTACACTTAGCAGTGTAGCGCCAATGCAGGCACACTTGCACCATAGTGCAAGGGTGTCTGCGTGCAGGAGAAGATTGTTTATGTGCAGGAAGGCCCCCCTTCCTGCACATAAACAATCTTGAAATGCCATTTTGTCACTTCTATGTGTGCTGCTTAATGCAGCTCACATGGAAGTCACAAAATGTCATTTCTTTTCTAAAGACTGTTTATGTGTAGGAAGGGTCACCTTCCTGTGCATAAACAATCTAAGGCTTTTTACTTTTTCCATGTGTGCTGCACAAGGCAGCACACATGGAAAAAAGCAAAATCGAGGAGAAATAAAGCATTTTTCCTTGTTTCGCCAAGTTAAGACCAGGTTTTCCCTGGTCTTAATTTTGGCTCTACCTCCTATTTATGCTGCCCTTGTAAATAGGGGGCAGCATCAAAATCAATGGGTGCTGCGGTGGAATGCCCACCGCAACACCCACTGCCCACCCCTTTCACGCTAAGCATAGCGTGAAAGGGGGCCTTATTTACAAGGCAGCGTTAAGCCACGTCAAGTGGCTTAATGCTGCCTTGTAAATAAGGCAAAGCCCCTATCGCCACGGAACCGTCACAAAAAGTGACGTTGACTTGGCGATAGGGGCTTGTACATATGCCCCTATATCTAATCTCTAAAATTACACAAGAAAGCGACCATGCAATCCTGTATCTGAAAATTTAAGTTCCACTGCAGTTTACTTTTCCATGGGCCTTAACTCCAATACCATCAACAAAATGAATTCTGCAATAATCTCTTCGCAACTAGACCAACATAAATGTCCATCTGAAAAAGTGGGTAGACCTTCAAGTAGCAGTTAAACTTAAAAATAGCAAAGCATTCTAGAGCATAAAAGCCAAAGCTTCGGGAACAAGAAAATCCCTGCAAGCCTCTCTAGTATCATCGCTTGACTCGGAAAAATACATCCTCGATTTATATAAAGTAAATTAGAGTTCAGATACCTTGAGTAAATACAATCACATGAAGATTAAAAAGAATCAGGATATTCCAGCACCAACTGAATGTCAAATTGCTCAATATATAAAGGACTCCAGATCTTCTGCAGCAATGGGACCCGACAAAATCCTGGTTAAAGTCCTCCACAGCAACCCAGAAGAGTGGAGCAAATTTCTAGCCCCCCTATATTCCTACTGTTATGACTCCGGTAAAATTCCAAACTCACAGCGGGGGAGTATATGATTCCTCTCTTTAAAAAAGGCTCTTGTTTAATACCCAGCAACTACCCTCAAATTGCTCTGTTTGACGCAACCGGGAAGATTTTCATGGCCAGTGTCCTGGACCAATTGGAAGACTAGGCCTTCTCCAGAGGAGTGATCCCAATGACTCAAGCCGGATTTCGCCCAAAACACTCTGTAACAGACCATATTGCGGCATTACAGACGATTATAGACAAATATGTAACGCTAAAATCACAGAATATTTACTGTGTATTTGTAGACTTCACAACCGCTTTTGACAGAGTGGACAGACCCACTCTATGGAAGAAGCTAGGGAAGTTAGGAATACCTGACAGTCTTTTGACATTAATTATTTCACTACATACAGCAACATGGTGCAGAATGCAAATGGGGGGAGATAAAGGTTTAACCTGATAAATAGGTAGACTGAATGGATTAAAGCAAGGCTATCTTTTGGCCCCTCTTTTTCCCCTCTATGTAAGTGACCTCCCGAGTGGTTTTTAAAAATAAATAACTTTCCCCCAAAAATAGCATCCAGCAATGTGCACATTTTGATGTATACAGACGATGTTGTCATATTAGATCTTACACCAATCGGCCTACAGCTAAATTTAAATTCTTCATTTAGCTACAAAGAAGAAAACTTCTTAACCCCTTTACTGCTGGGCCTTTTCCCCACCAGTGCTGAGCCCTTTTTTGGCTATTTGGGGTAGTTCGCACTTAGGCCCCTGTAACTTTTTGTCCACATAAGGTATCCACGTCAAATTTGCGTCCTTTTCTTTCAACATCCTGAGGATTCTAAAGGTATCCAGGGTTTGTGGATTCCCCTGGAGGGGACCCAGAAATTAGCCAAAATACAGCAAAATTTTGGTTTTTGGGTGAATAATTGGAAAAAAGTGCTGAAGAAGAAAGCATCTGTTTTTTCCCCTGCAAATGGTATCAATAAAGCGTTTGTGGTGATACAATCACCATTTTCCCAGCTTACAGGAACAGGTAGACTTTTGTTAGAAAACCAAAATGTTCTACACAGTTTTGGCCTTTTAGTGGGACATAGCCTACTTCTTCTATTTTTTGTTCTTTCAACCTCCTTTCAGTTACTGCTAGAAATTGATGTAAAACCAATAATGGATCCCAGAAAGCTATACATTTCTGAAAAGTAAACACAATTCTGAATTCAGCAAGGGGTCATTTGTGTAGATCTTTCAAGGGTTTCCTATAGAAAGTAACAGTTCAAATTATAACATATTGAAAATGAGTTGAAAAAAACTGCTATTTGTGTCTGCATTTTCACCTGTAACTTCTTCTAAGTATGACAGATGTTTACAAGCAATATACCGTTATGTCCACTGGACCCTTATGGGTTCAGGGGTATGTAGGACTTGTAGATTCACCAAGAATCCGAAGTGCCCAGAGCCAATAACTGAGCTGCACCTTGCTATGGTTTTTCATTGTGTACCAGGTATACAGCAATTCACTTGGTAAAATAAAAAGAGTGAAAAATAGGTATCAAGGAAAACTATGTATTTCCGAAATGGGAACAACATATGGAGTTTAGAAGCAGATATAATTTGCATAACTCCGTATATGTGGGTACCTACACCAGCATGTGAATTAGAGGGTGTTAGAAATGGGATTTCTAGCTGGCTAGGGCAAGCAAGCGCCTCAGCCAGGCAGAAACCACCACTCTAGTCAGGGCAAGGGAGTTATACGCTTAAAATAACCCCTGCTCACCCCCTTGGTAGCTTGGCATGAGCAGTCAGGCTTATCCCAGAGGCAATGTGTAAAGCATTTGTGCAACACACACACAGCAGCAACACACTAGGCACACTACAACAGAAACTCCACACAAGGTTATATAAAAAATAGCCTTTGTATTATCCAGAACACATTAGAATCATAATCACACATATACACTGTGCCAACTGGCACCAAGTAATAATTTACAGGGGATTATATACATGACAGGGCCAATCGGGCCGCTGTCAGAACCATCACAAAGCACAAGTAGCAAATATATAACACAACCAGTAACTGCTGGCAGAATACTGTACTCAGCATTAGCATTAGCAACATAGACGCATTATGTCTGCATCACATTAGGCATAAAACACATTATGCACAAACCTCGTAGGCATAAACACATTATGCAACCTCTGTAGGCATAAACACATTATGCAATAGGCATCACATTAGGGCCTTGCACCCTACTAACACTGACCCACTGGCCTTCTGTGGGGCTCAAATGCCCTTTGTCCTCCAAAGTCAGGGCTCTAACTGGGGCCTTCCACTGGCCTGGTGGCTGCCAACGCAGCGGATACAATGTGCACCATGCACTGGGGGCAGGGGGTGTGTGTCTCACCCCTTCCTTATCAAGAAAAGAAAATGCCCCCGTGTTGCAGCTGCCCACGCTCCTGCGGTGCAGCTGAGGAATCACCTTTGGCACTGCAGTGCCTCCTGAGCCCCCACTGGGACTCTAAAGACAAAATTGCCCAACGTTGCAGCTGCCCGCGCTCTCGCGGTGCAGCTGAGATAATTAGGCCTGGCACCACTGTGCCTCTCAGGTCCAACTCACGGAACCAAAATCGCCCCAAAGACAAATCAGCTCTGGCACCACGGTGCCTCCAGGAGCGCCAATACTGCTCCGCTCTGCCCCCACTCACCGGGACAGATCGTGGCCGGCTCCAGGCACCGACAATGTGCCTCAGCGGGCCGCGCTACTGGGGCTTCTCCAGATCGGCCCGCTCTCTCTCCTGCGGTCTCCGGAGCCCTCGAGGCTCCCACTTCGTGACTGCTCGCCTCTTCTCCTCTGGCTCCTGCGGACACCTTCACAGGCGGGGCTCCCCTCTCGCATACGGGAGCTCCGCCCACGTCCAGGCGTGCGTCGCCTGACCTCCGGTGCTTCGTTCGCCCGGATTGGTCCACCGGCCTTGAAGGCGGCCCCGCCCACAACCAGGCAAGTCCGCCTGACTTCCGGCTCGGGCCGCGGCGGTTCCTTTTGGCGGCTCCTTACAAATGCGGGGTGGGCTCACGCTTCTCAATGCTGGCAAATGCGGGGTGGGCTTCCGCTTCCAAATGCTTGCAAATGCGGGGTGGGCTTCCACTTCTCCATGAGCCCAAATGCGGGGTAGGCTCCCGCTTTCTTCCCGCAGCACGGGGGAATCCCCACGCCGGGATTCCCTTCAGGCGCCTTTGCAGCCAAGCGCTGCAGGCCACCAGCACTCCTGCTGGAGTAGGAATATAGCGCTCACGAGGCGCTAAGCCCCCAAAGGTTTCAGGGCAAAGGCTGGGCCTAGGCAGGCCAGCTCACAGGGCCCTCCAGCAGGGTGGCAGTCCCTCGTGGCGGTTCTTCCTGGGGCCCAGGAGCAGCAAGTCCCAAATCACAAGGAAGCACAATTTCATGGGGTCACAGCCCCAGTATTTATACTAATTTTCCCTTTGTTCTGCCCTGGCACAGGGCTTGGGGAACTAGCCTCAACTTGTTCTGGGGGGTGTTGAAGCACTCTGTTTACCAGGCTTCCACCCTCCTTTGTCAGGTGGGGCTCGGTCCTCAGACACACCACAGGGGGGCAGAGCCAGCATTCACCTAGGCAGGCATAGACCTATTCAGGGTCAGGGGACTACTCCTCCCACTACTCCAAATGCAGTTCTCCTATTCAGCCTAGCGCTGACTCACCCTGCCCCCTGGAGCCACACACACCTCACCAGCCCCTGTCACTCCAGAGCCAGACATGCAATACACATCAGGCAGACAGACACATAGCACACAGAAATGCCAACTCCTAAAAGTGGCATTTCTAAAATAGTGATAATAAATCTGCGCACACCATTGCGCAGCATTTATTATTACTATTCCAAACATACCAAACTTGACCACGCTGCTCCTCTCATATCAGGAATTACCACTGAAACACTTATCAGGGAATCCCCAATGCATTCCTTTGGGAGGGCAGCCTCACAGCAGTGAGAAACCAAAATGGCTGTTTGTCACTACCAGGACATGTCACACACTTAAGGTACATGTCCTACCTTTTACCTACAATGCACCCTGCTCATAGGGCAAGCTAGGGCCTACCTTAGGGGTGACTGACATGCAGTAAAAGGGGGGTCACAGACGTGGCACACACTTTAGGTGCCACGTCACAGTGGCAGTAACACTGCGCGCACAGGCCCTGCAATGGCAGAGGCCTGAGACAGGTTTGAAAGGCTACTTTGGTGGGTGGCGCAATCAGCGCTGCAAGCCCACCAGTAGCATTTAATTTACTGGCCCTGGGTATCTGAGATACCACTTTACAAGGGACTAACAGGTAAATTAAATACGCCAAACAGGTGTAGACCAATCTTACCATATTTACCACAGAGAGCACATGCACTTTACACTGGACAGCAGCGCTAAAGTGCCCAGAGTCCTAAAACCACCATCACCATGTCAGAAAAAAGAATAGGAGGAAGGCAAAAAGTTCAGGGATGACCCTGCAAAAAGGGCCAAGTCCAACACAACCCCTTCCAACCATAAGCCAGGGTAGACAAATCATTACCTTGATGGGCTTCCCTGCTTGGGGCGATAGAACACAGATGCGGGCCCGCAACTGCAAGGACACCTTCCAGTTCTACGCCATTCTGAACCCATGTGGTTCCCTCTGTCAAAGCTCCCAGGACCAACTAAGCTACCCACTGGTACTCCCTAGTTGTCCGTGGCCAGGACCAGGCCCTATGCCATCCAGATGTCTCTGGTCCTTGCCATTCCACAGAGTGGGGGGCAGTAACCCCTGGTACATAGTATCCATTCTCCACTCTACCTCTCATCAGTGCAGTTCTAAACTGCCACTGACCCTCCAACCTAGGGTCCGCACCCTCAGGCTGACCAGAGGTCTCGGGCGAGGCTCTCCTCCCCGTACCTCTCCTTCTGGGGTTCCGCACTCTCCTCCTTGGAGAAGCACCACCAGAACCAAAAACTGTCAGGACGCTGCAATCAGACCTCCTACACAATTCTTCCACCAGTTCAGGGCCTTGACCCTGCAACTGGTCCACCAACCTGGGATCTGAACCCTCAGGTTTCACCGGGGTCAGAGGCGAGGACTCCGTCCCTCTGCACCCCCTTCCAGAGTTCTGCACCCTCCCACCTGGAGTGGTACCCCTAGAAGTCAAACCGGTCAGGACACTGCTTACAGTCGTCCTTCCCTCCAGGTCAGGCAGGACCTGAACCTGGCCTCCCAACCCAGGAACTAAAACCTGCGGCTGAGCACCTGCCTGGTACACCAGGACTTCCTGGGGAGCACGCATGCCCCCCCCAAGGGTAACACATAACTCATGTGTTGCGTGACAGTCTGCCTGGCGCTGATCTCCCGACCCCTGTCCACCTGACAGTGCGCGGAGATCCCCCAAAACAGAATTGGTGTCACCATGTTGACTTCTAGGAGGCTCAGCCCTTCTGGCTGGCCCCTGACCCACTGGCTGTCCCACTGGGGAACGCATCCCCCTCTCACCCCTCAATCTGGACTTCTGCACCCTCCACTTAGGAGTGGCCCGCCAGACACCAGAACCGCTGGAGCTCTGCTTACAGATGCTCCACGTTCTCCTGACACTAGGAGATCCCCCTCAACGGACGGCCTATCAGGACAGCCTATGCTCCCTACCTGGTGTTCCCTTAAGGAACCATCCAGGCCCTGAGACTGAGTTTCGGGCACCTTGGGACGCATCCCATTCTCACTCCTTCTCCGCAGAGACAGGACGTGAGTCCCTACACCCCTCCTACTACACCGGGACCTAGCTGGGCTACTCTGAACCTCTCCCACCACTCTGGGCTGGAAGATACCTGAGCCACTCCTCTTAGGGTCACTCCCCAATGCCTCTTCAGACCCTCTGGCACTCACCCAGAGGTCTGCCTCCCATGCAAGTTCCCTGGGATCAAAGAACTCACACTCCAACAGGTGTTGGCGCAACCCCGGAAAACAATTACTGAACATGTGCTCTCTGACAGCCAGATTGAACAGCCCTTCAAAATCATTTGCCGTGCTACCCATCACCCAATCCTCCAGTGCATCACAACATTCATCCACAAACTCCCTCCAAGACTGGTGAGACAGTTTCTTACTGCCCCTGAACCTTAACTTGTACCTCTCTTCCTGGGAACCAGGCACCATACTCTGGGATCTGGGAGTGGGACTTCTTGCACTGAACTCCATATTGCTGCCACCACTCGACCCCACCCTCACTGGTGAATCCAGACAACTAAAACTGTACTCAGGGGACATATCCTCAAGAGTTAGTTTCTCCCTGGCGAAGGCCCTCTCTGCCTCCGCCATCCTCTCCTGCACTAAGACCCTCTCAATCTCTAGCTTTTTCTCCTCCACACCCAGCTGTACTATCTCCTTGGCATGCTCTAACCTGAGCTTCTCCAAAGTCAGCTGATGCTCCCTTTCTTCCCTCCTATCCACCCACTCCTCTGGGGACAGGGAAAGGGATGGGGCACTGCCCCTGGCACTGGACCCAGCAAGGGACTCCCTATCTATGGGGTCCTCACTCTCTACTGGCGTCCCTGCCCTGTCATTTTCTTCCTCTTCTTCAGACTCTTCAGGGCCACCCTCAGACCCACCACCCTCTTGGTGTGCGGCCTGGGCACTCTTCCACCCAGAGTCCTCATGTCTCCATACATCCTGTTGCCATTGTAGCAGGGCTTTCCGAAGGGATAGCTGAGTGTCTTCCCCACTCACTGCTAAGCCTCTATCCTCACAGAACCCCCTCAACTCTAACACACTGTAGTTCACCAGGTCACGTAGGTCAAAGGTGGATTCCATTTTGGCAAGGCACTTAAAACCCACACAAGTGCAACACAAGGCTCTTAGGCGTGAGATCTGAAGTAGGAGTACACAATTTAAAAATGACACTTTTTAAGGGGAAGAAGAAAAAAATCAGGAAAAATAATCCCCAAACCTGTGATTATCTAAATGCAGAGTTTGTAGTGCAGCCAGTTGTCGCTGTGGTACTACGCAAACGCAAGTCCTATCCTCACCGCTGACAACCAATGTTAGAAATGGGATTTCTGGCTGGCTAGGGCAAGCACCTCAGCCAGGCAGAAACCACCACTCTAGTCAGGGCAAGGGAGTTACACGCTGAAGATAACCCCTGCTCACCCCCTTGGTAGCTTGGCACGAGCAGTCAAACTAATCCCAGATGCAATGTGTAAAGCGTTTGTGCAATACACACACAGCAGCAACACACTAGGCACACTACAAAAGAAACTCCACACAAGGTTATATAAAAAATAGCGTTTGTATTATCCAGAACACATTAGAATCATAATCACACATATACACTGTGCCAACTGGCACCAGGTAATAATTTCAGGGGATTATATACATGACAGGGGCAACCGGGCCTCTGTCAGAACCATCACAAAGCACAAGTAGCAAATGTATAACACAACCAGTAACTACTGGCAGAATACTGTACTCAGCATTAGCATTAGCAACATAGACGCATTATGTCTGCATCACATAAGGTATAAAACACATTATGCACAAACCTCGTAGGCATAAACACATTATGCAACCTCTGTAAAAAAAAAAAAAAAATGTAAGTCTGTTTTTATATAGCGCAGCTACTCACCCTTACGGGTCTCAAGGCGCTGGGGGCCATAGTGGAAATTAAGTGAGCTATTGCCCAGAGTCACATGGTGCTGAGCTGCCGCAGCCGGGGATCGAACCGTGAACCCTGTGCTCCGAAGTCAGCTGCCCTGGCCGCTGCACCACACCTCTCCACATGTAGGCATAAACACATTATGCAATAGGCATCACATTAGGCATAAACACATTATGCAATAGGCATCACATTAGAGCCTTGCGCCCTACTAACACTGACCCCCTGACCACTGGCCTTCTGTGGGGCTCAAATGCCCTTTGTCCTCCAAAGTCAGGGCTCTAACTGGGGCCTTCCACTGGCCCATTGGCTGCCAACACAGCGGAGACAATGTGCACCATGCACTGGGGGCAGGGGGGGTGTGTCTCACCCCTTCCTTATCAAGAAAAGAAAATGCCCCCGTGTTGCAGCTGCCCGCACTCCTGCGGTGCAGCTGAGGAATCACCTTTGGCACTGCAGTGCCTCCTGAACCCCCACTGGGACTCTAAAGACAAAATTGCCCAAAGTTGCAGCTGCCCGCGCTCTCGCGGTGCAGCTGAGATAATTAGGCCTGGCACCACTGTGCCTCTCAGGTCCCACTCAGGGATCCAAAATCGCCCCAAAGACAAATCAGCTCTGGCACCACGGTGCCTCCGGGAGCGCCTATACTGCTCTGCTCTGCCCCCACTCACTGGGACAGATCGTGGCCGGCTCCAGGCACCGACAATGTGCCTCAGCGGGCCGCGGTACTGGGGCTTCTCCAGATCAGCCCGCTCTCTCTCCTGTGGTCTCCGGAGCCCTCGAGGCTCCCACTTCGTGACTCCTCGCCTCTTCTCCTCTGGCTCCTGTGGACACCTCCACACACGGGGCTCCCCTCTTGCATACGGGAGCTCCGCCCACGTCCAGGCACGCGTCACCTGACTTCTGATGCTTCGTTCACCCTGATTGGTCCACGGGCCTTGAAGGCGGCCCCGCCCACAACCAGGAAGTCCGCCTGACTTCCGGCTCGGGCCGCGGCGGTTCCTTTCGGCGGCTCCTGACAAATGCGGGTTGGGCTCCCGCTTCTCAATGCTGGCAAATGTGGGGTGGGCTCCCGCTTCTAAATGCTTGCAAATGCGGGGTGGGCTCCCGCTTCTCCATGAGCCCAAATGCGGGGTAGGCTCCCGCTTTCCTCCCGCAGCACGGGGGAATCCCCACGCCGGGATTCCCTTCAGGCGACTTCACAGCCAAGCGCTGCAGGCCACCAGCACTCCTCCTGGAGTAGGAATATAGCGCTCACGAGGCGCTAAGCCCCCAAAGGTTTCAGGGCAAAGGCTGGGCCCAGGCAGGCCAGCTCACAGGACCCTCCAGCAGGGAGGCAGTCCCTCGTGGTGGTTCTTCCTGGGGCCCAGCAGCAGCAAGTCCCAAACCACAAGGAAGCACAATTTCATGGGGTCACAGCCCCAGTACTTATACTAATTTTCCCTTTGTTCTGCCCTGGCACAGGGCTTGGGGAACCAGCCTCAACTGGTTCTGGGGGGTGTTGAAGCACTCTGTTTACCAGGCTTCCACCCTCCTTTGTCAGGTGGGGCTCGGTCCTCAGACACACCACAGGGGGGCGGAGCCAGCATTCACCTAGGCAGGAACAGACCTATTCAGGGTCAGGGGACTACTCCTCCCACTACTCCAAATGCAGTTCTCCTATTCAGCCTAGCGCTGACTCACCCTGCCCTCCCTGGAGCTACACACACCTCACCAGCCCCTGTCACTCCAGAGCCAGACATGCAATACACATCAGACAGGCAGACACATAGCACACAGAAATGCCAACTTCTAAAAGTGGCATTTCTAAAATAGTGATAATAAATCTGCGCACACCATTGCGCAGCATTTATTATTACTATTCCAAACATACCAAACTTGACCATGCTGCTCCTCTCATATCAGGAATTACCACTGAAACACTTATCAGGGAATCCCCAATGCATTCCTACGGGAGGGCAGCCTCACAGCAGTGAGAAACCAAAATGGCTGTTTGTCACTACCAGGACATGTCACACACTTAAGGTACATGTCTTACCTTTTACCTACAATGCACACTGCCCATAGGGATAGCTAGGGTCTACCTTAGGGGTGACTGCATGCAGTAAAAGGGGGGTCACAGATGTGGCACACACTTTAGGTGCCACGTCACAGCGGCAGTAACACTGCGCGCACAGGCCCTGCAATGGCAGAGGCCTGAGACAGGTTTGAAAGGCTACTTTGGTGGGTGGCGCAATCAGCGCTGCAATCCCACCAGTAGCATTTAATTTACTGGCCCTGGGTATCTGAGATACCACTTTACAAGGGACTGACAGGTAAATTAAAAATGCCAAACAGGTGTAGACCAATCTTACCATATTTGCCACAGAGAGCACACGCACTTTACACTGGACAGCAGTGCTAAAGTGCCCAGAGTCCTAAAACCACCAACACCATGTCAGAAAAAAGACTTGGAGGAAGGCAAAAAGTTCAGGGATGACCCTGCAAAAAGGGCCAAGTCCAACAAATGGCATTTTTGAAAATTAATTCTTTTTTACACACTGTCTTACATTTGGAAGGGATAAATGCATAGAAAGTCAATTGGCAAAAAAACACTTGTTCTACTAATCTGTGTTTCCCTAAGTCTCCCAGTAAAAATGGTACCTCACTTGTGTGGGTAGGCATAGTGCCCGCGACAAGACACAGCCCAAAATGCACCCAGGGGAATCCAGGAGGGGGTGACTTGTGTGGCTCTCACCAGGTTCTGTTACCCAGAATCCCTTGCAAACCTCAAAATTTGTAAAAAACAATTGGGCTCACCTTTCTGTGACTGAAAGTTCTGGAATCTGCGTGGATCCACAAATTCCCACCCACCCCCCATTCCTCAAAGTCTCTCAATAAAAACTGTACCTCACTTGTGTGGGTAGGCCTAGTGCCTAGTGCCCGCAACAGGAAACGGCCCAAAACGCAATTTGGACACACCACATTTTTACAGTCAAAACGGACCTTTTTTTGCAAAGTGCCTAGCTGTAAATTTTGAACCCTAGCTCTGCCGGCACCTAGGGAAACCTATCAAACCTATACATTTTTGAAAACTAGACATCCAGGGAATCCAGGATGGGGTGACTTGTCTGGCTCTCACCAGGTTCTGTTACCCAAAATCCCTTGCAAACCTCAAACTTTATAAAGAAAACACATTTTCCTCACATTTCTGTGATGGAAAGTTCTGGAATCTGCGTAGATCCACACAATTCCACCCACCCCGCATTCCCCAAAGTCTTCCGATAAAAACAGTACCTCACTTGTGTGGGTAGGCCTAGTGTCCGCGACAGGAAATGGCTAACCCTGGGTCTAGTGGTAGTAGCGGGGCTACGCGAAGGTCCATGGAGTCTCAAACAAACTCCGTGGAACTCCGTGGAGCTCCGCTACGCCACCCGCCTCCACCCCCCACTATTACAAGTAAGTAAACATCTTCCTCGCTGTATGGGTAATCCTGGTGAAAACTGTGCATGCGCGCGTGCCCGCGCATGCCCATTTCTTGCGAGAAATGCGCATGCGCGGGTGTGCGCGCATGTGCAGTTTTCACCAGAATTACCCATACGGCGAGGAAGATGAGGACTGCAGCCCGGGGACGCCGCAGAACGTAGGTAAGTGGTTTTAAATGTATTTTTACTTAATGTTTACCTTCTTGTAATAGTGGGGGTGGAGGCGGGGGCTGGCCAACTCCGCTCCGCATGCGGAGTGTGCGGAGATTTGCCTTCTCCGCGTTCTCCGCGCAAATCTCCGCACACTCGGTGGGAGGAGCGGAGGTGTCCGCCCAGGGTTAGAAATGGCCCAAAACACAACGTGGAGACACCACATTTTTACAGTCAAAACGGACCCTTTTTTTGCAAAGTGCCTAGCTGTAGTTTTTTAACCCTAGCTTTACCGGCACCTAGGGAAACCTAGCAAACCTATACATTTTTGAAAACTAGACACCGAGGGGAATCCAGTACAAGGTGACTTGTGTGGCTCTCACTAGGTTCTGTTACCCAGAATCCCTTGCAAACCTCAAACTTTGTAAAACAAAAACACATTTTCCTCACATTTCTGTGATGGAAAGTTCTGGAATCTGCGTGGATCCACAAAATTCCACCCACCACGCATTCCCCAAAGTCTTCCAATAAAATCTGTACCTCACTTGTGTGGGTGGCCTAGTGTCCGCGACAGAAAACGGCCCAAAACGCAATGTGGACACACCGCATTTTTACAGTCAAAACTGACCCTTTTTTTGCAAACTGCCTAGCTGTAGATTGTGAACCCTAGCTCTGCCGGCACCTAGGGAAACCTAGCAAACCTATACATTTTTGAAAACTAGACACCCAGGGGATCCAGGATTGGGTGACTTGTCTGGCTCTCATCAGGTTCTGTTACCCAGAATCCCTTGCAAACCTCAAACTTTGTAAAAGAAAAAACACATTTTCCTCTCATTTCTGTGATGGAAAGTTCTGGAATCTGTGTGGATCCACAAAATTCCACCCACCCCGCATTCCCCAAAGTCTTCCGATAAAAACAGTACCTCACTTGTGTGGGTAGGCCCAGTTCCCGTGACAGTAAATGGCCCAAAACGCAACGTGGAGACACCACATTTTTACAGTCAAAAAGGACCCGTTTTTGCAAAGTGCCTAGCTGTAGTTTTTTAACTCTAGCTCTGCTGGCACCTAGGGAAACCTAGCAAACCTATACGTTTTTGAAAACTAGACACCCAGGGAAAGCCAGGATGGGGTGACTTGTGTGGCTCTCACCAGGTTCTGTTACCAAGAATCCCTTGCAAACCTCAAACTTTGTAAAAAAAACTCATTTTACTCACATTTCTGTGACGGAAAGTTCTGGAATCTGTGTGGATCCACAGAATTCCACCCAACCCGCATTCCCCAAAGTCTTCCAATAAAAATGGTACCTCACTCGTGTGGGTGGCCCAAGTACCCACGACAGGCAAGGGCCCAAAACGTATTGAGGAGATCACAAAACGACTTGGTTTTGCAAGGGGGATCACCTGGGTTTTGGGCCCTGGGCTTAGCGGCCATCTAGGGAAACCTGAGGGAGTCCAGGGATATATGGCTTGCGTGGACCCCCCCCAATGTTTTCCTACCCAGAATCCCCTGCAAACCTCAAATTTAGCTGAAAAAAATCTAATTTTTCTCAAATTTCTGTGTGGCAAAGTTGTGGGATCACTTGGTTGACACAAATTTCCTACCACCCAGCGGTCCCCCAGGTCTCCCGATAAAAATGGTACCTCACTTGTGTGGGTGGGTCAAGTACCCGCGACAGGCAAGGGCCCAAAACGTATTGAGGAGACATCAAAATTGCCTATCACAAAATGACCTCGTTTTGCAAGGGGGGTCACCTGGGTTTTTGGCCTTGGGCTCAGCGGCCATCTGGGGAAACCTAACAAACCCACACTTTTCTGAAAACTAGACACCCGGGGGAGTCCAACTCAGAATCCCCTGCAAACCTCAAATTTAGCTGAAAAAATCAAATTTTTCTCAAATTTCTGTGTGGGAAAGTTGTGGGATCACCGGGCTGACACAAATTTCCTACCACCCAGCATTCCCCCAGGTCTCCTGATAAAAATGGTACCTCACTTGTGTGGGTAGGCATAGTGGCTGCAACAATGATTTTTTTCAGCTAAATTTGAGGTTTGCAGGGGATTCTGGGTAGGAAAACATTAGGGGATCCACGCAAGACACACCTCACTGGATTCCCCAGGGTGTCTAGTTTTCAGAAATGTGTGAGTTTGGTAGGTTTCCCTAGATGGCAGCGAGCCCAGCGCCCAAAAAACAGGTGCCCCCCCCTGCAAAACCAGGTCGTTTTATGATAGGTAATTTTGAAGTCTCCACAATATGTTTAGGGCCCTTGCCTGTCGCAGGTACTTGACCCACCCACACGAGTGAGGTACCATTTTTATCGGGAGACCTGGGGGAATGCTGGGTGGTAGGAAATTTGTGTCAAGCCGGTGATCCCACAACTTTCCCACACAGAAATTTGAGAATAATGTGATTTTTTCAGCCTAATATGACGTTTGCAGGGGAGTCTGTGTAGGAAAATGTTGGGAGGTCCACGCAAGCCATACCTCGATGGACTCCCCCGGGTGTCTAGTTTTCAGAAATGTGTGGGTTTGGTAGGTTTCCCTAGATGGCCACTGAGCCCGGGGCCGAAAATCCAGGTGCCCTCCCTTGCAAAACCAGGTAATTTTGTGATAGGTAATTTTGATGTCTCCACAATACGTTTTGGGCCCTTGCCTTTCGTGGGTACTTGACCCACCCACATGAGTGAGGTACCATTTTTATCGGGAGACCTGGGGGAACGCTGGGTGGTAGGAAATTTGTGTCAACCCGGTGATCCCACAACTTTCCCACACAGAAATTTGAGAATAATGTGATTTTTTCAGCCTAATATGAGGTTTGTAGGGGAGTCTGTGTAGGAAAATGTTGGGAGGTCCACGCAAGCCATACCTCGAGGGACTTCCCCGGGTGTCTAGTTTTCAGAAATGTGTGGGTTTGGTAGGTTTCCCTAGATGGCCACTGAGCCCGGGGCCGAAAATCCAGGTGCCCTCCCTTGCAAAACCAGGTCATTTTGTGATAGGTAATTTTGATGTCTCCACAATACGTTTTGGGCCCTTGCCTTTCGTGGGTACTTGACCCACCCACACGAGTGAGGTACCATTTTTATCGGGAGACATTGGAAAATGCAGGGTGGGTGGAAGTTTGCGGACCCATTCAGATTCCAGAACTTTACATTACAGAAATGTGGAGAAAATGTTTTTTTTTTTTTTACAAAGTTTAAGGTTTGCAAGGGATTCTGGGTAACAGAACCTGGTGAGAGCCACACAAGTCACCCCATCCTGGATTCCCCTGGGTGTCTAATTTTAAAAAATGTATAGGTTTGCTAGGTTTCCCTAGGTTCCGGCAGAGGTAGGGTTCAAAATCTACAGCTAGGCACTTTGCAAGAAAGGGTCAGTTTTTACTGTAAAAATGTGGTATGTCCACATTGCGTTTTGGGCCATTTCCTGTCGCGGGTAGTAGGCCTGCCCAAACAAGTGAGGTACCATTTTTATCGGGAGACTTTGGGGAATGCTGGGTGGGTGGAAGTTTGTGGATCTGCGCAGATTCCAGAACTTTACATCACAGAAATGTGAGGAAAATGTGTTCTTTTACAAAGTTTGAGGTTTGCAAAGGATTCTGGGTAACAGAACCTAGTGAGAGCCACACAAGTCACCACATCCTGGATTCCTTTGAGTGTCTAGTTTTCAAAAATGTATAGGTTTGCTAGGTTTCCTTGGATGCCGGCTGCGCTAGGACCCAAAATCCACAGGTAGGCACATTCCGAAAAAAAGTCAGTGCCTAGTGGGCTTTCTGCCGCCCTTTGGAGTGGGTAATCGGGGGCTATTGCCCTAATATGCCCCCAAGGGGGGCAGAAAGATTGCGGCTATTTTTTGCAGGGGGTGGGGTATTGGCATACCCATTCTGGGCAGCCCCCACCCCTGAATTTTGATTTTTTTTTATCCCTGGTGCCTAGTGGGCTATCTGCTCCCCGGGGGGGGGATAAGGGGCTATTGCCCCATCTGCCTCCCAGGGGGACAGAAAGACTGTAGCATTTGTTTTTTGGGTGGGGGCATTGGCATGACCATTCTGGCCATCCCCCACCCCTACGTATATAAAAAAAAATCCCTCGTGCCTAGTGGGCTTTCTGCCCCCACGAGGGGCAGATCAGGGGCTATTGCCCCATCTGCCTCCTGGGGGGCAGAAAGTCTTTTGCCTTCTTTGGGGGGGTAGGGTGGGGGCATTTGCATGCCCATTCTGGGCAGCCCCCACCCCTGGCCTATAAAAAAAGAATCCTTAGCTTCTAGGGTGCTTTCTGCCCTCCCGGGGGGGCAGATTGGTGGCTACTGCCCCCATCTGCCCTCCGGGGGGTAGAAATAATGTGTGTCAAAATTGAATGGGGGGAGCAAAGGCCCTTGCCCAAAGGGCCACTCCCCCCTCCCTGGTGGTTAGTGGGTGGATCCCTGCTTGGGGTTCACCCTCCTGGGCCGATCCCCAAGCAGGGATCCACTAGGGAAGAGTACCATTGGAAAAGGGAGATTCCACCCTTTCCAACGATACCTCTCCCAAGTGTTTCTGTGCTCGGGGGCTGAGATAGCCCCACGAGCACTGAAACATTGAAACTGAAACTAAGTTTCAGTTTCGTTTTCAATGTAATGACGACAGCGTGCCATGCACGTGGTCGTCATTACATTGAAAATGCAAAACAGGCCTCAGGAGGTTGGGGAAGCTCTTCCCCACCTCCCGAGGCCCCCCCCAAAAAAAGTAAATCCCTCTGCTGTCTGCAGCAGAGGGATTTAGTGTGCCTGTGCACATGACAGAATGGTTCCGTCATGAGCACAGGAGCACTGGTGCTCATGACAGAACCATTCTGTCATGAGCACCGAAAGGGTTATACCTGAATGGCAGGACAGAAGTCGCAAAATACAAGTCGGGCAGAACCCTAAGCTAAGGACAGATTTTCAGCTTATGTGTTTTAAAGCCACACCCTTAATTACATCAGGCACACCTCTTCCACCCCCAGCATTTTTCATCCCACGCAAGGCCCTGACACAGAGAGATCTCTCTGTAAATATATATATATATATATATATATATATATATATATATATATATATATATTTATATTTATGATTTTCTTTCTACATATATGTATATATATGTATATATATATACATATATATGTATATATATATATACATATCTAGTCTACAGAGAGAAAGAGAGACTCTCTCTCTTTCTCTCTCTGTATATATATATATATATATATATATATATATATATATATTCACTGAAAAAACCATAGGTTTTAGGGACAGTTATAGTTACTTGGACATTGCACTCGTACAAAACCCGTGAAATTCCCCGTTATAGTTAGTTCAGCTAACTATAACTCGCGCCCCGCAATGCACTGCTGATGACGTCACATATTACATCACTCATGACATGGTCAGTGACATCACTGATGACATCACTGATGACATCTCAAATGACATCACTGATGACATCATCCAGTGACTGTGTGTTTCTGTAAAGTTTAAATATTTTTAAAATATATAGGAAAAGACGTATTGAAGAATGAGTGGATGTGTAAGTGTCTGTATGGATGATTTAGTAGGTGCGTGACTGACTCTATAAGTGAGTGATTTAACGTATCTTACTGAATGCATGGGTTAGTGACTAAACTGGGTGTATGTCTGTATCCATCTGTCTGTTGCTGTGTAAGTGGCTGCATGTGTTTGTGAATAGCTAAATGATTTTCTATATGAGTTATTGAATGCTTGTCTGAGTATCTGTATGGGTGCCTGAGTGTTTGTGTGGGAGGGGTGTGTGCAACTCTGTGCATAGATGTGTGAGTGGGTGATTCACTGGGTGGATGGTTTCAAGAGTGCATCTGTGATAGACTGTATGGGTGGGTAAGTGTGTGTAAGAGTGTGTTAGTGAGTGAATGTATGTCCCAGTGGTACATGTGTGAGTAACTACATATGTGAAAGGCAGTATATATGTGTGTTGGAGTATATAAATAGCTATAAGCAAGAGTGAGTGATTGTGATAGTGGCTGTAGGGATGATTGTGTGCTTGTATCAGTGATTGTATAAGAGCGTAACAATGTGCTACTATTTGTATGAGTAAGTGAGCTGGTGCGTGTATAACTGTATAGGTGAGTAAATGGCAGTGTGTTTAATTATTTGCATGACTGACTAGGTGTGTGAGTATCTCTATGGATGAGTGGCGTTGTTTGAGTGTCTATATAGGAGTAAGAGTGCATATGATAGTCCTGTACTGAGTGACCGTAAGTATGAGTGACTGTACGGGTGAGTGAGTGGATGTGTGTGTGTAGACCTAAGAATCAGTGAGTGGGTATGTAGTTATTGGTGTTGGAGTGTCTATGGTTTTGCGAATGGCAGTCTGTAATTTAGAGTGGGTGTATCAAAGGTTATATTAGGGTGTGAGGAGGTGCATCAGATTATCACGTGGATGATGTCATCAGTGATGTCATCAGTGATGTCATCAGTGATGTCACTGACCATGTCATGAGTGATGTAATATGTGACGTCATCAGCAGTGCATTGCGGGGCGCGAGTTATAGTTAGCTGAACTAACTATAACGGGGGAATTTCACGGGTTTTGTACGAGTGCAATGTCCAAGTAACTATAACTGTCCCTAAAACCTATGGTTTTTTCAGTGAATTTCAAAGGTTTTTTAAATGCTAATTTGTAACTATAACGTGTCTGAAACCTATGGTTTTTTCAGTGAATTTCAAAGGTTTTTTAAATGCTAATTTGTAACTATAACGTGTCTGAAACCTATGGTTTTTTCAGTGAATTTCAAAGGTTTTTTAAATGCTAATTTCTAACTATAACGTGCCTGAAACCTACGGTTTTTTCAGTGAATTTCAAAGGTTTTGTAAATGACAATTTTTAAATGTATTAATTGTTATATTAATTTTTTTCATACTGATTTACTACATTTTTAGAAACAATTTTTTTTTACATATTTTATTTGTCAAATTACATTGTAATTACATTATACATTACATTACAAAAAATACTTTCTCAGAATGAATTACTTTAGTTTAAATACTTTGCAGATAGGCAATAGACTTTTAAGTACAGTAGTTACAGTTGTTGCAATGGGCAACACATTTTCAAACACAATGCAACATTCAGCTCAATGTGAATTTCTAGTTAAATGCAATTAGTTACTTTATGGATTACTTTTGTAACCACAGGACTGGATCCTAGATTCAGTCCTGGTACATCTCCTGTAAACAGTTGAGTAAAAGCGTTTTGGTTACAGTCGTGATTTTTAAGGAATATTATTGTATTTTAAAAGTTGACACAAACTTTTTCTCATAGAATCACCAATGTTATCCTATGGAAGGAAATTCACTTAGCAGGTAAAAACTGTTATCGTTACTTTTTCTTACTCAGTGTTGGATCCTGGATCCAGCACTGGGGCATCTCCTGTAAACAGTTGAAAGAATGCGTTTAAGTCATACAGGCGATTTTTAAGGAATATTTGTAGTTTGTGAAAATCAACACTTTGAAACTTTTTGCTGAAAACCAGTCAATGTTAGCCTATGAAGGAAATTCAAGTTACCGGTAAGTACGGTTAAAATTACTTTTGAGGATCAGTACTGGGCTGAAACATGCAGCACTGAGGTCTCTCCTGATAACAGGTGAGTAAATCGGAATTCGTATTTCGGCTGATTTTAGAGGAATATTTTAAAGTTCCAAAACTCCACACTTAGAAGAATTTCCAAGTGAAACCAGTCAATGTTAGCCTATGGAAGGAAATTCAAGTTACTGGTAAGTACGGTTAAAATTACTTTTCAGGACCAGTACTGGCTGAAAGATGCAGCACTGAGGTCTCTCCTGATAACAGGTGAGTAAATCAGAATTCGGATTTCGGCTGATTTTAGAGGAATATTTGTATGTTTCAAAAATCAACACTTAGAAGAATTTCCAAGTGAAACCAGTCAATGTTAGCCTATGAAGGAAATTCAAGTTACCGGTAAGTACGGTTAAAATTACTTTTCAGGATCAGTACTGGGCTGAAAGATGCAGCACTGAGGTCTCTCCTGATAACAGGTGAGTAAATCGGAATTCGTATTTCGGCTGATTTTAGAGGAATATTTTAAAGTTCCAAAACTCCACACTTAGAAGAATTTCCAAGTGAAACCAGTCAATGTTAGCCTATGAAGGAAATTCAAGTTACCGGTAAGTACGGTTAAAATTACTTTTCAGGATCAGTACTGGGCTGAAAGATGCAGCACTGAGGTCTCTCCTGATAACAGGTGAGTAAATCGGAATTCGTATTTCGGCTGATTTTAGAGGAATATTTTAAAGTTCCAAAACTCCACACTTAGAAGAATTTCCAAGTGAAACCAGTCAATGTTAGCCTATGAAGGAAATTCAAATTACCGGTAAGTACGGTTAAAATTACTTTTGAGGATCAGTACTGGGCTGAAAGATGCAGCACTGAGGTCTCTCCTGATAACAGGTGAGTAAATCGGAATTCGTATTTCGGCTGATTTTAGAGGAATATTTTAAAGTTCCAAAACTCCACACTTAGAAGAATTTCCAAGTGAAACCAGTCAATGTTAGCCTATGAAGGAAATTCAAGTTACCGGTAAGTACGGTTAAAATTACTTTTCAGGACCAGTACTGGGCTGAAAGATGCAGCACTGAGGTCTCTCCTGATAACAGGTGAGTAAATCAGAATTCGGATTTCGGCTGATTTTAGAGGAATATTTGTATGTTTCAAAAATCAACACTTAGAAGAATTTCCAAGTGAAACCAGTCAATGTTAGCCTATGAAGGAAATTCAAGTTACCGGTAAGTACGGTTAAAATTACTTTTCAGGATCAGTACTGGGCTGAAAGATGCAGCACTGAGGTCTCTCCTGATAACAGGTGAGTAAATCGGAATTCGTATTTCGGCTGATTTTAGAGGAATATTTTAAAGTTCCAAAACTCCACACTTAGAAGAATTTCCAAGTGAAACCAGTCAATGTTAGCCTATGAAGGAAATTCAAGTTACCGGTAAGTACGGTTAAAATTACTTTTGAGGATCAGTACTGGGCTGAAAGATGCAGCACTGAGGTCTCTCCTGATAACAGGTGAGTAAATCGGAATTCGTATTTCGGCTGATTTTAGAGGAATATTTTAAAGTTCCAAAACTCCACACTTAGAAGAATTTCCAAGTGAAACCAGTCAATGTTAGCCTATGAAGGAAATTCAAGTTACCGGTAAGTACGGTTAAAATTACTTTTCAGGACCAGTACTGGGCTGAAAGATACAGCACTGAGGTCTCTCCTTATAACAGGTGAGTAAATCGGAATTCCTATTTCGGCTGATTTTAGAGGAATATTTGCACAATGGTGAAGGGAGGGGGCGGGGCCTGAGGTGACATCTTTGCAAACGCGCCCCGTGGCGCGTTTTAAGTTGGGGGATTAAGTTCCCTTGAATCCTGAGGGTCCCTAGGTGCCAACTAGACCACCAGGAACCTCCAATATGCGCTAGGGGCTGCGTTGCAGAGACGTGTAGAGAGGCCACACCTCTTTTACACCTCTCTGCAACGCAGCTCTGTGGCGCTTTCTGGATGTACCTGTTGGGCTAGTTGGCCCCCAGGGACCCTCAGGATTGAAGGGGATTTAATTCCCCATCTTAAAACGCGCCACGGGGCCTGTTTGCACACATGTCACCTGAAGCCCCGCCCCCTCCCTTCACCACTGTGCAAACGCGCCCCGTGGCGCGTTTTAAGTTGGGGGATTAAGTCCCCTTGAATCCTGAGGGTCCCCGGAGTCCAACTAGCCCACCATATACCTCCAAAAAGCGCCACAGAGCTGCGTTGCAGAGAGGTGTAAAAGGGGTATGGCCTCTCTACACCTCTCTGCAACGCAGCTCCCTGGCGCATACTGGAGGTTCCTGGTGGGCTAGTTGGCCCCCAGGGACCCCCAGTATTCAAGGGGAATTCGTTCCCCCTCTGCAAACGCGCCAGGGGGCGCGTTTGCAGAGTGGTGAAGGAAGGGGGCGGGGCCTGCGGGCCCGATCGTTTTTTGTAATTTTTTTTATTTGTTTTTTTTTTGGGGAGGGGGGCCGCGTGGCCCCCCTCCCGGGCCACTACTTGCCCCGGGGACCCCATCCCCCGGGGCCTGGCCTCTCGTTGGGGACTGTGGGGGGGTCCCCAATCCCCCCACAGTCCCGCCGGCTCCCCGCGTCCCTAGGGTGCCGGCATTGCTTTTACACATGGGGAGCAGCTAACATGCTGCTCCCCATGTGTAAAGCTATCGGCTTTGGATATTGGAAGAGAGAGCAGGTTCCTGCTCTCTCTTCCAATATCCAAAGCAGTTTGCAATGACAGGACGGGAGCCGCGAGGCTCCCGTCCTGTCATTGCAAACAGCAGTGTCCCGGGGTAGGCACCCGGGACACTGCAGGAGCCGGCCCTGGGGGTGGTGGTTCCCAGGGCCATCAAGGGCTCCAGGAGGGGGCCGCGCGGCCCCCTCCCATTCAGTACACAGCCCCGGGAGGTGGTGGTCCCCGGGGCTCTGAGGTCCGTAACGGACCCCCATATTAAAATGTTTAGTGCCCCGGGAGGTGGTGGTCCTCGGGCGTGTGGGGGCTGGAGCCCCCACACAGGTTTAATAATTTTTTTAAAAAAAGCCCCGGGGAGGTGGTGGTCCCCGGGGCTGCGGGAGGGCTCAGAGCCCTCCCGCACCATTTTTTTTAAAAAGCCCGGGGGGTGGCGGTCCCCGGGATTGGGGGCCCTTTGAGGCCCCCACACATTAAATTATCCCCCACCATGCCCCCGGGACTTGGGCCACCCGGGGGCCAATTAACATCGAAGCGCGGAGACCGCGCTTCGATTTTTTTCGGCAGGATTCGCGCACCCTGAGCGCATCCTGCCGATTTTAAAAAAAAAAAAAAATGTTTTTGCCCAGGGGGTCCTTGTGGGACCCCTGAGCAAACCTAGGGGGTCAGGGTGTTTCTACCCTCCCCCTTTGTGCGCTTTGCGCACTTGTTTCTGTCCCTCGGTTCTACCGAGGGACAAAATGGCTGCCAACATTTCCTGAATCGGAATGTTGACAGCCAGCTGACAGCCAATTAACATGCAGCTCGTGATCGGGACGGTGCGCGCAGGGTGCGCTCAGGGTGCGCGAATCCTCCGTGCCCATAGATATATATGTACTTTTACTTTTTGATTTTCTCAGCAACTACTGAACGGATTTACACCATTTAACAAAAAGGGTTCTTTCTGAACCAAGAACTACCTCTTTGCCAAATTTGGTGTAATTCCGTTCAGCAGTTCGGGCTGTAGCCGTGTCTAAAGTTTCCTATGGGAAAATGCATGGGGAAAACGCGTTTTGGGACCCCCCTTTTTCTCGGCCCCCGCTTGACGTATCACCCCGAGACTTTCAGGGTAGGAGCGGACCGGAGCCCCCCACGAAGTTTGAAAATTTCGCGAAGATACGCTCAACCGGCAAGAGAGTTATTTCAAATAGAATGTCGCGGATTTCCTATGGATAATAGGTTGTAACTATAACTATCTACTGGCGACCGCCAGTAGATAATATATATATATATAGCGAGAGAGAGAGAGATCTCTCTTTATCTATATTTTTTTTATCTTAATGGCTTCCCTGGGGGCCCATCGTGGCCCCCATGGAAAGCACATGACTATAAAAAGAAATTAGCACCCACAGGGGTCAGCCACTGAGCAGGGGGACCGACCCCCTGCCAATTTCGCCGCCATTTTTTTGAAATTATTATTTATTTTGTGGGCGATTGCGCCCCAGCAAGGAAAACCACAGTTTAAAAAAAATATATATATATGCCCCCGGGGGGGGGGGGTGTCACCCATTCCCACGAGGCCTCCCTGAAAGCTGGTGAGGCCGTTTTCGGCCTGTTTTCCCCATCGGAGTTGAGCGCAGCCTTACCTGCTGCTTTCTCGGCTCAGGGGGGGAAACTGTGATGTCAGAGCGCCTCGCGGTACGCTGACATCACAGATGGGCAGGAGGGAGAGCGGGGAGAGACGCAAAAAGCCTTTCGCGTCTCCCCCAGGGAGAAAAAAAAAACCTCTGGTGCAAATATTCTTAAAGATAAAGTGGTACCTTTTAGAGGAAAAAAACATTTCTCTCATTTTAATTGGACACTCGGGGGAAAGCCAATAGAGGTAGTTAAAGAATATACCTATTTGGGGAGAATTTTTTCACAAACCTTAAGAAATTCTTCCCATTTCCAACATATAGGCCTTAAAGCGGACACCCATATTGGTGACTGAAGCGACTATATTCTTCTTCTGGGTATAGTCATTTTCAATCTTTATTAGAGGTTTACCGTTTGAAAATACCTCCTATCTTATCTTACACTCTTGAATATATCCCAATTAATAAATGGCAAGCAACAAATAGAAGAGAAGGGAACCTGCTACGCAAAATGATGAAAGTTAATCAAGCGGTTGCAGTCCAAGCATTACGTCTTGAGCTGTCTTTAGTAAGCTCCTTTGCCTGAGCTATTGCAAATATAATATGTTGGGCATACAATTTATTACACGCCGAACCAGGATCCTTAAGGAACATACTAAAGCTGGAGACTTTTAAAAACTAGAATATTAGCACAGCATTAAATCTTTCACACTGCACGATAGCACTTCTAAACTCTTAGACCCCCCACACTTGAGGTTATTTTTAAAAAACTCGACCCCAAGAATAAGCCATGATCTTGATGTCAAGCATTGTTCCCAATTAAACCAGTACCCACATTACGCAGATACCGATGAGTACAGCACCCTGTATGTGACACCTCTGATAGTGGTGGTGTATGTGAAAGGTTGCCTCAGTCTGTGCTAAGCTCTGCTGCTCAAAGGTATGTGGAAAGGAGGCAACTTGTGCCTTGGACTTGCTTACTCTGCAGACATTCATATGTAGATAGATCCCAACCAGAAGAGCCGGGCACCAAACAAGGGAGTGAGCACTAGGAGTGCACATAGAGGTGCTGTTCTGGAGTTGTCAGTCTGCATTTGTTTTGAGTAGGGTTGTGAAGATTGCCTGAACTATATGTTTGTGTAAGGGGAAAGATAGCACAGCTACATCAGCGTGATTGCTTTATTTGGCCGAGTCAGTGACATATTCAGTTCTCTTCATACCCGTATGAATGTATTTATCTTTGTGACTTTTGTATAGCAAAACGTTTGTGATGATAAACTCTCCACAAGGGCATCCTGGCACTCAGCAGAGGTGTGTGCCTAAACCTAACTATAAAAGGTTGGTTAAGCTAGGTCTTCAGCTTCCTTTCATGAGGTAGAACTTTCTCTTGTCCTCAATTTTGTTTTGACGTTGAATGTTTCCCAATAAATTGATAGAGCCTGCCCTTTTTTGTCCTAACGGAGTCATCTTTATTAGGTCGAGCCAAGGTAGCGCATGTGCTTAATGACATGCTGTATTCACTCTGTGGGCTTACATCCCACTCATTGTCTTTTTTTTCATCCCTTTGATTGTCGTTCAAAAATGCTTGCTTGCTAGTGGTTAATCATTCCTCTTTGTCCCTCCTTTTTGTGTTTGGTTGCCTCTGACAGAGCACCGCCAGATTACTGTTAACATTACACTACTGTGTTTATGTATTCATTTGGGGCACTCTTTTTTCTTTGATTCCTGCTTGTGTCACTGTTTGGCTGTCTTCGGTGGTTCAGGTTCAGGTTCAGCTTCAGCGCCCCGGCACTTGATCTCCCCGTCCCATTCAAATACCGAGATGAAATGTCAGACGCTTCAAACGCCGTTTTCAAAATCACCTCTTTAATTTTCTCTGACTTCAAAGTGCAAGGAGTTTCCCCAAACCCCTCCCACTTCGCTGCTTATTGCTTTAGTGAGCCTTGGTCACCGGACCTTCAGCAGCCCAACCTTGCAGCACAGTTAAGGGCAAGGCTTGGGCCACTCCTGACACATTTTCTCTAAAGCTTGTTTATATAATGTGAACTCAAGCGACTCAAAGGGGTTGGAACGCTTTACATGAGTGCAAGTTATATTACACAATGTCAGATTAATTTTTCGGGGCATTTTTATAGAGCACAAACTCGACTGACCCAAAGGTATCAGAGCTCTTTACAAAAGAGCCAGTTACATTACACAAGGTCAGGTTAATTTTTTTGCTTTTAGGTGCGCGAAGATTAAGTGATGACTACTCTACCCCTGTTTATTCATTGTTTCTCCTCTACCTGCAAATGGGAGCAGCATTAATCCCTCCCACGATGCTAGGTGCCCGCTCCGCTGCCTCTTCCTGTCGTCCTCCTCCTCTCAGAGCTCTAATTTCAAAGCACATTCATGGCAGCTCCCCAGGAACTGTGAGACATTTTTAATTATATAATGTGAACTCAAGAGATCAGAATGTGTTGGAGCAGTTTACATGAGCGCTAGTTACATTACACAGGGTCAGATTAATTTTTGGGTGGGGGCATTTTTTTAGAGCACGAACGTGACTGACCTGGAGGTATTGGAGCGCTTTGCAAAAGCGCCAGTTACATTACACAAGGTCAGGTTCATATTTTTTGCTTTTTGGTGCGCAGGTTTACTCATTATTTCCCCTCTGCCTGACAAATGGGAGCATTTTGTTGATGTTGATATGTCCAGTGCTCCTATACCCAGGGGGCTGGGACAGAGGGCGGGGCCAGGGGCTTGCTGGTAAACGGATGGTGCAAGCAGTGTTTTCAATGGAAAACTCTGTAGAAGGGCGTCTGGTGAATAGACTCCTGGGGGAGGAGGGATCGGGTCAAAGGGATGTGATGCCTCTATATCATTTTTCATAGTCTGCTCAATACTCTAGTGATGCAGTCGCACACAGAATTTAAAGTGCTGTTAACTTGCATGGCCGCACTTGTCTTTCTGTCTGTGCATTAAAATGCCTTGGAATGTGTCCATAAATGTTTCCTGAGGCAAGCCTGTATGCCTGAATCACACTGCAAGTTTGTAGGAATTGTACAGCTCTTTATTTCCTGACGTCCATAGCACCCAGGATAATGTGCTGCATGGCTAATAAACACTTATAAGCTCCCAAAGGCGATACCTATTGGCTATGCCAATACTTGTTAGTTTTGGAATATGGGGTTCTACTTTGAGAATTGAGGCATCGGAGAGATGTCCGCAGCTCTGACCCCTCCTCTGCTCCTATTCTCTCTCCTATGGTAACAGCAAGAATAATACACTATGATGCTTTTGTGAAACAGAGCGTTGACATTCAGTGAAAGATAGAGATTAGGGGTGTTTTTCTCCTTCCTATCTCTGCTCCTTATTCTTTCATCCGTCAGTGAGCCGAGCAGCCCAGGCTTCAAGCCATTTGACTTCAAGCTGGGAATCAAAGGCTACTGTATCGATTGCAAAGACGTTTTATGAGTCGCAGGAGATATCAGTTTTTATGTTGTGGCTTGCTGTGTAACATTGCTGTTCTTTCTCTCTCTCCTTGTCGTAGCACGATATGCAGGAGCGTGCAATGTAATGTTTATCTGGTTGGGAGCTAAAGAGACAGGAAGCAGAGAATACAGCGTGAATTGAACATTCTGTGTCTTCTCTTTTCTTAGCTAATGGCCAGCATAGCTAAACCTCAGAAAATAAATGAAAATGTTTTTCCCCTTCATCTAGTGAGATGAAGGTATGCACAGAGAGCTGTGGACTCTAGTTTAGGTCTTAGAGCTTATTTGGTGAATTCACTAAGGACACCCGAGTCCCTTCACGCCTGAATTTAGATTAATGTGTTAATTCGCTTAGGGCCACATGCGCTGACATTAGGAATAGCGATTTCTTAATTGTGATTATCTTCGAATTGCAATTAGGAAATCGCTATTCATAATGTATGAAACCTTTAATTTTAAAATAGGTGTTCCTAGTGAGTCGCAAACCGGCCTACCTCATAAATATTAATAAGGTAGTCCTTGTTTGTGACTCATTAGGAATGATAGCCATCACAAGGGTGGTGGCCTGTTTGGGTCAGCAGACGACCATGTCTGTGAATGCATTTTAAAAAAGCAATCTTTTTTTTTTTTTTTAAATGCAGCTTGTTTCCCTTAAATTAAACGAGACTGCATTTAAAAAGAAAACGTTCTCTCTTTTTTGTTTGTTTAAGTAGATGCAGTGGTCACATGGACCTCTACCTCCTCTTAAAACAAACTTTTTTTTTACATTCACAAATGGGACCCCTTCACATTCGTGAATGGGTTACCACTACTAGTTTGTAGTCGGTAAAAGATTAATGTTTTTTGGCTGGAATTCACTCCAAAACATTATTACATAACATTCCGATCGGTATTTGGAAGGGGCGCCCCTTCCAAATATTAAATCGGTATTTGGTAGCAAACACACATTTTGATTCTGTAAGGTTTACTGAATCGAAATTTGATGTTTGTTCATACAGAAAAGCCTTTTAGTGTTCGCAAATGGCCTTATTCTGCTAATCACGGCCGCTTGCGACCTCAAAAAAACTTTGTACATCTGGCCCTCAGGTCCTTAGGATGGGCACCCTTGACAAGCATCAAGATAATAAGCCCTGGATTTACAAACCCCCTGGAAAGGGATTACAGGTGAAAAGCAAAATTGTAAGCTTAACTTAATTCCACAAGAATTAATTTGTTTTATTATAAATAAGTCATTAATCAAACGGAATAATACTCCTTGCTGCTGAATGCTGAAGGCCATTCAGAATGCAGCCAATATCTGCCACGATTTCGCTTCAGTGTTCCAGTTTGTTGAGGGAGTTCAGAGGAAGGTTTTTCACAACTCAGTCTTTGCACATTTCAAGAATTGATTGGGTTTTTTCCTTCTTTCATTGTATAAATTCTTAAAGTTAGTAAAGTGTTTAACCCAAATGTACAAAAAGAAATCTGAGGTCATGTTTATTCAGTAAACTTTTCCTCATACAAAAGTAAAGATGTATATGAATCACACAACCACCTAATGTTGTATTGTTTTCACATTTCTAAAAGCGTCATTTTCGGAATTATGACTTAAAATTCGACTTTACCATTAGAGTGGGTTTTACATTACAATTATTTAGACACAAAATATTACATTTCTACCTGTTCCTAAACAAAAGTTATCATTTATTAAATGTAATAAGGTAACCCAAGGTATCCTATGGAGAGGTAGGCTTTGCAGTAGTTAAAAACAAATGTAAGAGTTTTTCACTACCAGCACATGTAAAACTTAAAAAACACATGTCCTACTTTTTAAATACATTGTACCACAATGCACCCTGCCCTATGACCTACCTTAGGGGAAACTTATATTTATTAAAAAGGAAGGTTTAGGCCTGGCAAAAGGTGTATTTTGCCAGGTCGATTTGGTAGTTTAAAACTGCACACAGGTTGTAATGGCAGGCCTGGGACATGTTTAAAAAATGGGCTACTTTAGTGGGAGGCAGAAAAAGTGCTATAGGCCCACTAGTAGCATTTAATTTACAGGCCCTGGGTGCATGTAGTACTACTTTACTAGGGACGTATTAGTAAGTTAAATGGGTCAGTTGAGTGTAAGCCAATTTGTACAATGATTAAAGGCAAGAACACAAGCATTTTAGCACTGTTTAGCAGTGGTAAAGTGCACAGAGTCTTAAAAGCCAACAAAAAAGGTTCAGAAAACAGAAGGGGAGAAGGCAACAAGTTTGGAAGTGATCATAAAGAGAGGATTATAAAAAGGACTCAAAAGCCCTTAAGATAGCCCATGTAAAGACTCAGCAACATGAAAAATGTCAAAACAAATACCTGTATTGGAAACTAGAGTCTCTGAGGCAGAGCAAAGGATTTCTAATCAGGAACTAATAACAAAAGATCTTACCTGGAAGGTTGAGGACATGTGAATCACATGCGCAGGAATACTGTCCGAGTTCTTGCCTTCCTGGAAAGGACAGAGGGGGTTGATTCTCCAGGATTTATAGTGCGCCTGCTTTAACAAGCACTCCCTATTCATAGCGAATGGGATATCAATTGACAAACTCAATGGGCCAATCAATTACGATGCGTCAGATCCAAGAGTGGAGAAGATGATTCACGACAGAGCCTTCTTAATTTAAGTAGGCCATTTTATATTTCACCAGCTTCTCTCTCAGACAGGTCACCCAAACAACCCATGCTGATAGGGTGGCCTGTCCTTCTTTGTGCGTTCTGACTTCTGTCAGGCCACTGTTACATGTGGTGGCAGTTTCAGAGCATGATACCTACAATGCTGGAGGCAGATGCTAAAGTCTTATGACAAGACCCTGCTAAATTCAAAATTCTTCTTCATGGCCATACTCATTTTTACACTACTGAAGCCCAGATCAAAACTTCTCTAGCTGCAGGATGGGGGCCGATGGGCTCTTCTGATTTTAAGATTCTATTACTGAGCTGCATTCGCAGATCAACTATCTACGGTTACAGTTTTCTCCGATACATAGTATCTTCAACCATTTTATGTCGAGCTGGGTTTACTTGGTGGGTTTCTAGACCCATCTTACTTTAAACTGACACGCTTTAAAGGTGCTGTCTGCATTTGCAAAGCTATAGAAGAATTTAAAAAGCAATATAGTTATGTCTCCTACATTGCAGTACACATTTCTCTAGAATAATCCAGATTTTCAAGCTTTCTCCCTCATTCAGCCTTCTAACAAATGGTGTGAATCTTGCTTTCATACTGCCTAATAACTTTTTGATGGGGATCAATTTCACCCATTCACTGAATTAATCACTTTTTAGGTTGAGCCTATAGCGACAGCGCGCATGTGCTGCTCGCTTTGCGAGGCATGCAGTATTCAGTATAGCGTGGAAGCTCCGTGGAAGCTCTGCCCACTCTCCCCCCATCTTTTTCATTGGCTTAGGTCCTAAATGCTGCCTTCCGATTGGTTTTAGGCTTGTTAGTCCTTTCTCATGACGGCCATGTAGTCATTTGTATCCTTCCATGGCTACTGGCCCCTTTACTTCGAACACTATTTTCTTCCCGTGCCTCCCCCCCACCCCCGCTCCCACAGTCCGTGACTTCTCAGGCCCCCACCCCCTCCCCCTGCTCTCCCATTCGTGCCTTCTCGCCCGCCCGCACTCCCGTTTCCAATGCAATAGGTCTCGCGTAAATGCGAGTCCTATTGCATTGCAAATGCTTGTTTTTAGAGTTCTAAGTACTATTTTCTTTATTGAGTTTGTCCTACCTACGTCGGGCAGAACGTCGTGCTTTATTTACATTCAGTGCGCTGTACACGCTTTCACTTTCGATGCTGTTTTTTTTTATGTAGCCGCTAGACGAGGGATGGGGGGCATACAATAGTTTGTTGTCTCCAATAAGAACCGATACGTAACGTAAGAGGAAGAAAATGGTGGCCTAATGAACGAAGTTTAAGGAGGCGAGCGCACCAGCGGCGACTTCCAATATGGGAGGGTGGGTAAAGAACCAGCCCCATCGGTGACAAGACTCAACAGTAACCAATTAGAGTTCAAGGCAGGGAAATGGCAGCCAATGGCAGCCAATAGGATAAACACAAGGCAGGTCCTTGGTCTGGCGCTGCAAGGGAGAGTTTTCTGTGGTGTGGATGCACATGCTATGGCAGTTGGTTGCAGACCCAAGCAGTAGCATCCTCCATTGTTGTCCAACCCCTCCAAACAAGGAGACGCCATGCTGTAGGACGAGGAGGAGTACGGGAACGATTCTGCCATCTTGCTGGGCGAGGAACAAGATGAACAGCTGAATGAAGAGGACAACTATGAGGGGATGTCTACGAAACCCAGGCCAAGCGGCTCAAGACTGATGAAGATGGCGAGCAGGCGGCCTACATTACGCACGAGGACAACGATCGGCGAAACCACCGGGTGAGTGGTCTTGGGTAACCGTGCCATGCACCTCCAATAAACGCCCTGACCGAAGTTTGATTGAATACAGGGACGCTGCTGTCGGTAGCGTTGGTGGTACTGATAAGGGGAGAGGGGTAAATGCAGGACTTGAAAACACAGGGACACATAGGCCGGTTATATGCATTGTACTGGCAAGGAGAAAGAGTACATGGAGGGTTTCCGCTTCTATGAGTGGTGGTGGTGGGGGGGTATATTTCACCTGCTATTGGGGTTTGACACCTGAGGTGTTTGCTTATATTTGAAGATTATCTTCTGCCCCATTCTACCCAGATCACTGTTTAGTGGCAGCCCTCTTGGGGCACATCATGCTGCGATCCGGTATTGAGATGCCGCTCCTGTACCCAGCACGGTTGAAAGGCGGCGAAATGGCGGTTTTCTTATTACATCTTTAATTAAAATTAGCTGGCGGCTGCCAACTGGTCTCGGGCACCCTTTGTGGGCCCATGTTAATGGCGGTCACCGGTACTGACAGTAGTTTGGGTTTTATGAAGAAAAAGTGGATTTAGATAATATTCAAATCTTTTATTTTCAGTGATATGACAACCGAAGGCCATGATTTTATATTAAAAACAGAGCTTTGGACTATACCATTTCATGCTGAAAGGCAATATTTCTCTCCATGTGTTCCCATACCTGGCGTGTCACGCAGTTTGGTGCTTACTTTCCATCCATGTTAAAGAACAGTAGATGTTTCAGCACCCAGCCTAATGTGCTGCATAGCTAAATACATATAAGGTCCCAAAGGCGAGACTGATTGCATTGCAAATGCTTGTTTATAATATACCTACTAATGGTATATCTAAATATATCCAGATGCATTCTTTTTTTGTTCAGTGAAGTCAGAGATAATGCATGGTTAGAATTGCTCAACTGTAACAAGCGGAATGGAATGTTTGGGAAACCATATAGATTGTTAACAAAAAAATCTACAGGACAAAATACCTGTCTTAGCATAAAAATGGTCAAGTAATATCTGTAATGTAATTGACATATCATATATTCAGGAATCAGCCCAGCTCAATAACCAATGTGTGAACATATACAGGTTAGAGATGCACCATTATTAAATTATCCGGGATTTATATTTCACCCCTGAAAGAATATCAAAGTGGGGCTGTCAAGATAAGTCTGTATGTTTTCGATGTGAGAAGCATATGGTGGATACAATCCATATTTTTGTGCTTTTTAGTGGTGCATTTTTACAATGTGGATTGTGTTATCAAGTTCATACAGTCTCTACATACTACTTCAACACTCATCTTTATCAGACAGTGTAGAAGCAGTTGTGCATTGTCTTTGCTACCTTTAGATATGGCTCTAAATTTGCTCTTTACCCAGTTAAACACTTCATGAAGGGTGGAGACTTGGGGCCCTATTTGCAGTTTGACAGATGGGGTACTCAGTCAAAGGATGATGTATTGACTGTATTACTAGTGCCGTAGGCTATAATGCATGTGTAATACTCTGGATGCGACATCCCCTACATTTGTGACAGAGTTTTTAGGATGTCAAGTTTTATTCTGAGCTTCTGGAGGTGGTGAGAATAAAGGAAGAGGAGTCAAAGTGTGTTTTTCTTTCATTTTAGCTCCCATAAGAGTTTCTGCTGCAACTGAAATTACTGCCAGATTATGCTATATTATTCCAGAAACTGGACATTTATGGCCCGATTCTGATGCGGGTTGGAAAAGCTTCCCGACCGAGGGCCTGATTCTGATGCGGTTAGGAAGGCCTCCTAACGGCATTTGCTCCTTCCAAATCGGATCGGGAACGTGTCTTCCCGACCGAGGGCCCAATTCTGATGCGGTTAGGAACAAATGTTCCCATTGAAGTCAATGGGAGTTCAACCAAATCGTATCTGGAAGCATCCGGATGCATCCTACTCCGCCGGTCGGACTTTCCCGATCCGAGTGGGTCGGACACCATTTCCCAACCGATTCGGTCGGGAAGCTTTTCCAACCCGCATCAGAATCGGCCCCTTAGTCAGTGGATTGTCTTTGCTTGGTTTGGTTAAAATTAATTTCTCCATTTGTGATAAATTTGCCTTATAAAAAGTGTTGGGTGAGTTTCAAATAGGTTGTATACCTCCTCTGTTAATTTGTGTATCCTTCATGGTCCAGAACCTTAAATTCTCTGTGGCCAATACATTTGTAAAATAAACAAAAACTATTGGAAGAGGAAGTCGTTTTTTTCTTTTCATCCAAAATGGAATTCGAGGATCCTTGGGAGATTCAAGGAATTGGGTATTGCGATTGCTTGGCACCAACTGAAATTTTTCTTGTTGAAGCCACTGCAGGATGCCAGGGACTGAACCCTGCAGCCTGGTAAAAAATAACACAGGAGGCATAAGGGGTGTAGGAGAAGTATGCCCTCCGGAAAGGATATGGGGAGGGGATCAGACATGACCAGATTGCCCATATCCTTGAGAAATTTGCAGATCGAATTTTAGGTCTTTGGATTAATGAGTACATTTGGAATTTTTCTGAAAATTCAATATCTTGTAATTCTGAAAACAAGCTAAAACAACAAAACAATTCACATTGCAATTATACATGGCAAGGCTATGCACAAGGAGCACTGTGGACAGGGGGGAGCCTCAACAAATGGCCATCGTCCTGCCCTGTGCCCAGAGAATGCGTAAAGGCAGTGCTCAGCTTCTTCGGAGGCACAGGTGCCAGTGCAGGCCCTGGCTTTAGGCCATGCCTTGTTTCCAGAGTCCATGAAGCATGTTTCAAGGCTGTCTGTAACTGTTTCAGGGGCACAGAGGCTACTGCAGAGCTTAACTGAAGATGGGAACATAGGAGCAGGGCCGGACTGGCTACCGGGCGTTTTGGCATGCTGCCGAGCTGGGGGCTGATTTCGTTGATGGGGACCTGCGTGTGCTGAACGAAATTCGTTTTGCTTTGTTTATTTCGAAGCACACGCAGGTCTCCATCAACGAAATTAGCCCCCACCGCAGTGACATCAGCCCCCAGCTCGGCAGCATGCCAAAACGCCCGGTAGCCAGTCCGGCCCTGCATAGGAGGATAAGTATTGGACCTTGACACACACAAGCTCTGCTGCCAACCATTCCTGCGCACATATAGAAAAACAAATACATGATAATGTATTTATAGCAATGTCAATGTCGACGTTGAGGTGATATGTAATGCACTAGTGATGCCATTGTTATGGTTTGCATAGGGGGGCTTGAGAAAATGGTTTGTTCAGCTAACCATAATGGGAGAATCTCAGCAGAATCGGGGCAGTCCTTACTCCATTCCAACACATAACAATCTTCACCACAACGAATGAAGTACTGTAAATCAGATGACGTCAAAACATATGATTTATTAATCTCGAAATCAAAAGGTCTAGTTGATGATATTCAATCCAGAAAGGCGCTTACCACAGGCCGTCATTTTTATTGTCATCATAAATAAAATCCACATTAGCGCACCTGACCTGGGTATGGTAGACATGGAACGATACTTTGGATATTTACAATTATTTGTAGCATACGGCAGAAGGTTCATTATATAATTCATAGATAATTTTGCCCCAAATGGCTCCATGATGCCACAATGCATGAAGTTTTTTTTTTTAACAGCAATGAGTCACCATTACATAACCATAATTATTAAGAGTACCGTAGAATTAAAATAGTTCGATTATAGCCACTATCTAAATGTCCAAAAAAAACAAGCAATACCATAATGTTCCAATCCATCCAAATCATCTAAGCCGAATAATGAATGTTAAAAATGTTTACATCAACTGAAGCAACCCTAGAGAGCAAAGCTGCTGTTCATACCAAGGGGCATATTTACAATACAAATTCAGAGCACGGAACTGTGCCAAATTCAGCAGTGCTGCACTCTGACATTTTTAAAATGCAGAGATGCACCACATTCACAAGAATATGGCGCACCCCTGTGTTTCCCCAAGCTCTGGCGCAAAAAAAGCTGTCTCGCACCAGCGCAGCCACCCAGCCGCCATTTTGGAAGGGTGCCTGCTCTGCAGGGGCAATTGTTTATGTGCAGGAAGGGGCACCTTCCTGCATATAAATAATCATTCATGGCGATTTGCTCTTTCTATGTGTGCTGCAGAATGGAAAGAACAAAAAACAAGGAGAAATTAATCATTTCTCCTCGTATTGCCATTTTAACGCCTGGCAATCCATAGTGTTAGAATGGCACTGTTTTTGGCACTGGCTCAGCCTTGTAAATCTGGAGCAGCGTCAAAAAGCAATGGGTGTTGTGGTGGAAAGCCTACAGCAACACCCATTGCACACCCCTTTGCAGCAGAGGACTGCGGCGGAAAAAGGGCATATTTACAAGGTGACGTTAAGCCATGTTAAGTGGCTTAGCACCACCTTGTAAATATGGGACGCTCCGGGGGCGATAGGGGCTTGTACATATGCCCCGAAATGTCTTCATGATTGAAATGATCACTTTAACAATGGTAAAATACTACTCATTACAGTTCAACACACAAAATGTAATCCCATTGATTCTCAGGCATCCAGTTCCATCATACATTTTGATTCCAGACATCTAAGCAGGGCCGGACTGGCTACCGGGCGTTTTGGCATGCTGCCGAGCTGGGGGCTGATTTCGTTGATGGGGACCTGCGTGTGCTGAACGAAATTCGTTTTGCTTTGTTTATTTCGAAGCACACGCAGGTCTCCATCAACGAAATTAGCCCCCACCGCAGTGACATCAGCCCCCAGCTCGGCAGCATGCCAAAACGCCCGGTAGCCAGTCCGGCCCTGCATCTAAGGTGCCTTCCCTATCAATGCCGAGCATAATATAAGGGATACTATTTATTGCATACTAAGCATATTTTGGGGCGTGACAAATTATATCAGCAGGTCTTCCCTCCCTTCATGAAGCCTTTAAAAGTGTGTGCTTACTGGGCATTTAAAACCTACATTTTGTATGGCTGGGAAATGCTGAAATTAGGCACAGGCAAAATTCCAGCTAATCCTGTGTAATCTTGTGTAATTTCATGATTTTTATGTTACACTTATTAACCATTTCCGTGCTCCGGACGGCTGGGAGCCGTCCGACGTCATGGTTGGCGTGTGTGTCTGACGTCCTAGCACCCACCCACCCATGGGGGAAGCGCTGGCGCTCCCCCTGTGGGGCGCCCTTCATGCTGCCCCCCCCACCCAGAGGTAGGGTAGGAAAACATTGGGAGACACATGCAAGCCATACCTCACTGGACTACCCGGGGTATTTAGTTTTCAGAAATGTGTGGGTTTGGTTGGTTTCCCTAGATGGCCGCCGAGCCGAGGGCCAAAAACCCAGGTGACCCCCCTTGCAAAACAAGGTCATTTTGTGATAGGTAATTTCGATGTCTCCACAATACATTTTGGGCCCTTGCCTGTCGCGGGTACTTGGCTCACCCACGCGAGTGAGGTACCATTTTTATCGGGAGACCTGGGGGAACGCTGGCTGATAGGAAAATTGAGTTAGCCCTGTGATCCCACAACTTTCCAACACAGAAATTTGAGAACAATGTGATTTCTTCAGCTAGATTTTAGGTTTGCAGGGGATTCTGGGTAGGAAAACTTTGGGGGGCCCATGCAAGTCATACTTCCCTGGACTCCCCGGGTGTCTAGTTTTCAGAAATGTGTGGGTTTGGTAGGTTTCCCTCGATGGCCGACAAGCCCGGGGCCAAAAACCCAGGTGACCCCCCCTTGCCAAACCAGGTCGTTTTCTGATAGGTAATTTTGATATCTCCACAATACATTTTGGGCCCTTCCCTGCCGCGGGCACTTGGCCCACCCACACAAGTGAGGTACCATTTTTATCGGAAGACTTTGGGGAATGCAGGGTAGGTGGAAGTTTGTGGATCCACGCAGATTCCAGAACTTTCCATCACAGAAGTGTAAGGAAAATGTGTTTTTTTTACAAAGTTTGAGGTTTGCAAGGGATTCTGGGTAATAGAACCTGGTGAGAGCCACACAAGTCATCCCATCCTGGATTCCCCAGGGTGTCTAGTTTTCAGAAATGTATACGTTTGATAGGTTTCCTTAGGTGCCGGCTGAGCTAGGGTTCAAAATCCACAGCTAGACAATTTGCAAAAAAAAGGTCAGTTTTCACTGGAAAAATGTGATGTGTCCACATTGCGTTGTGGGCTGTTTTCTGGCACGGTCACTAGGCCTACCCACACAAGTAAGGTACCATTTTTATCGAGATACTTTGGAGAATGCAGGGTGGGTAGAATTTTGTGGATCCACGCAGGTTCCATAACTTTCCATCACAAAAATTTGAGGAACATGTGTTTTTTTAGACACAGTTTGAGGTTTGCAAGGGATTCTGGGTAACAGAGTCTGGTGAGAGCCACACAAGTCACCCCATCCTGGATTCCCCTGGGTGTCTAGTTTTCAAAAATATATAGGTTTGCTAGGCTTCCCTAGGTGGCGGCAGAGCTAGGGTTCAAAATCTACAGCTAGGCACTTTGCAAAAAAAGGGTCAGTTTTTACTATAAAAATGTGGTGTGTACACATTGCATTTTGGCCCATTTCATGTCACGGGCACTAGGCCTACCCACACAAGTGAGGTACCATTTTTATCGGGCGACTTTAGGAAATGCGGGGTGGGTGGAACTTTGTGGATCCATGCAGATTCCAGCACTTTCCTTCACAGAAATATGAGGAAAATTTGTTTTTTTTTACAAAGTTTGAGATTTGCAGGGGATTCTGGGTAACAGAACCTGGTGAGAGCCACTCAAGTCACCCCATCCTGGATTCCCCTCAGTGTCTAGTTTTCAAAAATGTAAAGGTTTGCTAGGTTTCGCAAGGTGCCGGCAGAGCTAGGGTTCAAAATCCACAGCTAGGCACATTGCAAAAAAAGGGTCAGTTTTCAATGTAAAAATGTGGTGTGTCCTCGTTGCGTTTTGGGCCATTTCCTGTCTCTGGCACTAGGCCTACCCACACAAGTGAAGTATCATTTTTATAGGGAGACTTTGGGGAATGCAGGGTGGCTGGAAGTTTGTTGGTCCATGCAGATTCCAGAACTTTCCATCACACAAATGTGAGGAAATATTGATTTTTTTGTCACAGTTTGAGGTTTGCAAGGGATTCTGGGTAACAGAACCTGGTGAGAGCCACACAAGTCACCCCATCTTGGATTCCTCTGGGTGTCTAGTTTTCAAAAATGTATAGTTTTGCTAGGTTTCCCTAGGTGCCAGCACACCCAGGGTTCAAAATCCACAGCTAGGCTCTTTGCATAAAAAGGGTCAGTTTTCACTGTAAAAATGTGGTGTGTCCACGTTGGGTTTTGGGCCATTTCCTGTCACTGGGACTAGGCCAACCCACACATGTGCAATACTATTTTTATCAGGTGACTTTGGGGAATGCTGGGTGGTGGGAAATTTGTGGATCCATACAGATTCCAGAACCTCTCTCACAGAAATGTGTTTTTTGACAAATTTTGAGATTTGCAAGGGATTCTGGGTAACAGAATCTAGTGAGAGCCACACAAATCACCCCATCCTGGCTTCCCCTGGGTGTCTAGTTTTTAAAAATGTATAGGTTTGGTAGGATTCCCTAGGTTCCGGCAGAGCTAGGGTTCAAAATCCACAGCTTTGCACATTGCAAAAAAAGGGTCCGTTTTCACCACAAGAATTAGATGTGTCCACGTTGCGTTGTGGGCTGTTTCCTGTCGCGGACACTAGGCGTACCCACAGAAGTGAGGTAGCATTTGTATTGGGAGACTAAGGGGAACACAGAATAGTAGAACAAGTGTTATTACCAATTGACTTTCTTTGCATTTCTGCCTTCCAAATGTAAGACAATTTGTAAAAAAAAATGAAGTAATTTTGATAAATGACCTCTAATTCACATGCTTGTATGGGTACCCACAATTTTGGAGATGTGCAAAAAACCACTGCTTCTAAATGCTATATTTTGTTCTCATTTCAGAAATATATTGGATTCCTTGGTACCTATTTTTCACTCTTTATATTTTACCAAATGAATTGGAATATACCCGGTACACAATGAAAAACCATTGCATGATGCAGCTCAGTTATTGGCTCTGGGTTCCTCGGGTTTTTGGTGAACCTACAAGTCCTATAAATCCCCACAACCTGAAGGGTCGAGCGGATGTAACGGTATATTGCTTTAAAAAATCTGTCATACTTAGAAGTAGTTACAGGTGAAAACATTGGCACAAATGGCTGTTTTTTTCAACTCAATTTCAATATCTTCTATTTTCAACTGTTACTTTCTATAGGAAAACCTTAAAGGATCTACACAAATGATGCCTTGTTGAATTCCAAATTTTGTCTAGTTTTCAGAAATGTGTGGCTTTCCGGGATCCATTATTGGTTTCACACCCATTTCTACCACTAACTGGAAGGAGGTTGAAAGCACAAAAAATAGGAAAAATAGGCTATGTCCCAGTAAAACTACCAAACTGTATAGAAAATGTTGGTTTTTTGACAAAAGTCTGCCTGTCCCTGAAAGCTGAGAAGATGGTGATTTCAGCACCACAAACCCTTTGTTGATGCCATTTGCAGAAACCAAACCAGATGCTTTCTGCTGCAGCAATTTCAATATTTTCTATTTTCAACTGTTACCTTCAATAGGGAAACCTTAAAGGATCTACAAAAATAACCCCTTGCTGAATTCAAAATTTTGTCTAGTGTTCAGAAATGTATGGCTTTCTGGGATCCATTATTGGTTTCACACCCATTTCTACAACTAACTGGAAGGAAGTTGAAAGCACAAAAAATAGGAAAAATAGGCTATGTCCCAGTAAAATTACCAAACTGTACAGAAAGTAGCCCTGGGGGGGAACGAGGCTTAGCAGCGAAGGTGTTAAGTGCTATTCTTGAAATAACACCATTATGCCATGTGGCATATATGTTTACATGACTGCCATTTTAAACCTTTTTTCAAAAAACAGGCCTATGTATAAGCCACAAATTCTTATTCATATTAGTCAATTGTCGCAGTACTAGGCCATATTTTATAGATCAAGCATGTCTAAACATAATGAGAGGTTTTTCCAGAAATGGATGGCTTTTCACTGAATGAATCGTCAATGTATCCCAAGGTTTGCTCAATATTTAGTGCGATGTGCCATGTTACTTGCTGTAAGTTGTTATTACTTTACACGCTGTCTAATTTATTTGTTGTTAAAAAGGCATTTGAGGTGAAAAATGAGCTGACTTGGATAAATAAATCACATTTTCAATGCTGTCTCAGTGCCAGTGCTTTATTGTGAGTGTGTATATATGTCTATGTATATACACACACACACATATATATTATATATATATATATATATTTATTTGTCAAACAGCACTAAAGTTGTTAGCGAAACAAAAAATGCTCTTCCTTCTGGAATCTCTGATCTAACGATAACTACACAGTGGCACAGTTTTCTCATCAATAATTCCACTGCAAATGTTGCAGTGATATTACCAATGATGTCATAAAAGATGTCATGAGTGATGTAATATGAGGAGTAATTAGCAGTGCATGGCGAGGGTATGAGTTAACGCTACCTTAGGGCATGAGTTATAGTTACTTGAGATAACTATAACTGCTGGATTTCTATTGTTTTTTGTGTGTAAAATATGAACCTAACTATAACGTCCCTGTTAGACTTGGCATCTTTTGGCGTGTTTCCCCTGACTTTTTGCTTTCTGACCTCCCGGTTTTGACTCTGTTTTTGCTGGTGTAATGATTCTGCGCACTTTCCTTACTGCGGTCCAGTGGGAAAGTGCAAGTGCTCCTGTATAAAATGTGTTATGGATTGGTGTTTCCATGATTGGCCTATTTGGTTTATGTGTCAGTCCCTTGTAAAGTGCACTGCGAGTGCCAGGGCCTATAGACCAAATGCTGTTGGTGGGCTGCAGCACTGGATTGTGCCACCCACGCAAACAGCCCGTAAAGTGTAACTCGGGCCTGCCACCGCAGAGCCTGTGCGCTGCATGGGGCTGCCATGTCGACTTGGCAAAGTGCACACACTTGCAAGTCCCTAAACCTTCCCTTTGCTACCTGTTAGTCACCCCTAAGGTAGGCCCAAGGTACCCCTGTGGGCAGGGTGCGTTGTATGCGAAAGGTAGGACATGCCCGGGTGTGTGTGGCATGTCCTGATAGTGAATTACAGCCTAGTTCGTTTTTCACTATTGCAAGGCTACCTGTTCCCCCTAGGCCAGAACGGGCAGTTTTGATTATTACAGCTTCTAATCCTAACTGACCCCGGGAACATGGTAGAAATTCGAGTTTAGTATGCCTGGGCTCAGAATGATAAAATGCAGCTTTTAGTGAAGTTGGTTTTAACATTCTGTGTTTGAAAATACCACTTTTAGAAAGTGGGTATTTTCTTGTCTAACCATCCAAGCCTGCCTCTGCGAGGTTGTGTATTCCTTGTCTGGAGTGTGAGTGACAGGGGCTGGGGGATGCCAGGAGACAGGGTGAGTCAGCGCAGGGCTGAATAGCAAGATCTACATGTAGATGGGTGGGAGGGTCGCACCTGGGCCCTGAATAGGACAGTGCCTTCCCTCCACAATGCTGGCTCCACCTCCTGTGGTGCGTCTGATGTCCCTGGCCTACTCACTGAAAGAAGGGACGGAGACTTGTCAACAAAGTGCTCCAGAACTGGTTTGGACTAGGCAAAGGCCTCTCTGCCTTCAGAGAACAAAGGAATTTGGGATATAAATATTGGGGCCCTGACCCCATGAATTTAGATCTCGCTGGAATCAAGGAACCTGCCAAGACGAAGAGCTGGAAGAGCTGCCAGGAGGAGTACTGCCCCTTTGCTGTGTTGTTGCTTTGTTGGGTTGGCCTGCAGCTGCTGCTTCTGCCTTGGGCAGTGAAAGGACTGAACTTTCTACAAACTTGTGCTGAGTATCTCCAAGGGCCTGGAACCGAGCTGGCCTCCTGTTAAGAAGTCTCAGGGACTACAAAGACTTCACAAGCCTCTGGGTACCGCTTCTGGAACGCTGTTTCAGTTGCCACAGAGGAAGGGAACTGCAACCGACTCCGTCAACTGAATCCATCCCTGGCCGGTGACCTGTTTGCACCGCAGACCGCATCGCCCCGCTTCGCATCGCAACCCTGGTCTCACCGTGGGCGACGTCCGACGCCGCCAACATCAAGCCGCTGCTTGCACCGTGACCTGTGGGCACCGCAGTTTGCATCGCATCGCTTCACTGAACCAACCGGACCCGACCGACGCGGTCGCTGCAACTGGCTCAAGAGTCGTGACCGCACCGCAGTTGGGGGCACCGCTCGCACGTCTGCGACGCACCGCTCCGACTCGCACCGCTGTCCGACGCCAGCTCCCGCACTCCGGCTAGGTCGCCTGCATCGCAACCTGTCAGCACCGCATCGAGCATCGTCTCACCCTGCATCGCATGCCTTGGACTCACCGACCCCGTCTGCACGACGCTCATCGAGCCGCTGCCTGCACCGCATCGAGGGACACCGCACCTTGCATCGCTCCGTCTTGCACCGCAACCGCGACGAACGCCGACCGGCTCGTACACTCCGTACCAGCCACAACGAGAAAGGTACTGTAACCGAGTCTGTTCATGACTCTGCTGGCCCGTATCGACGCGGTCGGCTGGAACTGTTAGACTCTGTGGTTTTCAGCATCGCGGTAGGCTCGGACGGAGCTACCGACTCATACGAACTTTGCTTTTGTGCTATTCCTGCAAAGAAGAAGTTACCGTATCAAGCATTCATTCGTAAAGTATAGTATTGTGGATTTTTGTCGTAATTGGTCTTGTCTTGAGTATATAAAATATTGGCTATTTTTCTAAACTGGTGTGGTGTCCGTTTGTAGTGCTTACACTGTATTACTGTTGGTTATGTGCAAATGCTTTACACACTGCCTCTGAATTAAGCCCGACTGCTCGTGCCAAGCTACCACGAGGGTGAGCAGGGGTTACTTCACGAGTGTAACACCCTTACCCTGACTAGGAAGAAGGGTCCCTACTTGGACAAAGGTGCAAGCCCTTGCCAACTAGAGATCCCATTTCTAACAGTCCCTGTAACCTTTGGGTTTTTCAGTGAATTTCTAAGGTTGTTTTAGGTTTCATTTCCTAACTATAATGTCGCTGTAACCTTTGGTTTTAGTCAGTGAATTTCTATGGTTTCTTAATGCTATTTCCTCACTATAGCATCCCTGCAGCCTGGGTGTCTGAGGGTGTGTGTGAGTGGGTGTTTGAGTGTCTGTGTGGGTGTGTAAGTGGGTGTGTGAGTGTGTGGTGGGTGTGTGAGTGCATGTGTGACTGGCTGTGTGGGTCTGTGAGTAGGTGTGGGAGTGGCTGTGTGGGTGAATGAACAAGTGTGTGAGTGGCTATGTGGATGTGTGATTGTTTCTGATGGTCTATGAATGAGTGTGAGAGTGGCTGTATGGGTGTGTAAGTGATAGTGTGGGCATGTGTGTGGGTGTGTGAGTGGGTGTGTGAAAGCTGTGTGGGTCTATGAGTGGGTGTGTGAGTGGTTTTGAGTGTCTGTGAGTGGGTGTGTGAGTGGTTGTATGCTTGTGTAAGTGGGTGTGTAAGGGTATATGTGAGTGAGTGAGTGAGTGAGTGAGTGAGTGAGTGAGTAGATGTGTGGATTTGTGAGTGAGTGTATGTTTTTTTTATATGGGGTCTAGATCCGCGGATCTACCCGAATCCACCTGATTCCAGGAGATCTTTGCGAGGTAATAAAAAAGGGTTTTGGACAATTTCTTGCCCATGAGGTGTCCCTCACAGACCCTGCCAATAGTCCCATGGGGTCAGGGTACCTCAACCCTGACACTTTCTATCACTTTTGAACTTTATTTTCCCCTCTGGGTCCTGATGAACAAAATGGCAGCAGCAACTTTCCTCCCAGGTTGCAGCTAGACTATCACAGCATTGCTGTTCGCACATGGATTTGCTCATTCAAGGAGGATCCGAGCAGGATCCGCAACACTATGTATACAAATTTGGATTTCAGGTAATATTTTGAAAACTACTGAACAGAATTGCACCAAATATCAAAAAGGATTCTTTCAGGACCAAGAGCTACATTTCTGCCAAATTTAGTGTAATTCCGTCCAGCAGTTCGGGCTGCACTCTTGTCTAAAATCTCTATGAAAATTAACTTGGGAAAAACAATTTATTCCCCCCCCCCCCTTTTTCTCGGCACCTGCTTGACGGATCACCCCAAAACATTCCTGCACAACTAAAATCACTGCCACACTTTTTTTTGAAAATTTTGTGAAGATTCGTGAAACAGCATCATAAACGAATGCGGGAGGCCCGTGCAGCCTCCCCCGCAGCTCTGGGGATGTAAATATGCGTGCAGGGAAGCAGATGAAAACATTGCTCCCACAAGCAGGGAGCTGCTATTTAAAGTAGCTCCCTGGTTGCAACACCAATGCCGGCTCCCACAGAAGGTAGGGAGCCGGCTGGGACCACGGGGGCCTTGAGGCTCCCCGTGCTGCAATTGCACACTGGGTGCCCTGGGAGCAGTCAGGATACACAGCCGTGCCCCGGGGGATAGGGTCGTCTGGCCTAAATTGGCTCAGGAAGGGGCCACTCGCCCCCTCCCTTATTCAATGAAGGTCAGACCCAGGGGGATCGGGTCCCCAAGGCCAAACTCGGCATGGGGAGGAGGGTGGAGTGGCCTCCCTCTTATCATAAAAATAAAAAGTAAAAAAAGGCCGGGCCCTGGGTAATGCGGCCCTCGGGTCAAAATCGACCAGGGGAGGGGAGTCCATAAAGCCCCCCTCCCCTAATAAAAATACAAAGTAAAAAAGGCCGGGTCCCGGGGAGTGGGATCCCCGGGTCTGAAATCATCGGGGAGGGGGGCCCAGTCCCTATTTTAAATTAAATATTTAAAAGGTCGGGCCTCGGGGATGGGGTTCCCTGGGCCAAAATCGGCCCAGGGAGGGGGCCACATGACCCCTTCCCCCTTTCTATTGTGGCCAGGCCCCAAGGGATAGGGTCCCATTGCACACTGGGAGCCCTGGGGGCACCAAGGAGACATGGCTGATCCAGAGGGATAGGGTCCTTGGGGCCAAATTGCCACAGGGAGGGGGCCATACAGCCCCCTCCCCTATTTAATGAAGGTCCGGATGGTGTCCCCGGGGCCAAAACCGGTCCGGGGAGGGGGGGTGCGGCCGTCCTCCCCTAATAAACATAAAAAGTAAAAAAAGGCATGGCCCCAGGCGATGGGGTCCCTGGGGCTGAATTTAGTCCGGAGAGGGGGGCCATCCATCCCACCTCTCCTAATAAAAATAAAAAGTAAAAAAGGCTGGGCCCTGGGGGATGGGATCCCCTGGTCTGAAGTTGGACCAGGGAGAGGTGAAACACAGACACCCTGCCCTAGTTTAAATTAATTATTTAAAAGGCCAGGTCTTGGGGGATGGCGCCTCCTCTCCCCCATTCTATTGTGGCCTGGCCACTCATAGACCCACTCACAGACCCACTTACCCACTCACAAACACAATCATAGACCCACACAAACACTTGTGCACCCACTCACAGACCTACTCAGACACTCATGCACCCACTCACAGGCCCACTCAGACTCACGCACCCACTCACAGACCCACTCAGACTCACGCACCCACTCACAGACCCACTCAGAGACTCACATACCCAGTGAGACACTTATGCATCCACTCCCAGACTCACTAAGACACTCACACACCCACTGACAGACCCTTTGAGACATTCACAAACCCACTGAGACACTCATGCATTCCCTCACACACTCACTCTCAAAGGTTATAGGTTACACTTAGGAAATAACATTTAAAAACCTTAGACATTTGCTTAAAATAAAAAGCTTGCAGTGACATTATAGTTAGGAAATAGAATTTAAAACCCATAGAAATTCACTGAAAAAAACAAAGGTTACAGGGACGTTATTTTTAGGAAATAAAATTTAAAAAACCTTAGAAATTCACTGAAAAAACAAAGGTTGCAAAGACATTATAGTTAGGTTCACATTTCACTCATACAAAACCAGTGAAATTCAGCAGTTATAGTTACCCGAGGTAACTATAACTTACGTCCTCGCAATGCACTGCTTATGACCTCACATATTACATCACTTATTATATGGTCAGTGACATCACTGATGACATCATCCACAGAAGCACTCACACACCCATTTACATCCCTATACAGCTTCTCATACACCCACTCACACACCCACACAACCACTCACATACCTATTCACAGACCCATACAAGTATTCACACAGCAACTCACTCATCCATAGAGCAACTCAGACACCCACTCCCTCACTCATAGAGCCTGATCATACAACCAGTCACTCACCCATACAGCCACTCACACAGCCACACACTCACTCATACAGCTACTGACACAACCAGTTATTTACCTATACAACCACTCACTCATACAGTCTCTCAACAGAGCCACTCAATCACCCATACAAGCACTCACACACCCACACAAGCACTTACAAACCCATTCACACATCCATACAAGCACTCACACAGCCACTAACTCACCCATACAGCCAATCCCACAGACGTCACTCTTTCATACAGCAATTCCCACACCAAGTCACTTAACCAAACTGCCACTCAAACAGCCACTCACTCACCCATACAGCCAATTACACAGCCAGTCGCTCACTGATGCAGCCACTTAGACTCCCACTCTCTCAACTATAGAGTCACTTAAATACCCACTCATCCAACCATACAGCCACTCACACAGCCACTCATCCACCCATACAGCCACTGACAAACCCATTCACTCACTAATACAACCACTTACACAGCCACTATGTCACCCACACAGCTACTCAGACACCCACTTATACATCCATACAGCAACTCACACACCTGTACAGTCATACACTCACACATGGATACACACAGTCTAACAGTGATTCACATAAAGTATGTTTAAAAAAAGGAATCATTCATTAGTAGTACTCAAAGTATACTAATTTAACTTGGTAGTACCTTAGTATATATATTTAACACACAAAACCTTTAGAAAGCACTCACTGGATGATGTCAACTGTGATTTCATCAGTGATGTCATTTGAGATGCCATCAGTGATGTCATCAGTCACGTCACTGACCATGTCATGAGTGATGTAATATGTGAGGTTGCAAGCAGTGCATTGCGGGGTCATAGGCAATAGTTAGCTTAGGTAACTATAGCTGCTGAATTTTACTGGTTTTGTACAAGTGAAACGTGAGCCTAACTATAACGTCTCTGCAACCTTTGTTTTTTGAGTGAATTTCTTTTTTTAAAATTCTTTTTCCAAACTATAATGTCCCTTTAACCTTTGTTTTTTTCAGTGTATATATATATATATATATATATATATATATATATATATATATCCCATAGGACAAAGAGTCCCAATGTACGCCAGAATTCCGATCCCCAACTATTAGGCCCCCTCATTCACGGGGTAAGAAGATCATGGGGTGCCACTCCAATGCAGTTAACCAGCGTGCATTAATCACCACAAAGTAATAGCAGAAACAGCCCGATGCATTTCGGAGACCAGGTCTCATTGATCACGGGTCAGGTTACGCTTACATACATAGGGCCCGATTCACAAAAGTAATCTGAGACAAAATCCTAACTTTATGACTTTCAGTATTCACAAAGGGCATTTAGGAGTAGTAAAGTTAGGAATCCTAACTTTACTACTCCTAAATGCCCTTTGGTACCCAGGTCAGGGTAAACATTTCTGTCATCTTAAAATGCAAATCATACCTGACCTTCACGGTCCATTCATTGGAACTTGGCACACAATGCTATTATAATTTCCCTTGAGGAGCATTTAAATGCATTTTGATCATGACGAACTCCACACCCAACCATCAGTAAACATTAGTACCACATTGCGCATTAAAGAAACATACATTTTCTTAATGTGCAATTTGCACATGTTCCTTACGGTCACTGTATAAAAGTGACAGTAAAACAATTGCGTCTGTTTATCATATCAGAAGCACACAGTGTATACTATTTATACAAAGCTGAACACGAAGACATTCATAATTCTATATGTCTCATACTGCGAACCTGTGGTCAAAAGATCCTAGTGTGATACAATCATTTCACACGAATCCCATCAGAGGGCAGGAACTGTATATGTGTGCATTGTCAAAAGGGACTGTGTAACGCATTAATAGACACGGGAAAACATTGATGGATGTACTATACAATACTGTCTCATCCCGCATTAATCCTACAGGCTGGGGAACCGAAGCATACATTAGTAATCAGGGTACTTCGACCCCTAAATTGACTGCCCCCTCGAAATGCTGTAGTACTCACTCGGTACTATCAAACCCCAGTGGGCGATCCAACTCCTCAATTGAAAATAAAAGGGATGGGTTCTCATGCATGGGTGCACCTTGAAGCCTGGATATTGGACATTAAACAAAAAAATACAGTACAATTTTCATGATGTGTGGCAACCATCTGTACACCATAATCGCACTAGATATATCTGGCTCTTTTGCGTTTCACACCGGTTTCAAATGATATTGCAGGAGAGCCTAAACAGTGGAAAGAAGAGAAACTGAAAAACATCATTAAAACATTTTTAAATTCAGGTAGAAAACCTAATCTAGCTAGGGAATTGGAGATTGAGAAACTGAACATATGTGTTATGAAAATTACAGACACATTAAAATACCTCATGGCTAGACCTGGGCTAGTCAGACTACAGGGATGAAGAAGATGAACCTAGGTGGACAGTGAGCTCTTCATCCAGATTCAGCATAAACACAGGGCATAAACACAATGATTGTATGTCGGAACCACACAGGCGTTAATCATGCCTGCCTTAATAATGAGGTCTGAACAATGAATGCGTCTTTACAACGGATTCCGTTACAGCGCAAGTCATTACAACAACTTGCCTTAGGGAAAGTGCAGGGGTTGGAATAGTATAGTTCACTATTCCAACTCCAATCTGTGCAACAGTAGGAAAAGTGTTGGCTTTAAAGTACAACATCAATCCAATAACACTTTCCTTATTGCAAGTAATTCTAATGACTTGTGTGATAAAGAAATGCATTGTAATGATGCATCCATGGTTTGGACCACACTGTTAAGGCGAGCTACGGTATAAAGGCTGTTTCCAAAACACAGCTGTCGGAATTGCAGGTAAGGTGTTTAGTTATTTTATCGGGTTGCTGACCTGACATAAACTGTATCTGTTTCTAATTCACACTATATTTGCAGGGATTACACCTACCACAGGTGAAAAGCCTTGTATCTCTGTCTTGGTTCCTTGTGATTTCACAAGACTATCACTTAGTGTGTCTTGCAGACACATACTTCTTCTAAAGGTAACCTCAGGATGGTCCCCGATATGTCTAGTTAGATGCTCATCGGTCTTGAGTACCTGCCAAAACTTATTTAAACTGTGTTTCACCTCCCAGGTATGACTCTGATAGGTAGTAACAATCCTGAGAGGTTATGACTCTGACTTGCTCATATCTTTGGGTGCCAACAACTCCTCTCTCTTGACTTGGCAGGCCTTGGTCCGGGCCTGCTCCACTATCTTTTGAACTCGTTTCTTAGTGACAGAGAGCAACGAGTGGAGCTTGGCGGACATACGTCTTCCTGGTTCACTTTTCCATGCGGGGTGCCACAGGGCTCCTCGCTGAGCCCAACACTTTTCAATCTATATGTTGCCCCCCTCTGCTCTCTTATTAGGTCTTTCGGTTTTAAGACAGTTTCGTATGCCAATGATACACAAATCATAGCTTCCTTTTCAGGGGACTCAACGAACACTGCTCGGAGATTTCAGGACTGTATGCGCAAAGTTGGGCTTTGGATATCCCAAAACTGCTTGAGGCTGAACACGGGGAAAACCGAGGTTCTCCTGTTTGGGCGAGATACCTCCTTTTGGCAACCCAACTGGTGGCCTCAGGAAATGGGAGAGATTCCTACTCCCACCTCACGGTGAAAAATCTAGGAGTCTATTTTGACACCAAGTTGTCTTTCGAGGGGCAAATAAACGCAATCACCTCCGCATGCTTTTATTTGATCAAAACTGTTAGGAAAATTCTCCCAAACATCCCGTCAGATCTCCAGAAAATGGTGGTTACAGCCTTGATCCTGTCTAGAATAGATTACTGTAGCGGGCTGTTTCTAAATATACAGTCACGTCTCCTTAACAAAATGCAAGTCCTCCAAAACGCGGCAGCTCGCCTTTTACTTGACATCCCGAAACGTCAATCAGTGGCCCACACCCTCCCAATTCTACACTGGCTTCCAGTTAAAAGAAGGATAGAATTCAAGGCCCTCTGTATCACCTTTAAAGCATTACATGGCCTGGGCCCTGAATTTTTCGCAGACAAGTTCGAGTGGTATATTCCTGGAAGGCAGCTGAGCTCTGCAACCTCTGCAAATCTGATAATCCCCAGGGCCAAGACGGCCTCCTGGGGGGGGGGAAGCTTTATCTTAGGTACAGCCAGATTGTGGAACTCCCTCCCACTGGCTCTAAAGTCAGAAAACAATTTGCTGGGATTTCGTAAACGTTTGAAAACTCAGCTTTTTAATAACTAACCCGTCACTGCATTTTAATTATCCACTCTGGTTAGTACATCAGGGGGAGCCGCTGCGCCTAGACACCTCCGGGTATTAGCGCGCGTTATAAATCTAATTTTCATTTCATTTCATCTTCATAGAGTAACCTCTTTCTATGAATCTACTTGTCATGACTGTCCGTTCCCTTTGAAAAGCATGCTCGGAATTGCAATTCATTTTGACTCTGAGCAATTCTCCATACAGTATACTCTGTATCAGATTTTTAGGATGGCAGCTGCTGGTGTGAAGTAGACTATTTCCCACTGTTTTTTTATAGAATAGGTTACTTTCAAGCTTTTTGTCCTGCACCTTCAATTACAGATCCAAAAGCTGTATTTTAGTCTGATGTATATGACTGGTGTATTTCAGGTTCAGGGAGTTATCATTGAGGGTGTTAATGAACTCACAAGCCATTACCACACTACCGTTCCAGATACAGAAGATGTCATCAATATACCGTACCCAGAGGATGACATGTTCGTCAAACTGACAGATGTTGCTAACCACCTGCTCCTCCCACCAGCCCAGGTACAAAGCTTCGTAGCTGGGGGCAAAGCAAGTGCCGATCGCCATCCCCTTGGTTTGTCTACTGATCTTGCAGTCAAAAATGAAAATATTGTTGGTGAGGCACACCCACATCATATCGAGAAGCATCTCTGTATGGAGAAGATATGATAAGGTGCACGCTCACAAAAAGTGCCTACATGCCTTAATTCCCAGATCGTGTGGTATACTCATAAAGAATGATGACAGCAAGACTCATAAGTAGGAAACTGTTTCCCATGTGATGCCATCTATTGATCTCAGGAAATCCCCCGCGCCTTTTTTATATGATGGTAGAGATTGACCAAAAGGCCTTGGAAAAAATTCCACATATCTAGACGTGTTTTCAAAGATGCTTCCCCTTGAGGAGACAATAGGTCTCCCTGGGGTTTTCATAGGGTTTTTATGAAGTTTGGGCAGAAAGTACAATGCTGGAGTTTTAGGGAAATCACATCTGATGAATGGATATTCCTCCCTTTCGAACAGATTCTGCTGCCTCCAGTCAATGAGTCTGTCAAGGTAGCAATTGTTCGCCTTATTGATCACCTTTCTACTAGCTGGCTCATAGTTCTCTCTGTCACTCAGCTGTCTGTTACCCTCCTTCAAATTAGGCCTTGGTGTAAAACTCTGCTCTGCTAGAGGAGTTTGCGGAGTTCAGCAACTCTGCATTCCGCGTAGAATGCAGAGTTACCGATAAACTCTGCACTCTGCAACGAAGCAGAGTTCTTTTTGTTAGCGCGCTCGAAATGTCCTTTTGCATGCACGGGAGCGACATGCCGGGCAATCGCAATCGCCCATGAGATTTCAGAGCTATTCGGTAGCGCCACGAGATTTGCTAGCTGGCCACAAGTTCCTGTGAGATTTTGCGTTCGCCAACACGTCTTTCGGGCCGCTAGCGGCTTCCGGTGGATGTTTTGTGACGTATGTGATCCCGAACATGCAGGATCTACAGCGGCTGCAATCTGGGTAAGATTCTCTCCTTTGGAAGCATCAAAATATTCCCAAAATGACAATTTGGAGTCAAAAACCTCAAATGGACGGTTGCCAATGCTTTCTTTTACACGAGGAGTTTTTTTATTACTTTTTCTCCAACAGGAAGTGCCCTAGAGACTCCAACTTCCTGTTCCTGCCCAGCAGGCTCCACCCAGTGCTTTGTCCCTCTCCTGGTCACTTTTCATTGAGATTTGGCTCTGGAAGGATCACTCTCCTTATCTACTGCATATATACCGCTGGATTTAAGGACTTTGTATTTGAGATTTCACAAGTTGAAAAACTGGTGTATAAGGGTGTTTTTTGTTTGATTGGGGGCGTGCACTTGGATTTATTTGTACTTTTAATTGATTTTTATAATTTATTGTATCGGGTGGCCTGCAGCTTCAGTAGGGGCCTGGTTATTTTTTTGCATGTCATATTTCTTCTTTTATAAAGGAAAAACGTTGCACAGTTCCCTGCATTTTCTCCATGTTTTTAATAAATTTGCAATATTGATTTAATTCACTGTATGGCCTAGTCTGTCAGTGGGCCTTTCAGCCAGTAGCCCAGTGCTAGTCATGGGTGCATGAAAAACTGTTTCTGTGGTGTCTGTTGAATTGAAACATCATTTAGGCCATGGATGGCTTGGATTAAAATACAAAATGTGTTTTTTTGTAGTATTTCACGTTTTTTTCCCTGGGAGTATTGTATAGGTGGGGTAATGCCTTTGGAGGATGTGTGTTGTTGTAAACATTTTTAACCATGTTAATTTTTGTTTTGGCATTGCTGAATTAATGGTGTGTTCTCTGTGTTACCAAGCCTCTTTTGTCTGGTTAGTATGTGAGTGTGTGTGCCATAGGCCACAATTTGCCGTTGTTCCCCATGCCATGAGGCCAGGGGCCATTTTGTATAGTCAGTGTCCATAGGCCTGCATGTGTTCTTTGTTTTCCAGGCCTCCTGCTTCTTGTTGTAACCATGTGGCGAGTGGCCATTTTGTGTCGCCAGCCAATGTGCTTTTGCCATAGGCCTGCATGTCTTTTTTGTTGTGGTCATACCTTCTTGCTGGTTGTCGTTGTTGTGACCATGTGGCTAGCGGCCACTTTGTGTAGCCAACCATTGTGTTTTCCCCATAGGCCTGCATGTGTTCTTCTTAGTTTGTTCCCCATGCCTTCTTACTTGTTGTTGTAACCATGTGGCTGGTGGACATATTGTGTAGACAGCCAGTGTGCTTTCCCCATAGGCCTGCATGTGTTCTTTGCCTTCCAGGCTCCTGCTTCTTGTTGTGGCCATGTGGCTGGTGTCCATTTTGCGTAGGCAGTCAGTGTGCCTTTGCCATTGCCTTGCATTTGTTCTTTGTTTGTGGCCATGCTTCCTTGCTGGTTGTTGTTGTTTTGCATGTAATTTTTCTTAATTTGTACAGGAAAAAATGTTGCACAGTTTAATACCGTTTCTCCAGGTTTTCTAATACATGTGCAATATCCTTTTAATTCACTATGTGTCCTAGACTGCCAATAGGCATTCCAGCCAGTAAGCCCAGTACTAGTCATGGATGCATGCAACACCTGTTTCTCTGTTGTCTGTTGGATTGAAGCATCTTTTAGGCCATGGATGATATTGGATTAACATGCAAAATGTGTTCTTTTTGGTGGTATTTCATTTTTTTTTTTTCCTGCAAACAGTGTATAGGTGGGGTAATACCTTTGGAGGATGTGAGTTGTTTTAAACATTTTTTGCCCTGTTAATTTTCGTTTTTGGCATTGCTGAATTAATGCTGTGTTCTCTGTGTTACCATGCCTCCTTTGTCTGGCCAGTGTGTCTGTGTTTGCCATAGGTCACCATTTACCTTTATTCCCCATGACATGTGGCCACGGGCCATTTTGTATAGTCAGTGTCCGTAGACCTGCATGTACTCTTTGTTTTCCAGGCCTCCTGCTTTTCGTTGTGACCATGTGGCTGGCGGCCATTTTGTGTAACCAGCCAGTGTGCTTTTGCCATAGGCCTGCATGTCTTCTCTTTGTTCTCAATCCCTACTTGCTCAGTGTTGTTGTTGATGATGACCATGTGGCACTGGCTGGCAGCCGTTTTATGCGTCCAGCTAGTGTGGCCCTTTGCCATAGGCTTGCGTGGATGGTTGAGAAATGAAATAGCAATTTAATAAATTATATATGCTTGAGAATAATTTCAATTATTTATAACTTTTTAAAAAATTTAGTTTTTTAATGTTAATGTTTTTTTTTTTTTTTTTCATTTTAATTATTTTTTTTAATAAGTTTTGTTTTACCATTTTCATAACATATGTCATCAATGAATCAACCCCATGTCTGCTATAGGTGCACAACACCATTCATTGTCTAAGGATTATTCCATTGTCATCATTTGCCATCTGCACCTCCCTAAGTGCCACATCCCACGTGATGCACATAAAGCAAACAGTTACATCTGTATGTTGTTGTTGTTGCTCTTTCTTATCCTTCCTGAGTGTACCAAGCATGAACGTTTATGTAAATGTATTTCTACGAATGGATAGTGGATACACTGTATTGTCAATTATTCATAACTTAAGTAACCAGTGACAACGCTAAATGATATTGTTTGTTTGTACTACTAATTGAATTACAACAATGCCACATTTCACTGATGTTCTTCTTGTTTGTTTGCTTTTAGGTGCACAAGAGGCAACATCACCCATAGTACTGCCAGACTGAAATCCTGTGCACGACGTGACGCGTGACCACACATCACGGACATCTCTTCAACTTGTGAAGCGAAGTGCCACTGCCAACTGACAGATTCAAGATGGCCACAAAGAAAGGTGCTACCAAGAAAGTGGCCAGTGATAAGAAGAAGGAGCTTACCACCACTGGTATGTCGACCCAGAACTTTTTCAATAAAGAAACCTGTGCCTACTGCACCAGCCTCCGGTAAGCAAGCTGGGAGCAACACCCCAACATCAGCGGACCCACCCAAACCTAGGCCTAAGCCCATGTCTGTCATAGAGGCAGCCAGTCTAATCACAGCAATGCCGACAAGCAGTGGCGTTGAAATTGACTTATCTCTTTCGGCAAAGTACACAATCATTGCAGGAAACTCAGATAAGAGAACAACAACAGCTGCAGCCAGCAATAGTAGTTTCTCCCAAAGTAGAAGCAGTTCAGGAGACTAAGCTTCATGCTGAGGAAGTAGAGGAAGCCACTCTTTCAGAAGATCCATTGTCTTCCAGATCTCCAGCAAGAAAAAGGAGGGTTAGTCAAGCATCTTCTTCTCCAAGCCCCCCTTCTGATGATCTAGACACAACTTAGATCCCACCTCAGTCTGAGAGTGAGACACGCCACAAGAGGCTAGGGAAAAGTAAGGTTCCTGAAAGCCTTAGACTTGTGGATATAGAGGAGGAGGATGACAATGAGCCAGTCATCATGGATGTTAGCCCTGCCCTAGTGAAGACCGACGCTCCCCTATCCCAACCTGCTGTGAGGGATTTGCCCCACAGATACCACCACAACCAACTGCTCTGTTTGCAAAGTCCTGGCAGGGACCTACATCCACAACCACCTCAGTAGACGTAGGTATTGCAGAAAGGCAAACGTCAAAAGACCCACCTTCTGCCAGTTCATCCAACATTGGCAGTGGCACCAGCATCAGAAAGTTGACCGCCCCAGTTTGGGACCTATTTACAGTTAGCAAGAAGGAGGTGAACATTGCCAAATGCTCCATTTGCAGAGCAAGTGTTTGTTGGGATAAGCTTGGTACAAACTATAGTACCGGAGGCCAAACTGCCCATTTGAGAAAACACCACACAATTCAGTGGGAGGTGCACCTTAGTGGCCAAAAACCTGCAAGTGGTGTTGGTGAACGGGGTGAAAGGCTGACAAGGGAATCTGATCCAATCACGGTGGAAGGTGAAGAAGAGGAAGACATTTTCATTACGCAAAGCACCCCTGTCCCCAGCAGTGCAGTAGTATCACCCACATCAGCAACATCTCAATGGCACAAGATTCAGGTCGAGACACCAAGGCAAGAAAGTACAGTGACTGTCCCGCTGAAATGCACATTGAGCCTACCACTGTCTGCTCTCAAGACGTCACCTGCATCAGTGGCACCAGAAAAGAAAAAATCCAGGCTTCTATTCCTGGCATGTTTAAACAGGAGGGGCAGTACGAATGCAGCCACCCAATGGCATGTTTGTACAACGCAAAGCTGGCTAAAATGTTAGCGCTGGCCCTCCTCCATTTTTCTTTTGTGGAAGGGGTGGGTTTTCTAGAATTTGTGGCAGCCATCTGCCCGAAATGGAAGGTTCCCAGCCGGTCCTATTTTGCCAGAGTTGCTGTTCCAGCGCTACATCACAATGTGCTGGACTTGCTTGGACAAGCTTTGCAGCAGAGTGCTGTTCATACTATCCACCTGACGACAGACATTTATACCAGTTGTCAAGCCACTGATTGCATGTGCATCACTGCACACTGGATGTCTTTTGTGGGGGTTAGAGAAAAGATATCTGCAGGTGTTGACACTGCTGAGATTTTTAATGTCGCTCAGAAGCGTGCAACAGTGGCCATGTTTGCCATGGAGAAATCCCATACTGCTGCAAACATTTTGGAAGACTTTAACAACAAGATCTTTGAATGGCTGCGACCAAGAGGGCATAACATTGGATTTATTGCCACAGACAATGGCAATAATATAGCTCAGTCAATGGCAGATGTGGATATTTCAGGGCCCTGTGCTTGGCGCACTGCATCAACATCATTGTACAGGACTTTCTAAAAGAAAAAAGACCGAGTCAACCTACTGTCCACCTGCAGAAGAATCTGCACTCATTTCAGCCATTCATTTAAAGCCCGGAAGCAGCCTAGGGTCATTCAGCATGATAACAGAATGCCAGTAAAAGCATTCATACGGGAGGTGGCAACACGTTGGAACTCGACTTATTACGTGTTGCAACGTCTGTTCGAGCAGTACAGACCGATCAATGAATATGTCATGCAAAGAGGGGATGCAACTTTGAAAAGCATGATCATTGAGATGGACCAATGGGGCCTAGCCGAATGCCTGACAGAGATGCTGCTTTCTTTTGAGGTGATCACACAGGAAGTCAGCAAGGGGGACAGTAACATGGGCCAAGCTATCCCATTGTTGCGCATGCTACAAGAACAGTTCAAGGAGGTATCTGAAATGTATGCGGGTGTATAAGAAAAAAAAGATGCATATGAGTTGGTGGAGAGCTTAATCCTTCACTTATCTGTTAATGTGAGGGTACAAAGAGAGATTGTGTCATCCAAATATTACATCTGGCCAAATTCTTGACCCACAGTACAAACCATTACTGTCTACTTACATTCCATTTTCAGATGGAGATGCTGCAAACTACAAAACATGGATTGCTCAGCAAGCCAGTGAGTTAGAAAAAGAACGGCCGGAAATCAGAGGCCAAATCCTCCAGGGAACAAGTTCTGCGGTGCAGTCTTCAACTTCAGAGCCTGAGAGAAGTGTTGGCTCACAGCAGCCAAAACTAACAACAAGAACACCAGCAACAACAGGAACAGAAACATCAGCCCCAAAAATCTGCATATGATTGGTTTCTACTGGCAGGGCTTAAGTCCAGTGCAGAGGCGAAGGCAAAAGAGGTCAAGCAAGGTGGAGCATCAATGACCATGGAGGAGATGGCCCAGGCCTATCTGGATGACCCAACAGAGTTCTATCTTGATCAAAACTCATTGGTGTATTGGTATGGGAAGAGGCGCCAATGGCCAGTGCTTAGCAGGCTGGCAATAAACGAACTGGCTTTACAAGGAGCCAGTGTCTCCGCTGAGCCTGTTTTCAGTGCTGCTGGTGCAGTTGTCATAGTGAGAAGGACCAGTCTCTCGCCCCAAAACGTGGAGAGATTAACCATGATCAAAATGAATCAGCACTTTATACCACCGGATTACTCTATACCTGAAGTACGGCAGGAGTAAGATGAGGGTGATTGGTCAGACTCAGGTCATGGAAGAAGTGTGTTAGCTGAACTACTTCACCTGAGTTTGAGGACAAACTCTACTTCCCTGACTACTAGACCTGGGCCACCAACCATAGAACTTTCTCTCTCTATCGCTGGTCTGCTTTGACGCCCCCCAAAAAAAAAGATATAGCTAGGGGAACATTTTTTTTAAAAATTTGTTTGTGTCTGGCTGCCTAATGCAGCCCCACTGTCTTAGACACATTTTATTGTCGGATTGGAGTTGCACCAGTGTGCAGTGAAGACGCCCCCCCAACCCATTTCCCTCAAGGACATTGGAGATACAAATTTGTGCCTGCCTCCATCCCGTGCCTATCTATCCTTTCCTAGTTTATTCCCCTAGCCGGGCTGCCCCACACTGTTTGACTTACAAGACTGGCCAATGTACGTTTTGTGAACAATGGATCGGCAATGTATCATGGTGACCACGCCTGAAATAGAAGAACAGGTAAATGGCATGCATTGCACGCTGAGTGATTATTTGTGAGTGTGTTGAGATGATTCATGTGGTGGCAGGCAGTAATATTACGCTTGAATGTGTTTGTGATGATTTACAATGTTGGTGGTCTAACAACGGCTGATAATTGTTTTCCTGAAGGTGATTTTTTCCTTCTCCTTTGAGAGATTATTTCACTGGGTCCACTCCACACTGCTTTGTTTTTGGCTTCACACTCCTCAAAGACCCGACCAGTCCCTTTAGGTAACAGAAACACAAATCTAGTCTACTCAAAAAATGACTCAAAGTTTCTCTTGTTGTGCATCAACAGCATTGTACTACAGGTCAATCCATTGCATCTGAGTCGGTACTCAGTCGGTACCTAGTTGGACACCTTACTCGGAGTCAGGAGGATAATGGAAGGACTCAGGTCATGAGCATGACTACTTCGAGAGCTGCCATCAGAAGAAGGACATTTCAATTTCACTGAAACCAACTGATTTGGTGATGACTTTAAAGTGGCCTACCCAACTCTGTGGAGTGGTGCTGAGAGCGGTGCATTGATTTTACTTGATTTGGAAAATGCAATGTTGCTGTGTGTGTGTGCTCAGTTTGATCTGGCTTAAATTTGAAGCTAAGAGATGGTTGGGTGGGGGGGCCTGTTGTTGTAGGTAACTGGAGACAGACAAGTGGTCATGAATGATCATCACATTATGCACTTGCTGTTAGGCTACATTTTATTGTTATGATTTATGATGATGAATTGATGATCATGGCAGTTGCAAGTTTGATCAGCCCGATACTGATAGTTACATGAGGCCACTTTTGTGTGATTGTTGGTTGTTGTAAAATTGCTCTCACCTAATTGTTCACACATCAGTCATAAAATGAGTGATTGCAAAAAGGACTATTCTTCTCTTCTCTCTTGCGCTGCCTCTGAGTCTTCTCTGTGCACTTCTTATGAAGTATACCTTTTGTCCTTCTCCTTGATTCTACAATATCATTTTATTTTACATTTCGCAGGCCTTCTCTTATCCTGTGCCACACTGATAAAGCACCATAACACTCACTCTTACCTTACCAGACCGCATCAGCCAGGCACCCTAGATAGACAGACAGTCCAAGAAGAATGCAGATGCAACTCCCAATTTGGCAATACAGTATCATTTTTTCATTTAATAATCATTTGAACTGTGTGTGTTGTTCAGTTGACTCCTAAATAATTTGTAATATATTTGCTATCTTTCAAGCTGGGTAACAGAACATTTAGATATAATGTAACTTGGGTCTCTCCGGGGGCAGATGGACTGTTTGGTTTGCATTGCATTTAAGTTACCTGTACTCATTCCTTTATTTTATTTTCCTCCCATAACAGATTTATGATGGTTGGCTGCTGATTGCCCAGATGAATGTTGTCCTTGTGTAGTGTTTGTCTTTGTCAAACCTTTCCCCAAATCCCACTTCCCATGCATTTATCAAACCCCTAACCCTCTTCCCGGGGGCTGTGTGATTTTTTGAGGTGTGGCTTAATTTACACTATCGATGGATCACACACTGGGGCGGATGTGGTGAAAGCAACACCAACTCAGTGCAGGAACTTCATTTGTCCTCCTATTACTGAAACAATAGACCACACTGGCCCCATTTACCCACCCATGCATAAAAGTGATCAATATTTTAGTTATAGAAGAACATCATTTGTCAGTATCATCATTTGGGCATTGTGTAACCAATAACCATGTCCACTCCAGAGTTTAAGTCCTCTTAACAAATCACATTGCGAGACTAAGAGTCACTTTTGTTTCCTTGAAATACTAGCTCATCATCCACTGCCCTGAATAATGTAATATTGTTTGTTGTTTGTTATTCTGCATCAGTTATTCTTTATTGTGTGCTAGTCTGGTCTCAAGTGTTTGTAAAGCTAATAATATATAAACCACTACCTCAGTTTTTTAAATTTCCATTTAGTTACCTGTGATGAATAATACTTCTGATTAAAATCCTACAGTTGGAGTTCACGTAGGTAGGAGTGGGAACCTGACATCTGATTCCTGCACTGTTGTTAGTGCGCTAGCCTGCTACTACTACCATCACCATGGCACCTTGGGAAACCATGCAGCTCTCTCTTCCTCTATTCGGTAAGAAAACTATGGCTCATTGTTCTACTAAGTTGTTGTAGGCAAGGTAATGGCAAACCACCACCCCCCCTTAGTGGTCAATATATTTGCATACTGCAGAGACTAGGAGAGTAATAGTCCAAGAGTACCACTTAGGCATAGCACAAACCTAAATGTTGTTACACACTAACAGCAAATTTTAAAAATACGTTGCACTAAAAGGCAGCTTTGAAAAGTAAAACACCCCCAAAGACTTTGATTAAAGGCATAAATAAAGAAACCTAAATATGTACTATTCTGGTCAAACAAAAAACCCACCCCTTCCACTCACCTCCACAACAAATGGCCCACCCCTCTTCCCAAACAAATTAAATTTCCCTGTCCCCAACCATTGTCTGTGAAAAAGTCCAGAATCCCTGATCCCAACAGCCCACATCCCCACCCACCCCACACACAACAACAAACAAGTCCCACCCACCAAACTAAAAGTTATAAAAGAGGCAGAGGGAAGTAGACATGGTGCAGGATCTCCTCGAGGTGCTGGTCCATTCTTCTCTGCCGGGCTTCAATGCGCGCCAGCCTTGACAGGACGCGTACAGTAGGGTGAGGTCTGAGACTGAGAGGGGGGCAGTAGTGTGTGTTCTTGGATGGTAGGGAGCTGCCTGCAGACTGCAGCACCGATGTTGTGGTTGGGAAGCTGGAGGTGCAGGGGGCCTGGCTGGGGCCCTGGGCCTCTGCCTCTGCCTCCTCCTACTGGGCCACCAGCCACTGGAATCCGGCCTGTATTGCCTCCAGCTTCCACTGCCACATCTGGGCTGCTACATCCTGTCAAGATGGTAGGACCTGGTGACCAGAAGCAGCTGGAAAGCAAAAAATGAAAAATTATAAGCAATGCGCTGTCACTCTGTGCCAAAAACTTCTTTCAAATTATGTAGTGAGTGGCACAGTAGCAGTATGTTGATGGTCCACTAGGGCCATTTGATTTGATGTGATTAGAGTCACATCCCCCATTACCCCCTCTCATAAAACTAAAGGCAAATGGCACAAGCTCTAACTGTCTGAGTGGAATTAAGGCAGAATAAACACAGCAACACACCAGTATTAAAAAAACAGTTGTTTGTTTTCTTTTGAGGGATTTCCTAGTAAAGTGCTTAGATGGTTTGGAGCTTCACAAATTAGGCCCATTTACTAATGAATGGTCTAATTTTAGCTACAATAATCATTCTGGTATGATCAGACAACTTGAATTTTCTTTCAGCATCTCTAGTCTGACCGTTTTATTTGCATATTTTTCATAGGAGATTAGTCCACTACAAACTGTCCAAAGTGATCGGACCTTTGTCTCTGTGAGGTTTAGGAAGCCTGTTGTATCTCAAGTCTATGTATTTAGATTTTTTCTTAATAGCTGGTCATCCAAGCTGTCAACAGTGATTGCCAAACAAGAAACCTTGTTTTACTATGTGCATATTAAGTTTGTTATCACCTCGGGCCTATTTAACCTTTAACGCCCTCAGCTATAACCTACATCCTTTTGAGCAAGTAGACGGTGGGAAAAACGATGTACTGCAGTTCAGTCAGTGAAAGGATAAAGGACGGGGATAAATATTTGCAACATTCGTCACAGACCATCCCATCTACAGAAGTTAATGAAATTACATTATCCATTCAGCATTGCATTGTTCGTCTAGTATTCTTAATCTTAACCCTTGGCTTTGATATGCATCATTTAAGCTTTACATTCTCTCATCCATTCTTTCGCTATAGAAAACTAGTCATCATTATCCAATCAATCCATCCATCTAAACATAGTTCTGATCAAACTTTTCACCAACATCCATTTACTCACCCATGCATCCTTGCTTTCACCCATTCCATTCAACCATCCTGCTTTGCCTTAACCCACCCAAGCATTCATTTCAACCATCCTTCACCCAGCCATGCAGATTGATTCCTATCATCATCACCCAACTATATGCATCCTTTCACACATGTATCCTTTCACTCATATATTACATACATGTCACCCATCCTTTCTCCTTCCATCCTGTTTTGTCTTTCCTATCAAACTGTCATTCTTAAAGTTCATTTATGAAACTTTGTCAGCTGAGTTGCAGATAGAAGAGGACATAACCACTCAACTCCCAATGTATCTGCTAAAGTGGGGTGTTGTTCACAAGTCAGTCAACGTCCTTGCAGTGAGAATATAACTAATTATCAATAAGTAAGCAATGTGACGAACACTGCCCACCCCTGCTGCCGCTGGTGCTCCCCCTCACTGGTGACCGCTGCAGCTGCGTCCCTTCTGCTGGCACCGTCTGTTGGTCTGGTGGTCTGTGCGACTAGAAAAAGCATTACACATTTATAATTTTAGATGCCAGAGATGCCTTCCCATTCTTTTTTTCAAAGCAAAATACAACGACAATACAATACATCACTACAGTTCGGTTACAGTATAATCTTCTATCAAAAATTCAAAACAGCACGCTGGGCCTTTTGTTGGTTGACAATCATTGAAAAGCCAGGTAGTCAAGTCAAACAAAAACCTTTTGTAATTATGGAGGGGCAGAGCTATAATGAATCTGAGTTAATGAAGCACAATGAAGTGGTTCAATAATTGGTCAATTAAGGACATATGGTCTTAGTTGGCAAATGCAATGGGGCCCCCCTCCTCATCATACTTCCAGCCATGCTGCACGGTCATTAACTGCTGGTGTACCATGATAATAATACATGCACAACACTGGGGGGTCCACCATGACCATTTACAGTACTGTTTGAGCATGAGCAAGAAAAAATAAAGCCTTCTCAACAAACATGCATAGAATACCTTAACTGCATGCAATCTTCACAGTGGAGTACCTGACCTAAAATGGGTTCTCTGAGTCTTACTGTGCCACCAGTCTATAAGGGGAAAGGGAGAGCATACTGACAAAGCAGAAGAAAAAGGAAGCTACAGACTAGTACAGATAGTTTTGAAGTCAAGTACAGAAACTTGAAATATAGAGAAAGTAAGAAATGCATAGGTGAATGTAGGGATAAGAAGGATTTAGGAAACGGATCAAAGTGAAGTTGGAAAAGAATTAGGGGACAGGCACAGTAAAAAGGAAAAAACATAATTCTAAATGTGGAGCGGTAAAAGAAGAATGAAGATAGGGAAATTAATAATATTAGAAAGGACTTACTGGGCCCAGCAGAGCCATCTGCACTTGTGGAGGCACCTCCAGCCCCCTCACACGCCAGCACGACGGTGGTGTTACTCACCATATCCCTCCTGCCCCTGGATGCTGATGTAAGAAATAAACAAAATTAAATTAAAAAATATTAGTGGTACAGTTAATCTCCCCCAAAAATTTTGACTGAGAGGCAAATGCAGTAACATTTGGTTTAACATTTAAAAATCAGATCTCCTCTCCTATTTCTATGGTGGACCTGTTTCTTAATTTCCTAACCCTATTCCATATTTCCAAACTACATTGGAACTACTAATAAATTGCAACAATTGATCTTTGCTTCTCTTATCATTCTCGATCTCTCAACCTTTGACGGGTCACCTCAGTCTACATTCTTTTTCAATGCATACATGCTGATATATGCATAGTTATTAGCTACTTACTACATATCACTGGGAAATCACTTGGGGTTGGAAGTTGGGACTGTACGCGCTACAAAAAATAAAGGAACAAAGAAGTCGGAGGGGAATGCACTAGCTCACTAATACCAACAACTACCACTATCTCAGTGACAGGACAGAGGAGTCTCTGCATGACTCCTTAAACAAACAGTCCAAGGGATCGCCAACAACATGAGTAGGATTAGGTAGCGCCGCCGAGCACCTGTCTACTCCAGGATGATCATCACATAATATTTGTAACATAAACTTAAATTACCTGAGTGTGAGCAGCATGCTTGCTATTTGGGAAAAAAATATTAGCATAGATAGAAAACAATAAATAAATAATTATTACTCTCCAATCATCGCAACCTCTATACCAAGCAGGTCTAACAGGTCCTGGTCCCAGTCCAGGATGTCTGCCCACCGGTGAGTCAGCTGTTGTTGAGTGCATCGGATCCAAGAACAGCGACGAACAGCCGGGCGCACCCCCTCCAAATGTTGTTTCTGCTCCCAGGGGGTGTAGCCACTACCAGGCCTGCCACCTGCTGCCAGGGTGGAGGGGAGGTGGCGCTGCACATAAAAAACTAATGGCATTTTGATATCTCTTTTCCAGGTTACTCCAATTAGGGCTCCCCCTGAATCTGATTTTCTTGAATTCTCTGATCATACCTCATTCAAACACATCTATTGCATCATTGGCCATCGGTGGCACAAATATCGATTTAGGTCTAAAGCCACTTGGAAAACAAAAATCAAAATCCACATCTACATTAATCAAATTAAGAAAGGGATCAGAGATAACATTCTCATTTCCTTGTAGTTCACCCATCATGTGGAGAATCTCAATGTCACTTATTTTCAAGTTAGAGGGGATATCTTTCTTCCTCGGTTTAGTTGAGGGGGGTGAAGTGACAAGGCTGTGTTTCAAGGTACGTGAGTTATATTAATGGGAAGGTAGTGTGTAAGTATAAATGTGAGTTATAAGCATCACTTATAGTAATTTAAAAGTGGTGTGTAAATGATAAGTGTAACACATAACTATAACTTTAGAATTACTAATGTTTGTGTAGTTGAATTTGGGTTTGTGACAAATAAGAAATAATAAGTGCATAAATGGTGCGTAAATCATAAATGTAAGCAATAAGTATAACTTTCACATGTCTAATGTTTGAATAATTTAAGTTGGGTTTCTATACCAAACATAAATTAAGTTTTCCTAAATATATATTATCTTTAACCTTTGGGAGTTTTGAAATGTCAATGGTTTTTATAATGTTCCTAAAAATGTTAATATTCGGACAGTTTACTGTTCTCCAGTGCAGTGTTATTAAGTAGTGTGTGGTACAATATAGTAGAGTATAGTGTTGTAAAGTCTACTGTGGTGCAGTATAATGTCATACAGTGGAGTGGAGTTCAGTGGAATGAGGTCGACTGGAGCGGCATACACTGGAATGCCATACAGCGGAGTGGCATAGATTTGGAGTTACATACAGTGGAGTGGTGTACAGCCAAGCTGGACAGAGTAGAGTGTTGTACAGTGTAGTGATGTATAGTGGAGTGGCACGGAAATGAAGAGCATATAGTGAAATAGCAAAAACTGGGGTAGCGTACACTAGAGTGGTATAGAGTGGGATAGCAAACAGTGCAGTGTAGTACAGTGGAGTTACGTCCTCTCAATATTATAGAGTGTATTGGCGTACAGTGTTTTGGCATACAGAGTAGCATAGACTGCAGTCTTGTACAGTGCAGGGTCATATTTTGGAATATCATCTAGTAAGATAGAGTACAGTGCAGTGGCATACAGTGGAGTGTGGTTGAGTGGAGTGGGGTAAAGTAGAATACCGTAGACTGGAGTGGCATTGAGTGAAGTGATATACAGTCGAGAGGTGTCCAGTTAAGTGGTGTACAGTGAACTTCCGTAGAGTTGAGTGTGGTGCAGTGTACTAGCATAAAATCAAAAAGCGTGCAGTGTAGTGGCATAAGGTGGAGTTCAGAACAGTGGAGTAGCGTACACTGGAATGGGGTAGACTGCATTAGAGTACAGAGAAGTGGTGTATAGTGGAGTAGCATATAGTGGACTGGCATACAGTGCATTATAGCATAGTGCAGTTGTGTTGAGTGGAATAACGTTCAGTGTAGTGGCGTTAAGTCTTTAGACATACAGTGCAGTGGCATATAGTGTAATAGCATACACTAGAGTATTGTACAGTGGAATGGGATTAACTAGAAGCATAGAGTGTAGTAACATACAGTGGAGTGGTGTTTAGTGGAGTGGGGCACAATGTAGTTTTGTAAAGTGTAATATCTTACAGTGGATTGTGGTAGAGTGCACTGGTGTATTCTGCAGTTGAATACTATGAAGTGACGTAGAGTGTAGTGGTGTGCAGTGGAATAGAATAGAGTGGAGTTACAGACAATGGAATATTGTCAAGTAAATTGGTGTAAAGTGTAGTGGTGTACAGTGGAGTGGTATATATTGCAGTGTTGTACAGTGTAGTGGCATAAACCTAAATATTGTATACTGGAATAACATACAGTGCAGTTGTGTCCAGGGGAGTGTGGTACGCTGAAGTAGTGTAAACTAAAATAGTATAGACTGGAGTGGAATAGAGTGGAGTGATATAAAGTGGAGTGACATACAGTTAAGTGGTGTACAGTGGACTTATGTAGAGTGGAATGAGGTACAGTGTAGTGTGTTAAAGTAAAATAGAGTGTAGTGTAGTGGCATACAGTGGAGTGCTATACAGTGGAGTGGCATACAGTGGAATAGCATCAACTGGAGTTGGGGACACTGTAATACAGTATAGTGCAGTAACATACAGTGGAGTAGCATGCAATGGAGTGGCATACACTGGAGTAGTGTATACTGCAGTACTGTTAAGTGGATGAAAGGCCAGTTTAGTGGTGTTAAAACTAGTGACATACAGTAAAGTGGCATATAGTGCAGTACCGTACAGTACAGTGTTGTACAGTGGAATAGGGTTAACTGTAGAAGCAAACAGTGTAGTAACGTACAGTGGAGTGCTGTTTACTGGAGTGGCATAGAATTTATTGTTGTAAACTGTAATAGCATAGTGGATTGTGGTAGAGTGGAGTAGCGCATCCTCCACTTTGGTACAATGGAGAGGCGTACAGTGGAGTGGTGTACAGTGGAATAGCATGGACTACAGTAGTGTACCATTAAGTGTAGCAGAGTACAATAGCATGGAGTACAATAGCATACAGTGAAGTTGCATACAGTGCAATAGCCTATAGTTGCAAACCGTACAGTATATGGGCGTAAAGTAAAGTACACTGGAGTGTAATATAATAGAGTGGTGAAGAGTATAATAGCTTAGATTAGAGTGGTATAGAGTGGAGTGGCATACATTCGACTGGTGTGGACTACAATGGAGGGACATATAGTGGATTAGTATACAATGTAGTGACATACACTAGAGTGTCGGAAGGTGGAGTGGAATACAGCAAATAGCATAGAGTGGAGTGGCATAAAGTGAACTGTTATAGAGCGGGATGGTGCACAGTGGAGTGTGTAAATGCAGTAAGACATATCGTTAAATTGTGTTAACGTTTGTCAATGTTGTGTGGCCGAAATATATAAAATAATGTGTAAATCTTACTTTTTAGTAGTGTAGGTAAATAGTGTAATTAATGATAAAGTTATAAGTTGTATAAAACGTAATGATTGTGCCACAGTATATCAAGGTAAGGTTATGGTATACCATGGTCCATAAGGGTAAAAATTGATTATGTGATTGGTTAATGGCTCTATTTACCAAAGGTAGAAGGCAGCTGTGTCGCTTTTATAACAATTTTGCATTGTTCTGACGTCTGTGTTTCCCTTCGTTCTGTGCTAGTGTCTAATATATAGGTAAGTATTAGGTTTTATTGTTGTTCATTACCTATTAGGTTAACATTTTTGTTTATAATTTGTTATAGATTTTTATAGCAGCCTGTGGTGAACTGCGTTTTGTTTGTAAGTTTCACAGTAGATTTTAGTAATTGACACGCTGCTGCATACCCTTTCTTGTGCATATTCAAAAATACAAAAAATAGAAAATTCACTTTAGTACACTCTGGGCTAGATGTACGAAGCAAATGAATACCGACTCGTAAATTGAGATTCTTACCGAATTGCAATTTACACATTTTTATTTTGTATGTGCGAGTGCGAGCGTCTGGCCATTATCAATTCAGTACGAGCCACAATTTCTATTTAAGGAATCACAAATAGCAATTCGGTAAATAGTGAACCGAGTAGCAAATCCCAAATTTTACCTGCCAATGAGTGATGACATCACAAACAGGAAGTAGAGCAGTAGCAGGCCTATAAGAACACTGGAGAGCCTTGAGGCAGGTGATAGCCAACATAATCCAATTGGTATCTGCAGCAGTCACAGCTATCCACCCCTGGAAAGCAGGAAAATGTCCAGGCAGAATCATGAGAAGGGCTTTGGAGGGGGGAAGAGAAAATCAAAACTCTCTGAAAAAGAGTTGGAAATACTCACTCACTGTGGCAAACAAAGATGCCTTGTTTGGGAAAACATCCCTCTCTGTGCTAGAGACACAGAAGAAGAAAAACTGGCTGAAAATGCAAGAGCACATCAACTCTGTGGGGGTCAGACAAAGATCCATTGAAGAGATCTCCAAAAGATCTCTTCAAAAGGTGGTACGATCTCCGACCCAGGACCAAAGAAAAGATGGCAACTCGTAGGACTGAGGCCTGTTCAACAGGAAGAGGACCTCCAACCCAGCCTCCACCAACTCCTCTGAAGGAAATGATTGAGTCCACCCTGGAGCCAGAAACTGTCTGGACTCAGCAACATTGACACTTCAAAGTTTCCTTCAATTTTAATGCCACATACATCACCTCAGAGGCAAAGTAGCAGCCCTGAACATGGCAGTCAGACACTGCCCATTGAGAAAATGGATGATGCAGGGAGTCCAACCATCCCAGAAGAACCTGCAGTGAGGCACAGACAACTGCACAGGAGTGCACATGTCCAAAGTCGCAGTGTCATCCGACTGCCTAATCCCAGGTCTGGGTCCACAGGGTACAGCACCTACAACACAAGCAAATGTGCATTATTACCAAAAAAAACTGGAATAGAAAGTAGCATCACAACTGGCTTCCAACATGTAGCAACAATCATTGAAGATTCCCACATGTCTCTGGAGGCAAAAGTAGACTCAATGACAGAGGCTATGAACAATCTACGTAATCAAACCAAGAGGACAATGCAACACTCAGACGTACTCAGCACCATCTATTCTCCTGGATGGCTATGTAGAGGCACTCAATAAATCGCCTTGCACAGGCTACATCAACTCTCTCAGGCTGTACTGTAGGGCTGCAGATTCAAATGGGCCACTATAGTGGCAATGTTGCACGGGGCCTTGTGCAAGTGACCACTACAATAGAGAGCTTACAGACCACTCAAATAGCACAAAGTGGATCAGCTGAGCATGCTGAAAGTGAGGGCCTATCCAGTATGAGCAGTATCTCTGTGAATCAGGCAATGAATGTGTTGCAGTAGATTACGAGGTGGTGTTGCTGCTACAGCAGGCTCCACTACACCTATGCAACAAAGTTCATTTTGCAGTCGACACAGTAATAACTCTGACATTTGCACCACATATTGTATTGTCATTTTTTGCTATTTCAGTAACATGCACTGATGTCGCACTTTCATATGAACATTCTGTAGAGTGAAAAGTATTTTACAACTCCATTTACAACCTGAAAAATAAAGGTTATTTTGTTTAACACTGCACATCTTGTGTTTAGCTTTGTGCAACATGTAACACACAGCATCATTCACATAACTTAAAAGTAATTGTTTGCAATGGCTGTACATCAGGCTCTTCCTTCTGCTGCCAATGTACCTTCCTGTGTTGCCAGTGCTGGTGGGCTTTGTGGTTCTTCTTAATCTGAATCTTATTCCAACATTATCTCTGGAAATCCTCTCTGCATTGCAACATTGTGGGGAATTGCACAAGTAGCAATTATCTTGCACCTTGTCTCTGGGGAATATTGTAGGGGACCCCCACGTTTGTGTAGGCAGCAAAATCTAAACCTCAGTAGACCAAATGTCCTTTCAATTACAGATGGGTCCATTTGTGTGATGCATTATAGCGTATCTCACTTTGGCTTGCTGGATGCAGATATGGAGCTGCATTACAGATGCGCATTTACCTTAGTTGCGCTGGGCACACCTTTAAAAAGGTGCGCCCGGCGCAATGAAGGGAAATGTATCATATTATCATGAATGCGCTCCCCCCAGGGCAGTCGTGAATGCAGTGCACTCCTATGATGTCATCAGTGATTTCACTGACCATGTCATGAGTGATGTAATATGTGAGGTCATAAGCAGTGCACTGCAGGGGGTGCGAGATATAGTTAACTCTGCTAACTTTAACAGCTAAATTTCTCTGGTTTTGTATGAGTGACACTTGAGCCTAATTATAATGTCTCTGTAACCTTTGTTTGTTTTCTGTGAATTTCTAAGTTTTATTTATTCCATTTCCTAACTATAACGTCCCTGTAACCTTTGATTTTTTCTGTGAATTTCTAAAGTTTTTTTAAATGTTAATTCCTAACTATAAAGTCCCTGCAACCGTTTTTTCAGTGAATTTCTATGGTTTTTTAACTAGTAGTTGTGTTTATAGAGTGGTGGAGAAAGGGGGCTGGGTCTCCGACCAGCTTTTAGAAATATCGCTGTAGGACTTACAGGAGGTACCAGGAGGGCTTCTTGGCCCCCAAGATCCCTCAGGAGTAAAGTAGACTTCATCTCCCAACCAGTCATGCACCTTCAGCCACATTTGCAGAGTGGTGCAGAAAGGGGGCATGGCTCCGAAGACCTCTTAGCAATCTTTCTGAAAGGGGTCATGGCCTCCCAACAGGTCTCAGCAATCCTGCTGTGCGGGACTTATTGGAGAAACAGGAGGGGGTAGTTGGCCCCCAAGGACATCCTTGGGGGCCATCTACCCCTCCCGTTACCTCCTGTAAGTCCCACACAGCAGGATTGCTGAGACCTGTTGGGAGGCCATGACCCCTTTCTCTACCACTTTGCAAACGCACCTCCTGGTGCACTACTAGTAGGGAGATGAAGTCCCCTTGGCTATTGAGGGCCCTTGGGGGCCAACTTCCCCTCCTGTTAGCTCCAGTAAGCCCCACACAGTGGAATTGCTGAGAGGTTGTCGGAGACCACGCCCCCTTTCCCACCACTCTGCAAATGCGCCTCCTGGCACACTACTAGTTGGGGCATGAAGTCCCCTTGGCTCTTGAGGGTCCTTGTGGGCCAACTATCCCTCTTGTTACCTCCAGTGAGACCCACACAGCTGGATTGCTGAGAGGTCATCAGAGGCCATGTCCCCTTTCTCCACCACTCTGCAAACGCACCTCATGGCACACTGCTGCTTGGGGAAGAAGACCACTTTAGTCCTGAGGCCCTCAGGAGGCAAGGGGACCTCATCCCCCCACCAGCAGTGCGCCGAGAGGCGCGTTTTGCATAGTGGTGGAGAAAGGGGGCGTGGCCTTGTATCACCTCTCAGCAATCCCATTGTGTGGGGCTTAATGGAGGTAACAGGAGGTCTTGTTGGTCCCTAATGACCCTCAGCAGCCAAGGGAACTTCATCTCCCACCCAGCAGCGCGCCAGGAGGTGCTTTTGCAGAGTGGTGGAGAAAAGGGCGGGGCCTCAGGGATTTGCCGGCTTTTTTTTAGGAAGTGGGCTGCGTGGCCCCCTTCCCTGTACCATTTTGAGCCCCAGGGATGCCATCCCCCGGTGCCTGGCCATTTTTGTGTTTTTTTATTTTTAAAAGGGAAGGGGGCCACAGAGCCCAACTCTCCCGGACCGATTTTGGCCCCAGGGACCCCACCCCCTTTTTTTTCATATATTTTTTTTATTAAAGGGAGGGGGGCATGCAGCCCCCCTCCTAGGCCCATTTCGGCCCTGGAAACTCCATCCCCTGGGTCTGGCCATTTCTTTTTTTTTTAAATTGGGAAGTATGGGATGGGGCAAGTGGCCCCCCTCCCCAGGCTGATTTTGGCCCCAGGGACCCAATCCCCTGGGGCCCGGCCTTTTACAGATGGGGGAGGGGGGCTGCGCGGACTTCTCCCTGGGCCGAATAGGGCCTGCCCATATAAAGTGGGTGCCTTTCGGGCACCCACTCACCAATGGGACTGTGGGGAGAGCCTCAATGCCACCGCGGTCCCTGCCAGCTCAAAACAGGCACGGAGCACTCATGTGACATTATTGGTTTATTCTGAGCAAATACATTTCTGCACACTGCCTTCTTCAGTGCTCATTAAAACTTCATCATAAAGTAACACATGCTTAATTTACTTCAGAGGTGATTTCATTGGAGAAACATTAAAAATTGGGCAGCAACAAAGGACTGTCAAAGCTTTTAGTACAAATACCAGTATTTCTGGCCACCACATCAGCATGTATGTCCACTACTCAAACCAGATGGTAATCACTTCGTTTTGCCTTTCATATTAAGTTCTTTAAGTCTCTCATGGACAATGCATCATTAAATCTTGCATAGGCTGAAAAAAACGAAATGTTCACGATGTACCTTACATGCAGACTAAATCCACCTAGTCCTTTGTGATATAACAGCCATTGTAACCCCAAACAAAGGTGCCATATCAGCAATCTCTCTGTCCCTCGCTGCTGCCATGGTATATGAATAGTATACATTCCCACAGGTTTTCATCTATATGAAATTAAAGAAAAACAATTAATTTGCGTGGTACCGCGGTACTCGCTCGGAAGTACTGCTATACTGTGAGTGTAACATTGAATCTGATAGGCAGACAATAGCAAGCTTGTTTCTGTTTTATGTTGGTTCTGTTATGGTTCAAAGCTATTCCGAAATGTACCAGGCTTGCTGCATCTTGTGCTGCTCTTGTAGTGGACTTTTTGCGAAGACCTCAACCTGCTGCAGCTTCTCTAGATCTTTTAAAGGGGGAAGAAGAGGAGATCGGTATGGAGGAGGAGGAGTTGCTGCATCGCAAGAAGCTGAAGGAGTCCATTGTCTGGCAGTTCTTCTGCATTCCACTGGGGAGAAGAAAGTGAATGCACAGCTGCAAACTTGTTGCCAATGAAACAAAGTTATTTCTCGTGGGACAGGGTAACAGTATTCTCTTAGGACAATGGAAAGGATAAAGCACCTGCTTCGTGCCACATGTTTGTCCCATGCAGAAAGAAGGCGTGACCTGGATTCACAACTATTTGACCTGGAAACATCTGGAACTTCTGCCAGCACAACACCTGCTCCTTTTTCCTTGACTTCTGGCGTTCAGAGGCAAGCACCATCACAACCTTCCACCTCTGCTCCACCCACCATATCAATAGCTGGCTCCCAAAGTGTAGTGAAACGTCTTCAGCAGGAAAAACAATATCGTGGAGCCATATGCGGGTACTGCAATGTACTGTCTTACTGACAGACAGTTATTGTGGTAGGGGAGAGTGACTTAAACATTCACCATGAGCTGGCTCTTGCTCGTCGTTGTCCTCCCCAGAACCCATATTGTTTTTGGTTTTTCTTGCAGGACATATGTTCATACCATGTTGGGTTGATTTCTGTTTTGGATTTTCGTTGGTCCGCTTGACCTATGGTTCATTCCAAAAAAAGAAGGAAAAAAACAAAAACAAAAGAAAAGAAAATATTTGTTAGAACTATTTTGAATTTCATTTAAATAAATAGCTGTGTGCCATTGCTGACTTTTTTGTTCCAGGCACTGCAAGTAAGTGGATGCAACTGAAGAGTAATATAGAAGGAAAGTGACTGGTAAGTCTCCATAAAAAATACTCAATTAAATTTACAAAACCTGTGGTTAACTTGTAATGACAAAATGGTTTTGCTTTCATTGTTCTGTAAAAAGTTAGTTGAACACATGTAACATACAGTATTTAATAAATATATATTATAACAAAAATATTTTATTGAGTGCTGTTGAGATATTAGTAACATCAATGTTACTAATATATGCTATCGTTTATAACACACCAGTGTGCAGATTAGCATTTACATTTAGTCATCACGCAATGGTGGGGGAAAACACAAATGTAATAGATTGTAAAAAAAAAAACTTATAAAATGTTGCTTGTCTAACTGTGAGTTGAACTGCAATTTGTGAACATGTCCCCACTATGTAACTACATTGCATACCTAAAGCAGCAGTTTCTTCATAGGTAACCAACCATGCAAGGCCACATAATGACATATCTACTGTAGGTAGTATGTAGTATATGTACTCCATATTTCAGAAATGTTCACTGCATTACCGCCAATTACAATTTAGGAGTTAGTATAAGACTGTAACAGTCCATTAAGTTTTTAGGAAATCTGTGTTTAAATTTTAACTTTGTGTCATAAAATTCAGTCTATCTTATATTGTTTCTTAAATATATGATGTAATCATCACAAGATATGTGTTTTCCATGGTGGAATATTATTGCTGGAAAAGCAAAAGTGCATTAACAAATTGAATGTCACCATGTTTAGGGGAGAAACACATGCACTTTAGCACTGGTCAGCAGTGGCAAAGTGCTCAGAGTCATAAGGCTAACAAAAAGATACAACAAAAAGAGTAAGTAAGCAGGCAAAAAGTTTGAGGGAAGCCCACCCCAAGGATGACAGGTCTAACACATCCATCCCCCAGCTGAAAGTGAGGAGATCTACCTAACCTCTAGGGAGTTCTCATCACTAAGGCGGAAGAATCTGGATAGACCATCAGCATTGAGGTGGTCTACTCCTGGTCTGTGTTCCACCCTTAAGTCCATACCATGCAGGGAAATTGACCACCTCAACAGTTTTGGATTCTCACCCCTCATTTGCATGAGTCACCTGAGGGGCCTGTGGTAAGTCTGAATCAGGCCAAACAGGTATTGCCTCAACTTCTTCAGTTCCCAGACCACAGCAAAAGTGTCTCTTTCTATAGCACTCCACCATTGTTTTGTGGGGAGTAACCTCCTAGAGATGAAGGCTGCAGGTTGGTCCAGGCCCTCTTCATTGAGCTGTGATTCTTGTGTTCTGAGGCATCTGTTTGAACAATAAACTCCTGGGAGAAGTTAAGGGCCCTGAGCACAGGGGACGCACACGTGGCCTGCTTCAGGAAGACCGAGTACAGTATTACAAATGTACCATGCTAATTATTTGTGATGTACTTTGTGGCTGGTTAGAAATGATCCTACAACTCTAACTAAGTTTAGTCAACATAGCCTAATAGTACTAGGGTGCTGTTTAGCTGTATTACAGCTGTACTTCAACAGAAGCTTAAAGATGCACGTATTTGTAAGTGCTAGTTAGACGTGTCATCCTTAGGATGGTCTTACTCCAAACTTGTTGCCTGCTTGCCTCCTCTTTTTGCTGTATTTCTTCATTGGCCTTAGGACTCTGAGTACTTTATCACTTTCTGACCAGTGCTAAGGTTCATGTGCTTCTCCCCTAAACATGGTGGCATTGATATATACCCAATTGACATATTTAGTTCACTTGTAAGTCGCTTGTAAAGTGATATACCATATACCCAGGGCATGTAACATAAATGCTACTACCGGGCCTGCAGCACTAATAGTGCCATTCACACAAGTAGCCTTTCAAACCTGTCTCAGTCCTGCCCTTGCAAGGACTGTGTGTGCAGTTTACTGCGACTTCGACTTTGCATTTAAAACCACTTGCCACACCTTAAACACCCATTTTATTCCCCATAAGCCACCCCTAAGGTAGGCCCTAGATAGTCCTAAGAGCAGGGTGCTGTGTAAGAAAAAGGTAGGACATGTACTTTTAAGTTTCACATGTGTTGATAGTGACAAACACCCAAATTCATTTTTCACTGCTGTGAAGCATTTTCTTCTAATAGGCTAGCATTGGCAATTCCTCAATACACTTTTAAGCTGCAATTCCCAATTAGAAAGGAATAGCTGCATAATGTTTCATATCTTTGAAATGGTAAGGTTGGATGCCACTTTCAAAAGTGGACATTTCTCTGTTCTTACTGCTCTGCGTGCCTTGCAGCCTGTCTCCAATTCAAGTCCGGGGTGGGTGAGAGCTACACTTTGTGGATTCCCTCTAGACAGCCACAAACACAGGAAGGGTGGGTGTGACAGACAGAGAGCTCATCTGCATTCATCTGCATTCTGATAATTCTTCATGGGCAGGAGGAGAGAGGGTTGCTGATACCTACACCTGAATAGGCAGTGTCCTGTTTCCAACACAAAGGGCTGATTACCCCCTACCGATAGTCTGGAGACAGGGCTGACAAGAAAGGGGACCTGTGCACTTCAAGGGCCTACTTTGAAGTCACTCCCACTTCAAAGGCATAACTGGGTTTAATTACTGAGGCACTGACCCTACCAAGATAGTATAGTACTAGGCCTGTGAAGAACTCTGCCGGGAGTAAAGACTGCTGTGCTACAAGGATTGCCACTCTTCATGACTGCTGCTCTGGAAGAACAGTGTTTCTGCTTTGCTGTGCTGCCAGCTGATCTCTGCCATGCTGAGGACAAAAACTGGACCCATCTCACCTGAACCCAGAGTGACTCCAAGGACTTGCCCTCTGTTCTGAAGTCTCAGGGCATTTAAAGACTTCCTTCAACCCTTCAGCAGCATCTGGACTCCGTGAGTCCTGCCATGCCAAGCGGTGCCATTGCAGTCTTGGGTCGTTAGAAGTGAGCTCCTGCTGTGCAGCACTATCAACATCGTCACAGTGATGACTTTGCGCCGATCAGAACCAATGCATTGCCCTTTGACGCCAACGCAGGAGCTGATCGACAACATTGCTTCAATGGACTGCAGCGCTGGATGACAACAGACAGTGCAGCTTGATTACGACGAATCCTCTGCATCATGAAGGGGTTCATCGATGAAACCTTCATCGCCTGCGTGGATCGGAACCAAGTCATTGAGTCTTTGATGTTGACGTTTCCTCATTCAAAGGTACTTTTCAGAGGACCTGCGTGAGACCTGTAGACGGACTGCCCTCCATTAAGGTCAGCCTGAACTTTGGATTTACCCTGGATCAGTGTGACCTCAAGTAACCACTAAGCGCTATCTGCTTCTAAGCACTACATTTTAATTTAATCTTTAAGAAGTCATAACTCTGGTTCTACTTATTGTATTTTTGTCATTTGATCTTGTTTTACTCAGAAAATTATAACCTATTATTCTAACCCTGTGTGGAGTATTTCTGTGGTGTTTTCATTGTGTTACTGTGTATGTGTGTGTTGCACAAATACTTTACACATTGCCTCTTTAGATAAGCCTGACTGTTCTGTGCCAAACTACCAGAGGGTGAGCACAGGTTATCTTTCAGTATGTATCTAGCTTGCCCTTACTAGAGTGGTGGCTCCTGCTTGCACAGAGTGCATACACTGACAACCAGATACCCCATTTCTAACATTGGTGACCATAGGTGAGGATAGGACTTGTGTTTGTGTAATACCATACAGTAACCCGTTGTTCACTACATCTCTATACTACGACCATTTGCATTTTTTCCAGCTCTCCCTTATTGGCCTTTTGATTTTTTCAGCTAAATTATGTCTGGCTCTGGAGAAGCAGTACCTGCAGGAATTGATTTTGCACTGCCCAGGATAAAGGTCTACACTGTGCCTCAGCTGAGAGGTTTTTGCAAGGATATTCAAGTTTCTACAAGAAACTTCAATAGGAAGGTGGAGCTGCAGAAAGCATTGAGAGGCTGGGCAGAAACCCAGGTTGCAGGGGATGACAATCTAGAGGAAAAGGAGCAGGAAATTCCTGCGGAGGAGAATGACCTGGAGTCTGGTTTGGCTCTGGAACTGCCTGTGGCGGGGGCTATCAATGTACTGGAAGCCCTGGTGATTCCCAGAGCAGGGAGCAGTGTCTCCTCCAAGAACCTGTCCACCGAGAGGCTTGCAGATAAGAGAGAGGAAAGGAAATTAAAGCTGAAGTTTACAAAATTGAAGTTAGAGCAGGAAGAGAAACTTGACAAACGGAAATTTAAGAAGAAACAGGCTCTAGAAGAGATGAGGTTGGCTCTGGAGTAGAGTAAACTAACCCAGTTGCTAAACCTCAGAGAGCTATATATCAGAGCACTGCAAGTGGAGTCCAGCAACAGCAATGGTGGCAGCATTCCTGCAGTGTCCACTGGTGAGTAAAGAGTTCGGATACTCAAGTATATAGTGTCCAGTTGTTGGATGGAGTATGACATAGACACATGGTTTGCAGCCTATGAAGTGGCTCTAAGAGTGCACAAGGCTCCAGAGGAGTTCTGGGGTGGTAGTTCATGGAGGTATATGCCCACAGTGGGAAGAGACACAGTCCTTACACTAGAGGTAGAGGACCAGGTGTGCCACACTGCTAAGAAGGCCATCATAGTCAGTAAGTTTGGACTGACACCTGAGAGGTATAGGCTTAGATTCAGGGGCAACCACAAGATCTCATCACAAACATGGGTGGATTTCCTGAATTATGCCAGCAAGGAACTGAAGGGCTGGGTGAGGGGCAGCAAGGTTGATGATTATTTAGGGATGTACAACTTAATTTTAAAGGAGCTCATGCTTGATATTTATTTTCTAGAGCTGTGCCAACACCTGGTTGATAACTGGCCCCTGAGGAGGCGAACATCTGGGTCAGCACCATAGTATCCAAGAAGGCATCTGGGGTGGACTCCCAAAAGGGTGGCCAGGGTTCCCACCATAAAAAGACAGAATCTCTAAAGTCCCCCAAAACAACTCACAGGGAAAGGATGTGGTTGTCATTCCCAATATGGTCACCAGAAAAAAACTACCCCACCAAAAGTCAGCAGCCCATGACTCCCAAGTTCTATGAGTGCTTTGAGTATGAACACTACAAAGGGGATCCTAAGTGTCCAAAAAGAGCTCCATCTCCCATTGGAGGAAAGATTCCAGGGGTGGCTAGTGTAGTGCTGGGCAAGGAATTTGTCCCAGTTAATGGGGGGAGTTTAGTGTCCCTGGGTGACAGTGAGATGCTTCCTAAGATCTATGTACCCTCAAATACTACAAAGTATGGGCAATGGGTCACCATCAATGGGCATGGTATTGAGACTCTGAGGGGTACAGGTGTCAGCATGACTATGATAAGGAGTCAGCTGGTGTCCTTAGAGCAGGTCATTCCCAATGTGTTCCACCGCGTTGTGGTGGCTGACAACAGAGAGGATCACTTTCTGGTGGTCCTTGTTCCATATGATTATTTGGGGGGGGGGTGTTTTCAGGTCTTCTGAATGTTGCTGTGAGCCCTGCCATGCCTGTGGACTGTTTGCTTAGTAATGACATTGAACACACTACCTGGAAGAAAGTGGAGCTCAAGGCTCATGTGGAGATGTTGGGGTTACCTAATTGGATCTGTGCTACCACACGGTCCATGGCTGCCTAGGATGGGAGTCAAAAAGGTTCAGAGCCTAAAACAATGGCCCAGTCAGCTGTTAGGAAGGGGAAAGGCAGAGGGCATGGTAAACCAGCCCCTGAATGGACTCCTAGTGAGATGGATGTGGCACCTGAGGTAGCCACCCTGGAGTCCACTGAGGAGGGCATTGTTTCCCTTAGTGAACTGCCTCCTCTGGTTGCTGTACAGAAGATATATAGATGACATACTCATTGTGTGGCAAGGCACACAAAAGGATCTCATAGAGAACTTGACACAATTAAACACCAGGCACCCACGGATACAGTTCACCCACGACATGGACCAACGACACATTTCTTACTTGGATATCAACATCGAGGTGGATGGAACAAACATCAAGACTTCTATTTTCAAGAAATCAACTGACCGCAATAATTCATTGCTATACTCCAGTTTTCAGCCACCCTCTCTTAAACAGCATCTTCCCTACTCTCAGTTTCTTCGGGTTAAACGCATCACCTCTGATATGACTAAATTTGAAACTTCCATGAATGACACAAGAAAGAACATTTTGACTCGTGGATACCCTGCAGAGATTATTGATGCAGCCCGAAAAACGTGCACAGGATTTACAAAGAGAGACTCTGTTGATGAAACGGATTAAACAGCCATCCAGTTGAAAAGTGTTCGTGTCCACCTACTCCACTTCATCACCTGCTATAAAACGAGTGATTCTAAAACATTGGGAATTATTACAGTCTGAACCGGACTTCCGAGGCTTTTTTTCGGATCCTCCCATTTTTGCATATAAGAGGTCACACAATTTGAGAGAACTTCCAGTTAAGTCTGAATCTGCTGAAAAAGTGGTGCATAAGGGCATGCGCAAATGCTTCAATTGTTCCCACTGTAACAATGTGCTGGTTGGTGATTGCATATCTCACCCTTGGTCTGGAAAAACTTTACTGCGGATTGCAACAGTCACTTCGTTATCTACATGATTCGTTGTCCATGTGGAATGTACTACGTAGGCAAGACTGAAAGGTCTTTACATACTCGTATCACTGAACACAAGAGTCGCATAAGAACCAAAACCATCACTTCACCTCTTGCGGCTCATTGGCACGAACACCTTCACACAATAGCTCAACTTCATTTTACTATTCTAGAAGTAGTGAGGGCACATGTAGACAGGGACATGTCCAAATATTTGTCTCAACGAGAAACATATTGGATACGTTTCTTGGACACTCTCATGCCAAAAGGTTTAAATGACAAGCTCGAATTCTCCTGTTTCCTTTAACATTTTTCTTTTATGTTTTCTTCTATATTTTCTGTTTGTGAAATCAAGTTGCTTACTCTAGCCTGCTACTGGTTTACATTGTGTAGACACATGTCTTTTTGTGTAAATCTGTTTTTCAGCTTTTTTTTTTGGTCTGATCACTGTATGTCACACTCTGAATGGGGGGAGTATTACATTTTTTATAGTTAAGAGTATTGTATTCCATATACACAGCACATGTAATATTTGTGTTCCACCCTTTGATTCTGTGTGAATGTATGTACACAATGCATCATGTTCAATCGTGGACACTACGATCTGTTATTGGAGTGGACTTGTTGCTTTGCTGTCCATTAGTGGTCTTGCCACATCTATGTGATTGAAATCCTTCAATTTATGTTCTCTTGTGAGCATCAGCAAGTCTTGATTGCCTTTGACTTATGTCGTAAAATTCTCAATACAGGATTGACAGTCCTGTCACAATTATACATTTTTCTGAGGTTATGTGTTAGAAGCAGTTATGCATATGATGTGGGTGTTCGTACACCATGATTCACCTTCCAGTGACTTGTCTGCAATTATTGTATACTCGGACTGAGCATGATTGTTTACTTCTACGCCTGAACTATAATTTTTTTCATCCACTGAGAGTGTTGATGTGGGCTAATATACTATTCTTTTTTGCACTTTAAATCTCTTTTTTTAAATCTTTTCTTTGCGATATTACGGGTCACACTGTCCCTTTAAATTAGGAGTGAACGGCTTCACGTTTCGCGTTCAACTTCCGGGTAGCATGTTAACGCGCGATCTCACTTTCAACTACGGTGCTCTTTTATCCGCATCTGTGAGGGAAACCTCGTCTCTTCACTGGGTGTACAGATAGCTCCTGGCGGCGGTTCGGCTGACAACGCATCGTTGCACTAAACCCTGGTGAGTCTATCGTTGGAGCACTTCCCCGCATGCCTGATAGCCATTTGAGGTTCAGCATAGTAATTTCGTTTTTTGTTGGTACAGAGGGTTGTTCATGTGAGGCACCGACAGTGCTGGTCAAGATCTGGTTCTATTTGGCAAACTAGCGGTCCTGGCTCGTTTACCCCACACACATCGCCAAGCGACCGGGTTTCACGTTAATGATTACAGCTAGCTTAGGTGAGTTTCGTTATGTTATATGCATGTGGATCAACTTAAAATTGAGTGACTTATCGTGGTTTGAGACTCTGTCTCTTTACATCCACAGTGCGACTGCCAAGTTTGGATTCTGGTCTGAATTATTTCCTGTTGTGTTCTTCTGCAGATTTTAGGTAAATAATGCATGACGCGTTGGCAATTTTGGGCCTCGGCATGCGCATATCCTACTCTTCAGTTTAAGTTGCATGTCACTGGTTGGGCATGAACGTTTCTAGACTTGCATGAATCTTCACACTTTTCACCAACTTCCACCAGTTGTTGGCACATTTTGGTTTGTTGCTCGGATAGCATTTGCTATAGGTTCAAAAATGTGTTGATCTTTTTTCAGGCGACTTTTCCTTATTTCTTTTTCGATTCTCTCTTTCCTCTTGGGCGTAACACAAGTTGAGCTCAGTTTTGGCTAGAGTCTAGTCACATTTCTGCACATCTTTAGTTTTTTAATGTTCTCCTCACGGATATGTATACTAATAGTTGATTGAGAATGCATTCTGATATTTTACTTATCTGTTTGTAGATTCCCCTGATGAAGGGCAGCAGTTCATGCCCGAAATGCATTGGGATTTGGTTATAACTCGTGGGACTCATGTGTTTGCTGTTCAAAGCATTTAAATGAAGTTTCCCTCTGGATACACACAAGTCTGCTCATAATAAAAAGAATCTCCTGAGCTACTATCAGCGTTCAACACAGTATTTTATGATGGACTTTGTCTATATGTGAATGTGTTCTCTGGTATCTTGATTTTGATTAACCAATTTGTGATATCTGATTACTTGTGTATGCACAATGAGGAACACTCCTTTGAGTGCTTACTGGTAGTGCACCTAGAGTCTATGACCATTGTCTTAGTTTTTTCACTTTTTAGAAGGGGGGGTGGGCTGTATCTCCTCTCTGGGTGCACACCGCATTGAATACTGTTCTTATTGACAAGATTGTGTTTCATTTGTTTTCTTTGAGTGTGTCACGGCGCACTCGGGGTGCCGTAGAAGAACACTGTCACGTCGTACAGCGCTGTAATACGGGAAGTGGTAGTTCGAAGAACTACAGTTCCCGTGATGCATTGGGGGGGGTGTGCCGTGGAGGCGTCATGACGTTTCCTGGAAGCTCACTTATACGCTTCCGGAGCACCAGTCGGGTGCCGTTTATTCCTGATTTCCCCGCGGAACGGACACGAAAGAGAAGGAGTTCTGGTAGGGGTGCTCACAGCACCAACTTCTCTTTTGTACTCTCAGTGACCATATATCCTTGCTTGCCTGAGTATCCCGAACGGAAGCTAAACCTTAGAGCACCGTAGCCCTGTTGGACGAGCCGGGTCTTGGCTCTTGTGGGGCTATTTGTATTTCACCTTTGTTTTGGTATTCCTAGCTCCTAGGAACAGTGGGAGCGTTTCCTGCATTTATTCAGTCCGCGCGGCGGTGCAGCTGCCTAAAGTATTGTCCCTTGACTGTGCTCCTTTCTTGATAGCATGCCTAATCCAGCTATGCCGGCATGAAAGTAATACGGCAAGGAAGCTGGAAGTAATGGTATGCTTATGGATTGACTCCTGATTTAACTCCTTACCAAGACGTATTGGTTATTCAGTATTATTTTGCCTTTGAAATTGAGCATCAATGCGATAATAGAGTATTATGACAGATTCAAGTATTTGTGACACTACTTGGATGATCTGATATTTATTAGTATGCTGAAGTCTATTTGGGGATCTGAATTATTCCACTACAGACCGTTTGTAACAGTGTGTACCTGGGTTTGTTTTCTGTCCTCTACAGCAGGGGCTTGTAGAGCTCCTCCGAAGATGGCTCCATTCCCCTGTTACGAGCCTCAACCAGTGCCTCTGGGTATGTTACCGTATTGTTAGGTATTCTCACTTTCCATTATACCCTGCCATAACGCTGTGTCTAGTAATACCATTGCTTTATCCATAGATCTGCTAGTGGCATGGCGCATCAGAGATTCATTCCTAGGATTCACGAACAGTTATTTTACTTTACAGGTATTGGGGTCAGGGGGCATTAGTATATAAGGTTTTCTGTTATCTAGGGTAGCCTTAGTATGGTGTATTTATTCTTGTTTGCCTCTCGTTTCAGATCTCCCTCCCTGCTGATCCCATCCTTTCCTTCCCTCACCTGATCGCTCTTTTGTGTCTGTTGAATCACTCAGACCTTGGGGCTATCAGGAGGTGGACCCCCTTGAGCATCGTACGTCTCCGAGGATTCGAGGACTTGACAGAATAAACGGCCCACGAATACGTATCCTCCTGGACGTACAGTGCAATGGCCACCTTAGAGGATGTTATAGCCGCGCTGGCTCTAGTACAGGCTGAGTTGAGCGCCTCTAGGGCCGAAACAGCAGCTTTACAGGCTCAAGTAGATAGGATACAGCGTAACCCTTTCAATGCTGGTGTTTCTCACATGGCCCAAGCACCGTCAGTGGTGGTAGAAGTCCCTACGCCCATACCTTTGGCTACACCTGAACGATTAATGGGGACAGCAGTATGGTCCAGGTGTTTCTTACGCAGGTGTTATTACACTTTTCATGTAAGCCAAAAGCATTCAACACTAACCAGTCGAGAGTAGCGTTTCTGGTGTCATATTTAATGGGAGACGCTGCACAATGGGCGGTACCTTTAGTAAAGAGGGATGACCCCCTAATGTACGATTGGGATTCCTTTATAAAAGAATTTGAAAGAACATTTAACCGCCGAGCAGCTACACTCTCAGCAGACCGAGATTTGTTGGAATTAAGACAGGGAAACAGGGATCTAATCTCCTACCTGAACGATTTCAGGCGATTGGTAACGGAGACTGAGTGGCTAGAGGCCAAACAAGCTGCAATCTTTCACCAAGGGTTAAAGGAAGAGATGAAAGATGTCCTGGCTCAAATTGATCCCCAACCTGCTTCTTGTGATGACCTCATCCAGCTAGTGCTACGGCTAGATCATCGCCTTAGCGAACGCAAGAGCGAATACAAGAGGAAGGAAAGGTACGCTCTACGAGTTGATCAGCCTCGGACGTCCAATAACACCCAGGCCTCTAAGCCCGAACCTATGGAGATTGGAGCTGTTCGTTCCCCTCTTACCACAGAAGAACGAGACTATCGGAGAAAGAAAGGGTTGTGCATTTATTGCGGAAGACAAGACCACTTCATCAAGGAATGCACCCTTCGACCAAAATATCCCAGGGCGGAATATAGAAAGGTGTCTACGGTTACTTCAGGACCTCAGACGGGAAACGATCGAGCTTGAAGGAGGACGAGGGGACCGCTTCAAGCCAGGCTTTTATCCCTTCGCTCGAAGGCAGTACAGGCAGTGAGAGACATCACTTCTACATGGAGTTACGGTTAAAGATCCGAGACGAATGGCACGTTGTGCAGGCCATGCTGGATTCTGGAGCGACTGGATGCTTTATGGATCAGAAGCAAGCTCTAGCCTTGGGAATTACCTTCCTAGAGAAAAATATCCCTGAGGCAGTGTTTGCAGTGGATGGGAGGATTCTAGATTCCGGACCCATCCGTTTCCATACGGGGGAACTAAGCACGCTACATGGAACTGATCATCTGGAAAAATTGGCCTTTAACATAATACAAGCACCCCAATATGGGGTTATACTCGGCTTGCTGTGGTTAAGAACCCACAACCCCTAGGTAGATTGGGAGGAGAAAACCCTTCTATTTTCTTCGGAACCCTGCAAAACGCATTGTATACAACCTCATAACAGTCCAGCGGCAGCTTTGGCCATGTGTCATCACATCGCTACCGCCATGGAACACGATGTTACCTTACCGGAGGAGTACCAGGAATACGCGGATGTATTCAATGAAAGAAAGGCAGAAATACTGCCTCCGCACCGTCCATACGATTGCCAAATCGATCTAATACCTGGTGCCATCGTTCCAGCGGGTAGAGTGTATGCGCTTACGGAACCCGAAACTACACATCTCCGAGCGTACCTGGATAAGTATCTGGAGTTGGGATTCATACGGGATTCCAAGTCCCCGGCGGCATCTCCTTTGTTTTTTATCCCGAAGGCCAATGGGGAGCTCCGCGCTTGTGTGGACTATAGATCTTTAAACACCATCACGGTCAAGAACAGGTCCCCGTTGCCCCTCATCAACGTGTTGTTGGAGCAAGTCAAAGAGGCTGTGATATACACCCGTCTGGATTTAAAAGGGGCATACCACTTGGTCCGTATGCGAAGCGGAGATGAATGGAAGACGGTGTTTAAAACGCGTTTTGGGTTATATGAATACCTGGTAATGCCGTTCGGCTTATGCAACGCCCCTGCAGCGTTTCAGTTCCTCCTTAATGACGTTTTGCGGGAGTACTTAGACAAGTTTGTGGTGGTGTACATGGATGATATCCTGATCTATTCATCCAGCGTGGGAAAGCATTCGCAACATGTACGTACCATCTTGAGAACCTTACGGGAACACCATTTGTATTGTAAGATCAGCAAATGCGAGTTCAGTGTGACATCAGTCGAATTTCTAGGGGTGATGCTGACCCCTTGGGGACAGGAAATGTCCGAACGGAAGATCACCGCCGTAAAAGATTGGCCTCAACCATTGAACGTCCGCGATATCCAGTGCTTTCTGGTTTTCACCAATTTTTATCGCCGGTTTATAGATCACTTCTCGGATTTCGCCGCTCCCCTCACACGTTTGTTGAGAAAAAAGGCTATCTTCCTTTGGACGGAGAAGGCTCAAGAGGGGTTTGAGGCCTTGAAACACGCGTTTGTATCAGCCCCTGTTCTGGTTCATGCGAACCCGGAACGACCATACATTGTCGAGGCGGACGCTTCGGACACAGCGGTGGGAGCGGTGCTTTCTCAACATCACAAAGATACTGGCCAATTACACCCTGTGGCTTATATGTCAAGGAAACTTAACCCTGCGGAACGCAATTATACGATTGCGGAAAAAGAACTGCTTGCCATCAAGGAAGCGTTTGTGGATTGGAGGCATCTGCTGAAAGGGGCCAAACACGTGGTGACGGTGTTCACTGACCATCGCAACCTCCAATTCATGACAGCTGCGAGACATCAGTTGCGATGGATGCTTTTCTTTTCAGGATTCAACTTTCTGGTAACGTATAGACCAGGGAGGGACAACAGAAAGGCAGATGCTTTAACCCATCAAACGACTTCCACAAATCCAGAAGAAGGCATCAAGCAGGCTATAATCTATCCACAGAATATGATTGGGATTACCTTTACGGATGCTTTTCTCCGGAGTGTGGCGCATAATATCCTCTCTGATAATTGGAAGGAATGGTTAAGAATACACAAGGACTGGAAGATGACCCAAGGACTTCCGATGCGAGGAAGACAGTTGCTACTTCCTATTGAGTCCCTGCGTAAACGAGCCTTTGAGTGGTGTCACACTTTGTCCTGTGCTGGACACAATGGCCAGGAAAAAACATTGGAAAGAGTGTTGCGGCAGTTCTGGTGGCCTACCATAAAAACTGATATTTCTGTGTGGATAAAACAATGTGCCACCTGCAATCAAATGAAGACCAGGCATGTGTGACAAGCGGGGCTCCTACAACCGCTTCCCACTCCAGAACAACCCTGGGCAGACATCTCTGTGGATTTTGTGGTACGGATGCCTGCAGACAATGGCCACATGGTCATTTTGGTAGTGGTGGATTACCTCACAAAGATGGCTCATTTCGTTGCCTGTAAACGGATTCCCTCCGCCAGCATGTTGGCCCAGTTATGCTGACCCACATAGTAAGGTTACACGGATTACCTAAGAACATAGTCTCCGACCGTGGGTCTCAGTTCACAGCAAACTTTTGGAGGGTGTGGTGTTCAGCATTGGGAATCGCTTCCAACACCTCCTCTAGCTTCCACCCCAAACTGACGGCCAGGCCGAACGGGTAAACCAGACCCTCAAGCAGTATCTCAGATGTTACGTGGATGTCACTACCGAGGCTTGGGTGGACAAATTATGGTTGGTCGAAGTAGCATATAATAGTGCAATTCATAGTTCCACTAGACTTACACCCTTTTTCTGCACTTATGGTTTCCATCCTTCTTTTACCCCCTTTTTGCATCCCTCTCACACTACACAGGTACCTGAGGTACAAGAGAGAATAACTCATATTCAGAAAGTGCTCAAAATTGCACAGAGAGGTCTGAGAGCAGCGAAAATCAAGTACAAGGCTTACGCAGACAAGCATGGACGCCCTGGTCCTGTGTATAAAAAAGGTGATTATGTCTGGTTATCTACTAGGAACATAAGGTTCAAGCGGTACAGCATTTTTAATCCCAAATACAGAGGTCCATACAAGGTGGTTAAGCTGGTCACCCCGGTGGTGGTCAAATTAGCCTTGCCCTCCACCTTACGCATACACCCTGCTTTTCATGTGTCACTGGTTAAGCCAGCCCTTGCCTCGGCGAGGAAGGGTCCAGAGCCTATCTTGGTGAACGACGAGGTGGAACATGAGGTGAGAGGTATTGTCGACTCCAAGATCTACAGGAGTAGGCTGTGGTACCCAGTGGCCTGGAAAGGATACAGAAATGAGGAGAATTCGTGGGAGCCGGCCTCTGGGGTCCATGCCCGGCGTTACACGACTCTCTTTCACAAACGTTTCCCTAAGAAGCCTTGCCTCTGTCAGTGTTCTTCGGGAGAGGGATGTACTGTCACGGCGCACTCGGGGTGCCGTAGAAGAACACTGTCAAGTCGTACAGCGCTGTAATACGGGAAGTGGTAGTTCAAAGAACTACAGTTCCCGTGATGCATTGGGGGGACGTGCCGTGGCGGCGTCACGACGTTTCCTGGAAGCTCACTTATACGCTTCCGGAGCACCAGTCGGGTGCCGTTTATTCCTGATTTCCCTGCGGAACGGACACGAAAGAGAAGGAGTTCTGGTAGGGGTGCTCACAGCACCAACTTCTCTTTTGTACTCTCAGTGACCATATATCCTTGCTTGCCTGAGTTTCCCGAACGGAAGCTAAACCTTAGAGCACCGTAGCCCTGTTGGACGAGCCGGGTCTTGGCTCTTGCGGGGCTATTTGTATTTCACCTTTGTTTTGGTATTCCTAGCTCCTAGGAACAGTGGGAGCGTTTCCTGCATTTATTCAGTCCGCGCGGAGGCGCGGCTGCCTAAAGTATTGTCCCTTTACTGTGCTCCTTTCTTGATAGCATGCCTAATCCAGCTATGCCGGCATGAAAGTAATACGGCAAGGAAGCTGGAAGTAATGGTATGCTTATGGATTGACTCCTGATTTAACTCCTTACCAAGACGTATTGGTTTTCAGTATTATTTTGCCTTTGAAATTGAGCATCAATGCGATAATAGAGTATTATGACAGATTCAAGTATTTGTGACACTACTTGGATGATCTGATATTTATTAGTATGCTGAAGTCTATTTGGGGATCTGAATTATTCCACTACAGACTGTTTGTAACAGTGTGTATCTGGGTTTGTTTTCTGTCCTCTACAGCAGGGGCTTGTAGAGCTCCTCCGAAGACGGCTCCATTCCCCTGTTACGAGCCTCAACCAGTGCCTCTGGGTATGTTACCGTATTGTTAGGTATTCTCACTTTCCATTATACCCTGCCATAACGCTGTGTGTAGTAATACCATTGCTTTATCCATAGATCTGCTAGTGGCATTGGCGCATCAGAGATTCATTCCTAGGATTCACAAACAGTTATTTTACTTTACAGGTATTGGGGTCAGGGGGCATTAGTATATAAGGTTTTCTGTTATCTAGAGTAGCCTTAGTATGGTGTATTTATTCTTGTTTGCCTCTCGTTTCAGATCTCCCTCCCTGTTGATCCCATCCTTTCCTTCCCTCACCTCATCGCTCTTTTGTGTCTGTTGAATCACTCAGACCTTGGGGCTATCAGGAGGTGGACCCCCTTGAGCATCGTACGTCTCCGAGGATTCGAGGACCTGACAGAGTGCAAACCAGCTGTTACTACATTTTGCTTTTCCTCTGGTTGGATGACATGTAGAAGGAGGACCCACCAAGGGAGTGTACAACCCTTGAGGACATGAGACAACAGGCTGAAGCTGTGAGTCATCACATTTACTGGGAGGATAATCTCCTTTACAGTGAGTTCCTGCGCATGGGACAACAAGGGCCTGGAGGTCCCCATATGCTATAGGGCCTTCCTACTGTAGCTGGCACACAAACTACCCCTGGCAGGATACCAGGGCCAAGATAAGACCTTTGCAAGGCCTTTCCCCCACTTTTATTGGCCTAGGATCAAAAATTCCTCAGATGCATTCTGTAGGACTTTTTGTAGTCTGCCAGGCCAGTGGGAAGACAGGACAGAGGCTTAAAGCTCCCCTTAATCCCTTTCCTGTCGTTGGCACACCCTTTGAGCGAGTAGGCATTGACATTGTTGGGCCTATGGATCCCCAGACCACATCAGGCAACAGGTGTATCCTGGTTCTGGTGGATCATGCCACTAGGTACCCAGAGGCTATCCCTCTGAAGACCATGACTGCACCTGCAGTGGCAAAGGCCCTGATGGTAATTTTTACGTGAGTGGGTTTCCCCAATAAAGTTGTGTCTGACAGAGGTAAAAACTTCAAGTCTGCTTACATGCAATCAATATGGAAGGAGTGTGGGATAACCTACAAGTTCTCCACTCCTTACCACCCACAAACAAATGGGTCTGTTGAGAGATTCAACAAGACTCTGAAGGGCATGATTAGAGGCCTACCTGAGGCACTGAGGAATAAGTGGGACATCCTCTTGCCATGCCTGTTATTTAACTACAGGGAGGGACCACAGAGGGGAATGACCTTCAGCCCCTTTGAGCTTCTGTACAGGTACCTTGTTAGTGGACATCTGAGTTTGGTCAAGGAGGGGTGGGAGCAAGCTCCCAGGAAAATTCCCCAGGATGTAGTGAGCTACATGCTGGCCTTCAGAAGCCAAATGGCTAAGTTGTAGAAGCAAGCTTCTGACAACTTGGAAGCCAGCCAAGAAGTCATGAAGCAGTGGTATGACCAAAGGTGTGGTAGCAAATGCTGCCCCACTGGGCACCACACCTGACCTGAGGTTCTGTGTGGATTATAGAGGGCTGAACCCAGTGACAAAGACAGATGCTCATCCCAGCCCCCGATGAGCTTATTAACAGGTTAGGGGCTGCCAAGTACTTAAGTACTGTTGATCTTACAACAGGGTACTGGCAGATTGCCCTAACAGAAGGTGTTAAGGAGAGGTCAGCCTTCTCTACTCCAGAGGGCCACTACCAATTTCGTGTGATGCCCTTTGGACTCAAAAAATGCCCCTGCCACCTTCCAGAGGTTGTTGAACCAGGTCCTTGCTGATATGGAGGCCTTTTCAGCCGCCTACCTGGATGACATAGCTGTCTACAGAGCAGCTGGAAGGACCACCTCCAGGAAGTGCTTCAGGCTCTGCAATAGTCAGGCCTGACTATCAAGGACAGTAACTGCCAGATAGGGCAGGGGTTTGTGGTGTACTTGGGACATCAGGTAGGCATGGGTGAGGTGCAGCCCCTCCAGGGCAAGGTAGAAACTATCATGGCCTGGGAGCCCCCCAAACACCAGACTGAGGTCAGAGCATTCTTGGCCTCACTGGATACTACAGGAGGTTTGTCAAGGGATATGGCACCATGGTTGCCCCCTTGACAAAGCTGACTTGTAAGAAGCAGCCCAGAAATGTGGTTTGGTCAGACACGTGAAAAGTTTTGGCAATGTTTGCAGCGCAATGTTATATTGAAACAATCAGTATGCTTCTTTTGGAAGTATATATGTTACAAACAAGAGGATTTGGCACTGTTGTAGGCTATTACAGAGAGCTTTCGCTTTACTGCATAGACTAACAGATTCTTGAAGGTATTGGGTTGTGGTAAAAGAAAATGGTTCATGTGTGAATACTTGGGCACAGTTAAATTTTTTGGGCTAGAGAGTATGCCAAAAGAAGAGGAATGCAGCATACTTTACGTGTGCCAAATGTTGAAATCACATTGGTGGGGAAAAGAGCTGTAAGGTGGAATAATATCCTACCTCTAATTTCATTACATAGTAATTGTGAGCATTCCCATTGTATGATTATTCATTGTGGAGGCAATAATATTGGTCACATCACAGATGTCAAAATCGAAATTGAGATGAAAGCAACTTTTACATCTTAATTGACTTTATTTAATCACACCCATTTTGTGTATTCGAATATTTACCAAAGTATACAATGGAAATATGGTGTGAAAAATGCTGAGAAGTATGAACAAATGCACAGTTATATCAACAAAAGGGTGTCTGCATTCCAAAAAGATCACAGCATGTCCTCCATGTATCACCTCAACATTATGTTTTCAAATAGTTCCCTTTATCGTGCCTATGGTGTGCATTTCAATACAACTGCCATTTACATCTTCATTAATAATATAATTAATATATATCAATCAGTATTGGTTATTTTTTTAGAAACGCTTTTACAGTACTGCGTTACTCTCTAGAGTCCCATGCGGCCATACCGCAGTACTCTGTAAATTAAAAAAGAACACAATACATCCCCAAACTTTTAACTGCACATATGACAACTATAGCAACCTCTGTAAAGTTACAATTACAAGGCTAAACCATTTATTAACACTCAGTTTTAATATGTATTCCAAAACATAGTAAAAGAGCTGTATAAAACAACATGGTTGCCATGATTTTTTTGAGGTGTCCTGATTAGCCAATCCGATTATCCTTTCTCATCGCTATATACAGAGGTTGTACTGCGGTACTACTGCGGGCACAGATAGAGCAAAAAATACCTTATAACCTAGGATTTACTTAATTTATTTGCTTGTTGTACCAAAAAGAATCATCTGCCCACCTACGCAATACTTGCCAAATTTCATAACAATCCAGGTGACACATTTTGCGCAATGCGAAATGCAAAAGTCTATAGAAAATCCATTGGATATCACGCCCGTTTTGGGACCACACTTTTTCATTTGCACCCCCTTTACCAAAGCCGCTAAACTTTCAGTACTCCCAAAATGAAACTAGGGCAGCAGGTCTACAAAGTTTCATGCACATTTGTCACATGGGTGCAAAGTTATAAAGGGGCAGAAATTTGAAAAATCACAATTTCTGATCACCCTAACTATACTACAGAGTAGCTTCTGCCACTCTTTAAAAAGAAAAAAAATAAATATATATATATATATATTGTTATCCAAGGTAAGCCTGATGCTTTAAGGACGCACTCCCAGTCACAGCTGATCTTAAAGATTAATTGCAGAAGAAAACCGGAGACTACATTCCAGGTTAAAATTGCTTTTATTTTCCCAACGCGTTTCAAGGCAACGGCCCCTTCATCATGGGTCACTGTTAGGATATGGCTTGGAAGTCCCGATGTGCATGCTTCTTTTATATGTTTTCAGCCCCCAGAGGGCCACGCACATCACGTTATATTCTGCACAGCATGCTGGACTTTGTAGTCCTCATCGGCATCATTGTTGCCCCCAGTGGGCTCCTTGCCACATCCTGTGATTCGTCAGTGTCCTTTATATGCTAGTACACCTATTGTAGGTCCCAGGATGATGTTCCGGTTTAAATTTTCTCGTGACTGGGCTGCTCGCAGCTGTGAGGAAGTCCCGGTGCTGCGCAGCCTTTTCCCTTTTCCCAGCTGTAGTGGAAAGTGAAAAATGGTGCAATCCTTCACCGCAAGGCAGCCGTGTGAAAAATATTTTGTTATCCAAGGTAAGCCTGATGCTTTAAGGACGCACTCCCAGTCACAGCTGATCTTAAAGATTAATTGCAGAAGGAAACCGGAGACTACATTCCAGGTTAAAATTGCTTTTATTTTCCCAACGCGTTTCAAGGCAACGGCCCCTTCATCATGGGTCACTGTTAGGATATGGCTTGGAAGTCCCGATGTGCATGCTGCTTTTATATGTTTTCAGCCCCCAGTGGGCCACGCATATCACATTATATTCTGCACAGCATGCTGGACTTTGTAGTCCTCATCGGCATCATTGTTGACCCCAGTGGGCTCCTTGCCACATCCTGTGATTCGTCAGTGTCCTTTACATGCTCGTACACCTATTGTAGGTCCCAGGATGAGGTTCCGGTTTGAATTTTCTCGTGACTGGGCTGCTCGCAGCTGTGAGGAAGTCCCGGTGCTATGCAGCCTTTTCCCTTTTCCCAGCTGTAGTGGAAAGTGAAAAATGGTGCAATCCTTCACGGCGAGGCAGCCGTGTGAAAAATATTTTGTTATCCAAATGTAAGCCTGATGCTTTAAGGATGCACTCCCAGCTGATCTTAAAGATTAATTGCAGAAGAAAACCGGAGACTACATTCCAGGTTAAAATTGCTTTTATTTTCCCAACGCGTTTCAAGGCAACGGCCCCTTCATCATGGGTCACTGTTAGGATATGGCCTGGAAGTCCTGATGTGCATGCTGCTTTTATATGTTTTCAGCCCCCAGTGGGCCACGCACATCATGTTATATTCTGCACAGCATGCTGGACTTTGTAGTCCTCATCTGCATCATTGTTGCCCCCAGTGGGCTCCTTGCCACATCCTGTGATTCGTCAGTGACCTTTACATGCTAGTACACCTATTGTAGGTCCCAGGATGATGTTCCGGTTTGAATTTTCTCGTGACTGGGCTGCTCGCAGCTGTGAGGAAGTCCCGGTGCTGCGCAGCCTTTTCCCTTTTCCCAGCTGTAGTGGAAAGTGAAAAATGGTGCAATCCTTCACGGCGAGGCAGCCGTGTGAAAAATATTTTGTTATCCAAGGTAAGCCTGATGCTTTAAGGACGCACTCCCAGTCACAGCTGATCTTAAAGATTAATTGCAGAAGAAAACCGGAGACTACATTCCAGGTTAAAATTGCTTTTATTTTCCCAACGCGTTTCAAGGCAAAGGCCCCTTCATCATGGATCACTGTTAGGATATGGCCTGGAAGTCAATGATGCCGATGAGGACTACAAAGTCCAGCATGCTGTGCAGAATATAACGTGATGTGCGTGGCCCACTGGAGGCTGAAAACATATAAAAGCAGCATGCACATCGGGACTTCCAGGCCATATCCTAACAGTGACCCATGATGAAGGGGCCGTTGCCTTGAAACGCGTTGGGAAAATAAAAGCAATTTTAACCTGGAATGTAGTCTCCGGTTTTCTTCTGCAATTAATCTTTAAGATCAGCTGTGACTGGGAGTGCGTCCTTAAAGCACCAGGCTTACCTTCAATAACAAAATATTTTTCACACGGCTGCCTCGCCGTGAAGGATTGCACCATTTTTCACTTTCCACTACAGCTGGGAAAAGGGAAAAGGCTGCGCAGCACCGGTACTTCCTCACAGCTGCGAGCAGCCCAGTCACGAGAAAATTCAAACCGGAACATCATACTGGGACCTACAATAGGTGTACTAGCATGTAAAGGACACTCACGAATCACAGGATGTGGCAAGGAGCCCACTGGAGGCAACAATGATGCCGATGAGGACTACAAAGTCCAGCATGCTGTGCAGAATATAACGTGATGTGCGTGGCCCACTGGGGGCTGAAAACATATAAAAGCAGCATGCACATCGGGACTTCCAGGCCATATCCTAACAGTGACCCATGATGAAGGGGCCATTGCCTTGAAACGCGTTGGGAAAATAAAAGCAATTTTAACCTGGAATGTAGTCTCCGGTTTTCTTCTGCAATTAATCTTTAAGATCAGCTGTGACTGGGAGTGCGTCCCTAAAGCATCAGGCTTACCTTGGATAACAAAATATTTTTCACACGGCTGCCTTGCCGTGAAGAGATTGCACCATTTTCACTTTCCACTACAGCTGGGAAAAGGGAAAAGGCTGCGCAGCACCGGTACTTCCTCACAGCTGCGAGCAGCCCAGTCACGGAAAATTCAAACCGGAACATCATACTGGGACCTACAATAGGTGTACTAGCATGTAAAGGACACTGACGAATCACAGGATGTGGCAAGGAGCCCACTGGAGGCAACAATGATGCCGATGAGGACTACAAAGTCCAGCATGCTGTGCAGAATATAGCGTGATGTGCGTGGCCCACTGGGGGCTGAAAACATATAAAAGCAGCATGCACATCGGGACTTCCAGGCCATATCCTAACAGTGACCCATGATGAAGGGGCCATTGCCTTGAAATGCATTGGGAAAATAAAAGCAATTTTAACCTGGAATGTAGTCTCCGGTTTTCTTCTGCAATTAATCTTTAAGATCAGCTGTGACTGGGAGTGCGTCCTTAAAGCATCAGGCTTACCTTGGATAACAAAATATTTTTCACACGGCTGCCTCGCCGTGAAGAATTGCACCATTTTTCACTTTCCACTACAGCTTGGAAAAGGGAAAAGGCTGCGCAGCACCGGGACTTCCTCACAGCTGCGAGCAGCCCAGTCACGAGAAAATTCAAACCGGAACATCATCCTGGGACCTACAATAGGTGTACTAGCATGTAAAGGACACTGACAAATAACAGGATGTGGCAAGGAGCCCACTGGGGGCAACAATGATGCCGATGAGGACTACAAAGTCCAGCATGCTGTGCAGAATATAACGTGGTGTGCGTGGCCCACTGGGGGCTGAAAACATATAAAAGCAGCATGCACATCGGGACTTCCAGGCCATATCCTAACAATGACCCATGATGAAGGGGCCGTTGACTTGAAACGCGTTGGGAAAATAAAAGCAATTTTAACCTGGAATGTAATCTCCGGTTTTCTTCTGCAATTAATCTTTAAGATCAGCTGTGACTGGGAGTGCGTCCTTAAAGCATCAGGCTTACCTTGGATAACAAAATATTTTTCACACGGCTGCCTCGCCGTGAAGTATTGCACCATTTTTCACTTTCCACTACAGCTGGGAAAAGGGAAAAGGCTGTGCAGCACCGGGACTTCCTCACAGCTGCGAGCAGCCCAGTCACGAGAAAATTCAATCCGGAACATCATCCTGGGACCTACAATAGGTGTACTAGCATGTAAAGGACACTGACAAATCACAGGATGTGGCAAGGAGCCCACTGGGGGCAACAATGATGCCAATGAGGACTACAAAGTCCAGCATGCTGTGCAGAATATAACGTGATGTGCGTGGCCCACTGGGGGCTGAAAACATATAAAAGCAGCATGCACATCGGGACTTCCAGGCCATATCCTAACAGTGACCCATGATGAAGGGGCCGTTGCCTTGAAACGCGTTGGGAAAATAAAAGCAATTTTAACCTGGAATGTAGTCTCCGGTTTTCTTCTGCAATTAATCTTTAGGATCAGCTGTGACTGGGAGTGCATCATTAAAGAATCAGGCTTACCTTGGATAACAAAATATTTTTCACACGGCTGCCTCGCCGTGAAGGATTGCACCATTTTTCACTTTCCACTACAGCTGGGAAAAGGGAAAAGGGTGCGCAGCACCGGGACTTCCTCACAGCTGCGAGCAGCCCAGTAACGAGAAAATTCAAACCGGAACATCATCCTGGGACCTACAATAGGTGTACTAGCATGTAAAGGACACTGACAAATCACAGGATGTGGCAAGGAGCCTACTGGGGGCAACAATGATGCTGATGAGGACTACAAAGTCCAGCATGCTGTGCAGAATATAACGTGGTGTGCGTGGCCCACTGGGGGCTGAAAACATATAAAAGCAGCATGGACATCGGGACTTCCAGGCCATATCCTAACAGTGACCCATGATGAAGGGGCCGTTGCCTTGAAACGCGTTGGGAAAATAAAAGCAATTTGAACCTGGAATGTAGTCTCTGGTTTTCTTTTGCAATTAATCTTTAAGATCAGCTGTGACTGGGAGTGCGTCCTTAAAGCATCAGGCTTACCTTGGATAACAAAATATTTTTCACACGCCTGCCTCACCGTGAAGGATTGCACCATTTTTCACTTTTCACTACAGCTGGGAAAAGGGAAAAGGCTGCCCAGCACCGGGACTTCCTCACAGCTGCGAGCAGCCTGTCACGAGAAAATTCAAACCGGAACATCATCCTGGGACCTACAATAGGTGTACTAGCATGTACAGGACACTGACGAATCACAGGATGTGGCAAGGAGCCCACTGGGGGCAACAATGATGCCGATGAGGACTACAAAGTCCAGCATGCTGTGCAGAATATAACGTGATGTGCGTGGCCCACAGGGGCTGAAAACATATAAAAGCAGTATGCACATCGGGACTTCCAGGCCATATCCTAACAGTGACCCATGATGAAGGGGCCGTTGCCTTGAAACGCGTTGGGAAAATAAAAGCAATTTTAACCTGGAATGTAGTCTCCGGTTTTCTTCTGCAATTAATCTTTAAGATCAGCTGTGAATGGGAGTGTGTCCTTAAAGCATCAGGCTTACCTTGGATAACAAAATATTTTTCACACGGCTGCCTCGCCGTGAAGGATTGCACCATTTTTCACTTTCCACTACAGCTGGGAAAAGGGAAAAGGCTGCGCAGCACCGGGACTTCCTCACACCTGCGAGCAGCCCAGTCACGAGAAAATTCAAACCGGAACATCATCCTGGGACCTACAATAGGTGTACTAGCATGTAAAGGACACTGACAAATCACAGGATGTGGCAAGGAGCCCACTGTGGGCAACAATGATGCCGATGAGGACTACAAAGTCCAGCATGCTGTGCAGAATATAACGTGATGTGCGTGAGCTAATTGGGGCTGAAAACATATAAAAGCAGCATGCACATCGGGACTTCCAGGCCATATCCTAACAGTGACCCATGATGAAGGGGCCGTTGCCTTGAAACGCGTTGGGAAAATAAAAGCAATTTTAACCTGGAATGTAGTCTCCGGTTTTCTTCTGCAATTAATCTTTAAGATCAGATGTGACTGGGAGTGCGTCCTTATAGCATCAGGCTTACCTTGGATAACAAAATATTTTTCACACGGCTGCCTCACCGTGAAGGATTGCACCATTTTTCACTTTCCACTACAGCTGGGAAAAGGGAAAAGGCTGCGCAGCACCGGGACTTCCTCACAGCTGCGAGCAGCCCAGTCACGAGAAAATTCAAACCGGAACATCATCCTGGGACCTACAATAGGTGTGCTAGCATGTAAAGGACACTGACGAATCACAGGATGTGGCAAGGAGCCCACTGGGGGCAACAATGATGCCGATGAGGACTACAAAGTCCAGCATGCTGTGCAGAATATAACGTGATGTGCGTGGCCCACTGGGGGCTGAAAACATATAAAAGAAGCATGCACATTGGGACTTCCAGGCCATATCCTAACAGTGACCAATGATGAAGGGGCCGTTGCCTTGAAACGTGTTGGGAAAATAAAAGCAGTTTTAACCTGGAATGTAGTCTCCGGTTTTCTTCTGCAATTAATCTTTAAGATCAGCTGTGACTGGGAGTGTGTCCTTAAAGCATCAGGATTACCTTGGATAACAAAATATTTTTCACACGGCTGCCTCGCCGTGAAGGATTGCACCATTTTTCACTTTCCACTACAGCTGGGAAAAGGGAAAAGGCTGTGCAGCACCGGGACTTCCTCACACCTGCGAGCAGCCCAGTCACGAGAAAATTCAAACCGGAACATCATCCTGGGACCTACAATAGGTGTACTAGCATGTAAAGGACACTGACAAATCACAGGATGTGGCAAGGAGCCCACTGTGGGCAACATTGATGCCGATGAGGACTACAAAGTCCAGCATGCTGTGCAGAATATAACGTGATGTGCGTGGCCCACTTGGGGCTGAAAACATATAAAAGCAGCATGCACATTGGGACTTCCAGGCCATATCCTAACAGTGACCAATGATGAAGGGGCCGTTGCCTTGAAACGTGTTGGGAAAATAAAAGCAGTTTTAACCTGGAATGTAGTCTTCGGTTTTCTTCTGCAATTAATCTTTAAGATCAGCTGTGACTGGGAGTGTGTCCTTAAAGCATCAGGATTACCTTGGATAACAAAATATTTTTCACACGGCTGCCTCGCCGTGAAGGATTGCACCATTTTTCACTTTCCACTACAGCTGGGAAAAGGGAAAAGGCTGTGCAGCACCGGGACTTCCTCACACCTGCGAGCAGCCCAGTCACGAGAAAATTCAAACCGGAACATCATCCTGGGACCTACAATAGGTGTACTAGCATGTAAAGGACACTGACAAATCACAGGATGTGGCAAGGAGCCCACTGTGGGCAACATTGATGCCGATGAGGACTACAAAGTCCAGCATGCTGTGCAGAATATAACGTGATGTGCGTGGCCCACTTGGGGCTGAAAACATATAAAAGCAGCATGCACATCGGGACTTCCAGGCCATATCCTAACAGTGACCCATGATGAAGGGGCCGTTGCCTTGAAACGCGTTGGGAAAATAAAAGCAATTTTAACCTGGAATGTAGTCTCCGGTTTTCTTCTGCAATTAATCTTTAAGATCAGATGTGACTGGGAGTGCGTCCTTATAGCATCAGGCTTACCTTGGATAACAAAATATTTTTCACACGGCTGCCTCGCCGTGAATGATTGCACCATTTTTCACTTTCCACTACAGCTGGGAAAAGGGAAAAGGCTGCGCAGCACCGGGACTTCCTCACAGCTGCGAGCAGCCCAGTCACGAGAAAATTCAAACCGGAACATCATCCTGGGACCTACAATAGGTGTACTAGCATGTAAAGGACACTGACGAATCACAGGATGTGGCAAGGAGCCCACTGGGGGCAACAATGATGCCGATGAGGACTACAAAGTCCAGCATGCTGTGCAGAATATAACGTGATGTGCGTGGCCCACTGGGGGCTGAAAACATATAAAAGCAGCATGCACATCGGGACTTCAAGGCCATATCCTAACAGTGACCCATGATGAAGGGGCCGTTGCCTTGAAACGCGTTGGGAAAATAAAAGCAATTTTAACCTGGAATTTAGTCTCCGGTTTTCTTCTGCAATTAATCTTTAAGATCAGCTGTGACTGGGAGTGCGTCCTTAAAGCATCAGGCTTACCTTGGATAACAAAATATTTTTCACACGGCTGCCTCGCCGTGAAGGATTGCACCATTTTTCACTTTCCACTACAGCTGGGAAAAGGCTGCGCAGCACCGGGACTTCCTCACAGCTGCGAGCAGCCTGTCACGAGAAAATTCAAACCGGAACATCATCCTGGGACCTACAATAGGTGTACTAGCATGTAAAGGACACTGACGAATCACAGGATGTGGCAAGGAGCCCACTGGGGGCAACAATGATGCCGATGAGGACTACAAAGTCCAGCATGCTGTGCAGAATATAACGTGATGTGCGTGGCCCACTGGGGGCTGAAAACATATAAAAGCAGCATGCACATCGGGACTTCCAGGCCATATCCTAACAGTGACCCATGATGAAGGGGCCGTTGCCTTGAAACGCGTTGGGAAAATAAAAGCAATTTTAACCTGGAATGTAGTCTCCGGTTTTCTTCTGCAATTAATCTTTAAGATCAGCTGTGACTGGGAGTGCGTCCTTATAGCATCAGGCTTACCTTGGATAACAAAATATTTTTCACACGGCTGCCTCGCCGTGAAGGATTGCACCATTTTTCACTTTTCACTACAGCTGGGAAAAGGGAAAAGGCAGCGCAGCACCGGGACTTCCTCACAGCTGCGAGGGGCCCAGTCACGAGAAAATTCAAACCGGAACATCATCCTGGGACCTACAATAGGTGTACTAGCATGTAAAGGAAACTGACAAATCACAGGATGTGGCAAGGAGCCCACTGGGGGCAACAATGATGCCGATGAGGACTACAAAGTCCAGCATGCTGTGCAGAATATAACGTGATGTGCGTGGCCCACTGGGGGCTGAAAACATATAAAAGCAGCATGCACATCGGGACTTCCAGGCCATATCCTAACAGTGACCCATGATGAAGGGGCCGTTGCCTTGAAACGCGTTGGGAAAATAAAAGCAATTTTAACCTGGAATGTAGTCTCCGGTTTTCTTCTGCAATTAATCTTTAAGATCAGCTGTGACTGGGAGTGCGTCCTTAAAGCATCAGGCTTACCTTGGATAACAAAATATTTTTCACACGGCTGCCTCGCCGTGAAGGATTGCACCATTTTTCACTTTCCACTACAGCTGGGAAAAGGGAAAAGGCTGCGAAGCCCGGGACTTCCTCACAGCTGCGAGCAGCCCAGTCACGAGCAAATTCAAACCGGAACATCATCCTGGGACCTACAATTGGTGTACTAGCATGTAAAGGACACTGACGAATCACAGGATGTGACAAGGAGCCCACTGGGGGCAACAATGATGCCGATGAGGACTACAAAGTCCAGCATGCTGTGCAGAATATAACGTGATGTGGGTGGCCCACTGGGGGCTGAAAACATATAAAAGCAGCATGCACATCGGGACTTCCAGGCCATATCCTAACAGTGACCCATCATGAAGGGGCCGTTGCCTTGAAACGCGTTGGGAAAATAAAAGCAATTTTAACCTGGAATGTAGTCTCCGGTTTTCTTCTGCAATTAATCTTTAAGATCAGCTGGGAGTGTGTTCTTAAAGCATCAGGCTTACCTTGGATAACAAAATATTTTTCACACGGCTGCCTCGCCGTGAAGGATTGCACCATTTTTCACTTTCCACTACAGCTGGGAAAAGGGAAAAGGCTGCGCAGCAGCGGGACTTCCTCACAGCTGCGAGCAGCCCAGTCACGTGAAAATTCAAACCGGAACATCATTCTGGGACCTACAATAGGTGTACTAGCATGTAAAGGACACTGACGAATCACAGGATGTGGCAAGGAGCCCACTGGGGGCAACAATGATGCCGATGAGGACTACAAAGTCCAGCATGCTGTGCAGAATATAACGTGATGTGCGTGGCCCACTGGGGGCTGAAAACATATAAAAGCAGCATGCACATCGGGACTTCCAGGCCATATCCTAACAGTGGCCCATGATGAAGGGGCCGTTGCCTTGAAACGCGTTGGGAAAATAAAAGCAATTTTAACCTGGAATGTAGTCTCCGGTTTTCTTCTGCAATTAATCTTTAAGATCAGATGGGAGTGTGTCCTTAAAGCATCAGGCTTACCTTGGATAACAAAATATTTTTCACACGGCTGCCTCGCCGTGAAGGATTGCACCATTTTTCACTTTCCACTACAGCTGGGAAAAGGGAAAAGGCTGCGCAGCAGCGGGACTTCCTCACGGCTGCGAGCAGCCCAGTCACGTGAAAATTCAAACCGGAACATCATCCTGGGACCTACAATAGGTGTTTTAGCATGTAAAGGACACTGACGAATCACAGGATGTGGCAAGGAGCCCACTGGGGGCAACAATGATGCCGATGAGGACTACAAAGTCCAGCATGCTGTGCAGAATATAACGTGATGTGTGTGGCCCACTGGGGGCTGAAAACATATAAAAGCAGCATGCACATCGGGACTTCCAGGCCATATCCTAACAGTGACCCATGATGAAGGGGCCGTTGCCTTGAAACGCGTTGGGAAAATAAAAGCAATTTTAACCTGGAATGTAGTCTCCGGTTTTCTTCTGCAATTAATCTTTAAGATCAGCTGTGACTGGGAGTGCGCCTTAAAGCATCAGGCTTACCTTGGATAACAAAATATTTTTCACACCGCTGCCTCGCCGTGAAGGATTGCACCATTTTTCACTTTCCACTACAGCTGGGAAAAGGGAAAAGGCTGCGCAGCACCGGGACTTCCTCACAGCTGCGAGCAGCCCAGTCACGAGAAAATTCAAACCGGAACATCATCCTGGGACCTACAATAGGTGTACTAGCATGTAAAGGATACTGACGAATCACAGGATGTGGCAAGGAGCCCACTGGGGGCAACAATGATGCCGATGAGGACTACAAAGTCCAGCATGCTGTGCAGAATATAACGTGATGTGCGTGGCCCACTGGGGTCTGAAAACATATAAAAGCAGCATGCACATCGGGACTTCCAGGCCATATCCTAACAGCGACTCATGATGAAGGGGCCGTTGCCTTGAAATGCATTGGGAAAATAAAAGCAATTTTAACCTGGAATGTAGTCTCCGGTTTTCTTCTGCAATTAATCTTTAAGATCAGCTGTGACTGGGAGTGCGTCCTTAAAGCATCAGGCTTACCTTGGATAACAATATATATATATATTACCCCAAGAATCCATTATATCCCGCTCTTAGAAATTGAGTTTGCATTTTTTGCATTTTTAAATAAATATACATCAGAATATAATTTTTTCCAAATTATGTAATTTTATGATATTTTGAAAAAATACTCGAGTATTGATACATTTCCCCTCCTTCTACCCCAAAACCCCTTAGATCCCAACCCTAAAAAGCATTGTGTATTATATATATATATATCCACCAGAAAATTGCTCGCGCAATGAGGCGCCTCACACAGCGAGTTATTTTTACCCATTTATTTGGAAGCTTGTGGAGGATTCTGTGTTGTTCCATAAGCACCTTTGTCAGCATTGCCCTTGAAATTAAGTTCCTCTTGCCATACGCGTTTCAGGTATCCATTCACCCTTGATCACTGGCTCGGGCCCCAGGAGTTCAACAGCATGACTTGAGCGCACCTGCACACTTTTAAGTACCCCGCCCCACTGGGCAAAGCATTCTGGTTGATTGAGTTCAACAGTCAATATTTCCAAAGTGGATGTGCCGTCGTGCCCCCAGGTACTGTCAATATTAAAAACCACAGTGGGTTGCTTACGTGTCCAAGGCAGAGCCTTCACCTTTTGCCGCTTACCAAACAGGACTCGCTGTTTCATCAGCACTTTAATTCCCTTAGCGCTGCAAATCCGCACTGTATGCAGCAGGGCAGCCTCGCGGTGCGAGCCGACCGCTCACAAATCCACCAGAAAATTGCTCACGCAATGAGGCGCCACACACAGTGAGTTATTTTTACCCATTTATTTGGAAGCTTGTGGAGGATTCTGTATTGTTCCATAAGCACCTTTGTCAGCATTGCCCTTGAAATTAAGTTCTGCTTGCCATACGCGTTTCAGGTATCTATTCACCCTTGATCACTGGCTCAGGCCCCAGGAGTTCAACAGCATGACTTGAGCGCACCTGCACACTTTTAAGTACCCCGCCCCACTGGGCAAAGCATTCTGGTTGATTGAGTTCAACAGTCAATATTTCCAAAGTGGATGTGCCGTCGTGCCCCCAGGTACTGTCAATATTAAAAACCACAGTGGGTTGCTTACGTGTCCAAGGCAGAGCCTTCACCTTTTGCCGCTTACCAAACTGGAAATAGAAATTGAGTTTGCATTTTTTGCATTTTTAAATAAATATACATCACAATATAATTTTTTCCAAATTATGTAATTTTATGATATTTTGAAAAAATACTCGAGTATTGATACATTTCCCCTCCTACTATCCCAAAACCCCTTAGATCCCAACCCTAAAAAGCGTTTTGTATTATATATATTTATATATATATATTGCTGGCTTCGTCCTCAAACATCCAATTTCACTCGGACAAGGCGAACGCGGACCCAAAGTTCCTTGTGCAGTCGTAAGTTTATTTTAGTTGCCCTGCATCTCCGCCATAACGCGTTTCAGCCCCACCTGGGCCTTGATCACATGACGCGTTGCTAGCTGTTTAACCCTTATTTAAAGTGCCAGTGCATAACATTACGTGGCTGAACAGGTGACCACTTCATAGACATGGAAAAAATACTTAATAGTATTCACTTTTCTATGAGCGCTCCAACAAAAGGTTCACCATGTGCAAATAGGCATACATTTGAATCATTAAATACATAAATGTAAAATAGATATATAAATAAATATATACATAAATGTCAATTAAATATGAATACAAATGTAAACATGAGACCTGATTTTTGGCATTTAAAATCTATTAAAACATTCAAAAAATAAGAATTGTTAAAAAGAAAAAAATGCCATAATATATATATATATATATATATATATATATATATATATATATATATATATATATATATATATATATATATATATATATTTTTCTCCACCATTCCTCCACACGTCAGCAGGGAAACTCGGACACCCAATCTTGCTCAATAAAGTTTTTAATGGCAGCAAAAAGCAACGCGTTTCGGCATCAGCCTTGATCACGCTATAACCAACAACCAAATCAATACGTGTAATATATATTTCCGTGACAATAGAAAAAGGACTAAAACACCTCAGTGTAAAAAGCTTTCAACATTTAACAGCCATTTTGAAGTGTCTCCGATAGTACGCTAATTATTGTAAGTATATACATGTTTCAAAATACGTATGACAACTCATGTTTTCTCAGTGCTTACTCATAAATGGTGATATAACAATAAAGTTATTCTATTGGGGACACAAACTACCCTGTAAATAATCATACCCCATCAGTGGTATTACAGTAGTACCACCCAAATAGGCATGCGGAATCATTCATTGTCACAGTTTGTCCCAGTAACGCCCAAGTGGGCATACAAAATCAGTTGGTAAATTATTACCAATCTCCCAAAAGATGAAAATCCTGTGACCTCGTGGTTCATCTTACATATAACAGCCAATCACGATTAAACCCAAATGGTCTTGGAACTTATCGTACACAAATATATGTTTATCAGTTCAAGATTGAAATAAAACCATAAAAAGTAATGTATCAGTAAGATTTTACCTAATGGGGTCCTAAACTGCAATGTAAGATAGGTCCCCAGTTCCCACAATATTGCAACAATCCCGCCCAAATAGGCATGCAACATCCAACTTTTCCACAAGTTACCCCAGTATCGCCCAAGTGGGCATGCGGAGTCGGGTGGCAATTATCCTAACACATTTCATGGTACTTATGTCACCCAATAATTCATTCCAAACATAATAACATTTTACATACAAAGTCTAATGGAGTTTTTGTCTTCCTGCCAATGTTGATGAAAAATTGTGCCCATACCTAAAAATGAAAAAGTTAAAATTACTGAAAGGATATGGAGACTGCAAGATATATACACATGTCATAAAATCAATCTAACAAGTGGACTGCTAATTCCTCACTGGAATTAAGACCATTCGGTGTTAAACTTTCAAAATCAATTATGTACCTTGATTCGAGTTTTCGCAATGATAATTCTCGATTCCCACCTCTGACCCCCATCAAAACAGCATCAATCACGACCATTTTTACTAACTGTTCATTTTGAAAATGATGTTCATGAAAGTGACGCACTACTAGGTACTGCCTGTTGTTATGTCTAATGGCCCTGAGGTGCTCTAATACCCTCTTCTTGGCCCGGTGGATAGTACTCCCCACATACCATTTATTGCAGGGACAAATCAATACATAAACACAGTACACAGTATTACAGGTCAGAGGTTTCCTGATCACAAATTCTCTGTTGGAATTTGGTAACAGAAGTTTGACACAATCATTGCTTTTACAACAGGTTTTGGAATTTTTGCAGCACCTGAAACCTGGTTGACCCTTGTCTTTTCCCGTTTCATTTTCAGACACCTGATTATGGCTAAGCTCATCCCGCAATGACCGGCTTTTGCGAAAGGGAATCTGCGGGTTGCTTAAACCAAAAAAATGGTTTAAGATGCAACCATCTGAATATGTGGCTAAGAGTGGGGTTAGGCCATTAAATGATCTGAATATTGAAGATATTGAGCTTCTCCAAACACTAATGAGTCTGGCAGGTAATGATTTGTCTAGAGATGATGTATTGCAATGTTGTGATGCTGAATTGGGATAAATCCTGGAAGTGATTTTTAGCCTAAATCTAAATTTCTGCCGAATGTTCAGTGTGATGCTATTGAGGTGTTTGAGAAGGGGGTTCTAAAGGATTTAAAAAAAATGAGCTATCAAAAAGCCCCTTCTAGTAGTAAAAATCTCACCATGGAACAAATGCAAGCAATAGATGGCCTTAAAGATGATAAGGGAATTGTAATTCGCCAGTCAGACAAAGGAGGGAATGTGGTGGTTTTAGATAAGAGGACATATCTAGCAGAGGGCATGAGACAATTGAATGATACTATCTGTTACTGCACTTCTGATTCTGTGGAAATCTCTAAATCCAATACAATCTTTGGCAATATGTTGATTGAAAGGAGAGAGGCGGGGATTGCTGGAATGGGAGGAATATAACTATCTTAAGTGCGCCCATCCCAGAATCCCCATCCTCTATCTACTCCCCAAATTGCATAAGGATGCAGTTAACCCTCCGGGTAGACCGATTGTTTCCTCAATCGGTTCTCTGCTGGAGAATATATCCCGATTCATCGATCACTACCTTAGACCATTCGTATTAGCACTTCCAGCATACCTGCGAGACACCACACACTTTTTAACAATCATTGATGGCATACACTGGGAGAAAGAGTATACTCTGGTTACTCTGGATGTAAGTAGCCTGTATACTAGTATCAAGCATGAGCTGGGTATACAGGCTATTAAGCATTTTCTTAAAACACGCTCAATTTCATTGTTTTGCCATTCAGAAATGCTGGGGGAGATGATTCAATTTTGTCTTACCAACAATTTTTTTATCTTCAATGATTTGTTTTTCAGGCAGTCACAGGGCACTGCGATGGGCACCTGCTTTGCCCGCAGCTATGCAAATCTTTTCATGGGCTGGTGGGAGGAGCAGGTGTCCGCGCATATGGTGGAATTTGAGAAGAACGTAGTCCTGTGGCTGCGTTATATAGATGACATCTTCTGTATTTGGTGTGGTGGTGTGGATTCAGCGAAAGAGTTTGTAAAGAAATTGAACGGTAATACAGTAAATCTTACTTTCACTGAACACATCAGTAAAACGTCCATCGAACTTTTGGATGTAACCGTCTGTGTTAAAGGAGGAACTCTGGAAACTAGTCTGTTCCGTAAGGTGACAGCAGGGAACAGTATTCTAAGTGCCGGTAGCTCCCATCCCCGTAATTTAATCTACAGTATACCTTACGGGGAACTATTACGTGCTAAACGTAATTGTAGTACGGAGGATGCTTTTAAAACAGAGAAGGGCATTATGTGTCGACGTTTCAAAGAACGAGGGTATACCCACAGGATGATTGACGAAGCCTGTGAGAGAGTAGAGAAGGTTACCAGAACAGAATTGTTGAATCCCAACAGACAGAGTGATACTGGAGACACCATCAGATTTATTACTACCTTCTCTGGGCAGGCACATGAAGTCCGTAGAATTTTCAAAAAGCATTGGCATGTTCTTTTAACTGATGAGCATTTGAAGACCCATCTTACCAGCAACCCGCAGATTACCTTTCGCAAAAGCCGGTCATTGCGGGAAGAGCTTAGCCATAATCAGGTGTCTGAAAATGAAACGGGAAAAGACAAGGGTCAACCAGGTTTCAGGTGCTGCAAAAATTGCAAAGCCTGTTGTAAAAGCAATGACTGTGTCAAACTTCTGTTACCAAATTCCAACAGAGAATTTGTGATCAGGAAACCTCTGACCTGTAATACTGTGTACTGTGTTTATGTATTGATTTGTCCCTGCAATAAATGGTATGTGGGGAGTACTATCCACCGGGCCAAGAAGAGGGTATTAGAGCACCTCAGGGCCATTAGACATAACAACAGGCAGTACCCAGTAGCGCGTCACTTCCATGAACATCAGTTTCAAAATGAACAGTTAGTAAAAATGGTCGTGATTGATGCTGTTTTGATGGGGGTCAGAGGTGGGAATCGAGAATTATCATTGCGAAAACTCGAATCAAGGTACATAATTGATTTTGAAAGTTTAACACCGAATGGTCTTAATTCCAGTGAGGAATTAGCAGTCCACTTGTTAGATTGATTTTATGACATGTGTATATATCTTGCAGTCTCCATATCCTTTCAGTAATTTTAACTTTTTCATTTTTAGGTATGGGCACAATTTTTCATCAACATTGGCAGGAAGACAAAAACTCCATTAGACTTTGTATGTAAAATGTTTTTATGTTTGGAATGAATTATTGGGTGACATAAGTACCATGAAATGTGTTAGGATAATTGCCACCCGACTCCGCATGCCCACTTGGGCGATACTGGGGTAACTTGTGGAAAAGTTGGATGTTGCATGCCTATTTGGGCGGGATTGTTGCAATATTGTGGGAACTGGGGACCTATCTTACATTGCAGTTTAGGACCCCATTAGGTAAAATCTTACTGATACATTACTTTTTATGGTTTTATTTCAATCATGAACTGATAAACATATATTTGTGTACGATAAGTTCCAAGACCATTTGGGTTTAATCGTGATTGGCTGTTATATGTAAGATGAACCACGAGGTCACAGGATTTTCATCTATTGGGAGATCGGTAATAATTTACCAACTGATTTTGTAAGTCCACTTGGGCGTTACTGGGACAAACTGTGACAATGAATGATTCCGCATGCCTATTTGGGCGGTACTACTGTAATACCACTGATGGGGTATGATTATTTACAGGGTAGTTTGTGTCCCCAATAGAATAACTTTATTGTTATATCACCATTTATGAGTAAGCATTGAGAAAACATGAGTTGTCATACGTATTTTGAAACATGTATATACTTACAATAATTAGCGTACTATCGGAGACACTTCAAAATGGCTGCCAAATGTTGAAAGCTTTTTACACTGAGGTGTTTTTAGTCCTTTTTCTATTGTCACGGAAATGTATATAACACGTATTGATTTGGTTGTTGGTTATAGCGTGATCAAGGCTGATGCCGAAACGCGTTGCTTTTTGCTGCCATTAAAAACTTTATTGAGCAAGATTGGGTGTCCGAGTTTCCCTGCTGACGTGTGGAGGAATGGTGGAGAAAATTGTGGAGCTACCGGTAGCTCTTACTCGGACAGCCCGTGAGTCTGTCCAGCTGATTATTTACCAGAACTGGTGAAGTGTATATATATATATATATATATATATATATATATATATATATATATATATATATATATATATATATATATATTCACTGAAAAAACCGTAGGTTTCAGACATGTTATAGTTACAAATTAGCATTTAAAAAACCTTTGAAATTCACTGAAAAAACCATAGGTTTCAGGGACGTTATAGTTACAAATTAGCATTTAAAAAACCTTTGAAATTCACTGAAAAAACCATAGGTTTTAGGGTCAGTTATAGTTAGTTGGACATTGCACTCGTACAAAACCCGTGAAATTCCCCGTTATAGTTAGTCCAGCTAACTATAACTCGCGCCCCGCAATGCACTGCTGATGACGTCACATATTACATCACTCATGACATGGTCAGTGACATCACTGATGACATCACTGATGACATCTCAAATGACATCACTGATGACATCACTGATGACATCATCCAGTGACTGTGTGTTTCTGTAAAGTTTAAATATTTTTAATATATATAGGAAAAGACGTATTGAAGAATGAGTGGGTGTGTAAGTGTGTGTATGGATGATTTAGTAGGTGCGTGACTGACTCTATAAGTGAGTGATTTAACGTATCTTACTGAATGCATGGGTTAGTGACTAAACTGGGTGAATGTCTGTATCCGTCTGTCTGTTGCTGTGTAAGTGGCTGCATGTGTTTGTGAATAGCTACATGAGTGTCTATTTGAGTTATTGAATGCTTGTGTGAGTATCTGTATGGGTGCCTGAGTGTTTGTGTGGGAGGGGTGTGTGCGACTCTGTGCATAGATGTGTGAGTGGGTGATTCACTGGGTGGATGGTTTCAAGAGTGCATCTGTGATAGACTGTATGGGTGGGTAAGTGTGTGTAAGAGTGTGTTAGTGAGTGAATGTATGTCCCAGTGGTACATGTGTGAGTAACTACATATGTGAAAGGCAGTATATATGTGTGTTGGAGTATATAAATAGCTATAAGCGAGAGTGACTGATTGTGATACTGGCTGTATGGATGAGTGTGTGCTTGTATCAGTGATTGTATAAGAGCGTAAGAATGTGCTAGTATTTGTATGAGTAAGTGAGCTTGTGTGTGTATAACTGTGTAGGTGAGTAAATGGTAGTGTGTTTAATTATTTGCATGACTGACTAGGTGTGTGAGTACCTCTATGGATGAGTGGCGGTGTTTGAGTGTCTATATAGGAGTATGAGTGCATATGATAGTCCTGTACTGAGTGACCGTAATTATGAGTGACTGTACGGGTGAGTGAGTGGATGTGTGCGTAGACCTAAGAATCAGTGTGTGGGTATGTAGTTATTGGTTTTGGAGTGTCTATGGTTTTGCGAATGGCAGTCTGTAATTTAGAGTGGGTGTATCAAAGGTTATATTAGGGTGTGAGAAGATGCATGAAATTATCACACGGATGATGTCATCAGTGATGTCATCAGTGATGTCATTTGAGATGTCATCAGTGATGTCATCAGTGATGTCACTGACCATGTCATGAGTGATGTAATATGTGACGTCATCAGCAGTGCATTGCGGGCGCGAGTTATAGTTAGCTGGACTAACTATAACGGGGAATTTCACGGGTTTTGTACGAGTGCAATGTCCAACTAACTATAACTGACCCTAAAACCTATGGTTTTTTCAGTGAATTTCAAAGGTTTTTTAAATGCTAATTTGTAACTATAACGTCCCTGAAACCTATGGTTTTTTCAGTGAATTTCAAAGGTTTTTTAAATGCTAATTTGTAACTATAACATGTCTGAAACCTACGGTTTTTTCAGTGAATTTCAAAGGTTTTGTAAATGACAATTTTTAAATGTATTAATTGTTATATAAATTTTTTTAATACTGATTTACTACATTTTTAGAAACAATTTTTTATAACATATTTTATTTTTAAAATTACATTGTAATTACATTATACATTACATTACAAAAAATACTTTCTCAGAATGAATTACTTTAGTTTAAATACTTTGCACATAGGCAATAGACTTTTAAGTACAGTAGTTACAGTTGTTGCAATGGGCAACACATTTTCAAACACAATGCAACATTCAGCTCAATGTGAATTTCTAGTTAAATGCAATTAGTTACTTTATGGATTACTTTTCTAACCACAGGACTGGATCCTAGATTCAGTCCTGGCACATCTCCTGTAAACAGTTGAGTAAAAGCGTTTTGGTTACAGTCGTGATTTTTAAGGAATATTATTGTATTTTAAAAGTTGACAGAAACTTTTTCAAAAAAGAATGACCAATGTTATCCTATGGAAGGAAATTCACTTAGCAGGTAAGTAGTGTTATCGTTACTTTTTGTTACTCAGTGTTGGATCCTGGATCCCGCACTGGTGCATCTCCTGTAAACAGTTGAAAGAATGCGTTTAAGTCATACAGGCGATTTTTAAGGAATATTTGTAGTTTGTGAAAATCGACACTTTGAAACTTTTCTGCTAAAAACCAGACAATGGATTCCTATGGAAGAAAATATAAGTTACTGGTAAGTACGGTTAAAATTACTTTTCAGGGTCTGTGCTGGGCTAAAAGATGCAGCACTGGGTTCTCTCCTGATAACAGATGAGTAAATTTGAATTCGTACTTTGGTTGATTTTAGAGGAATATTATAAAGTTCCAAAACTCCACACTTAGAAGAATTTCCAAGTGAAACCAGTCAATGTTAGCCTATGAAGGAAATTCAAGTTACCGGTAAGTACGGTTAAAATTACTTTTCAGGACCAGTACTGGGCTGAAAGATGCAGCACTGAGGTCTCTCCTGATAACAGGTGAGTAAATCGGAATTCGTATTTCGGATGATTTTAGTGGAATATTTTAAAGTTCCAAAACTCCACACTTAGAAGAATTTCCAAGTGAAACCAGTCAATGTTAGCCTATGGAAGGAAATTCAAGTTACTGGTAAGTACGGTTAAAATTACTTTTCAGGACCAGTACTGGGCTGAAAGATGCAGCACTGAGGTCTCTCCTTATAACAGGTGAGTAAATCGGAATTCGTATTTCGGATGATTTTAGAAGAATATTTGCACAATGGTGAAGGGAGGGGGCGGGGCCTGTGGTGACATCTGTGCAAACGCGCCCCGTTGCGCGTTTTAAGTTGGGGGATTAAGTCCCCTTGAATCCTGAGGGTCCCTAGGGGCCAACTAGCCCACCAGGAACCTCCAATATGCGCCAGGGGCTGCGTTGCAGAGACGTGTAGAGAGGCCACACCCTTTTACACCTCTCTGCAACGCAGCTCTGTGGCGCTTTCTGGATGTACCTGTTGGGCTAGTTGGCCCCAGGGACCCTCAGGATTCAAGGGGATGTAATTCCCATCTTAAAACGCGCCACGGGGCCTGTTTGCACACATGTCACCTGAAGCCCCGCCCCTCCCTTCACCACTGTGCAAACGCACCCCGTGGCGCGTTTTAAGTTGGGGGATTAAGTCCCCTTGAATCCTGAGGGTCCCCGGAGTCCAACTAGCCCACCATAAACCTCCAAAAAGCGCCACAGAGCTGCGTTGCAGAGAGGTGTAAAAGGGGCGTGGCCTCTGTACACCTCTCTGCAAGGCAGCTCCCTGGCGCATACTGGAGGTTCCTGGTGGGCTAGTTGGCCCCCAGGGACCCCCAGTATTCAAGGGGATCGTTCCCCTCTGCAAACGCGCCAGGGGCGCGTTTGCAGAGTGGTGAAGGAAGGGGCGGGGCCTGCGGGCCCGATCGTTTTTTTTTTTTTTTTTTTGTCTCCTGAAGGGGGCTGTGTGGCCCCCTTCCTTTTTTTCTGTTTTTGGGCCCTGGGGACCCCATCCCCAGGGCCTTACCCCTTTTAAAATTACAAAAAAAAAAAAAAACGGGAAGGGGGCCGCGTGGCCCCCTTCCCTGGGCCTGTATTGGCCCCGGGGACCCCATCCCCCGGGGCATGGCCTCTATATTTATTATTTTGAGGGGGCAGCGTGGCCCCCTCCTCTGGCCATTTTAAGGCCCCGGGGACCCCATCCCCCGGGGCCGGCCTTTCCTTTTTTAAAAATTTTTTTTTTTCATTTTTGGGGAGGGGGGCCGCGTGGCCCCCCTCCCGGGCCACTACTTGCCCCGGGGACCCCATCCCCCGGGCTGGACCTCTCCGTTGGGGACTGTGGGGGTCCCCAATCCCCCACAGTCCCGCCGGCTCCCCGTGTCCTACGGGAGCCGGCATTGCTTTTACACATGGGGAGCAGCTAACATGCTGCTCCCCATGTGGAAAGCAATCTGCTTTGGATATTGGAAGAGAGAGCAGGTTTCCTGCCTCTCTTCCAATATCCAAAGCAGTTTGCAATGACAGGACGGGAGCCGCGAGGCTCCCGTCCTGTCATTGCAAACAGCAGTGTCCCGGGGTAGGCACCCCGGGACACTGCAGGAGCCGGCCCTGGGGGATGGTGGTCCCCAGGGCCATCAAGGGCTCCAGGAGGGGCCGCGCGGCCCCCTCCCATTCAGTACACAGCCCCGGGGAGGTGGTGGTCCCCGGGCTCTGGGGTCCGTAACGGACCCCCATATTAATTTGTTTAGTGCCCCGGGAGGTGGCGGTCCCGGGCGTGTGGAGGGCTGGAGCCCCCCACACAGGTTTTACAATTTAATAAAAAAAGCCCCGGGAGGTGGTGGTCCCGGGGCTGCGGGAGGGCTCAGAGCCCTCCCGCACCATTTTTCAAAAAAGCCCCGGGGGTGGCGGTCCCCGGGGCTTGGGGGCCCTTTGAGGCCCCCCACACATTAAATTATCCCCCCACCATGCCCCCGGGACTTGGGCCACCCGGGGCCAACTAACATCGGAGCGCGGAGACCGCGCTTCGATTTTTTCGGCAGGATTCGCGCACGCTGAGCGCATCCTGCCGATTTTTAAAAAAAAATTATTTATTTTTGCCCAGGGGTCCTTGTGGGACCCCCTGAGCAAACCTAGGGGGTCAGGGTGTTTCTACCCTGCCCCCTTTGTGCGCTTTGCGCACTTGTTTCTGTCCCTCGGTTCTACCGAGGGACAAAATGGCTGCCAACATTTCCTGAATCGGAATGTTGACAGCCAGCTGACAGCCAATTAACATGCAGCTCGTGATCGGGACGGTGCGCGCAGGGTGCGCTGAGGGTACGCGGACCCTACTCGGCCATAGATATCACTAACTTTTTACTTTTCATTTTCTCAGCAACTACTGAACGGATTTACACCATTTAACAAAAGGGTTCTTTCTGAACCAAGAACTACCTCTTTGCCAAATTTGGTGTAATTCCGTTCAGCAGTTCGGGCTGTAGCCGTGTCTAAAGTTTCCTATGGAAAAGTGCATGGGGAAAACACGTTTTGGGACCCCCTTTTTCTCGGCCCCCGCTTGATGAATCCCCCGAGACTTTCAGGGTAGGAGCGGACCGGAGCGGGCCACAAAGTTTGAAAATTTCGCGAAGATACGTCAACCGGCAAGAGAGTTATTTCAAATAGAATGTCGCGGATTTCCTATGGATAATAGGTTGTAACTATAACTATCTACTGGCGACCGCCAGATTATATATATATATATATATATATATATATATATATATATATATATATATATATATATATATATATATATATATATATATATATATATATATATATATATATATATATATATATATATATGGATCCAAGCAGTTTCGCCCAATGCCATACGCCTGCCCTTCGATGCCGGTGCCTGCCGTGGTGGCAAAAAATCCACAAAAACGATCAGCAATCCTCATACAGTGAAAAGGAGGCGGCACACCGTAACAATCCACAAAGGTTTTAATGTGCAAAAAACAACGCGTTTCGGCCCGACGGCCTTCGTCAAGTTGATAAATTTTGACTCACAGTTCCTTTAAATACTACGTCATAATAGAAATAGAAAACATCCAAATAGTCGTTTTTTAGAAAATGATGTCAACAAACATATATATATACATCTAAATTCAAATAATGTTATCATAAACAAATATAAAGAATTTAACATGCATGATTGGCCTAAAAAAACAAGATATATGTAAATTGATATGAAGCACTGAATCATGCGATCGTAGAGTACATCATGTGACTACATAGACATGGTAAAAAGATTCCTGTGCTTCCCGTGAGTATCATTCCAACATTCAATAAAGTTGGAATAATACAAAATTGTGATCAACAAGGAAATCCATGTTACCTACGGAAATAAATACGTCTGTAAAAGTATAAAATGCGAAGGCATATTAACCATAAGAAAAACACGGGAGATAGGCATATCATAAGCTCACAGATTGCAAACCCCATAGATCTGCCAACAAAAGATCGCATGTGTAGGTGTAAGAAATACTAATCATAAAGAGGGTAAAAATCCCCAATGAAGATTCATTTGTTCACCATTGAATGTATATTCATTGCATATAACAGAACCTTGTATCGCATCAGATATCGCAATTAAATTCCTCAAAATGAACTACATAATGCGAATATATATACACAATTCAAGATAATCAGAACATTGAAATCACACATCCCGCATCAATTGATCAATAATGTATAGATCGTTAATAACTGTATTAACAGCAACAGTGAGCATAGCCAGATAATTTAAGAATAGAGAAAGAAAAAGTGCAGAATAGGAGAAAGTGAAAGAATCAAATGTGTTCATAAATGTAAGTCCAATATGAGGAAAGAACAAGCAGGCATACATAACAGCCTCAGCCATATCGATTAGATTAATGGGTGGCATGTAGAAACATGCACATATAATGGTACCATATATACAGGGCATATGCCTCTATGCCAATGATTGGCATACTGTCAGACCTCAGAGGAATACGTGCTCTCCGTGCACCCTAAATACAAATAACAGTATCCATAAACATAAAAATACATAAAAATCATAAATAATTGTTATTCAGCGAGAAAGAGAGGAAGGAATTGCATAAGTAACTCCTTTCAGATGCATACAATGAAAACGAGTATAGGTGTATTAAATCCCTATATGTGTAGCCAATTCCTCTTCCTTATTTAATCCAAAGGGCATTCTGGTGTTCAAGTCAATAATGTACCGGGACTCCAGGATACGTAGTTGTTTTTCCCTGTCCCCCCTCTAATGTGTTTCAGTACTCTGTCGAGACCCACATATTTGAGGAATTTGTTGTTACTGTCATGGACATTATAAAAATGTCTGGCCACTGGATAATTAAAATCTAGATTTGTTATTGCCCTTAAGTGCTGCAGGATCCGTTTTTTTACAGGCAGTTTTGTACTGCCTATGTAGCGGAGTCCACATGGGCACACCAAGGAGTAAACAACAAAATCAGTAGTGCAAGTAATAAATTTGGATATTGCTCTCTCCTTGCCATGTGAAGTTTTAAAAGTCTTGTAACTTTGACTATTTGCACACGCCTTACAGGCATTGCATTTGTAAAACCCTTTACTGCTCTCTAGCCATGTTGATGTTGGTTCAGTCTGATAATAGCTCTTGACTAATTTATCCCTAAGGGAAGTCGGTCTCTTGTAGGTTATAGTAGGTGAATTACCTACAGTTTGCCCAATAATAGGATCTGCTTGTATAAGATCCCAATGCTTCCTCATAATTGATTTCAACTTATTAGATCTGGCACTGTATGTCGTGATCATTCTGGGGACATCAGAGGTAGTTTTCTCACCCATTACAGTATCTGATTTGAATAAAACATCTATCTGTTTTGTATCTTTTAGTTTGGAAGCTGCCTGTGATAGAACTTTGTCAGAGTATCCCCTTGCTTTAAAACGGTGTATCATGTTCTCCTGTTCTTTTTTGTAGCTATCATCAGTGCTACAATTTCTGCGAGCCCGCAGTAGTTCCCCATAGGGGATACTATTAAGGAGAGACATGGGATGATGACTGCGTGCGTGCAGGGTACTGTTGCCTGCTGTTTCCTTTCTAAAAAGATTGGTAACCAGTTTGTTGTCCTGAACAGCTACGTGTACATCCAAAAGTCACATTCTGTTTCACTGATCTTATACGTGAAACTTAAATTTAAATCATTGCATGATAGGTAATCTATAAATCTTATGGCTGATTCCTTATCGCCATCCCAGATGATAAAAAGATCATCGATATACCTCAGCCATAATGGCACTTGATTGGTAAAGGTCTCATTAACATCAGTCCATACCACCTGCTCCTCCCACCAGCCCAGGAACAAGTTCGCCAGGCTGGGGGCGAAGCAGGTTCCCATGGCAGTACCAGACTGAATGAATGAATGAATGAATGAATGAATGAAAATGCATTTCTAAAGCGTATGGCTACCAGAAGGCCTCCCAGCACTAGGGGCAGCGTCATCACAGAACTACGGCTTAGTCATCACTGAAACAGAAAGGTTTTAAGAAGTTTTCGGAAAGACAAATAGTTATCCTCAAGACGGATATGGTTAGGTAGCTGGTTCCAATATGTCGCCGCTTTGTATGAGAACCGGCGTCCACCACTCCGCAATCTTTTTATCCTGGGAACGACTGCCAAATGCTTATTCCGAGAACGCAAGGACCTATTGGGACAATAGGAAGAGATGATAGACCGGAGAATCGGTGGACCCTTGGAAGATAAGGTCTTGTGGACGATACACAGAGCTTTAAACTGAACTCTTTCTGCAACCGGCAGCCAATGGAGGGTGGCGATAGATGGTCTTGCGGATTCCCGACTAGGGACCTGCATGAGGAGGTGTGCTGCACAGTTTTGTACAGTCTGTAATTTTTAGATCGTTGAGCACAGAGATCCTAAATAAAGAGAGTTGGCGTAGTCGAGTCTCGAAAGAATTAGTGCCTGAACCAACAGTCTCCTCGCATTGAAAGGCAGAAGGGGAAGGATTTTCCTTATCTTCAGGATCCCATAACAGGTACCTGCCACCTTCCGTGCTTGCTCCTTAAAGTTTAGATTATGATCCAACCAAACACCAAGGCTTTTGATCTGATCTTTAGGAGAAGGCATGACGCCCAAACACCTAGGCCAGAGTGAGCTGGTACTCAGGGGGGAGGCTTTGCCTAAGAACATCAGCTCAGTTTTGGCCCCATTAAGTTTTAAATACGAGCCTTCCATCCAAGCGGACACCCTTTCCAGACAGCCGGCCAGATTGGTTTCCGCATTCTCAGATTGACTTAGGGAGACAATCAGCTAAGTGTTGTCAGCATAAGTAACAATCTGAATGCCAAAAGGCTTGACAACCTCAGCCAGGGGGCTCATATAAATATTAAAAAGCATGGGGCTCAGGGAAGAACCCTGAGGGACCCCGCATCTCAGAGGCATACTTTCAGAGACACAGTTATCCTCAAATACTTGAAAAGATCTATCGTCCAGAAATGACTCTAGCCACTTAAGTGCTGTTCCAGTCACTCCTACCTCTCTAAGTCTTGAAATAAGCAGTTGGTGATTAACCGTGTCGAAGGCCGCGCTAAGGTCAAGGAGGACAATTGCCGCGGAGCCACCGACATCTAGAACTTTTCTGGCTTCTTCAACTACCACCAACAGGGCGGTCTCCGTGCCCTGTTGGGGTCTAAAGCCGGTTTGTGAGGGATGAAAGCATTCATTCTTCTCCAAAAAAGCGGAGAGAATAGAGCTAACATACTTTTCAGCAATTTTTGCAGTCCCTGGCAGAAGCGAAATTGGACGGTAATTCGCGAATACTTCTGGATCCAGACTCGGTTTTTTAAGAAGAGCTTTAACCATGGCCCGTTTCCAGGCAGAGGGAACGAGCCCAGAGGAGAGTGAGATATTGATAAGATCCAATATGATTGGGGAAACTGTATCAGAGGCCTGATTTAAAACAGTGGGGGGGGGCCACATCTCTAGGGGAACCAGATTTCAGTTGGTTAAGATAGTTTTTTAAACATTTCAAATCCATGGGAGCAATTACCGCTAAGGAGAAGTCAGGCGTTAGGGGCTGGCTATTCAGCGGGGGGACATTTTGAAATGCTGGAGTCGGGGGAAATGCCAAATAAATATCTTGAATTTTTTAAAAAAAGAATTCTGCCAGATTGTTGCAGCGCCCTAAAATATCATAAGAAGGCAAGGATGGAGAAGGGGGATTAAGAAAAGATTTCGCAATCTGAAAAATTTTGCGAGGAGAGTTGGAGGCTGAGATGATCCTTTTTTCGTAATACAGGGATTGGGCACTCCTAATTTCTGCCTTTTGACGATATAGAGTTTTATCAAAGAGAAAGATGTTTTCTTGGAAACAATATAACATCATAAGTTTCAACATCACAATGTGTTCATACAGATCAATTGTTCTCCTTTGTAAATAGTATAAGCAAGCCTCTACACCCTTCTCCTGATTGATACAGGTGTAGAGTGAGCAAACATCCAATGAGATTAGCAAAAGGCCCTTATCCCACTTTACATCATGAATCTTTCTCAGGAAATCGGAACTATCTTGACAGTAAGATCTTAGGTCTTTAACAAAGGGAGCCAAGAAATACTCCAAAAAGATAGAGGTGTTTTCCAAGAGTCCTCCATTGGAAGAAACGGTGGCCCTCCCTGGTGGTTTGGTGGCGTGCTTATGCACCTTCGGCAGGAGATAAAGACAAGGAACTCGAGGATTGTCATTCCTTAAAAATTTCAGTTCGTCGTCCTCAATAAGACCCACTTGCCACCAGTTCTGTACCATCTTATGATATTTTGTAATCGTGTTTTCATATACTTCCCAAGTTATTTCCTCATAGCAATTTGAGTCGTTCAGTTGTCTCATCGCTTTGGCTTTATAGGCTGTGGTATCCATCAACACGACATTTCCCCCCTTGTCTGAGGGTTTTATCACAATTGTAGAATCCAGTAGTAGATTGTTCAGGGCATTTCTTTGACTTTTCGTTAAGTTATCCTTAATCCGATATTTGTCATAAGTTCTCAGATGTACCAATTCCTGCGTCATGACAGAGTGGAAGGCCTCAACATTGTCGTGCGAGACATTGGGATTAAACTTCGATTTTACCTTCAGACCACTTTTGCCTGATGAGTTTATAGGAAAACCCAGGGTATTGAGAGTATCACCCACATTGCTGCTAGTAGTAGTATTAGAATTATTGTCCAATTCATTAATGTCCAGTATGGAGTTGACCTCATCTAGAGTGAAATGTGTTGATGAACTTGAGGTAGATTTAGGAGTCATGGCACGACTTTGATGCTTGGGCATCAGATGTAACTTCATCCGTTTAAATTTTCTAATGAAGAGAAAAAGATCAATTCTAACGTCTACATAGTTCCAGTCAATTGTAGGACAGAAAGATAACCCCAACCTGAGGAGAGATTCCTCTTCCGGAGTTAGAACACGTGAGGAAAGGTTGATAATTGATTTGTCGATACTGTCCTTAACTGTGGCGCTTTTATGCCAGAATTTATTGCGACCCCCTCTTCTGGTTAATCTTTGTTTTTCTTTTTGTTTGCGCCCCTTCCCCTTGGTCTTCCCCGTCCTCTTCCTGCTCCTTCTTCTTTTAGAGGTGTTTGTTCACTTTGTTCCTTCTGTTGTTTGAGCAGTTGGAACTCGTGCAGGAAGGTCAGGGGGCGCAGTCCTAAAGGGACTGCTGGAGTTAATCTTTCAGAATCCGAGCTCACATCTGAACTGGAATCCGTAGAGGTTTCTTCGTGACGTTTTTGATGTTGAATGAATTGGCGGTCCCGTTGAGCCCAATTAAAGCGTTTGGCGTAAGTTAGGATTCTTCCCTCTGCGTAATCCCTCTTGTCACGCAGAAACTTACGCTGTTTCTTGGCTTTAATTGTATCTTCGTAAGTTTTCAAACGGCCCTCCAATGATTTTAGAAACTCAATTACAAATTTGTCCTCTTTGTGTACATCCAATTTTGAACGGACAGTGGTCAGCTCCTCCCTTGTTTTTTCCAGATCTATTTTCGCATATTTGACAAGGATTTCGAGCATTCCCTTGCAAGTTTTAGCCATGAATAGTGCCCATTCGGTTAAGAGTTCCGGATTAGGATTTTCATAGGTGGGTATGATAGAAATCCATAACCCCCTTGGGACTCGACCCACCTCGATGTAATTAGTGAGAGAGGTTACTTCCCACCACTTGTTTAGTTCTCTTTTGGCCAATTTTTCTAGTAGATTTAAATTCTGTTTCAAAGTTAAATCTGTACTTCCTGTTGTTGTTCCAGGAATGCTTGTGGGTAGGTTTAGATCAATGTTTTCATTGAATAATGATAATGCAACAGCTTGCCTCTCCATTTCCCAAGCATTCATGTCAAGTGCTACACCAAACCCTCGTGGTTTGAAACGGCCTGGCAGTGAACACACCGCCATGTGACAAAACTCCAGATATTAGAATCCAATTGGGGATACTTCGGCAGGGAGGAGAAGACGGGAGGACACGTGAAAGTATCCTGACAAGCGGAGCCCTCCGACCCCTGCAGTCCGGTACCACCTGAGCCCCCCGCCTCTCACTCACCGGCCAGTTCGAGTAGTAATCGCCAATCTTGTATGACAAATGTTCAAACTGGAGCGGCAGGGACGGCGTGTAGAAGTAATGATCCAAGCAGTTTCGCCCAACACCGTACGCCTGCCCTTAGATGCCGGTGCCTGCCGTGGTGGCAAAAAATCCACAAAAACGATCAGCAATCCTCACACAGGGAAAAGGAGGCGGCACACCGTAACAATCCACAAAGGTTTTAATCTGCAAAAAACAACGTGTTTCGGCCCGACGGCCTTCGTCAAGTTGATAAATTTTGACTCACAGTTCCGTTAAATACTACATCATAATAGAAATAGAAAACATCCAAATAGGTGTTTTTTGTAGAAAATGATGTGTCAACAAACATATATATACATCTAAATTCAAATAATGTTATCATAAACAAATATAAAGAATTTAACATGCATGATTGGCCTAAAAAAACAAGATATATGTAAATTGATATGAAGCAATGAATCATGCGATTGTAGAGTATATCATGTGACTACATAGACATAGTAAAAAGATTCCCGTGATTCCCGTGAGTATCATTCCAACATTCAATAAAGTATATATAAATATATGCACTGTATGGCTATTTTCTGATTTAGTAAGCCAAGAAGGAGAGATTTTAATCCTGCATCTGCATGATTGATGATTATTATGATTAATATAATAAGCACTTGCACTTTTTATAGGTTACTCCCCTCAATAGAACTAAAACAGGGAGAGTAAGTTCCATGAAAGCACTTGCACTTTGGAACTACTATTCAGTACTGTGGCACTTGCACTTTATTCTTAAGTTGCGAGCTACCTGATACGAGGAATTCACCGTGGATATCAGGATGTGGCGGTGCCGATTAGAATGTACACTTAACCATTGCACTAAATAGATCTAATTTACTTAAAACACATAGTAAATCAACTGTGGAACTTGATGATTTGCACAGATCTGTGTGTGCCATATAATGATGTAAAGACACATCTAATGAGAGGAAAGATAAACTCTCATAAGAATTAAGGTTTATCCACATTTCGTATTAATTTAATTTTCTTTTTAATTTTCTTTTTAAGAATGTTGCCACCTGAATGCTAAGCACTTGCACTTTCTTTATGCCGAGGGAGGCAGTAAGAGAAGCATTGTACGTTAGTGTGATTCCCTAAAAAAACTGCAATAGAAACAAGTGATTGATAATGAATTGTAATTATAGTCATGTTAGTCAGAAATAGAAAACAAGCCCCCGATGGTTTTAAATTATGTTTCAATATCGGTCGCAATTGCGAGAATTTGTGAAACTCTAAGCAGTATGTAAGGGGATTGAAGCGTTGAGTCTTTTTTCTATGCCGATGTGAAGTGAGCAACATGTGACCGGCAGCCCTGCTATTTTAATGGTGGACTGATGATGACGTTTGTTGTGTGAGCAAGGTAGGAAGTGCCGAAATGCGTTACAGCGTAATCAATAAACAAGGAAAATGTTACTAATCTTGCCCCCGGCTCGGTGTCCGTTTCTGATCAAGGAAACCGGAGTTGGAGTTTATATGGATTTTGAGTTAACACGCACCACAAAGCCCATAAGGCATTGCGTTTTGAATCACCTGAGTAAAGCCCATTTGCGGGCGAATAAATGTGGGTGTGTTCTATGTGCACTTTCTTTCTGTCGAGCCTCTGATGAGGGCGGATGCCCAGAAACACGTCAGGCAGTAATGAGCGACATTAAGGCTGTAAGGCACCGAAGCGTAAAGTATGCTTTACCCGTGAACAGTTGCCGGAGAGTGCAACCTCACTTGTGGGCAAGTTTGGAGCTTTGATATTAACACGGCGGCCCAGCCGCGGAGGTTTGCACCACCCCGTGAAGAGAGGGGGCCATGGGGCTTTGAATTTTCAGAGCCTCGGCGTTGGACTAACAACAACAAGAGATTTATGGTTCACCCACGCCTCGGGCCCATTGAGGGTCTTATGAACAGTGACATTTCGTGCTAACCATCATGGAGTTTGAGTTAAAACGCACCACAAAGCCCATAAGGCATTACGTTTTGAATCACCTGAGTAAAGCCCATTTGCGGGCGAATAAAGGTGGGTGTGTTCTATGTGCACTTTCTTTCTGTCGAGCCTCTGATGAGGGCGGATGCCCAGAAACGCGTCAGGCAGTAATGAGCGACATTAAGGCTGTAAGGCACCGAAGCGTGAAGTAAGCTTTACCTGTGAACAGTTGCTGGAGAGTGCAACCTCACTTGTGGGCAAGTTTGGAGCTTTGATATATATATATATGTATAAAATTATTTTTAAGAATGTAGAAAAACTATTACAAAGGTATTATTTTTAATACCTGAGTATTAATAATCTGTTCCGCCCATTACTTTTTCTTTACAATTAATGCATGACTATAAATACACTACGCTACTTATTACTTCTAGATCCCTTGCATCTCGCTCCTACAGAAATTACATATTTTTATAACTACACATTATTATTTTAAACATTTTAAATGATTTAATAATTTAATACACAATTACCATGAAATATCTCATGTGTGTTAATACACTTCCCCACCCCTTAGCCCTAGGCCCCTTTACATTCCGCTCCAAAAAATCATTTTGTGTCTTTTGCCTTTAATATGTCTATAATTGTAATTATTTTAAATTATTTAATATATTGATACACAAGTATTTTGAGAAAATGCCTGCAAATTAATCCACTTCCACACCCTCACACCTAGAGCCCTTACATTCCACTCCTTAAAAGGTATTTTGCGTTGTTTAATAAATATGTATTTTATTTTAAATAATATAAAAAATTCAATACATTATTCATAGGTATTATTTTTGTTACCAGAGTATTAATAATCTTCCTCACTCATGACCTCTAAATTGAAATGAGTACTTGGATATTAATACTGCTCCCCAGCCATTCCTCCTAGATCCCTTACTTCTTGCACCTGAAAAATAATGTTGTTTTTATATGTATACATTAGTATTTCAAATATTATACATTATTTAAGAAATGAATGCAGAATTTAAGAAAAGTGCATAAATATAAAGAAGAAGACTTTCTCTATAGAGTATGAACTCTCCCACCCATCCCCCCTTTTTAACTTTTTTAATTTTACCAACAATTTATTTTTAATGAGGGGGTTAAACCACCTCAACCCCCTTCTTTAAAAAAATGCAACAGGTTTTCCTATTCTTACCTATACTTACCAAAATGCATGGTAAAGGCCTGTGCGGGGGAAAGGCTGCATGGTAAAGGCACTTTGTGGTAAAGACTGCATGGTAAAGTCTGTCCCCCCACCAGTAGCGGCTCCTGGTGGGAGTGCTACCGGGCGGTGACGTGGGGCGGGGGGTAGTAAACTCTGGAATACGGCCCAAAAGAGGTAAGTAAACAAATAAATAAATAAAACGAGATGCAGCGCGCGCAACGAATTTCGTTTTATTTATTTATTTGTTTACTTACCTCTTTTGGGCTGTATTCCAGAGTTTACTACCCCCACCCTGCCCCTCCCCCGCCACCAGGAGCCGCTACTGCCCCCCACCCTCTCAAGAGTCAAGTGCTACAATGGAGTACTTGGTTTTCGTAAGGAGACGATTGTGGACCTATTACTTGAGCAGGCCTCGAATTCTGCACAACTAAAATTCCAATTTCTTACATGTTCTACAAAAGGCTTTATATTGCTGATAATGTAATCGAATGTTCTTCTTAATCTTGTTAGATCATTTTCTAATGGTCATATTGTTATACATTTTACTCATACTTTAATTAGTTGTAGATGACATATTAGATTTAGGGGCCGATTCCGATTCGGGCAGGAAATCTCTCCGACCGAGCCGGACCCGGAGAGATTTCCGACCGAATCGACCCTAGCAGTCCGCCGGAACGAGTACGATGCGTTCGCATGCTATCGGACTCGATTCGGTCGGACTCCCATTGAAGTCAATGGGAGCCGGTCGTACAACGCTTACGCGGGCTCCCATTGACTCAATGGGTGCGAGGCGAACAAGGGCGCCCCCTATTGCGGGTACGCGTCAAAGCGGGTCGCGCCATACACGCACAGGTAGGGGGGACCCATGGGTCCCCCCTGTGTGCGACTCGCGTGGCTAGTCGTACAGGAGGGTCCGACACGGACCCCCAAAGTGCGGCTCCGACTGCTCTCTCTCTCTCGAGCCGGACGGCGCGAGTCGGTCGGACTGCTTGCGGCGCGCATCGTACTTACCCGGCCGGGGAACGTCTCCATTGCGCGGTGCGAGTCGTGTCCGTGCGAGTCGGTCGGAGCGGTTGGGTCCCGCGAACGAGTCGGTTGGCGATTTCGCGTACGTTCGCATCGTACTCGCTCGCCCGGACGCATGTCCGACTCGGTCAGAAACAGGGCGTCCGAATCGGATCTGGTAAAGCCGAATCCGATTCGGAGCCCTACCGGCCGAGATCGGAATCGACCCCTTAGTATTTACCTTATAGCAATCCTGGTGTTTCACTTTTTTATAATATAAACAAAAATGCTTACTATTATATTTAAGTATTGCAGAATGGATATGTTGATAGACTGATTTATTTCTTTTTTCTTACATTATGAGTAAGATTGCATGTTGTTCATCTAATATGGAAAGAAACCTTATGCCATAATCCCTGTTACTCTTTAATATGCATTGAACCTTACACACTCATACACATAGCTGCCAAGGTTTGCGATTGCTTGTGTGTGACATTTTCATAATTTCAGTGTAATTATGAGTGACATTCAATGACTATGAGTGACACTTTCTCACGAGCAAAATCAAGCAATGAAGAAGAGGGAAACCTATAAATATCAGAAATTACACCCATCTGAGCAACGAGAAACTCTAAGAAGATCTTAAAACTGCTACAAAGCGCCAGAAATGGAATGGCACTTGGATGTGAGAGAGGCCTCAGCGCAGAGCCTGAGCCTACTTAACTGACGCTGCGGCTGAACTAAACTTTGTGCAGACTGCAGTGACTGCAATGCAGAGCTCAGCTGTACCTTTACTTAAAGTAACAGGGCTGAATGATGACATGCACTCCCCTTAAAGTAAATTAGTAGTAAGAATATGTGTGACAACATGACACTGCAGCCTTGTTATCGCTAAGACCTGAGTGGCTAACATCCAAACATGGCATACACAAGTTAGGGAGGCTCTCCCTCTGCGCCCTCAATATTTGATCACATCTGCCCTATAGAGACACACAAGGAACTGCAAATATGGAGAAAACACAAACTGTCTAGTTTTGCACCAGAGTGCACATGAGGGATGAAAAATCGGGGACTCGGAAACCACAGGCCCGCCTCATTGGAGCTGGACACCGAACTGATGAGCCTGGAGCTGTTCAGATGATGGGAAAGGTACAGAGGCCAGGGGAATGAGAAGAATGCAACCTGAGGAGGGACCGGCAGCCGCATCAGAGCACCCGCTCAAGAAGAGACCGATTGGCCTGCTTCGATCCGGAACTGCCATCAGCACCACTGGAGGCAACATATGGTAAGCCGCTGCCAAGTGGGGGTAATGCAAATTAGAGCAGGGCCCCCAGCAGGAGTCAATGAATTACTGGTGGCAAGAGGGACCCTCAACAGAGGCGGGCTGGCACAGGTAACTCTCAATTTTCGACCCTGTGGGATGTGGCCTGAACTTCACGGTGCAAGGGTCCAGAGGTGCGGCCAGTGAGAGGTGCTGGAGAGAGCCTTCATATGCATATTGGATGACTTAGGACGGCGGAATGTGCACCACGCTGGGTCCTTAATGGGCCTAACAAATCAAAACCTGCTTTGGACATGAACAGTGGAACAGAAAGGTGTGATTTGGCCACGGCAGTGACTGGCAGCCTGCACCTTGGGCTAGGCCGGGGAACAGCGACCGGCTCGTCAGCCTAAACAGTGCCGATTGACACTGTCTGACCATGGGCCTCCTCCTACCCCCCCATGAAAACAGTAGTGCATTTGGACACAGAAATTACACCTGTACAGCTGCGAGAACATTGGGCCAGATGAGGTTGACATGCCAGGAGAGCAGCCCCTCTCTTCTATTAAAGTGTTACAGTACAGGAACTTTATTATGCAATTCTGCAGACTGCAGACAGACTAGCGACCAGTGGCGGCTGGTGGAATTTGAAACTGGTGAGGCGTATGCAGAACGAATGAACGTATGCGAGCGAGCGAGCCCGACGGCAATAAGAAGGATTCGGGGGGGTTCTTCCCCCGTGAAGAAATTTAAAAAAAATTGCCATCTTTTTGGTGCAATTTTCAGCACTATTTCTGTGATAAATGGACTAAAAATTCAGTTCTTCTAGGCATTCATAAAAGAAAACTCATACATTATTTCAGAGAATTTCTGGGTTGCCAAGCAAGTCTGACTTCTGAAGAGGGCTAGGGTACTAAGCAAGACTGCTTTGGCTCTACCCTTTCCAATAGAAAACACTAGTTAGCGATGTGAACAAGTTCATTGGACAAACATGGGGTCTAGGGAGAGTCCCTCTCCTGAGAAAGAAATTTAAAAAGATTGGCAAATGGTGCATTTTAAAGCAAATGAATGCAGCGATAAAGCAAGGCTTATTAAGCAGTGGGAACGTATAGTCTTGAAACATTAAACACATTAAAAACTGCCCTGTATCTTCTTGCATTAATTTGTTCAACAGTTACTGTAATATGTAAATTGTTCTGCATGACAACTTTAGCCCTTTAAAATGTATGCTTGCCCAGTGTCTTGCACTGCATGCAGCATTAACTTTGGAAAAATATGCTCTCCTTCTTGTACTAACGGGGGAGACCAGCAGTTTGTATTAGGATTGTCATTTCTGCACCTAGAAATACGGGCAGGACAAAATTGCACCTCACTAGTACCAGTTTAACACCTGAACACTGCAATCGGCCACCAGCTGAAAGGACATCAGTTAACACTTGTAAAGAGTCTGCCATTGCGCTCTTTAATAACCTTTAATCAGTTTGAGCTAAAAAAACTATTTTTATTGGAGAAGTCTGCTAGTTGTGCAGGGCGACATTTTCAACCATGTCCTTCTCGACATCATCAGCCAATGCAAGGTCACATATTCTTGGGGTAGACTGGCCACGTTGCCACTTCACTTTACATCAAGCCCAAAAAACACACCAAGGTCATTCCAAGACAGAAATAGAAACCATCAGACCCTTCAAGTATTTCTGTATGCCCAAGTTATAGGACAAACTAAGATCTCACCCAATATCACCAACCCAGCCACTGACATCAATACCCTCCCTACCCTTCTAGAAAACACACTCCTGAAAAAAACATATAAAAATCCTAATAGTGCTCACTAACTTTACTAGCTGTACAGTGCTCAGTTGTGCCTGGTTAGGTTTGTGCTTTATAAATACCCACATACATACATACAAAAATAATAAATGTGTTAATAAAATAGTGTTGCTGGGCTTCCATGTAATACAGGGCTATTTTTCAGTGAATAACAGTTTTGATAGGGTCTGTTGAATAAGTACAGGTATTTAAACAAACTTTATCATTTCATGTCACTGGACTGGATTTTGCATCAGTTTGTTCAGATGTCACAACAGCTAGACTGTGACAGTACTGTGCCAAAATACAGCCTGTACATACATGGACAGCTAGAAGGTCGCTAGAGAAGTGGTGACAGAACCGTGCCGAAATACAGCCTGTACATACATGGACAGCTAGAAGGTCGCTAGTGAAGCCAGAAACTGCGCATAGCCTACCACAAGCGGTGCCACCTCTTAAGTGTCTGGGCATACCCTCCTCACTCAGGGTAACAAAAGCAAGCTGATGGATGGAATGCTTTAATTACTTCCGGTGCCTCTGGAACTTAGCTACCCCCCGACTGAAGAGCCCCAGTCGAGTGGAAACAGTTGGGGGTGGGGGAGTCCAGAGTGCCATGTCTGCAGTACAGGAAGAGGTGCGTTCCTTGCGCCCAACAATGAAAGCGATTCATTGTTTAAACCTTCTATTACACTCCACTCATGCACTACTAATGCAAAAGTTCACCCAAGTGCTGTAAAACGCTGGAAAATAACTAAGATCAGTAAAACGAAAAGCAAAAAAAGGTGCCAAACCCGTTGGCTTCCACAGTTCATATTTTACAATACTTTTATTTCCATCCGACCACTGAAAGAGGCGCTTCCATGCCCCAATACCACACTGTGATACCACGAGTGTGCATATCACACACAATCCATCAGTGTGACCACAGCCCTCATATGAAACAACCCTAACAGACTCCCCTCCAAGGTGCGCACTTACAACCCGCTTATAGACTGCAACGAGCATTCACCAGTTCCTTTGATGGACTCCACAAAGCTAATTTTCCCTCTGTGCCTGACCATAGTCAATCACGCCTCAGCCATCAGGCCGGGCCACGAAGGGCCACTGTGTGTCTAATAAGCGCCTGATTCACTCGAGGCGCGGAGGACACCGCCCGCACCTTACCTCCTGCTACTGTACTGCAACACAGAACACTTCCTCTTGCAGTTATTAACACCAAGATGCAATCTGGCTTTTTATGTAAACAAATTAAACCACGCTGCCTTAGGCTGACGGATATAACGTTCTCCTCTTGCCACGATAAATAAACATCCGCTTCTGATTTACACAGGCGATGCCTGGAGGGGCAAACTATTTTGAAGTAGATCTAGTAGTAAGCCAAAATGCAATATTATCTACCTATGCTCTTAAGCACACTGGCACAATCACTGTGTGATCAGGAGCAGCTCACAGGCTCGATGTAGGCTCGGGCTGCCCACCGGGCAGTTCACAGGCCCTGGTTTGTCCGCCTGGACATTTGTCACTAGTAACAGCATGGCAAGTGAGCTGCTCTGTCTGCACAGTGCCCACACCAAGCCCTGCCTAACGCAGTCTGCAACCTGCACTAGCTAACAATGAGCTCAAGAGTTAAGCCCATATGTCTAAACAGTGCAAGTGCAACACTGATTTAGATTAAGAGCAACACGCGCTGGATATGGTTCCAACGTAAGAAGCAAATGAAGGTCCTCCGTTAGTATTCTTTACATTTATTTGCCATTTGTATATTATAAATTACACACATTTGACCTTAAACGAAAAGGGACTGTGCATCATTATATTTACATCACAACTGCCTAAATGACTGACTTATACCAAATAAGGGCTGCACTTTTTCGACTTATCACACCATCTGTTAAGTATCCATTCAATTAGAGTTGTCTGTGTGTAGTGTAAAATTCACACCTCCCAGTCGCAAACACATCGAGATCACAGAACCAGAGACCGCGTGGGACCACAAATATGGTTTCATTACGGCCCCACCAAAAGAACCTGCATGCCCTCCATCGTGACATACCACCAACTACAGTCGGTTCCCGGGGCTAACGGGCTCCCGTAAACACCTGCTGATTTCAGCACCCCAGCCGCTTAAACGCCTGAAATAGGATCTTGGCACGGCGCCCGCACACTTCCTCGCCGCTATTGTGAACGGAGAAGGCATAATTATGTATACAGCGTCAGGGGCAGCCGCGGCCGGCATGCTCACGGGAGGGAGGAGGGGGGAGCGCGGGGGGAATAAAAAAACAAATAATAAAACGTTACCAATCAGACCGGGGGTCCGCTGGTGCCCGCCCGGCCGCTGCTGCAGGTTCAGCCGTTCCCGCCACCTGACGAGGAGGCTCTGATGTCACGCTCACTCCTGGCTGGCAAGTACCGCCTGCGTCTCTCAGCCAATCCAGACGCTGCTCCAGCAGCAGCGCCAGGATTGGCTTGAGCAGTAGTGCGCATGTTCTGTTTAGGGCTTAAAAAATGTTGCGACCAGCCCGAACATGCGCACTAGGCTGCTCATTAGAAGAGCGGCATGGAACAACCCTCGCTCTTCTAATGAGCAGCCTAGTGCGCATGTTCGGGCTGGGCCCAAAAATGTTATGCCCTAAACAGAACATGCACACTCTTGTGCGCTCCGCCGACCACCTGATGATACATATTATCCTCGATGTCATGATGACAGACACTTGCACTGAACTCCTGCTGCCACGCCCCCTTCTGAGCCGACTGCCTCCGGCGGCCTGGGATGCATTGCAAATGTGAGTGAGAGACTGAGAGTGATGGCAACGCTTGTCACTCAACTCGAGTGCCTCAAATTAATTAGTGGGGCAACGCCCAAGCGCCCTAATGGACGCACCGCCCCTGCTAGCGACTGCAGTGCAATTATGCAGAGCTCAGCAGTTGTCACTTACTTTGCGGGCTGACGGATGACCTGCTCAATTTGGAAGAATTTAGTTGAGTGACACTTACGGTAGGTCAGTGAGCTCCCGGCCTGACAGGCTCGTACGGGCCAGCCGCGAGGTCACCAGGGCAGCGCCTCCACATTCCAGAAGATGGCTCGACATGAGTCTGACTCACTCAGCAGTGGCATTCAAATTAGCGCCAGGTGCACTGGACTGCAGTAGGCCAAGACAGTAGTCAAAAACAACTGAACAGATTTCCACCAACCCACGCACAGAAACTTACTTGAGAAAAGTTCTACTTCTACCAAGTTTGGTGTAATTTCATTAAGCATCTTCTTCTGTAGAAGAGAGAGACAAATCTTTAAAAATCAAAACGTACAATTTTTGACCCCCATCCCTATTTTGATCACACCCTTTGATGGATCTACACAGAACTTGGCATGCCAAACCCATATCAGATTAACCTTTTTCCTGCAATTCAATTTTTGTGCAGATGTGTTCAATTTCACCAAAGTTATTAAGAAAACATAACATGACGACAAATGTGGCACCTGTCATTATAGGACACAGGGATAAAAAGGTGAAGTCATAAGGGAGCAGAAGAGTAACCTCTGAACCCCTAGCTTAGGTGGGAGAGACCCAGAGGGACCCCCAGATTCAAAAAGAAAAAAATGTATTTTTCCTACGGGGTTCTTGAACCAGAAGTCTTGATTTGCTGACCCCAGCCAAAGTCTGTGTGTAATGTGGGTTGGCTGCGCAAGGTGGGTTAAGCACAGGATGACCAGGTGCATGTGGTATATGTTGAAACAACCCCAAAATTCACTGAAAAACAAAGGATAAAGTGAGGTTATGGTCAGTGGTGGGCGGAATGTTTCATTCTGCCTGTGGAATTGGCGAATTTGGCGACTCTTCGCTACTCTTGTAACATGGAGTTCTTTTCTTGCGAGGCTCAAGAAAAGCAAGCTGGTTGTCACGAGCGAGATTTGGCGTCCCCTAGCACACTTTTCCAGCGCGGACAGTCACGTGCAGTTGCAAGAGGTCAGAGAGCTCCTTCTTGAGTAGATTTGCTGCTGCTCAAGTAGATTTGCTACTCGAGCTGCTGCAAAATAAACTCTTATGGCTGCGCACTCTTGCGCACCTCATTGTTCAGTTCAGATTGATTTTTCAGTGCTGCTTGCGCTATATGCACTAAATTGCAGTTCAAGCAGCGCCACAGGCGTATTTTCCTCCCGTTGCCGGTGTTCTAACTAGATGATCTCCCCCGTAGGTTTGGTCTCCCCCTACGTCAGAGGGGAGCTTAGAAATACAGCTATAAGCTAACTAGATGCTCTCCCCCGTCGGTTTGGTCTCCCCCTATGTGGCTTACAAATACAGCTCTAACCTGCTTTGTTGGTTTGCGCTCCCCCTACGGGGCTTACAAATACAGCTTTAACCTGCTTTGTTGGTGCCTGGCCGTATGTCTATACCTCCCCTAAAGTGCTTCTGCTATTTGTGCGTGCGCCTGACCGAAAACTCTTATGGCATGTGTAAAATTTGCAAATATTTACTTTTTTAAGCAATAATTGTGAATCTATTTTCGTATGTAGCATATGCATACGGTAAAGGAAAATGTTTGTTTTCACCAATTCTTTGGATTCTAAAGAATTTCTAGATTTTGACAAAAGAAGTATTTTTTGTTAGAATAATACCACGATTTTTTATAAATATATAAATATATTTATACCTACATATACATATTATATATATTACAATACTTATAACAATGAGAAAGATGAATCCAGCAAAGTACAATTAATATGCTATTTGTTGATAAATTGAGTACTCCTAGGTTTGCGCTCCACTGCCTTCAACCTATGCGCTCCAACTAAGGAGGGCGCTTTCAAACTGTGCAACTACGTGTCTGAATCATGGTTGCATCTTCTGTTTTGTTGTCCCGCCCTTGACGCTCCCAGAAGACTTCTTTTAAAACCCTTATATTTAAAAAGGGGCATCAGTACATCTTGTGAGGCATCTGCTCTCTGCTTTACTTCCCCAGATATTCAAGTGCTTGTAAGGTCTGGAAAATATGTGAGACTCCTGGACAATCTGCTTTCACCCTCTTCTGTTCGCACCCTATCAGTTCCTCCCCCCCAAAAACTCATCACCGACTTTATTTGCACTTTGCCATAGCGTCTCTGTACCAAATTATTTTATCCTTGGTTTTGGAACCCAGTCACAAGATTACAATAGTAACTACAATACTGCCTCGTCACTAATATGTGTATGAATTTAAATATTGATGGTTTGCTTTGTTTATGCTTTTTAATGTTGTAACAGCGCTATGATGACATTTTATTGCATTGGTTATAATTAACTGTGCTAATTTAATCAACTAGAGTGCCATTAATTTGATCAATAGAATTTTTTTTTTTAAAGCACTTTATAAGTCTATCGTGAAGCACTATGTACAGATTGTAGCAGTTGTATTTTAACCCCTTTGCTGCTAGGGCCTTTCCCGCCCCACCTCCCCCTGTGCTCAGCCTTATTTTGTTTATTTGTGGTAGTTTGCACTTAGGCCCCTGTAACTTTTTGTCCACAGAAAGTTTTAATGTAAAATATTGTGCCCTTATTCCCAACACCCTGATGATTTTAAAGGTACCCAGGGTTTGTGTATTCCCCTGGAAAAGACCCAGAAATTTTCAAAAATACTTTAAAAAATTGCCTTTTTCTAAAAACAATTGTTCTAAATTGCTGCAGTAGAAAGCGTCTGGTTTGTGTCTTGTAAATGGCATCAACAAAGTGTTTGTGGTGATGAAATCCCCATCATCTCAGATTTCTGGGGCAAGTAGACTCTTGACAGTAAACCAACATTTTCTATGAAGTTTTTATTTTTTACTGTGACATAGTCAATTGTTGCATTTATTTTTTTCTTTCAACCTCCTTCCAGTTAGTGTTAGGAATTGTTTTCAAAACAATAATGGATCCCAGAAAACTATACATTTTTGAAAACTAGACAAAAATTTGAATTCAGTAATGGGGGCATTTGTCTAAATCCTTTAACGATTTCCTATATAAATTTACATTTGACAATAGTAAATCAATCAATCAATCAATCAATCACAGAATTTGTAGAGCGCACTACTTACCCGCGAGGGTCTCAAGGCGCTGGGGAGAAAAAAGGGGGGGGGTGCTGCTACTGGTCGAACAACCAGGTCTTGAGTAGCCTCCTGAAGGTCAGCAGGTCTTGGGTCTGTCGTAGGCTTAGTGGAAGGGTGTTCCAGGTCTTGGCGGCGAGGTGGGAGAAGGATCTGCCGCCGGTGGTAGTTCTTCGAATGCGAGGGACGGTGGCGAGGGAGAGGTCGGCAGAGCGGAGCTGGCGGTTGGGGACGTAGAAGAGGAGTCGTCTGTTGAGGTAGGCTGGGCCAGTCTTGTGGAGTGCCTTGTGTGCGTGGATGAGGAGTTTGAAGGAGATTCTCCTGTCGACGGGGAGCCAGTGCAGGTTCCTCAGGTGGGGGGTGATGTGGCTGTGGCGTGGTACATCGAGGATCAGGCGTGCGGATGCGTTTTGTATGCGTTGCAGTCGCTTGATGAGCTTGGCCGGGGCTCCCGCGTAGAGGGCGTTCCCATAGTCAAGTCTGCTACTGACGAGGGCCTGGGTGACTGTTCTTCTTGTATCTGTCGGGATCCACCTGTAGATCTTGCGAAGCATGCGGAGGGTGTTGAAGCAGGAGGAGGAGACTGCGTTGACTTGCTTGGCCATGGAGAGCGTTGATTTGAGGATGACTCCCAGGTTGCGTGCGTGGTCAGCCACCAGGAGTCGTCCCAGGCTGAGGGGTTGGAGTCCAGGATGAGGACCTCTGTCTTGTCCGTGTTCAGTTTTAGTCGGCTGATCTTCATCCACTCGGCGACGGCCTTCATTCCTTAATGGAGGTTGGATTTGGCGGCGAGGGGTCCTTGGTGAGGGAGAGGATCAGTTGAGTGTCGTCGGCGTAGGAGATTATGTTGAGGTCGTGCTGTCTGGCGATGCGTGCGAGCGGGGCCATGTAGATGTTGAACAGTGTTGGGCTGAGGGATGATCCCTGGGGTACGCCGCAGATGATCTCGGAGGCTTCGGATCGGAATGGTGGGAGGCGGACTCTCTGGGTTCTGCCGGCGAGGAAGGAGGTGGCCCATTCCAGGGCCTTGTCTCGGATCCCTGCGTCGTGGAGGCGTGCGCGTAGAGTGCGGTGGCAGACAGTGTTGAAGGCGGCAGAGAGGTCCAGCAGGATGAGAGCTGCGGTCTCACCGTTGTCCAGCAGTATCCTGATGTCGTCGGTGGCGGCGATGAGGGCAGTCTCAGTGCTGTGTTGCTGCGGAACCCCGATTGGGATGGGTCCAGGATGCTGTTTTCTTCGAGGTATCGGGTTAGCTGTTTGTTGACGATCTTCTCGATGACCTTGGCTGGGAACGGAAGCAGGGAGATGGGCCGGAAGTTCTTGAGGTCTCTCGGGTCCGCCTTGGGTTTTTTGAGTAGGGCGTTGATCTCTGCGTGTTTCCAGCTCTCTGGGAAGGTCGCGGTCTCGAAGGAGAGATTGATGACGTTGCACAGGTGGGGTGCGATGGAGCTGCTGGCTTTGTTGAAGATGTGGTGCGGGAAAGGGTCTGACGGGGAGCCGGAGTGTATTGTGCTCATGGTCTTGATGGTGTCATCAATGTTCACGCTGGCCCAGGCTGGTAGGGGGTCGTGGTCGATGGTGTGCGGCGGGTCTGGTGCATCGATCTTAGTTGGGGCTGTCTGGGTGTTGAAGCTGTCGTGGATGTCGGCGATCTTGCGGTGGAAGAAGGTGGCGACGGCGGGATGTCGTTGGTGTTGGAGCTGGGGTTGGAGAGTTCCTTCACGATGTTGAAGAGCTCCTTGCTGTTGTGTGCATTGTTGTCCAGGCGGTCTTTGAAGGAGATTCTCTTGGCGGACTTGATGAGGTGGTGGTGGTTACGGATGGCGTCTTTGTGGGCTGCGTGGCTGTCCGGTGTCTTATCACTGTGCCATTTCTTCTCTAGTTTCCGGCAGGTACGTTTGGAAGCTAGGAGTTCCGAGGTGAACCAGCTGGCTCTTTTGGTGGTGTCACTGTAGGTGAGTTTTTTCAGCGGGGCGAGGGTGTTGGCACAGTCGTCCATCCATCGTCTGAGGTTGCAGGCAGCGTCGTCGGTGTTGGATGGGTCGGAGGGAGGGCTGAGAGCGAGGTTTGCCCGTAGTTGGTCTTCGGTTACTTTGCTCCAGCAGCGGCGTGGGATCTGTTGGGTGCGGTGGTGTGTGGTGGGTTTCTGGAAGGTGAAATGGATGCAGCGGTGGTCGGTCCAGAGGAGTTCCGTGGTGTGGCTGAAGGAGACGTGGGAGCTTGAGGAGAAGATGGGGTCAAGCGTGTGGCCGGCGGAATGGGTCGGTGTTGTGACGAGCTGCCTCAGACCGAGGTTGGCGAGGTTGTCGATCAGGGTGGTGGAGTTGCTGTCGTTGTTGTTCTCCAGGTGAAAGTTCAGGTCTCCGAGGAGGATGTAGTCGGTAGAGGTCAGGGCGTGCGTGCTGATGAAGTCGGCGATGGAGTCGCTGAACTGGGGTCGGGGCCCAGGGGGTCTGTAGACAAGGGTGCCTCTAAGGGTGGTGTTGGGGTCCGTGTGGATCTGGAAGTGCATGTGTTCGGCGGTGCTGAGAGTGTCGTCGGTGCTGGTCGAGACCCTGATGGTGTTCTTGTGGACGATGGCGATTCCTCCTCCAACTGCGTTGATGCAGTCTCTACGGGTGATCTTATAGCCGTCTGGGATGGCTATGGCGATGTCGGGGGCGGAGGAGTAGTTCATCCAAGTCTCTGTCAGGAAGGCGACGTCTAGTGATGATGTGTCGAGCAGGTCCCAGAGCTCGACGGCGTGTTTGCGTGCAGAGCGGGTGTTCAGTAGGATGCATCGGAGGTGGTTGAGGTACTTCTTTGCGGGCGCCAATGCACTAAAGCATTAAAAAAATAGCCATTTGTGTCAACGTTTTCACCTGTCATTTTCCCAAATAATATAACATTGAATAGGCAGGATCCTTCTTTTTTTGGATATATAGGACTTATAGGTTCACCAAGAACCCGAGCAACCCAGATCCAAAAACTGAGCTGCGTCTTGCACTGGTTTTTCATTGAGTACTGTGTTTATCGCAATTCATTTGGTAAATATAAACAGAGTAAAGTAGGTACAAAGGAAAGCAATATATTTCTTAAACAAAATATAGAGTTTATAAGCAGTGTGTTTTGCATATCTCCAAAATTGTGGCTACCCATGCAAGCATGTGATTTAGATGACATTTTTTAAATGACTTCTTCTTTCCCAATTTTTTACATTAGGAAGGCTTAACTGCAAAGAAAGTTAATTCGTAATAACAGTTCTTCTACTATTCTGTTTTCCCCCAAGTCTCCCTATAAAAATGCTACCTTACTTATGTGTGTAGGCCTAGTGCCCACGACAGGAATTGGCCAAAAACGCAACGTGGACCCACCACATTTTTAAAATGAAAACTGGCCTTTTTTTTGCCTAGCTATGGATTTTGAATCCTCGCTCTTCAGGCACCTCGCGAAACCTTGCCAACCTATACATTTTTTTAAATTATACACTAAGGGCCCCATGAGGATGGTGGGCGGACAACCCTAGCGGTGTTCTTACCATCTGCCAGCTATGGGAGGTCCCACACTGCCAATTAGTATGCGACCGCTACTGTGGCGGTCGCATCCCGCATCTTTGACTTTGCCTCAGGCGCTGCTGTAAGCAGCACCCACCGCAAAGCCAAAGAGGCATGTCGTGCATTGCCATGGACAAAGTGGCAGGCACGGCGCGGTGCCTGGCACCTTCTGGATGGCAATGAGGGGTGGTACCATAGATACCCCCAAGTGCAGCCCCCCACCCCTCCAACCCACTTGGGGCCCGCAACGGGCCCCCAAAGCAATTCCTGCCATCATTTCCATGGGGGCCAAGCCGCCATGGAAAGGCCTTCACATCACACCATCCTAATATGGATGGCGGTGCCTGTTAGGCACCGCCAACATACTAGTTCTGCCCGGCTGGCAATCGGAATGATTGACTGCCGGCTGAAAAGCGTCCGCTGTGAAACCCCCCTCCATTGTAATATGAAGGGGGTTTCAATCGTTACGATGTGGTGGCGGTCGCCACCGTCGGCTCGGCGGTGGTGAACGTCACGACATCCTAATGAGCCCCCAAGTGAAATCCAGTATGGGGTCACTTGTGTGGCTCTCTTTAGGTTCTGTGTCCCAGAATCCCTTGCAAACCTCAAACTTCTCAAAAATTAAACAAATTTTCCTTTCATTTCTGTGATGGAAATCTGCCTTTATCTACAAAATTCTACCCACCCCGTATTCCACAAGTCTCCTGATAAAAACGGTAGCTCACTTGTGTGGGTAGGCCTAGTGCCTGCAGCAGGAAACGGCCCAAAATGCAACGTGGACCCACCACATTTTTGCAGTGAAAACTGACCTTTGTTTTTCAAAGTGCCTAGCTTTGTATTTTGAATCCTAGCTCTGCTGGCACCTACCGAAACCTAGCAAACGTATACATTTTTGACAACTAGACATCCAGGCAAATCTATGATGGGGTGACTTGTATGTCTTTTACCATGTTCTGTTACCCAGAATCCCCTTTTAACCTCAAACTGTAAAAAAAAACAATTTCCATCACATTCCTGTGATGGAAAGTTCTGCAATCTGCGTTGTTCCACAAACTTCCACCCACCCTGCATTCTCCAAACTCTCCTATTAAAAGTGCTACCTCACTCATGTTGGTGTGCCAATTACCCGCGTCATGCAAAGGCCCAAAACGTATAGAGGAGACATCAAAATGACCTATCACAAAACGACCTGCTTTTTAAAGAGTGGCACCTGGGTTTTTGGCCCCGTGCTCAGTGGCCATCTATGGAAGCCTACCAAACCTACACATTTCTGTAAACTAGACATCTTGGCCAGTACATGGAGGTATGGCTTGCGTTTATCCCCCAAAAATCTTCCTACCCAGAATTCCGTGCAAACCTCATATTTAGTTTTAAAAATCACATTTTCCACATATTTTGTTTGGTATCTCCATGCCGGCTTAAATTTCCTACCACACACTGTCCTCCTCAGTCTTCCGAAGAAAATGATACCTCACTTTGTTGAGTGTCCAATACATATTTGGCTCAAACTTTTTTTTGCCGCCTCGAAGCCAGACGGAATGACCGTTTGAATTCCTTTACAACTGCTATCATGAAAATGAGGCACTCGTAAAGTAATCTTACAGGCATATTACGATGCAGCTGTAAATGCTCTGATCAAGGGTCGGAGACTTTTACAGCTGCATCTTAATCATCCCCTTAATAATCTTATATTTTAAAATATTATTATTTAATTTATAACTTCAACCTGAAATACAGTTTTATACAATATTTTTTTTTTATACATTATCTTTTTATATTTTCTTTTTTTTCTTTAATTTTTGAACAGTGTATATCTTTTGTTACAAATAATTAGCAACAAATTAAACAAACTAGTTTGAATACATAGTTAAAAATGTATGTATATTATAATAAAAATTACTATACATTGTATAATTTCTTTAAACTATTTTATAACATTTTTTAGAATTGAATATATTTTTGACACATATTTTAGAATAATATTGTGTTATATTGACTTCAAAAGGTACACATTATTTTTTTCAATTTTTATTTGGTGTCCAAGTACATTTTTTCATCTAGCCCTGTTACTGTTTGGACGCGTTTGGGGAGAGAAGCTTGCATTTGGTAGCTACGGTTATCGGTTAAGGTAGGTTTATTTTACATTTTTAATTTCAGTTACTTTAATATTAGAGGGGAGGTAGTTAAGTTTTGTATATCGTTTGTATTGTCTTTTTGATGATTTTGATATGTTGTGTAATACATAGGTACAGTTATATGTTTACTACCATGATAACCTTTAAGGCTTAGCAATATGTAGTATATTAGGTGCTCATTATGATAGCCATCACATACAGATTTACCCACCGCCATATTAGCATGGCGGAGGGTATCGTGGCGGATGCAAAGTCCGTCCTCCGCTTTTCCGCTGGTGGCAATCGCACCTATTGCCTGGTGGACGGCAAAGGGCCACTAATATGTTGGCAGTGCCTAGCAGGCACCGTCCGCCATATTAGTTTGTGTCCTGTAAGAGGCCTTTCCATGGCGGTGGTGCCGCCATGGAAAGGCTGTTGAGAATTGGGTTTGGGGGCTAGTTGCGGGCCCCTCTTGTGGGGGGCCCGCATTTCCATGCACCAACTGTCAGGCATTTTGTGGTGCCTGCCACGTGGTGCAGGGAAATGCGGTGCAAGCACCTTTAACATTGCGGAAGGCGCTGCAGCCCCCAGCACTGCCTGCAATGTTAAAGTCCCAGGATGCACCCACCAGTTTGGCGGGCGCATCATGATGGCAGTGGTGGGACCGCTGCATGTCTGGCGGGCGGTACCAATCACCGCTACAGTGGCGGGCGGACAAAGTCCACCCGTCCTCATAATCAGACCCTTAGTTATGTGTACATTAGTATGTGTAGAGTTCTTTTATTTGTTTTAAGTCTAATATATAGGCCTTCATTATGATCTTTCTTTGAAAGTCTACGACATTAGGTCTGAGGCTTTCTGACTCAAACCGTCGTTTTTACTTACGACCGGCTGATGATAATACTGCCGGTCTGAAGTGAAACCGGCCGGTTATTCACGCTGTCTTCCGACGGGGCTCCAGGAACCTGTTGGCCAATCTGAACTGGCATGTAATTTATATGTATGGCGATTTACGCCGTCTGGATTACGATGCACTGTTTCTGGTACTGTTTTTTAATATCCTGCTTTCACACATGGAAAGTATGTTTGAAACCTACTTCACCCTGCGGCCTACGGTTGGTGTTTAATGTGATACCTAGGATGCCCACTTGTTGATCCCTGCACCGTGAGGCAAGCACCCTGTATTCCCTGGTACACGGTGCATGGATGAACTCCACCTCCTATTTCCCTATGTGAGCTTGTGCTACGGCCAGTTTATGGCTGTAGCACATGTTCCTATAGTGGAATTTGAGAATGCGACTGCACCTCAGCATGTGTGGTCTTATCGTAATCAGTTGGTCGGGACTGCCGTTTGCAGGTTGGTCGGTCATGTTTCCGCTATGGTGCGTACACCATAATAAGTCCTCTAATGTTATTAATATATTTATGTGGAGGAAGTATTTCATTTTTAACTGGTGTAATTTTTCCTGATCTTCAGTTCCAGGGACGATGTGGTTACCATTTTTTCTATTAAATGTATATATTTTTTTTATAAAATAATAAATATTTTACATTTTTTTGTATTTTTTGCTTTCCTGAAGCATTTCTTTCTTTTGATCTATTTTTAATGTTTTTTTTTTTATCTTTAGATGCTATGGATGATTAGATATTTAGCTTTAATTTTTTCTCAGTTGTATTTACCCTTTTTTTTGTTGCAAATTACAAAATAAAATAACAGCGGAAATAGTGGGCACCCCTGCCTTGTGCTCCAAAGGAGAGCAAAAAAGGTGGATGAGAAGCACCCACAGGTCACTCAGGCAATAGTAGCACTTTTTATTCACTATTCTTTATGCAAAGTACGCGTCCCTTAGGTCCATGAGCTCCATCATCCATAAAGGTATGTCCGCTTTATAAGTTTGAACCTCTTCTTGCTTTCAAGAGAGACAACCACCTTCTCATCCTCATTGTTCTGCGTCTCCAACTGTCTATGGGAGTTTGTCCTAACATGATTCGCTGAAGTGTGATTATGTATTAACCCTACCTTTGGTGGTTAAATAATTATGTAATATAGACCTTCAGTTTATTGTGCAAAACCTTCCCCATGATCTTTATATCTGCATTTATGATTGATATTGGTTCGTATTTTGCTAATTGAAGTGGGTCACAGCCAGGTTCGTTAAATTAAGGGGTTTTTAGACAGACATATGTGTTTTTAAATGTCGCCCTACCTAAATATTGATTTCTAAATATCATGACTCAGAAATCATGACGTTAAGAATATTGTGTTTAAGAATATCGCTTATAAAACAAGAAATATCATTTTAAATAATAGATTTTTTTTTAAATAAATTTTCAAAAATGTACTTGTTTTAAAAATTTCTTTTTAAAATTAGTGTTATGTATTTTAGTATATATTTAAAATCTATGTGTTTTTGGCGATTTCTATAATAATTGTTTATGTTTTCTAACATATGTGTTACATTTTTAGTAGTTATCAATTGTTTTTTAATTAAATTTTGCGTTTTTTATTTCCGTAGCGCGTAGTGGGTTTATAGTTGAGTAGTTTTGGAATTAATTTAATTTTTGAAAATTCATGATTATATTTTATTTTTTTATTAATTATTTAATTTAGATTTTATAGTGTTAATTGTGTAAAGTATTACAAAAATTATTATGAATTGTTTTTTTTATTATTAATTATTTCCAAAGTAGTTTTTGTAATTGTCTAAATTTTTTCGATGCATGATTGTGTGTTTTCTAGGAGTAAAGTGTGTGAAGCACTTTATTTTTAATTCATTAATAATAAGTTCCTAATTAATATTAACTAATTTTTTGCAAATTAAATTTGTAAATTCTGTTACTTTTTTTAGGCGTTGGTTGAGGGGTTTATATGGGCTAAAGCGTGGTAAGTAATGTAAGTATTTTAAAATAATATTTAGTTTATTATTATTATTAATTAATTAATTGATATTTATTTAGGGTTATCGTTTATAATTTTGTTGTTTGCATATTACTTTTATAGGGGTAAAGGTTTTGAATTATATTAATTTTACTTACTTTACAATCCCTATTTGAATACTATTCAGTTTATGAATTAGAATTTTTTTTAATAGTGTAAGTTTTTTTTTACATTTTAATTTTAGCTCATATTTTTCACGTTTATAAGTGTGTAAAGTGTGGGAATTTTCATAATTTTAATTATTTTTTAATAATTTTTTAATTCATAATATTTCTTTAATTGTTAATTACCTATGGCATTAGGTAAGTACATCTTTTCTTTAATTTAGATGTAGGTTTTGAATTTCGTGGTGTTATAGGGTAGGAAATAAAAATAAGTAAATTTACGTAATAATTAATGTATTTCTTTCTAAAAATAAATTTGAAATCAAAATTAACAAAAAAAATATTTAATATAATTTTTGAAGGTATGGGTCATATGCATTTATCATTAGGATATTTTTTGTTCAATATGTTATATTAAATATATTTTTAATTTAATTTGTATCATATTTCTTTTTCATATACTTTCTTTTTTAAATCAGTTTCATGTTGTTAATATTTTTTTAATTTTTATTTTTGTACTGACTGTAGTGGGAATCTTAATTCAATTAATTGATTGAAGTTGGAATAGTAAATTTTACCACGCTACTATCAACACCCTTTCCCTACTGTTGCACTCACTGGAGTTGGAATAATAATTTTTGCTCCTCTGCTAACCAACACTTTTACAACTTTTGCCTTCATTTGAGTGGGAATATTCATTTTTACCTGTCCACTATCAACACTTTCCCATCTGTTTAACTCATTGGATTTGTAATAGTAATTTTTAGCCCTCCGCTATACAACACTTTCCCTACTGTTACACTCATTGGAGTGTGAAGATTAATTTTTACCCCTCCTATAGACAACACTTTCCCTACTGTTACAATTATTGGAGTGGGAATAGTGCATTTTATCTGTAGCCTATACAACATTTACACTTCTGTTGCACTCATTCTAGTGTTAAATTGTAAATTTTACCCCGCCACTATCCAACACTTCCACCACTGTTGCACTAACTGTAGTGGGAATAGTAATTTGTTCTCTTCCGATATCCATCACTTTGCCAAATTTTGCACTCATTGGATTGTGAATAGTTATTTTTTACCTGTACGCTATCCAACGCTTTCCCTACTGTTACACTTACTGGAGTGGGAACAGTTATTTTTATTCCTAGGCTATAGAACACTTTCACTATTGTTGCACTCACTGGAGTGGGAATACTAATTTTAACTCCATCACTATTCAACATTTTCCCTACTGTTGCACTGACTGCAGTATTAGATTTAAGTTAAAAGATTTTTAAATAGTTTATTTTTTTATTTTTAATAAAATGTTTCATTTTTTTCGATTTTATGTTATTGCTATATATAAATATATACACATATATATACATATATATATATGTGTGTGTTTACATTTTTATATAATTTTAAAAGTATCAAACCAATCTATTAAAAAAAAATTTAAAGTAAATATCTATATATTTGTTTATTATGTATGTTTGAATAACTTTTTTATTAAGTTTATTTGGTATATTTCTTAAAATGTATATTACATTTACTTTTTAAGCAAGAAGTAATTTTAGAATTAAATATATACAATTGATTTTACACACAAATATATATATATATATATATATATATATATCTATATATTTTATTATATATATATCTATATATTTTGTATAACTCTCTTTTTAACTTCGATTCATTTTATTCACAATTTGTTGGTACTGACCTGTTAAAGTATAGGTAATTAATATTTTTGCATTCTATATTTTTTAAACTATATTATTTCAATCTATATTTTTGAAATCAATATTTTGACAGTCATCAAAATAATGAAATAAGCCCCCTACCGAATAACACGAGAGGAGCTGTGATGCCGGATATACACAGTATCAGTTTAATTAAAAAAAGACATTATGATGTTAAGTTATTTTGTAGAATTCAATTGGAAAACTGTTGTCTTCCGGGGCCTTCACAGTTGTCATCTTGTAAATGACCTGTGCAATCTTTTGAAGCGCCTGTTTTGTGAAAGAATGTTCCGGCATATTTAAGGAGGCAAGTGCCTTGTTAAAATTTCCATTATCCTTTAATATTTCGTGCTGGCCAGTGAGTGGCACATCACATGTGGATTTGATTGTCGTTATCATTGCATGTGACTGTGCCTGACACAACTGCGCATCAAATCAGCATCCAGCCTTAATCCTTTCTATAAATGTCTTTGCTTTAAGAAAAAAACAATTTTCTCTTATTTCTCCTTGTAATAAGGGATTATATTGATCATGGTGAGGAGAAGTTATATATGTGTGGGGGTGTTGGTGAAGTGTTATGTGCCGTAGTCAGGCAAATGATCATGCCCGTTAACCACTTGCATTGTTTCACCCAACAGCGCTTGAAGGATGCTGAGTTTCTCATCAAATTTCCTCTCACGGATTACTTTCTGTCTGTCCAGAGTACCTGTTCAGAGGAAACTGATACAGCATTCTCATACCAAATTGCATCTCAGTTAGTGGCACAACTGATGCTTCTCCTCAGGGGCCTTGTACTGTGTTGTGGTCATAAGCCAGGGCTCCTGGTGGTGTTGCAGGAGACAGAGGTCAAGGTACAGCAACACACGGACTTTGTCAGATGTATGCTTCAGTACAAACGAGGCAGTCAGTAGATCTTGTTTTTCACAAAAAGTTTTTACATTAAATACTGCCATGCATAAATATTGTGTATGCAATATTCTCACACAGATATAAGGTGTCCAACATTATCCGAATCAAGAATATTGATTTTGAGGTAAGTAATACAGTTGTTAGTATTATTGAATTTATTACTATATTTTACAGAAATATCAAAGTTAAGAATATTCTATTTAAATTGGTTCTTTCTTTTTTAATCTGTTAGCTTATTTTATTTGTTAAAAAATGTTTGTTTAATTTGGATCTCTTTTATTATTGTTTTTAAAATGTTATTAATTTTTGAAAATAATTTTTTTATTTTTGTTACTTTAGAATACCCTATTTGTTATGCCTTTCATAAGCATTTATGGTGGTAATTAAATAAAATATAATTCATCTGCAAACAATTAATATATAATATTTTAGAAATATAACTAATAATTAATTGTTGATTCTATAATTCGATGTCTTTTCTGATGTAAGATTATGGAGCAGCATATGTTTTGTTGGTGTATAGACAGTGAAGGAAATTAATGAATTATAAATAATTATTAGGTTTTGGTTATTATTACTTCTTTATTTGAGAAAGATGTAAGTCAATTGTAAATACAATTTTAGCACTATGGGGGTCATTAGGATGGCGGTCGGATAATCACCCTGATCGGCATGGTAGCGGGAAAAGACCACCCGCAAGGGCCACGGCATAACCGCCGGTCCAATTAGTATTTTCCGCAGTCCAAATCAGACCGCGGCGCTACGTTCACGGCCATTAACATTGCGGCGGTTGTTGCTGCCAGCAGCACCGTCGCGATGTCAAAAGGACCATGTCCTCCATTTCCTTGCACTGTGTGGCATGCACTACACAGTCGCTGCCACCTGGTAGAGGGACATGTAGGGGGTAGGGGGGTACCATGGGTACCCCCCAGTGCACTCACACCCCCAACATATTGGGGGCCCGCAATGGGCCCCCGGAACCTGTCTCTGCCAGCCTTTCAATGGCGGTTCCAACGCAGGGAAAAGGCTGGCTTCCGCCGGCATCATAATTTGGTAGCCGTAGGCTGGCCCTGCACCGTCTCTTTTTTCACTGTCCAGCTCTGCCCAGCAGGCAAGTGTGAGTACTTCTACCGGCGGAAAAGTTGTGGGTGGTATTTATCACCGCCGCGGTCATCACCGCAATGCTAATGCGACTGGCAGTTTTCCTGGGTTCATTCGCAGACGGATGGCCGCTGCCGTGCCGGCGGGTCCCACCGCCAGCCGGCGGCGGACATCCTTCCGCCATCCTACTAGACCCCTATGTTATAGCTGAGTGGTTTCTGTTGTGCAGTGGTATATGATGTGTAGTAAAATATTTGTAATTAAATAATTATTATTTGTTGTTTATTAATATTAATTTGACAATTAATTCAGTTTATTCAGTAATACAATATGTTATTTCTGGTTTGTCAGATTTGTATGTTTAAACCCTGTGAATGGATGTATTTTTAATCATTAAATAGAATGTTAATCTATAATAAATAATGAAATGTTAAACATTTATGCTTAATATGTACTTGAGATAATGTTTATTTGATATCATTGGTGTGACTTTTGGCATTTATATGAATAAAGGAAATTAAGTTAATTTTTTATAATTTAATTTATATACTTAATCATTAATAAATAGTGTTTAACTGACATTTATCAAAATAGCACAGAATATTATCTTAATTATATATATTAGTTTTGGTCTGATTCATTATTCTATTCTTTATTGGTATGTATGTGAATAATTCGAAATAGTGTGTTAAATTATTAATTGTTATTAATATGTTCATATATTTAAATTTAAAAAACATGTGTACATTATATTATTTGAATACTTTACTTGAGATGTTTGTCCTGTACTTTCTATAACTAAAGGGTATACATTTTTTGAAGTAATAATACATTTATTAATATTCTTTTGATTTTTTACAAATTAATTTATTTTTTTTAGTGTATTTTTTGATTGTGTTCTGCTTTTGGAATGTAACTAACATTTGTTCGGATTAGGATTGCATTTGGAAGACTGTACTACCGCCATTGTGGAAAGAATGTGACCGACTGACAGGTAGTCAGTAGTCCCACCCACCAAATTTGAGATCCGACTGCCTTTGAGTCATTTGTAAACATGTCTATTTTATAAAGGCTTGTGCTGCAGCCTGGAAAAGGCCTGCATCACAAGCTTAAATCCTAAGAGGCATGTTTTTAAACATCCCTGCAGCCCATGGCAGGCACGGCATGCAAGTTTGTTTAGGTGGTGCACCATGGAAGGATTTCACCATTGCGTAGGTCTATGGGTGGCAGAGCCCCTGATCGTGACCCAAACAAAAAAATTCAGAATACGCTACGTGAAATGGTTGGAGGAATGTTGCATCGTAATCCATTGTGGTGGAATGCAATCCGACCGAACATCGGGCTCCTTGAGGATATTGGAAGATGTTGCTCGGTTCATCCTTTTTGCAATTCCACGGACCGGCTGCAGCCTAATGTGGATCTGTCTGACCGCTTGTACAGATCTCAGTACTAAAGACACCGACAGTCCTACCTTTATTATAATTGGCCCCATTGAATTTAGAGTTATTAAAAATATGTAAATTATACTTTTCAAAATATTTATACTTATTTTTTTGTATTATTATTTGAAATAAATGCTTATTATATTTTTTTGTTATTCTAAATATTTAGGGGCCCATTAGTATGTCGGGCGGATCGCCACCGCCCGCATGGCGGTCCACCCAACATATTCCCCAGCCCGCATGCAAATTTCCCCCCGCCACATTACCATGGCGGGGGGGCCCCGGCGAACGGAAAGTCCGTCTGCCGGTGTTCCGCCCGGTCGATGAGTCGACCGGACGGAAAAGCTGTTAATATGGTGGCAGTGTCTGGTAGACACCGCCATCCATATTAGAATACATGCGGGGACATGCGTTGCCGCCACGGAAAGCCATGCGGTTCTCAACATTGGTGGCCCATAGCGGCCCCCCAGGGATTCTGGGGGTGGGGGGTGCACATGGGGGATACCTATGGTGCCCCTCGCATTTGACAGTACAACGTGGCAGGCACCGCGCGGTGCCTGTCACGTTGTACTGTCAAATGCACAACTTAGCATTTCTGGCATTGCGGCGGGCGGTGCTTTCAGCACTGCCCGCCGCAATGTTAGAAATGCGGGATGCGCCCGCCAGTGTGGCGGGCGCATCCTAATGGGATGTGCGGGACCACCGCATGCATTGCGGGCGGTCCCATTTCCCGGGGGTATGGCGGGCGGACAAAGTCCGCCCGCCATGCTAATGACCCCCTTAGTTGGAAATTATGTATTTACAAATAAAACTTTTTTGTGTATTTATTATTTTCTAAAAACTGTTTTATTTTGTTTAAGTAAATTA